>JAWNPO010000455.1:37125000-38325000 GCA_035047525.1 Drosophila quinaria
AATAGAATGCAGTAAAATGACAAAAGGTGTTTCATAATTAAAGCGAAGCCTTGAACTAAATAAATACAAATATGAGTGAGAGAGACGGCGAGACGGGCAGACGGGAAAGAGACGGAGGAGTTGAGAAATCTTGCCACAAGTTATTGTTGTTGTTGTTGTTGTTGTATTAAAAATGTGGCAACTTTTTGGGCTACAACACTTTCACACTTTTGAGCCTGATTAAAGCGACGACCAGACAGAGTGAGAGGGAAGAGAGCAGCGTTAGAAAGAGAGCGAGCGAGGGAGTGAGTGAGGTAACAACAAAGTTTTTTGGGCTTTAACAACGCGCCGCTTTGGCAAAAGCCAAACAAAGTTTTTGTCCTTGAAAAACTGAACTGAGAACTGAGCAAAAGTGGACGCCAAAAGAGTGAGAGAGAGAGGGGGAGAGGGAGAAAGAGAAAGAAAGAAAGAAGAAGAAGAAGAGCAGCCTATGGTTAAAGTCTAGCGTCTAGTCAAAAAGTATTTTGTGCCTTTTGCATTTCCATAAAAATGCGTTTGCTAATTTCATAAAATTGTTGTGCAGAGGCGGGGAACAAAAGGGGGCTTAAAGGGGCAAATGGGGCAAAGGGGGAAGGTGGCGAACTAATTGCAAAGCAAGGCGAAAAATCTGCAAACGCAATTCATATGCACACAGACTAAAAAAAGAGAGAGAGGTAGAGAAAGAGAGGGAGAGGGAGAGAGAGGAAGACAGAGTGAGTTATAGATATAGAGAGAGACTCATTAGCTTTGCTTCAGTTAATGCCAAAAAGTGAGTGCCAGCTGCAGACTCCCTCTCCCTCTCCCTCTCTCTCTCTCATTCTCTTTCTCTCTCTCTCTATCTCTCTCTCTCTCTCTCTCTCTCTCAACACCTCAGCAGCACCCCTTTACCCCCTCTTGCTCCAGCAATCCTTAAGACGCCACTGTGCGCTGTCTGGCGCTGTCTACACTCAGAAAAATTACTAAATCTCTGTTATTATTATTTATCATATTATATTCAAAATAAAATGTTCGTTAGCGACCTTTCTACTTGGTCGTAGGTTAATCTTAGCCGACTCCAAATCGGATTAACAGATTTGCAGCTATTTTGTCACTTTTGCGATTTAGAATTCTCAACTGGTTATAGCGTGACTTAAACAAGCTGAATTCTGATCGGATAAATTCTTTATTTCACTTAAATAAATATTTTTAGTACTGAGTTTTTTGCGCATTCGTCTTTAAAATAATAAATTAAAAGAATCTAAAAATTCCTTCTTCATATAAGGCCAAGAACACAAAATTCTTATAACAAACCGAAAGGTGTTTGATTTATAATAACAATCCCAATAAAGTAACAAGTGGGAAAGGCTATAGTCGAGCGCCCGACTCTAGGATACCCGTTACTTATTTTAATGAATTTTTTAATATTTTTTATTGCATGCTTTTAGGCACTTATATTTTTTAAAAACTTTAATTAGCCTTTACCACCTTTCTGTTTGTCCGCTCTTGTTACGATTTAGTAGGATGATGGGTAATAATAGTAGTTAACGATAATTAGTAAAAAAATTATAATATCTTGAAAACTGTGCGTGTGGTGGTTTTTTGCGATTTACAGAGGCGGGAAAAGGCGTGGCATAAATTTGAAACAAACTTGATCTGCGTGGGGTCTATAGAAATCTGTGTGCCAAATTTGGTTGCTCTAGCTCTTATAGTCTCTGAGATCTAGGCGGACAGACGGACGGACAGACAGACAGACGGACAGACGGACGGACAGACGGACATGGCTATATCGACTCGGCTGTTGATGCTGATCAAGAATATATATACTTTATAGGGTCGGAGATGCTTCCTTCTCCCTGTTACATACATTGCAACAAATACAATATCCCCTTTTACTTATTTTTATAAGTAACGGGTATAATAACAAATAAATTAAATATTAATTTAATATTATTAAAATCATTGAACTTTTAACAACCGGTATTTTTTGCGAGTGTAGGAATAGCTACTGTAGCCACTGTAGCTGCGTGCGCGTTAATCATCATCCTATACGCGTAATTACAGAGTCAGAATTCTGCTTCTCTCCTGCTCTCCTCTCTCTCCGCACTCCTCTCAGCTCTTCTCGTGTCTCTTCTCTCTAGTCTCCACACATTTCTGTAAGCCACGACGAATGGCAACAGGAATATTAAAAAGACTTTTAGCCCGTCTACTCACTTGGCCAAGTTGAAAAAGAAGGAGTTGAAACGCTGAAAGTCGCGACAACTTCACGTAAGTTTAGACTGAGACTGAGACAGAGACACAGAGAGAGTGTGAGTGTGAGAGTGAGAGAGAATTTGGAGACAAGGTCTATGCAACCACAAATGCTGAGTTTTGTGGGCTGCCTTCCATTGAATGAACTGCTTTGAGTCCTTCAGCAATGTTGTCCTGACCACGCATCCTTATTATTAACACCAACAATCACAACAATTTTATTTTGCCTTTTCTTTTCTTTTCTTTTCCTTTCTTTTCTGTCTTTGCATTTCTTTAACTTTCCAGCTCTTCCCTTTTCTCTGCTCTTTTTGTGGTCTTTACTTATTTTTTTTATATATACATATTGTATATATATTTGTGAATTTTAAGAATTTAAACGCCATTTAAATTGTCTGGCAAAATGCTGTCGCATAATAGTGTAAATATATTTTTATCAGATATTATTTATTAAATCCGATTTTAAGTCTTACAAACTGCATTTCGGTTGAAACAATAGAAAGGTGGTAATGTCTGATTTAAGTTTCAAGCAATTCAAGTGCCTAAAAGTATGCAATACAATTTTTTTAAAGTCCATTGAAATAAGCAACGATTATCCTATAGTCGGGAGCTCAAATATAGCCTTTCCCACTTGTTTTTTTTAATAAATTTTTAATGTTACTTTAATTTGAACATAAAAATTAAAATTTAATTCATAAGTTGACACAAAAAGTTGATTCAATCAAACAGTAGGTTCCAACTAGTTCACCACAAACTTAAGCGCGACTAAAGCATACCCTTTAAATGGGTTTTTGAGGCTGTAAGCGACAAGTTAACTCAGTTATTGGCTTAAAAGGTTTCAGTTGCAAAATGCAATCAAAGACTCTCTTAAAACCAATTGACTCATCTAAGAGATACCCTGTAAAAGCACAGTAATGAACTTGTATGACTGAAAGTGATGAGTTAATGCATCTATGGGGGTGTATCACAGCTGCAGCTTGAGATCAAGGACACTCTTAAAAAAATGGACTCAACTATTAAATACCCTGTAAATGCATTTTTATAACTGTAAGCACAGAGTAAATGCCTTTTTATAGGTAAAAAGTGTCCAAGAGTTAAATACTAAGCCTTACATCATTAGAACAGCTTGAAAATACCCTGTAAATTGCTCAGAATAGGGACGTTAATGCGACTGTTGACTCAAGCATTGTCATGCACTTAAATATATAATTGATAATGCTCCCAAGCACGCTACTTCAATAATGCCCAATGCTAATCTCTAGCAAATCCAATTCAATGAAGCCTGAAAGTGGCAAGTGGCATGTGGCAAGTGGCAAGTGGCAAGTGCCCAGGACAATGGCGCCAAGCAAGGATGTCATCAAAACTGGCTGACAGAAAATAGAAAATAGAAAACAGACAACAGAAAACCGAGTTGAATGAATGAATGACGGAAATCGCGGCAAATACAAAATCCAGTATTTCAAATTTACCAAATCCAACAAGATGCGAGAGGGAGAGAGTGGGAGAGAGAGGGAGAGGGAGAGGTAGTCTGAAAGAGAAAAGCACTTAACTCTTAAAGGCGAAATGCTTGTAAAATTTAAGCCCTACTTAATTTGCGATACACTCGTCAACAATTGAGAGCCCGCGGCACTTGTCACTGCACAAGGGGGCGCACGGGGGTGTGGCTGGGTGTGTGGCATGCCACAAAACCCCCCAGCCCCAACCCCTTTTACAATTTTCCTATTTTTTTTTTTTTGTATTTTTTTTTACTAATTTTAATAAAGCGCCACGGAGAGACAATGCTTTTCAGCTGGCACTGTGTGGCTGGCACAGTGGCTGCCACTGCGTGTGGCACAAGGCAACGTCGTCGTCGTCGTCTTGAGGCAACTCGATATCCTGGCTAAGACAAAGGCTCACATCAACAGGAAACCGCAACGCAACCAACGCCCGGACAATGTTGCTATCCCCCTTCCACCCTAACCCCACCCCACCCCTAAACCTATCCCTACCCAACCCCCTTTGCCACCCCCTTCCCTGCTTCTGCCTCCGAAAAAGAGTCGCCCAAAAAATGTGACGCACGACGGCGACATTTGCATGGCGTTCGCATACCGCATTCCCTCTCGCTCGCCCACCCCTTTACCCGCTTACCCACACCCTCCTAAGGGGGTCTAAGGGGTTGGGATTTTGGTTTTCTTATTTCTCATTATGCAGGCAACAACAACTGTGTGTGTGTGTGTGTGTGTGTGTGTGTAGCTATGTGGCAAGGTCCTTGAGCTGCTGCCTCATCCATCGTTTTTAAAATGAAAATGAAAAAACAAGTACGCTTTATTCGAGTTAAAAAGAGAGACAACCAAAAAGTGACCGACTGTAGAATACCCAATGGTTTTTCAATTAATAATTGTATACAAGAATTTGCAAAAATACATCTTTTCAAGTCTTGGAAATATCCATATATTCAATATAAATTAAAAGAGGGAGAAGGAAAGTGAAATGCCTGACTGTAAAATACCCGTTACTTTTTTTTTAAATTTTATATGCATATAATATCCAAGAATAATCAATTTTTGTAAATAAATTTTTGTAAAAAAGAACTTATTTACATTTGTAATATTAATATTAAAAGAGATGGTAAAAGTGCCAGACTGTAAAATACCCGTTACTCGATTTTTAATATAAAAACTAATAACATAGAAAATTGTGTGAAATTTTTGGTTACTTTAGCTTTAATTGTGCAATTGACATGAATTTTAATTTTTTCTTTTAATTTATATAGTTTTAAATCAGTTTGATTTGAAATAAGGGTAACATTTTTTTTGTTAACTTAAGAAAAGTAAGCGACGAAAACTGTGTAATTAGCAAAAAAAAATACATTTAAATAAGTGATCTAATAATTTAAAATTAGGACTACTGCCTCAAATCTAAGAATTTTATTCCACAAAATGTATGAAAAATGTTTTTTATTTTTTTTTATGGATGGAAGAACAAAAATTATTTAGTATTTTTGAGAAAACAGTAAGAAGAATAGTATTATAGAAAAAAAGAACTTCTTGACGAGGTAAAAATCAAGTGACGAAAACATTTTTTGCTCCAAGATTTCTGATATTCAATTGTGACGAACGATATTAAGTGTAAATATAAATATATAAATAAAACAAAGTGTTGCTTTCGTCACTAACGCGACACAGTGAAGTTTTGTATTTAAGATCTGCTGTGCTTTCTTCTGTCTATTACATGCCATGACCATGAATGCAATATACCCTTCAAATCAGCGTGATTAAAGGGTATAATGAAGCAACCGCTGTTGTGGCACGCATCAGCGGTGTGTCTTTGTGTGTGTGTGTGTGTGCACAACTGGGAATTTAACCCATTCAGTTTTTGGCCCAACACACCCCCTTCCCCACTAGCCCACTCCTCCCATCCCCCATCCCCCTCTTAACTCCTTCACTCCTCACGCGGCCCGTGGATTACTCAATTAATTTAATTATGCGCTGTCAATCATTTCGTTGCCTGTGTCTATGTCTGTGCCTCGGTCTGTGTCTGTGTCTGTGTCTCGGTCTTGGCCTGTGTCTTGCCCCCACCCCCTCCCCCTCCCCCTTACCCTTCCTCGTCCCAACCCCTTTCTAGGCTAGGCCAAAAAAGTGAGTGACTCGCTCTTGTTGCCACTTAATTTCTGCTGTGCCTGGCCAGACAGCGAGACGCCTCAGTCTCAGTCTCAGTCTCAATCTTATTCTCATTCTCAATTCGCAATTCTCAATCTATGTCTTTGTCTCTATTTCTGCGTCGCTTCAAGGTCTACACCCAAAAAAAAAAAAAAAAAAAAAAAAAAAAAAACAACAAGTTAAAATATCTTGATTCTATTCTTTAAGTATTAATGTTCAACTAACACTATATATATTACGTATTAAATTACAGCCACTCATCATTTAAATGGTCCAAAAGGCCTACAAAAATTTTATTTTACTGAATTAATTTTAATAATAATCTAAATAGTTGCAAACTTATTGAAAAATCGCACTTTAATCAAAGATTTGAAACGCCAATTAAAAAATTTCGAGCTAAGCGGAGTTTTGACACTGTTTTGGAATTGATTTTATGCCGCAGTCCCACATTTTTTTGTTGTTCTGTTCTGTAATTTATTTCATTATTAATGAAATTTTCAGAATATGTTTTTCATATATTTGGCTGTGTATATGCCAAGAATCAGAGCTATATCTTGAACAGGGCGATTGTAGTGCACGCATAGAAAATTCAACTTTCAAATAAAATGAACTATTTCAATGCTTTGAAGTCTCGAAACTATCGAACTTTTGACACCATTTCGCGAACTCTTTTTATTTTTTTTCTTTCAGGGACTGCAAGTAATAATAATTTATTTTTTTTTAATAAAAAAATCAGACACTTAAAAAATACCTAGAAAAAATGCACCACAATGTTTATTTTTTTACATTCTCTGTTTTTCTACCATTATTTTTATTGTTATGATTTTTACCTTTTTATTCAATGAGAATCATTATTTTTGAGTAACTTTATAAAACTTACACCAAAATCATTATTTTTGATAAAAAAAAATAAAACTAGAAAAAAATAATTATGAATGAGTTTTACTTTTTTTTTGCTTGACCAATATTATTTTATATCGTTATAAAGAGACACCATAGCTATCTTCCAGCATAATTTTGTATCAAATTAAATAATAATTAAATAAATTATTAATAAAAATTAATTAAATAATAAAATTTAAGACTAAAACCGAAAATAAAAAATAAATATGCTGGAAGGTAGCTATTTTTTATTATTTTTTTTTTTTGTGACGTTTATACATTTTATTTACGAATCTTAACACAGAAGCCGTAAATTATTTTAAGCAAAATTAAATAAAACTCATTCTTACTATAATATTCAATATTCCTCACCCCTTTTTAAAACCAAACTTTTTATGCACCTAAACAATCTTATTTAAAAACAATTCAAAAGCAAATAATATTTAAAATTTTAAATATGAAAATTATTAAATTGAAATCGAATGGTTAAATTTAATTATAAGTTATTTTAAAAAAAAAAATTGTAATACCAATCATAGGATTAAATCTATTGTATTATGTTGTGACCAGTGCAATAATCAAAAGTTCCTTAAATAAAATAAATAAATAAATAATCATTATTTTAGAGTTTTAATTTTTCTTGATCAAAAATATTGATTATCATGAAGTAAAAAGTGCAAAATTAAAATATAATCATTAAAATGTAATTTTTATAATATAACTTAGAGTCCCTGTTTTTTTTTTTTGCTGTGTAGGCTAACCCTTTAAGGACACCACAACAACTTTCCGCAGCCCTTGGGTTTCTCCTGGATCCACATCTCATCCATCATAGAGCAAAACGGCAACCGCGTCGAAATAAGAGAAATCATTTGCGTTTTTGCGTTTTACGCAACACACGGAAAAACTGAATCCCACAGCTGTTCCTTGTTCCTGCCTCCATTTCCTGCCCCCTTTCCCCTCTACCTCTACTCCTTGCTCGTGAGTTGATGCGTTTCGCATGCTGATCTTCGTCTTTGTCCTCGTCCTCGTTCTTGTCTTCGTCTTCGTCTTCGTCCTGATTCTCGTTCTCATCATCGTCATGTTGACTTTTCCATTTGCCTTGGCAATTTTCTTGCAACGGGCGTTTTTTCTTCTTTGAACCCGTTCGTCGTTACGTATCCTGCGGGCTTTGTTTGTCCTTCTATTTGTTTAAGCTCTATGCATGTATTCCCATCTCTCTCTTTCACACACTCCCTCTGTCTCTGTATCCATCTGCGGTGTTTGCTTACATGTGTAAATTACTTTTCAATCTTGTGATTACTTTTTTTCACATTTAATTATTTTAATTACGGCCCAGCGAACACAGCAACAACAACAACAACAGCATTTTCAACATCCATTTCCATTTTCCATCCCGTAAATGAACTGAAAACTTTTATTCCGCAAACTAGTGAAATAAAAGAAAAAAGAATTTCAGTTGAAACAAAAATTGAACTCCAAGAAATGTAGTCCAATATAATGAGATAAGTGCTGAATTTTCTTGGATCATTTACCCCAAAAAGAGTTTCAATTTCATATTGAGCCCATTGAACTCAGGTATTTATTAAGTTAAGACCAGGAAATTTCGCATGTAGTTTAATTTATCAAAAACAAACAATATTTGGCTGTAAAATATCGAATATTCACTGAAAAATTGATTATATTAAAATATGATATAATATATAATATAATTTATTTTAATTTATTTATTTATTGAATTCATAATATTAGATTAAAAATCAAAATATTTGTGAAGATATTGTTATTTAAAAGTATACATTCTTCAAACTGCTTTAAATTTTCAACTTGTTTTTTTTTTTGTAACCTGATACCTATTTCAACAGTTTGTATTTTGAGTGTTAATTTATTTTCATTTATGATACTTCGTTTATTCATATTATTAGAATATAAATCCAAATATTTGACAAGATATTGTTATTTAAAAGTATAAATTCTTCTAATTTAAACTGCTTTAAATTTATAACTATTTTTTTTTTGTAACCTAATACCCATTTCAACAGTTTCTTTTTTGGTTGTCAATTTATTTTAACTTAAGATACTCCTGTTATTGAATTCATAATATTAGATTAAAAATCAAAATATTTGTGTATTTAAAAGTATAAATTTTTCAACTTTAAACTGCTTTAAATTAATAACTATTTTTTTTTTTTTTTGTAACCTGATACCTATTTCAACAGTTTGTATTTTGGTTGTTAATTTATTTTAATTTATGATACTCCGTTAATTGAATTCATATTATTAGATTATAAATCCAAATATTTGACAAGATATTGTTATTTAAAAGTATAAATTCTTCTAATTTAAACTGCTTTAAATTTATAACTATTTTTTTTTTGTAACCTAATACCCATTTCAACAGTTTCCGTTTTTGGTTGTTAATTTATTTTAACTTAAGATACTCCTGCTATTGAATTCATAATATTAGATTAAAAATCAAAATATTTGTGTATTTAAAAGTTTAAATTCTTTAAATTCAAACTGCTTTAAATTTCCAACTATTTTTTATTTTTTTTTTTTGTAACCTAATATCTATTTCAACAATTTCTATTTTGGTTGTTAATTTATTTTAATTTATGATACTCCGTTAATTGAATTCATATTATTAGATTATAAATCCGAATATTTGACAAGATATTATTATTTAAAAGTATAAATTCTTCAACTTTAAACTGCTTTAAATTAATAACTATTTTTTTTTTTTTGTAACCTAATACCTATTTCAACAGTTTTAAAATAAATACCTTAAAACCTCTTTATCAATTTAAATACTCAAATTTCAACAAATTTATAACTGCTTGAGAAAAAAACAGTACTAACTTGCTTTATAAACACTTTACAACATTCCATAACTTGTCCGTCGAATGTTCAAAACTGAAGCCTTGGCGATGATTTCAAAAACTCGGTCAGTTGATAAGCTGAACTTTATTTCCAACAAGGTTAATAATTATTATACTCATAATCTCTATACAATGTATACGATTTTCTCATGTTATTAAAACTTTTCAAAACTACCAATGACAGACTTTGAAACTTTTCCTTTCCCCTTTCCAGCCCCAATGTGTTGTTGTTGTTGTTGTTGTTGTTCCTGGTACCAAAGTTATTTCTGTAACTGACTCTGAAATTTTGTTGGAAATTCGTGAAACTTAAATAATTCGAGCATTTTAAATTGAATAAAAACAATTTTTGAAAGTGTGTTTACATTTTTGAGTAATTTAAACTATGTAATGTAGTGTTGAATAACACCAAAATTGTTTCACCATTGAAATGATTATTAAAAAAGAGAATTCCCTCTCTTTATAAGTTTGATGTGGAATTGAAAAGAAATTTTAAAAAGGAAACTGACCTAATTTTAATTATCAACCCTCTTTTTAAGTGTTTTTTTCTAAACTACTTTAAATTTTACTTTGATTGAAATTCAAGCAGATTATGAATTGGAAATTGAATTCACTGTAATTACTTGTCTTTAAATATATAAAATGCTCTTTCAGTTTTATTTTTCAGTATTGTTAATGACAAAAATATGTGATTAAAATTTATAATTTAGAAATTAAACTAAATTTTTTTATTTGAAGAGAGTTAACTTTAACAATAGTTTCGCTTTATTTATCAGTGGTGTAAATGACAAAAAGATGTGAAATCATGAAAACATATGACTTAGAAATTTATTTTGGATTTTATTATTTGAAGAGTTGACTTTAAACAGAGTTTAGCTTAGTTTTTCAGTGTTGTAAAAAACAAAAAGATTTGAAATCATGATTTTATTATTTGAAGAGTTGACTTCAACAAAAGTTAAGTTTAATTTAAGGGTTTTTTTTAACAAAATATGAAGCAAATTCATGAAAAAATAGAGACCCCAAATATTTCTAGATCGAACATTTGATTGAATTTGTGGAGCTAAAAGTTGCAATTAACATCGAAGAAGTCAAAAAAAAAAATAAAGAGAAAATAATTTAAGTTTTTGAGGTCACTTGAAACCAGGGATTAAAACCAGAACGAATATCGGTTTCAGTTACGGTTTCCGGTTTGTTTGTAGGTTTTCGGTTACCGGTTACGCAAAATCTTTGAATAAAGGTTTCGTAACGGTCAACCGATTTTTGTATGTTTCGGTTCACAATAAGAATTTCTTAATGTTTCATTCACACATTCGATTCACATATTCTTCAGTTACATTTTAAATTTTAAGTCTATTTTATTTGCGCTTATTCAGTGCTACAAAAATTTGATCATGAATATCACAAATATAAAACCAAAATGAAACATAACAAAGTTAAAATCAAAATTACAAATAAAAAATAATATTTTTTTATGTATAAAAACCGAAATTAACCCTTATTGATGAAACGGTTACTAACCGGTTATTTCGGTCAAATAAAAATTTGTTTTGCGGTTACGGTTACAATTATGGTTTTAAATGTCAATCGGTTGTTACCGGTTACCGGTTGAGGGTTACGTTTTCGGTTAGGGTTTTAATCCCTGACTGAAACACTTGTGAGCTGGAACCAAATAACTAGTTTATTGAACAAAAAAAAAAAAGAGACATTCAGGGGTGCTACAGAAATCGCTTTTGCTTAAATTTTACTTAAATGCCATACAAATTTAAGTGAAATTCAAGGGAAAGCGATTTTTGTGGCACCCCTGATTGTTGGGGTAAGGAAAATGCACTTTGCTTTTGCCGGTTCGCTGATTCACAAGGCGAACAGATGGAAAAACGCATTACAGTTGGAAATGGCGTGATAAGAGCCGCTGATAAGCAGCAGCTGATAAGGCGAATTCGAGTTCACAGCGCTGGATCTCAAGCTGAATTAAGTGATCGAGAAATCATGGCAAAAAAAAAAAACCAGCTGCAAAGCGTACCAGCCAAAACTAACGGAACAGCGGACCAGACGGACCAGACGGACTAACGGACCAGACGGACTAACGGACTGCGCATCACACGTCAACGAACGACGGCCGACAAACGGGATAAACTCATTTTGGGTGCCAATGCTGCTGCTGGAATTTACAATTAGCGTGCGAGAGATAAAAGGCTGCAGAAATGCGACGTCGCTTGCTCGCTCTCTCTCTCTCTCTCGCCCAGCAGCAACGCCAGCATTGACAGCGACTGCGACGCCAGCAGCAGCAGCAGCGTCACGAATTGCGCCGGCGCTGTAGCTGCGTATAACAGCAGCGACCAAAACTGTGCTAACATTTCCAACAACTGCTGTCTGTGTGAAGCAAGGCGACGAGCCGACGCGTCGGCAGCACGAACGACACGAAGTGCACGAAAAACGTTCGTGTTTACTCCGAAAACGAATGGCAAAGCGTTGACCGCGCTGCCAGCAGCGACTGCGACGGCGGGCCGCATTAAAATTGTGTGTTGGCTGCAATTTTCATTGCGTTGCGAAAAGTTCGACAAGTTTGGGGAAAACTGTCAGTTAGCAGCGAACTTAGAACAGGTAGAGACGCACGTTTTGTCGGGGCTTCCAGCGCTAGCCAAAACGGAAGAAGAAGCAGCAGCAGCAGCAGCAGACAGCGACTGTAAAAGTAGTAGTAAATATTAAAAGGCAGCAAGCAGCAACAACAACGAAACGAAACGAAACGAAAGTTACGAAGTCGACGTCGTCGTCGTCGTCGTCGTCGTGTGCCGAGTGTCGATTTGTGCGTGTGCGTGTGTGTGACACCCCACCCCCCTCTACCCCCCTCTCGTCCACCGCCCGCATTGCATCCACTTTTTTTTTGCTGCTGTTCGATGCGTTCGCTGCCGCTGCCCACTGCGACGTCGACGGCTACGGCGACTGCGACTGCGACGCAAGCCGTGTGTGTGGCGATGTAAAATTTTATTACCCCGAAACGCATCCAGCAGTCGGTTTTTGGACGTCCGGACTTCACGCCGCCAAATTGCAAATAGCGGCGCAATTTCAACGCGTTACGCAAACACAACAACAACAACAACAATAACAATAACAACAACAAATATTATAATAATAAAAATAATAACAACAACAACAACAACTTTACGCGCCATTCCAAAAGTTACAAAAAGAAACTTTTGCCAAATTAAATATAAAGTTCAACTTGGCAGTTGCACTCCCACCACCCCCCCCCCCCCCAAAAAATAAAAAAATAACAAAAAACAAAAAAAAAAAATTTAAAGCGTCGCCGTCGTCGTTGTGGCAGCAGCAGCGACTTTGTTGTTGTTGTTCTTGCTCGGCCTGAAAACAAAAGTCAAAGTCGAGCAAAGTGCGCGCGTTAATTGATATTGCGTATACGCCGCGTGGGCCCGCAACTTTTTTTGTTTTTTCTAAAACTCTGAAGACAACACCAAAAATCGAAAACAACAATTCGCAAACAAAACAAACACAAATAAATCAAAATAATAAATACAAAAATAAAGTGCGTGCTCAACAATTTTTTTCACAATTTTTGTTGTTTGGTTTTTATATTTTTTTCCTGGTGCTGTGATCCAGTGAGTGTGTCTGTGTGTGTGTGTGTGTGCAGCATGTTGCCCAAGCTAAAAGCAAGCATGCAACAACAACAACAGCAACAGCAACAACAACAACTGCAGCAGCAACAACAGCAACAAATGCTTAAAAATTAAACTAAAGTGCAGTGCAACAAACGACAATCAAATAAAAAAAAATACTAATCCAAAAATCTCAAGTGTAAAGTGCAAATTAAAAACGAAAAACACAAAACGCAAAAATCTCGCAATTCTCAAATAGGTAAAGTTCAATTTTCTAAATCTCTAACTAAATGTAAATCTCAAGAAAACAAAAAAAAAAAAAAATAAACTCTGCAAAAAGCAAAACACAAAAAAAAAGAATAAATAAACTCTTGACTTAGACCCGAACTTTAAGGCATATTCAGTATTCGTTCAGTATTTTTAGACAAAAAACAAAAACAGAAGAAAAGAAAACAAAACAAAAAACAAGAAAAACTAAAACAGAATATCAACAAATAGAAATTCAATGCAACAAGAATAATCACATTGAAATTTATATTTATATTTTTTTATGTAACTTCAATTCGATAACGAAATATACTTATATATATATTTATCATATCTCACAAAAATATATCAACTACTTCAAAATCTAATGAGTTGTTCAGTGGGCAATCAAAAACAGTTCTAGACCCAAGTTTTTATAGGTCGCAAAAGTTACGATATTTATGGCTTATATAATATGTAACAAAACTTGGCACATTAATTCGGTTTCTTTGACTTTCTAGGTTTTCTGACTTTGCAATTTGAGGTGTTGAATTTTAGCTGAAGTTTTTAAGTAGTGATTTAATATTGAAGTTTATTTTTTTTTTGAAACAACAAACTTCTCCATCAATTTCACAGAATTGTGTTAATATTAATTCCATAATTAAAAAATAAAACTATTAGGCAACAAATAATTCAAGCATTTCTATTTTTAAAAATTTAAAATGATGCTTTATTATTTTTCTAAAAATTTGTTTTTATCAATTTTAAATTGAAATTTAATTTTCTTAGAAATTAATTTAGTTGGATTGAGAAAGCATTCGAAAAGTTTAATAATTGAAACATTTTTCTTAAGAAAAAGCCTTAAAATCTACACTAGATTTTCTAATATGTGCAAGACTTTTAAACATATAAATTAAATTTCCGAGTATTTCTTTTAATTAACTTGCACACAGAAATGTAATAAAATTGTTAGTTTTAGTTCCAAAAAGATTTGTGAATGTGTAAATCAAAATAAAAATGTTTATTAAAAATTAAATTACAAAATACATTGGCTATAAAAAGTATTGCATACTTTTTAGGGCGAATCATAATACTCAATTTCAAAGTAATTTGAAGATTTTCTAACATGAAGTCAAATATAAAAAGAATTTACAAACGGTTCAAATTCAACGAATTTTATATATAAAGTTGATAAAAACTTTTCAATTTCGAGTCAAAAATGGGAAGACTTCAAAATTTCAGTTGGCGTTTTAAAGGATTGTACTTAGTTTTAACTTTATACCAAACATAGTGATTATAACATTTTCAAATTCAAATTTATATATTTTCAATTTGAATTTAAGTTTTTTACATATTTTGGCGAGTGAAAAGTGCGTTGAAAAAAGTGTAGCATACTTTTGAGAGCAGTCAATTTAGTAATCTCATTTAGTCAGTATTTTATATATTTATTTATTTAATGTTGGCCAAAAGTAATTTAAAAATTAAAAAAAAAAATTTAAATGAGCTTTGTATAAATTTGAACTGAAGGGATGTTAAAATAAGAAATTTTTCAAATTAGAGTTAGTTTTCAGAGTCAAAGAGTTTTTATAGTGCTGACAGTTTTGAGTTGAGTTGTGACTCGGCATTTTAGTTGACTTGACTTGCAACACGTTGCAAATACCCATTAAAATCTGCATGCGTATTTCCCCCCCCACTAAACCCAAAAAAAAAACAACCTCAATCCCAGCCCCATAAAAAACAAAAACAAAGCCAACTAACACTTAGACATAAGTTGAATGTTTTACTAACAACAAATTGCAGTTGCAATGCCACTAAAAAAATTACAAAAATTAAATGAAAAGAAAATAGAAAAACTTGAGCTCACATTCAATTTGTTGTTAAGGCAATTTTTTGGCAACTTGGCAACTGGCAAAATTGGCTAAAATGGCGCTGTCTAAGCGTCCGCTTAGCAAGGAGACGCCCTTGGTTGACAGCAGCAACAACAACAGCAACAGCAACAACAGCAATGGCAGCAATGGCAGCAGCAGCAACAACAACAACAACAACAATGAGCATGAGACGGCAATTAAACGACGCAAACGTTGCAGTCGCGATGACGAATTGACAGCCGTCAACAACAACAACAACAACAACATAAACAACAACAACAACAACAACACATTGCCACAAAAGAAGCGACAATTGGGCCTAAATCTGTTGCCCAAAATCAATGAAAATGCGGCCGTAACAACAACAGTTGCTGCCGTGCAAGACGCTGCCGATCAGGACGATGAAACCTTGATCCGTGAAACGCAGGCGGCATTGAAAAGTCTGTCGGGCAGTTGGCCCGATGCCCGCACCAATTTGTATCGCTTGCAGGAACAGGACGACGACAATCCGCCGCCATTTCAAAATCTGTTCGAGGAGAAACAAAAGTATGCAACGGCAGCAACTGAAGCCGAAACTGAAACTGAACACACGACAAATACAACACTTTTGCTACGTTTTCACAGGCAAAAGGAGAACGATCAGGCGCGTTTGAATGCACAGCAACAGCAGCAACAACATCAGCAACAACATCAGCCACAGGCTGCCTACAAAAAGGATACGCTGGAGGCAACAACAGCTGCTGCTGCTGCTGCGGCTGCGGCGGCGGCCGCTGTTTATGCCCAGGCATCAGCAACATCGGCATTTAAGCCGCCAATTGATATTATCAAGCGCAACGGTCAGTTGGCCGCCCTTGGCCACGCCCACGCCCAGGCTCAGGCATACGCCCATGCCCAGTATACATCCAGCTATAATGCTGCCGAGGCATATTACGGCTATGTTGCTGCCAGTCAACAGCAGCAGCAGCAGCAGCAACAACTCTGCTTGGACTCGTCGCAGAGTCGCAACTTTGACATGGTTGCCACCCAGTTGCATTCGCCCACGGAGCGTTGCATTAAGGGCGCTGCCACGCCCCCGCTAAAGGAGCTGCCATCGCCGCTGGTGGATGCCAAGCAATATACGATATTGCAGCCGGCGGGAATTGGCAGCCGAGCGGCATCTGTGATGCAGGATATAGCGCGTGAGGGCGTTGTGGGCGTGCCGCCGCTAGTGGCAACGCCGCCAGCAACAGCAGCAACACCAGCAGCAACACCAGCAACAATTGCAGCAACGCCATCGCCGAGTTATTCGCCGAGCAGTCAGCATCGCGGTAAGTTGTCGTTGTCGTTGTTGTTCCAAAACTAGACACACCAAAAAATAATATCAATAAATATAAATTACAACAAACAAAAAAATGGTGCCCCAAAAGTTAAATATTATATAATAAACACCACACTTCCCCGCACTCCAAGAAAATAATATAAACAAATACCAATAAAATGTCAAAACGTGTGCTTTTTGAAAAGTACAGTCTCGTTTAAAGCACAGCGTTGATCTGGCAACGCTGTGGTACCGTTACACGGCACACGCTACCGTTTTCACTTGATTCTCATTTCGTTTTGATTGATCGATCGGCTGCGAAACTGTGCGAAACTTCTTGTTGCATTGAGTTTTAAGACTTCCAAATTGGCAAATATTTTCTCAGACAGAGACAGAGAGAGAGAGAGAGAGAGAGAGAGAGAATTAGGGAGAAGCAGTCAGAAACAGAGAGAGAGAGAGAGAGAGAGAGAGAATTATCATACACACACACAAACTTAAACTATTTTTAAGTGACGTCACAAAGTGATTTTTCAACATTTTTACAAAGCAAAAAAAGCATTTTAAATATATTTCATATCTTGTTTTTTACTTTTCAATTGAACTATATTTTTTTATTTATAAGCATTTTAAATTGAATGAAACACATTTCTATAAAAACAAATATAAAAACAATTTATTCCTGTTCATATATCAATTGTTAATTTTATTTAATTCATACTTAATCTTAAGCTAGATTCCGCAAAGTTTTCTATTTTTATACTTTCATTATCTTCAGTTAGCAACTTTAAAAACATTGAAAAAATTTCTAGAAAATTTCGACATGCTCATAGAATTTGTGTATTTTACAAAAAACTCTAGAGATTAAGAGACAACAATTGCTGTTGGAAATAACCGAAAAAAAAGTTTGATTTTTTCAAAAATATTTTTTTTTTCAAAATCACAAAATTATTATGTATAAAATAAAAATGTACATAAATTTGTTTCAATTTTATAGCAAGCGATATTGGATTTCATAATTAGTATATATTTTTATATATTCTTATATTAAATAGTATTTATAGTGTTATTATCATTACTATTATTTTTATTATGATGTTAGTTAAAGTTATAAAAATTATCATCGCTACAATTTGTATTATTATTTTTATTATTATTATTATTTGCACATTTAGTTCAAGTGTCAGCCCCTCCTACTGCCCCTCCCTACCCACACACACACTCACACACTCACACACACACACACTTCATCTCCCTCCAGCAACAAAAACATAGAGCTCTTAAAAGACATTAAGCGATTTTGTCGTTATGAATGTTGCCTGTGTCATGTGGGGTTATTCAGGTTATTCAAATGGGAGACAGGGGCGGTGGCTGTGTTGGAGGCGGGGCTCACACACACCCACACCCACACACACACTCACGCAGAGACAAGACAAGACAACAACTAATGGCTTGTAAAAACCCTTTATGAAACCAACAACAACAACAACAACACACATATTCGCAATTTAGAGATGACAAAATTTCAATGCCTCACTTACAAAGAATTAATATTACAGGCTAATAACAATAAAAACTAATTCATATGCCTTATTCATGGGAAACTATTAAAATTACAGGGTATATATAAAACTCATCTCAAAAAATTTAAATGTTGTCCTTCTAAACACAATTCTTCAAAACAAGTTTTAAATGTATTTTTCCTATTTACTTTGAAATATGTGAGAGATATGGCAACGCTACCACATTTTCTTGCTTTTCATAGAATGCAGCAAAGTTCATAATCAATATATTTCAAATTTTCTTCATAATTTTCACGTTTTTATATGAAATTCTTCTTCTCGATATGGCAACTCTCATTTTATTATTTTGCCTATCTAAAAAAAAAAATATTTTTTTTAACAAAATCTTAAAAATTAAATTGTTGTTCTCGGTATGGCAACTCTCTTTACTGGTGGTAACTCCCAAAATATGCCTTAAAGCACGACCTTAATGAAAAAACTCTTTAAAAAGTGATTATATTAACAAATGGCATTACCAATGTGATTGATATGGCAACTCTAGTGACAGTTTAAGTGCTAGATCATTTAAAAAGTGTAAATGAAAAGTGTATCTTTTATAAAGCTTGTCGTTTAATATCTATGTATGTCACTGTTTCTGGAAAAAATTTTCATTGATCTGGCAGCTCTGTTTTGTATTATGTTTCATTTATGTTATAATTTGTTTAGAAAACTTTTAAAAATATTTTATTTTTGCTGTCATTCTAAATTAGGCTTTTCTCAAAGTGCTTCGGGCTATGTTAACAATCGATTGTTGTTATCGATAAAAAAATAAACATGTCTGTAATAAATTGAGCTATTAAAACTAAGTTAAAAACCATACTTTTGATTATATTTGCTAATGCGTATGAAAATCTATGTATTTATCGGTACTTATCGTAAAATGAATCGATAATTCAATTATTGAGTATTAAAACTTAGATAACAATTATATATTTTTAATTGATGTACATTTGATAAATATTGATATATTTATCGAAACACAT
Organism: Drosophila quinaria; assembly: GCA_035047525.1. NCBI lineage: Eukaryota > Metazoa > Arthropoda > Insecta > Diptera > Drosophilidae > Drosophila > Drosophila quinaria. Next base: position 37,144,196 of record JAWNPO010000455.1, read on the forward strand.
GCTGCTTAAATGTATCGATAATTCAATTATTCATCATAACAATCGATAAATAAGGTTTTTGATGACTATTCAAAAATATATTTATTTTGATGTAAAATGTGTAGGAAAATAATATGCAAATTGAAACTATATATTTTTGATAACATTTGCGAAATATATTCACAAGACTTGGGAGCATCTCTAATACACACGCACACACACACACACACATACACACAGGCACACCACTAAACACACACCTACAGTGGCTTCTAGTTGAGTGCCTCTTTTGGTTTTTGGCCTTTTCACTAATTTCAGCGCATTGTACAATTTATAAAATTGAACTTGTTGTCGAAAAACTGAGCACACACACACACATAATCACTACACACACACACACACACACGCTCAATATGATTAGATATAAAGGAATATGAAGCACGTTTTGTAAACCACTTTTGCATATTTATTTTGTCATTATGTAGGCATTAATATGCTGTGAGCTCAACTTGGGCACAAAAGTTGAAGTGCCTTTAAGCCAACAACACACACACACACACACTCACACACACACACACTATGGTATTCATATAATTTGAATGACTTTTTAAATAGTTGCACAAGCAGAATTTGCACATGGAAAGATACAAAGATACAAGCACGTAATAAGTCATTAGCCTGGCTGTTGTTGTTGTTGTTATTGTTGTTAGCTAATGTGGCTTATTAGGCTTAAGCCACATAGCTAACTGAAGACTAAAGGTCTGACGGGGGGCGTGGCTTTAGGGTGTTTTGTTTGTTACTAGCGACTGCAGCAACTTTGAGTTGCAATCTGCTTTTATTTTAATTAAATTCTAATTAGACTCGAGTTTTTGCAGTTTGACATTTTGAACGGCCACGTAATAGACACACACACACACACACACACACATACATATATATACTACACACACATGCTAAAATATTTCGAAAAATATTTCATTAAACCCCTTTAAAATGCTGCTGTTGCTGCCGCTGCCTGTCTGTCTGTTACAGCAGCAACATCTTCTTTTTTGCGTGTATGTGTGTGAGTGTGTGTGTGTGTAGTGTGTGTGTGTGTGTGTGTGTGTGTGTGTGTGTACGGTGTCTAACATTATCTTTGAGAAATTTGTGCTTAGAAGGCCAAGTTTAGACGTGGTCTGGTCTGGATTTTTCCTGCCTGGCTTTTTTCAGGCTGTTGTTGCTGTCACACCACCAACAACATGTCAACTCTCTGTCCGTGTGTGCGTGTGTGCGTGTGTGTATGCCTTTTTAAAGTAAATAATGCAAAGCTGTTTTCCATCAAATTTTAATTAATTATTTAGGCAAAAGAATTCGTTGCGCGTTCGTTGATTCTACAGCAACATATTGTTGTTGTCGTTGTTAGTGTTGTTGCTGCTGCCGTTGTTCATTTTTCTATGTACGACTAGTTGTTGTTGCTCTCTCTCTCTCTCTCTCTTTCTATCCCCCTGTCTCTCTCTCTCTCTCTCTTAGCTGCTCTGCCGTCTGCGTTGTCAGCTGTAAATTTTGTTTAAAATTTTTCCTTTTGCTGTCAAGTTGTCGTCCCAATTTTCTCTGCCCTCCCCCCACCACCATCATTTCCCACAGAGTTTTCCACAATTTTCATCATCTATGTAACGTACTCCTTGACGCATTCACATAATTAATTAGAAATCCTGTTGCCTGTTTCAGTCGCCTTCAACTGTCATTTTTTTTTTTTTTTTTTTTTTTTTTTTAGGCGCTGTGCGTGTTTGTGTGCGTGTGTGTGTGCTAGTGTGTGTTTAGTTGATGGCTTGAATTTTGAATTTTCATGTGTTACCTGGTTACTTTTGTAGATGGCGCCAAATGCCCAACTCCGCATTGCTCTGGCCAAGGACATGTCACGGGATTATATTCGCATCATCGCAGGTACAACAGACACTGCACAACATACACTACACTACACTACACTACAAACACACACACACTTACACACACACACACAGTGTCGACTTGTGTATTGAACTCTGTTTTGTTCTTGTTCTTCTTATCTTGACTTCAGTTTGTCGGGTTGCCCCAAACGTGATAAGGTCACCACGGAATGTAAGTGCGAATCAAAACATGTTTCCAGTCATTGGTGTGTAGATCACATGTGTGTAGATCGCTGTCTCTCTCTCTTTCTCTCTCTCTCTCTTTCTCTCGCTATCTCTTCTGTATTTCCATCTCTCCCTCTCACTGCATTTCTAGCGCTCTAAATCTCTCTCTAACTCACTTTTCTGAATCCAGACAAACTTTGACTATTATACTCTACTCAGTCTCTCGTTATCTCTCTCACTATTTCTCTCTCTATCTCTCTCTGCATTTCTATCACTCTCTCTGTCTTTCTCCTTCTGTATTTCCAACTCTCTCTCTGCATTTTTTGCGCTCTAAATCTCTCTCACTTTTCTGAATTCAGACAAACTTTGACTATTATACTCTACTCAGTCTCTCATACTTAGTCTCTCGTTCTCTCTCTCTCGCTCTCTCTCGCTCTCTCTCGCTCTCTCTCTCTTTCTCTCTCTCTCGCTCTCTCTCTCTCTCTCTCACTCTCTCTCTCTTTCCCGCCCCTCTCACTGATATGCATGTCCCATTGAAATCTCTTCGATTGCTATAAATATCGTTGCAGCTGTCTTGTCTCCTACAATTCCACCCATAGTTGGCCTTTTTCCCATCACTATCTCTTCCACTAAAGCTGTTCTTCTCTTCCTCTAAAAAGCTCTCTCTCTCTCTCTGTCCTTTGTCTTTCTAACTCTCTTCTCGGTATTGCCATCTCCCTAAAAATATCTCTCTCACTATTAAACTCTCTATTTTTTTTCGGTTTTTTTTTTTATTTGAGAAATCTTTGAAGAACGTTCTTTTTTCGCTCTCTCTTTACAGTTCGAGCTTTTTAAGCTTTATTCAGCTTATTTACAAATCTAAAGCTTTTAAGTGACAATTTTATTAAATTGTTGAGTTGACTTGAAAGCAGTTTTTAATTTTAATTCACCCTCCTTTTTTCTCTGTGTATCTAATCTGTATCTTTTCTCTGTCTCCTTATAATCGGTCTACCTAAGCTTTCTCTCTCTTTCTATCTACCTTGTAAGCTCTTTCTCTTTCTCTGTCTTTATATCTTTATCTTTAACTTTTTTGTCATACTCACATTCATACTTAGGCTCTCTCGCTCACACTTTCTATTTCTTACATTCTAACTCTCTGTCTCTCTCTCTCTCTCTTTGTCTCTCTCTTTCTCTCTCAAAACTGAATGATGAAAGCTTTACTGTCTCTCACATTTCTGTCTCTCTCCCTCTGAATCTCTGTCCCTTTCCCTATATCTCTGTTTCTCTCTCTCTTAGTTGCTCTCTCTCTCTCCTGTGTATCTCTCTCTCTCTCTTTCTTAGTGCTTCACTAAGATCTCTTCGTCTTTCTTTTTGCCTGTAAGAAACTCTGATGAACTTAGCTAAAGTGTCTCTCTCTCTCTCCCTCTCCTTCTCTCTCTCAATCTCTCACTCTCTCTCTCTCTCTCTCTCTGTTGATGTCTTGTGACTGTGATTGTAGTTGTTAGCCTTGTCTTTAGCTTGTCCTTAGCTATTTTTACCAGTTACCGCTGCCAATTTAACTAATCACACATTCAAAAATCGCCCACCCCGTCGGCTCCCAACACACACACACGAACAATCGATCAATCGATAAAAAACAATCGAAGTGCTGGCGCTGCACGAACAGATACTGAAGTGCCCCACGCCCGGATGCAACGGACGGGGCCACGTCCAGCCGCATCGCAGTGTCCATCGGAGTCTCTCCGGCTGCCCGAGGGCGGTTCGTGGGCGCTCGGGAAGTCGACGACAGTTGTTATCGATTGGCGATAAATCGATAGCGATACCGATACCGATGCCAATACCGATAGCGATAACAATACCGCTAGCACTAGGCAATATTGATAGCGATAACGATAACGATTATCGTGCCGATAACGATAACACAAACGACAGGCGTAACGATAACGATAACGATAACACAGCAGGTGCGTTCGATCGCCTGTCTGTTGTCCATGCAACAACAACAACAACAACAAATTCTCGTTAAACTCATTTCTCTCTCTCTCTCTCTCTCTTTGTCTCTCCCTCTCTCTCTCTCTCTCTCTCTCTCTCTCTCTCTCTCTGTTGCTCTCTCTTTCTGGGGCTCACTTGCTATCTTTGTTTATCTCTTAACGCACTGTTTCTTCTACTCCCAACTTGTCTCTCTTTTCTCTCTGTCTCTGTCTCTCTCTATCTCTATCTCTCTCTTCCTTTCTCTCTTCCTTTCTCTCAATCTCTCTCTCTCTCTCTTTTGGCGCCGCGCAGCTGGAGAACTGGAGCAACCGGAGAAGGAGCTGCATCCGCTGGACAAACTCAAAATCAGCTCCCAACAATTTCTAAACAACAACAACAACAGCTGCATGAACAACAACAACAACAGCAACAAAAACAACAATAATAATAAAACGATGCCCATTATTAAATCAGAGTACAGTCCCGTCGCCAGCATCAAGTCGGAATACAACAAAAGTCCGATGCACTCGTATCTGGCGAACGATGTTGCCAGTGCGATTCCCGCCGCAGTTGCAACAGCACGCGGCAACAGCAACAACAGCAACAACAGCAACAACAATGCCAACAACAATGCGAGTGAGCCGCATTTGAGTCGCTTTGTTGGTCTGCACAGTCCACATGCCCACCACCAACAGCAGCAGCAACAGCAACAGCAGCAACAACAGCAACAGCAGCAGCAGCAGCAGCAACATACGTTGCATCAGCAACGTGGTCCTTTTATTGAGGGCAATGCCAGTCATGATGCCACAGATCCAGCCAGCTACCACACGGAGCACCAACAACAACAACAACAGCAGCAGCAGCAACAGCAGCAGCAACAGCAGCAACAACAACAGCAACAACAGCAGCAGGCGGATGAACGACAGCAGCAATATGAGCAAATGCGTTATGCACACGATGCTGCTGCTGCCGTCGAGCAACAGCAACAGCAGCAGCAGCAACAGTTGCTCGTGAGCAACAATCCAAGCAGCAGCGAACTTTCACCTGTCACCGCACGCAGCGCCTACGATCCGCACACGCACTCACATCCGCACCCACATCCGCATCCACATCCGCACCCACATCCGCATCCGCCCAGTTCAGTGGCGCCCGTGTTTGTTGGTCTGGGCGTGGCCGATAGTGTTGCTGCCGGCACAACGGGCTTCGAGCGCTACGATCCCAATTGTTGTCCCAGCAGCGGCCAGCGACAGCTGGCGACGGCAGCAACAGCTGCTGCCGCTGCTGCTGCCCCCGCCAACATGTATCATTATCTGCCCCAGACGGCGGACGATTTGCAGGCACAGCAGCAGAAATATTTGCAGGAGCAACAGCTGCTGATGGCCAAGGCCGAGCACGAGGAACTGGCCAATGGCGGCGCTCCAATCTATCCACGCCCCATGTATCACTATGATCCAACAATGGGTCCATTGCCGCCGGGCTTTTCCGCCATCAATTTGAGCGTCAAAATGGCAGCAGCTCAGGCGGCAGCAGCAGCAGCTGCCTATCAAAATCAGCAGCAGCAACAGCAGCAACAACAGCAGCAACAGCAGCAGCAACAGCAGCAGCAGCAACAGCAACAGCAACATCACCAGCAACAACAACAACAACAGCAGCAGCAACAACACAGCAAACAAAGCACTTCACCAACGCCTACAAATGTGGGCGTGGCAGCGCCAGCTGTTGATTTATCCGGCGCCACATCGGTGACATCGTCGGCCAGTCCGCACGGCTTCAACTCGCCCGCGTCGCACCAGCAATACAACAACAGCAACAACAACAGCAACAACAACAACAACCAGCAGCGCATGGGCAACGGCAGCCCACAGCCGGGCGCCAGTCCCAACATTGCCAGCCCCCAAGTGCCCAGTCCGCAGGGCCAGACGCTGGACTTGAGCGTCACACGCTTGCCGCACAGGTGAGACGCACTCCCCATCCGCCTCCCTTTTCCCTTCTCCCTTGCCCTCTCCCTTTCCTCTAGCCACTTTCAGCCGCATTTTCCGTACTGAACGCAGCCAAGATTTATTTTTGTGGTATTTTTACTTAGGATTCTACAGTATGTTTAAGGAATTTAGCGGCTTTTTTTTAGTATTTTTTTGGTATTTTTCAAGTGTTGTCTGGCCATCATTTTAAATTACGCCAACACTTTAATAGACACTTTTTGTGGTATTTTTACTTAGGATTCTACAGTATGTTTAAGGAATTTTGCGGCATTTATTTTAGTATTTTATTGGTATTTTTCCAGTATTGTCTGGCCATCATTTTAAATTACGCCAACACTTTAATAGACACTTTTTGTGGTATTTTTACTTAGGATTTTACAGTATGTTTAAGGAATTTTGAGGTTTTTTTTTAGTATTATTTTGGTATTTTTCATGTATTGTCTGGCCATCATTTTTAGCGATTTCCATTAGTGTTTTTCTAGTATTTGACAGTAGGTTTACGGAACTTTTTGCGGATATTTTTGGTATTTTCTTCAGTATTTTCCTGATATTTTCTGGCAAGCACTTTTAGGCTATATTGATAAGTATTTTGTGTATTCTTAGGGGTATTTTTGGGTATTTTCAGTATTTTGTTAATTATTTTTTAACTTTACCTCTTTGCTTTTTGTGGGTCTTTTCAGTATTTTGCTATGTATAATTTTCTTGTACTTTCAGAGTATAGTTATTATTTTTCTACTTAGTATTTTTTTATTTAATTTTCTTTTTTTTTATTATTGCCTAACAAACATTTTGGATTGTATGGTTTTCATTAATCGCACACTTTTAAAAAAACTTCGAGTTGAACAACAAAGACTAAGTCAAGTAAATGAAACAGGTTTGAAATTTGGTAAGCAGATACTTTATTTAGATTTAACTAGAGCTACACAAGTTTAAATGAAATTAGGTATAAGATATTTTAACTTTATAACATTGAGTTTCGTTAAATATAAGAATTATGGCAAGTTTAACCTAAGATAATCGATAGTTCGGGTCTCTGAACGCAAGGAATACATAAATAATATTTAATTAATTGGATATAGATACTATTATTATATAGTTAAGCACTTAATGTGTTCTAGTGGTCCTAAATTTGGTATACAGATACTACACAGAAAAAAAATCAGATATTTAGCCGAATTCAAACCTGAAATTGTGTAATTCAGGATAAAATTTTTTTATTAATTAAAATGTTTTTTTTTTTAACTTTTTTAACATTTTTTTAACTATTTTTTAAATTTTTATTTTTTAAATTTTTGTTTTATTATTTTTTGTTCATGTTAACATTTTTTTAATGACGGGAATGTTTGACTACAATTGACGGGGGGAATCGAACCCAGGTTTTTTTTCAAACTGGGAGTTCTGATTATGTGAGAGGTCGGCGTCTCTAACCACTGAGCCACCGGACCAGCTGAAATGAGAGAGGCCGAGAGAGAATTTCCCTCTCGCGCTCAGCAAATGTGGTGATCAGAATTTTTTAGCTTGAATCAAGTAATTTCTCATTTTAGTCCTGAAACAGGCTTAATTATACTGCTTAATCCTGAATACATATTAAAAAATCCATACTTAAATTAAGTGTTTTAAACTTGATTTCAGAATGGCTTTTTTTCTGTGTAGACTTTCTTCTGTACAGACTCTTGATAAAAAATAAATATAAATTCAAATTAATGTATAATGAATTCATATGAGAGAAGCACTCTGCTTGAAGAGCCTTGTATAAAGAGTACAGGACTACACTGATAAAAAAAAGGACCTTTAAGATTAATATTCTTAGATTTGGTAATTTGCTCTTAAAATATTCTTATTTCAAGAAAAACATAATTAAGATGAATGTTCTTGATTTTAGAAAGTGGTATTTTTCTTCAGTGTATATTTGACTTAATGAAGTGAACTTTATTTAATAATACAACTCAATTATTTGTTTCATTTGAACAGCATCATCACGAGTCCGCAGTACGGCGCGGACGGCCTTGTCGTTGGTCACGGCCAGGGCTTCGGTAGTGCTGCGCCCGGTTCGATTGGACCCAACGGACCGCCTCGTTCGCCGCAAATGGAACCGGTGGACTTCAGCGGACCGCCGCGTCCGCTCGGCTTCGGACTGGTGGGTCACATAAGCGGGCCGCGGCCCTACAGTCGCGAATCGACGCCCGACAGCGGCGGCTCGCACTACATTGAAACCTACCGCGATCCAAGTGGTAAGTTCTAGCTGATTACTCAAACTTCTTACTACGTATATCTGATTAATTTATATCAGGAACTTGAAACCGAAACGCATATCGGTTTCAATCGGTTACGCAATCGGTTACGCAAAATCTTTGAATTGAGGTATCGTAGCGGTGAACCGGTTTTTGTATGTATCGGTTTTGAAGCAAACAAAAAAAAATGTCTTTGAAAAAATATAATTATATTAATAATAATTAAAAAGGCATAAGTTTCTTAATGTTTCATTCACACATTTGTGTCACACATTCTTCAGTTTGACGTAGTTTAGTTACATTTTAACAATTTTAATATTGCATTTAATTTAACAAATTTATTTTATTTGCTCTTATTCAGTGCTATAAAAATTCGATCATAAATATCGCACAGAAAAACTAAACTAAACTAAAAACTAAACATTTAAAAACCAAAAATAAAAAATCAAAAATAAAATACAAAACTAATAACAAAATATCAGAGATTGCTAAAATGAAAATCGAAACAGTTTTTTTTTTTCGTTTTTAATTATTTTTAACTTGTTTTCTAAAAATTTAAAGTTTTTTTTTGGATTTTTTTATATAGATGAAACGGTTACTAATCGTTTAAATCGGTTTAGATAGTTTCGGTTTTAAGATTTTGGTCAAATAAAAAATATTTTTTCGGTTACGGTTTCAGTTACGGTTTTGAATTTCAATCGGTTTTTAGCGGTTAAGGGTTACGGTTTCGGTTAGGGTTTTAAGCCCCGATTTATACTCGTACATTCAATTGTCATTTGTACTCTGTCCTTCAGGTTACTCACCTCATCCTGGCTATGGCATGGTCGTGCAATCGGACTATCCGCCAGCCGGCTATCACGGCTACGGCCCCGCCGCCTATCAGTGCAGCAATCCGTATGCCACAGCCGTCGGACCCGGCGGCTATCCGACGCCCGTATCCGGGGGCTACTCGCCCAGTCCGGCCACCTGCTACTCGATGCCACCGCCGCAGCACATACCGCAACACGACAAGACCAAAGATGGGTGAGTGCTCAACCTTCCACTTACTTTCAGTCTTATGGCCATCTCGTTCTCCATCTCCATCTCCATCCTGCTCTTGTCCTTTAATGAAATATGCAATTATCGTAAATGACACCTTGCCGAGTGCTAACCAAATGTGACTCTACCTGCTCTGGATGCTCTTCCATCTAGCCGACTATCCCTGCTCATTCGCATCCGTCACTCATCCGTCACTGTCCGGCACGTGGCACAGTGGTTACACTCCTCTAAGCACTTGAAACTTCTAAAACAAAAATTAAAATAAAAACAATTATTTAAATTTAAATGAGTAATAATAACTTCAATGTTTTCAAAACATTACTTGCCAATTTTCTAGAAAAAAAAAGGAAAATGAGTAAAATTCAATTAAAATTTCAAATATTTGCTAAATACATTTCAATCTTTTAAAACATTCATTTAAGTGTATTTTCTAATTCTCTTGCAATTATTTCAAAACATAGCTCTGATTAAATAGTTAATTCTACATATTTTTATAGAAAAAAAAGGTACAATTTGCATTCTATTTAAAACCTAACTCTAATTAATCTTTATACACATATGTACACAATTATGTACAAATATTAATGCCTTTTTTAACAATTTCTCATAATAAAAATAACAAAAATTTGGCATTATTAAAGACTTCAAAAACTAAAAGAAAAAAATATTAAAGTTTATCTTATCATATACCAAATATATTAAGCGAGATTCTTTTAAAAAATAACTCTAACAGACAAATGCAAAAATTGTAAATTTTTGTGTATGACAAACTTTAGTTTAATAAGATATTTTATAAAGCAGCGGTGGGCACGCAATGGCTTCGGGAGCCAGCGGCTGAATAAAGTAGTTTCCTTTCAAGAATATTAAATTATTTAATTCATAAATATCTGTTTAAAAATTACGAGCTAAATCCCTTTCGAAATAATCAAAAAATCATCTCAATTGATGATAATTGATGATAATCTGTCATAATTGAATGACTTGAATTTCAAAGAGTTTTTCACCTGATTGCGTGCCACTGTGCACACTATGTGTCGTATGTATGTGTGTGTGTGTTTGCTCTCTGCGTGGACAAGTGACTTTAATATTTATGATTACGACTATGCAGACGCAAAGCGCTCATAAAACGCCGCCCAAGACCAAGACTGAAAGCAACACACACATTAGCCAAACTCACTCTCAAACTCCAACTCATTCTCGAACCCAATTCCAAATCCAATCCCTCTTGACCCGCCTCCTGCCACTTTTGACACTGTAAATTTAATAAAACTTTAAAAGGCAAGTGAGGAAAGTTTAGCGGCTTATCTGTTATCAGTTGGCCAACAGACTCAGACAGACTAATGATGAGACTCAATTGCTTGTTCTCTTCATCTGTTAGATTGACGGGCTGCTCTCGCTCGGATCGCAATCATCTGCAATCGCACTCGCAGGAGCTGAAGTGCCCGACGCCTGGCTGCGATGGATCTGGCCATGTCACCGGCAACTACTCCTCGCACCGCAGCCTCTCCGGCTGTCCGCGGGCCAACAAGCCCAAGAGCAAGCCACGCGATGGCCAGGACTCGGAGCCGCTGCGTTGTCCCATCCCGGGCTGCGATGGCTCCGGCCACTCCACGGGCAAATTCCTCTCACACAGAAGGTGAGTTCGATTTCAAACATAAACAAATATTCACTATTTTATTTTAATTCAATTATTATTCATTTATGTTCATTTTGTTGAAATAAGTATGAAACGATCGGTTCAAGTTTTATTTTTCATGCATGTGCCTTAGAATTCTCAACTGGTTCTATTTCATGCATGCGCCTTAGAATTCTCAACTGGTTCTGGCCGCAAAAAGGTTTTATAAGTTTTTAAGTTTTATTTTTCATGCATGCGCCCTAGAATTCTCAACTGGTTCTGGCTGCAAAAAGGTTTTTTAAGTTTTTAGGTTTTATTTTTCATGCATGCACCTTAGAAGTCTCAATTGGTTCTAGCCGCAATAAGGTTTTATAAGTTTTATTTTTCATGCATACGCCTTAAAATTCTCAATTGGTTCTAGCCGCAATAAGGTTTTATAAGTTTTATTTTTCATGCATGCGTCTTAAAATTCTCAACTGGTTCTAGCTGCAAAAAGGTTTTTTAAGTTTTTAAGTTTTATTTTTCATGCATGCGCTCTATAATTCCCAACTTAAATATGAGCACAATACAAGTTTATTTTGGGATAAGTTCAAAACTTTTGTGCACTTCAACTATTTTGATTTTATCTTTTAAAGACTTGAATTAATCTCAAAACTTACTCAAAGTGTTCCAGAAAAATCTTTAAGTAAGATTTTTGGTTCTCAATTTTGAAATATTCAAACTCAGTCGCCTGTTTAGATAGTTTGTACTTTTAAGTACGATAGTATATATATTTTTGAGTGTAGTTTATGCTTATGTTTACCAATCTCAATTGCAGTGCATCGGGTTGTCCCATTGCCAATCGCAACAAGATGCGCGTCCTCGAAGCCGGCGGCACCGTGGAACAACACAAGGCCGCTGTCGCAGCTGCCACGGCCATGAAATTTGATGGTGAGTTTTATTGTTATTATATATTTAAAAAAATTTAACTTAAAACTTAAATTTAAATTTTTAAAAACTTAATTTTATTAAATACTAATCTAAAACTTAAAAGATACAAAAAACATGCACGAAAGCAGCAATATAAAAATTTAAAACAAAAATAAAAAAAATTAGAAATAGAAAAGATTTTCAAGAATCCACAAAACTAAAGAAACTTTTCTTTTAATTCTATTGTTTTCCAATTTAAAATAAATTTTAAAATTATTAATTTATTAATTAACGAAAACTACAAATCAGAATCATAATTATATAATAAAATATTTATTAACTATGAAACTTAAAAGATAAGGAAACTTTAAATGAATTTTGAAAAGTTTCGATTCAGAATGCAACATTTCAATATTTGATTTTTTTGTGTGTACAAATTTTTAAATATGAATAATTAATTAATAAAATTCAATTTAGAAAATTTGTGTAAGCATATATTTTTAATACGTTTACCTTTGACATAAATAATTTTATTATTTTCCAAACTCGGTTCGGATTCGATAAATAGACAATTACTATAATATTAATTTAAATAATGTCAAGGAATCATACTCATTATATATTTTTCCATCTCTTCTTACCACTCTCTCTTTCTCTCCCTCTCTACTCCTTCACCTCTCTCTCTCTCTCTCTCTCTCTCGCTCTTTCCATTTAGCCTGCACCACAGTTGGCAGTCAGGGCATCAAGAAACCCAAATTCGATGAGGTTACGATGGTTTATCCCAAAGGTTATACAGGTAAGTCTTCATTACGATCCCACACAGATCTCTCCCTCTTTTTCTATTTTTCTCTCTCTCTGTACTTCTCACTCTTGAGATATTTTTGTTACCATCTATCTATCTATCTATCTATCTATCTATCTCTATCTTTCTCTTGCGTGTTTTCTGTTATGAACTGGGCTTGTCATCAAGTTGGCAACACATACACAGAAGAAGAAGCATTCCAAATGTCAGAGATGACACTCTTGATACTCGAGTTATCGATTAATGCTCAAATTCGAGCGTAATTCGATTTATTCTGACATTTTGTGAACTACTCTCTCACTGTTTCGCTCTCTCTTCTGGCCTGTTTTTGCTCTCTTTGCGCTCTCGCTCTCTCTCTCTCTCGTATTGTACATTTTCGGTTGGAATTTTGTGTGCGTGTGCTAACGTCTAACAAAAAAAGAAAAGAAAAGAAAAAAAACAAGGAACACTTTACTTTTGACTTGCGTTTATCATTTTTCTTTCGGTTAAACATTTTCGGAATATGTAAGGCAAAAAAATACCAAAAAAATACTAAAAACAAAATAAATATTTTTTAAAAAATAAAGTGCTATTGCTGTTTTTTTTTTTGCGTAATAGCCTTGCGTATACAAAATACTAAAAATACCGCATTTGCATACCTTACGACAGACGACGGGCCTCGAGATTTTCGCCAATCCCGGTACATAACATGAACCCGACGCCCGATACTTATCGAGAATAATACACTCGATATATACACACGATATACATATTATACACACTTTAATTCTAATTTTAATTCCGTTTTTCCTTCTTTTTATTTCGTTTCATGGTTTTGACGTTATCTTTTAGATTACGCGACGTTTTGTATCGGTGCTGAGTATCTACTGTAAATAGGCAAAGCAAAATCACATGTATATACCAATAAAAAATACCAAAAAAAAATATACCAAGCATACCAAAAAAAAAATACCTAAGCAGAAAATAACTGAAATGAAATAAACAATAATAGTGATCCAATAAAGAAAAAAAATACTAAAGATTAAAAAAAATACCGAAAGACAAGAACAACAACAAAAAAAGTCACACAAGCAAATGATATTGATAATGATCCAAAAGGTAAGATGTGTTATTTGCTATCTCACTTACACCCACACACACACACACATCTTCTCTCACACACACACACACACACACACACACACTCAATAGTCACATTCACCTTCACACCGAAAGCTCCAATTGAGTTGCTAGCACACGCGCACATTGACAACCGTGGAGAGCTTTTTATTCCAAAAAACATAATGAGCAAGCTTAACGTCCAAAGAGAACAAACAACAAGAACAACAACAAAATGTTCGACAAAACTGTTAAATCATTTGACAGAGAGCGCGCTTCAAATATAACATATGTACATACAGTTTGTCAAGAATAGTTTACACCAGCCGTGGGCACGCAATGGCTCCGGGAGCCAGAGGCTGCTAACGAATTCAGATTTCGTGCTCACCGCTGGTTTACACACTCAAAAATAAAAAAAATAACAGCTTGTTATATATATTTGGAAAGATCATACAAATTCCGTTTGAATTATCCAAGACTTTCCTTAATCCATTAAGTGCCCATTAATAATTTCGAATTTTTGTAAACGTCTACAATTTCAACTTCTTTCCTCGGTTTCAATTAAAAAAATTGTTCAAACAGTTTTAAGAGTGACTACAAAAACAAAATTCGAAAATCTCTTCGCTAGTATTTTTTATGATTTTTTGAAAATTGCTAAAAAAAAAAAAAAATACTATTTTAACCAATATTTTCTTCTTTTCATACAAAAAGTGGCTTTTTAGCAATTTTCAAAAAATAATAAAAAATACTACCGTATTTTGATTACTACTTGTTTTTTTTTTTTGTACTCTTAGAATGGCTTGAACAATTTTTTTTGCATCAAAACCAAGGAAAAAAGTGGAAAAAGTAGATTTTTGCAAAAATTCCAAATTTTCAATGGGTACTTAATGGGTTAAAGAAATTTTTGTATCATTCGAACTTAAATTAAATGAATAAAAGATTAATATAAGAAACCTGCATCAAAACTTTTTAATTATAAGCAAATTTGACAAGGTTATGGTGTATGAAGACATTCGTGGTCCACTGTATATTTGTACTAACAACTGTTGTTTTATCTCTTGCTGCTTCTTCCACTCTACCTCTCTCTCACTCTCTCTGGATTAGGAGGCGGCGGATTGGATATTGTCATGAGCGGCGTCGGCGTTGGCGTCGGCGTCGGCGTCCCTTTGCCGCCTGGCATTAATAACAGCAACAGTAGCGTCGGCATTGGCGTTAACAGTGACAAAACAGCGGTCGGCAATGTTAATGTTAACGTTGGCGGCGGCAGTGATGATCTCAATACGCTGGAGGCCGAAATATCGGAACTGCAGCGGGAAAATGCACGAGTCGAATCGCAGATGATGCGTTTGAAATCGGATATCAATGCCATGGAGTCGCAGTTGAGCACCAGCGATCGGGTACGTAGGCTCAGGTTCGTTGATGGCAACAAATTTTGAGTATTTTACATTTATCGAAAACATAACTAACCTCAAAATATGTACATATGTATGTAAGCATATGGGTAGTTCCAGAAAACTTTAAATTGATCAAAAACTCACATCTTGTGCCATTTTCTTCCAAAAACATATTCAAGTTATTTATTTAAGCAATATACGCTAAAAAAAATCTAACTTTTTCTATAATTCTGTTTATTTTCTTAAAAATTGACTTCCAAAATGTACCGTTTGTATTTTAACAATAACAATCATTTTAATTTATAGAAAAACTTAAAATTTATCAACAACTCATATGTTGTGAAATTTTATTCCAAAAATCTATTCAAATTTGTTATTTGCGCAATATACGCTAGAAGAAATCGACTCTGCATTGGAATAAATTTACTTTATCTATAAATTTGCTCATTTTCTAAATAAATCGTTTTCCAAAATGGACCGTTTGTATTCTATCGAATAGTGACTTAGTAAAATTGTAACATGAACCATTTGAATACATAGAAATGTATTGAATTTTTAATTAAAAACAAGTTTTTCAAGCTGCTTTCGATATATCGAATAAAATTTGTTGAAATAAATTCTTGTCACGTTCGCGATCACTAATAAAACTTGTAAAATAAATCAAATGATAGTTACATACTTATTCAATCAATGCCAACTACGTTATTTATATAGTTTTTTTTTTTTTTACTTTTTACTGACTTTTCAATTTTTTAAGAAGTTGTCAAAAATTACTCTAATTTTTTGTCGCGTTCGTGACGCTTTGTTTTTCTATAAATAATGCGTAAGCGACAAGTCCTCAAAACTTGTCTTTTATATTAAATATAGTGTTGATAGACAGATTAAAAAAAACCTTTTTGAGAACACTAATTTTTGGCATTTTTTTCTCGATTCTGGAAATAGCCATAACAAGAAATTGTGTGTTAATTGTGGAACATGAATGTTCACAAAATGTTTATTATTGATCAATTTTAAGTTTTCGGTGCCCATATGTACATATGTACTATACAATATATATTCATAAGTAGGCTAAGGCAACTTGCTTGTGGATCCTTCTGCTGTCCTGGTGCTGTCCTGGTCCTGTTTCTGTTTCTGTTTCTGGTCATGCGCAGCGAAAGTTGCGACTTTGTCGAAAGTTTTTGGTACCTGAGCCCGCAGTCGGGGATTTTGCAGCTAAGTTGCGACCACTTTTCAAGGACGTCTCTAAACTCGCTCGAAGTCGAAGTCGTAGCAACAATAATAAAGCGACCGTAAAAAAAACAAAAAAAAAAATGGTGAAAAGTCGGCGCAAAAGTCGCCAAACAAAAGTTTTGCCAGCCGCCGTGTTAACTTTTCTACTTGGCAAATGTACTTTTTAACCCAAAACATGGCTAAAGAAAGTTGGGCGACGTCTGCCCCCTCTGCCCCACCCCCACACGCCCCTTTAACCCCTTTCAACTCTAACAGAAAAAAACTTTATTATATTGAAATTATCGCGCGACCAAATAGAAAAGTTTATTTTTGGCGCAGCCAGCAGAAGAAGAAGAAGAAGCATAACGAACTTCCGTTTTCACTTGGAAATTAAATAGAATTTTTTTAACATTTGTTTAGGTTTTCATTTTTTGGTTTTTTTGTATTTATTTGGTGTCACAAATGTCCAATGATCACGTGCAGCGCCCTCTGTTGTCCGCTAGTCAATTGCAGGTAGCTCTGTCAAAATGGCGTCACAGCAGCCAATCGGATTGCCTTGCAGCTGCAGTTGCCGTCGACTGCATCGAGCGACGAATCAGCGCCGAGCTGAGCAGAGAGCACACAACGCCACCCCTAAAATGTATTGCCCTCCTTCGCCTCACTCCCTACCTACCTACCTACCTAAATGTGTGTTGTTGCTCTACGCATGCCATGTCCCTATACACACACACACACACACACATGTGCACATACAAATGTATGTTTGTATGTGTGTGGTCATGCGCAGGCAGCTGCAACTTCACCCAGCCTCCAAATGGTCTCCGCTGCACAATGGGGCGAAATCCGAAAAATCGAATATTTAGTCTTTTTTTTGTTTTTGGGTTAGCATCTTCAGAAAACTTCAAACTGTAAATTTCAGTACCAAAAATGTTATATAACAGACCAATGTTAAACCTAACAGCTGTTAGATTAAGCTGTTGCTTAAGATTGCAATATTTTTGCAGCCTATTATCAAATTAATATTTCTCAAAGGCTAATCATTTATTTTAAAAAATTTAAAATGGATATTAATTAGACGGGTTTGCACTATGTGTTTGTTATACTAGTATTCTGTATTTGTGCGTATTCTATTTATATTTTGTAAAATTATATGATGCTTTGAAAGGAAATTTCTTGAAAAGAAATATCAACTTTGCGGAAGAATTTAGGAAAGTTGTACGTCGTAGATCCATTTATGGTAATTTAATTTATGGTAATATGTCTGAATGTGAACAATCTGCGACAATCTGAGCAAGTTTATTTTTTAGGAAGTAACGTCACCATTTTCTAATGCTAATTTGATAGCTTGTGGTTCGAGGTATTTGACCTGTTTTTGAGGTATTTATTATTAACTCGAAAACTACTTTGAATATTTCGATGCGGTTTTTTTATTGTATTGAAAAGTCAAAATCCTGGCCCCCAATTTTTTTTTCTGTGTCAAACAAGTAGTTTTGCTTTTTATTGCTAATAATAAACAAGGTCAAAGCTTGTTATTTGAAATACAAATTATGAGCTTACTTGTTACCGATACCAAAAAAAAAAAAAAATTAACATGAATAAAAAAACCGCATTCAAAAATCTAGCTTATTTTAAAAGTTATTAATAAATATTAGATTTTTCGGATTTGGCCCCATAGTGCGCTGCTCCTCCTCTCTCGCACTCGCACTCACACTCACTCCCACTTCAGTCAATTGTCGGTCTCTTTGGTATCCATCCATCCGTCCGTCTGTCTGTCTGTCAGTCGGCACCAAAGGCAGCCAACAAATCGCAGAGCGCCATTTGATTTGTGAGTTGTTGTTGTTGTTGTTTTTTGCTCCTAAAAGCAGCACAAACTGTGCTACAACGTCAGCGTCAGCGTCGACGCCAGCAGCGACGCGACGCCAGCAGCGACGCGACGCCGGGCAGCGTAACCTCTGTGGCCTCTCGGCTCAGCGCTCAGAGCTCCTTAGGGAATGAGCGAGAAAAAAAATCGCAACGAAAAACAAAAATACGAAAAAAAAAAACGCAGGCAGCGGCAGCGGCAGCAGCAGAGGCTGTTGGCTGCCTTTGTTTCCACTCTCCCACTCTCTCGCAGACTCTCACACTCACACAGACTTGCTGGCTGGCTGGCTGGCTGGCTGGCTGGCTTGCTCTCTCTCTCTCTTGCGCTCTCTGTTTGTGTGTGTGTGTGTTCGTGTGCAATCGTCGCTCGCATTCGTTCGTTTTGTTTTTGTTGCTTTTTTTTTATTTTGCTTTGCTGCGTTCTTATTGGAATTTCAATTGGCGTGTGTGTGTGTGTGTGTTGTATATAAGCGCAGCAAATACAAATGAAGCTCCCTAAAATTGAAATCAATGAATCAATTGAATATATGTATGAAATAAATCAACCAATGGACGCCATCTCTGTCTAACTTTTGCAGGAGGCTTCTCCACTGAGCGCACATCAGCAACAGCAACAGCAGCAACAACAGCAACAACAACAGCAGCAGCAGCAGCAGCAACGTGTTGTTGCATCGCCCAGCGGCCAATCGCCCTTCGCCGGCGTCTCCTCGACAACAACAACAACAACAGCGGATCTTGTGCCCAGCGGCAACATGCAACATGTCAACGAAGGCGGTGTTGCTGCTGCTGCTGGCGCGACTGCTGCTGCTGCTGCTGCTGTTGCACCCAACGCCAATCTCAACAATTATTACGAGAGCTTGCGCAACAATGTCATCACTTTGCTGGAACACGTCCGTCTGCCACCGCCACCGCCACCAGGAGCAACTGGCGCGGGAGCGGGAGCAGCAACAACAGCTGCTGCTGCTGCTGCACCAACAACAGTTGCTGTTGCCATGGACAACGGTTGCAGCAGCGGAGTGGGGGATCATCATACGGCTGCGTATTCCACATTATTGCCACCGCCACCGCCGCCGCCAACGGTGCCGGTGTCGGCAACGGTAACTGCCACGCCCATGTACGGACATCAGGGCGGTGTTGCTGCCGCCGCCTGTGCACCAACAACAACAGCTGCAGCAGCGCCGCCACCGCCACCGCATCACGCCTATACGGTACATCATCCGGGCGGTTATCATCCACACGGCCATCTGAATCATCTGAATCTGAATCATCATCCGCATTCGCATCCGCATTCGCATCCGCATCCGCATTCGCACCATGCGCCGCATCCGCACGAACACTTCGACTCGTACATCTCCAAGCTGCAGTCACTGTGCGTACCGCCCGACGTCTACGCCCTGCCCGAGGATGCGGGCAGACCCGTCTACAACTCGGTCAAGCCCTCGATGCACCAGGACTACGGCAAGCTCATGCCCACGCCCATTTAAGGCGGGCAGTGGGTGAATCATGAATCATGCGTGAATCATTTGAATCACACGAGTCAGAGTCGGAATTTGAAATGTTTTACTCAGATGCGCTTGACAACAGGGTACAGGCAAGGCGAGCATACTCTTAGCCTGTTTTTAATTTTTTTCAATTTCACATTAACTATTTGTTAGTGCTTAAAAAGTGTTTACTGAATGTATTATAACTTAAAGTATTATTCTTCAGTTTTATTTTAACCACAGGGTAAAGAAATGCGAGCATACCCTTAGCCCAAGTCAGATTTTTTCTGAATATTTGAATCATTGAATCACATGAGTCAGAGTCGGAATTTGAAAAGTTTTACTCAGATGCGCTTGACAACAGGGTACAGGCAAGGCGAGCATACTCTTAGCCTGTTTTACATATTTTTCAATTTCACATTAACTATTTGTTAGTGCTTAAAAAGTATTTACTCAATGTTTTATAACTTAAAGTATTATTCCTGAGTTTTAGTTTGACCACAGGGTAAAGAAATGCGAGCATACCCTTACCCCAAGTCAGATTTTTTCTGAATATTTGAATCATTGAATCACATAAGTCAGAGTCGGAATTTAGAAATTCCAGGTTTCCTATACCAATTTTATAGAATTCGAAAAGTTTTAGATTAATTTGAGACTACTTGAGATGCGCTTGACAACAGGGTACAGTAAGGCGAGCATACTTTTAGCCTGTGTTGAATATTTTTCAATTTCCTATTAACTATTTGATAGAACTTGAAAAGTTTTTATTTAATGTATTATAACTTATTTAGAACATTGTTCTGGAGCTTTAGTTTGACTACAGGGTAAAGCCTTGCGATCATACTCTTAGCTCAAGTTTGATTTTTCTAAATACCTTATAAGCAATTTGAAACAATTTGAATAGTTTAACTTGATGGTTTCTGTTTATAAGATTTAAAAAGGCGATTATACTCGTCTTTCTTTAACTACAGGGTATAGAAATGCGAGCATGCTCTTAGTCTGAGTCAGATATTTCAAATTTTTCTATAATCCTTTTATAGGGTTCTAAGAAGTTTTACTTAAAGTAATATATTCTTGACTTTCGTTTGACTACAGGGTATAGAAAGTATATTAATCCGCGCTCACTTGTAGGGTATAAAAAGGCGAGTATGCTCGTTTCGCTTTAAGTGCCGGGTATAAATAATTAGGGCATGTTCCTTTCGTTTTGAGTTCTGTGTATAAGTAATCAGAGCATACTCGAATTTCTTTAAGTGCCGGGTATTAAAAATGAGGACATACTCGTATGATTCAACTAAATTTATGAACGTGAATGATTCGTGACTTCAGCAATAAGTTAAAGCGAGTGTGAGAAAGAAACAGAGAGAAGGAGAGAGGAAGAGGGAGAGGGAGAGAAGCTTAGAGTAGTAGATTGAGCTGTTCCACATTTAGGTCCTAGGCGCTTTGTCGTGTTGATAAACAAATTGTATAAATTATTAAATACTTAGAATAAACAACTATAAATTAAATTAAATGTGCGCTTTTTTTTAAGATTACTATATATGTTTCTTAACTATATTTGTAACTGTAACTGTATCTGTATCTAATACTACCTAGAAGTTAAAAAAATATGTAGGACATTTTTTGTTTTGGTTTTTTGATGTTGATGTCTGGTCAATTTTGTATAACAAGTTTCTGGAAAGTTGTCACGATCAACTGGGGAAAATGAATAAAAAACTAAGAAGATATAGATAAAGAAGTAGGGAAAGCAACAGCTGATAAGTTTACAAAGTCTAACACCAACGGAGTAAAATAAAAAAACAACAGAAATCTATGCAAATATAATCAACAATAAACTAAAAAACAAATGAAAAAAATACGGTTTTTTTTTTGTAATGTTAAAGTTTAGTACGTAAAAAAGCGATGGGCTAAACTGAGGCCCATATCAAATAATAATCAACTACTATAATTAAGTAAAGTACAGTTATTACAAAACACACACATACACACATACACACACACAAACACACACAAACAACACACAAACACTTCCACAAGCATAAAACTTAGATTCATAAGTTTTAATGTTAAAAAAAAATTAAAAAAAAAAATATTCAAAACGATTGCGTTAACAAATCGCATATCGATAAAAAGTAGTGTGCAAAAATGCGAAAAAACTAAAAATTTAGTATCAAGAAGCAAGAAAAAATTTATGATAAACGAATACGAATAAAAAAATTCAGTGCAATACATTTAAAAAAAAAAAAGAAACAAATGAAAAATGAAAAATGAAATGTTAAACTTAAGTAAAAAGTAGTTGATCAACCTTTTTTTTTGTATTGTATTACGTACTTATAAATACTTATAATTAACTAAATATAACTATAAACTAAACTAAACCAAATCAATGGGAGCGAAATCCTAAACCAAAAAAACAAAAAAAAAAAAGCCGCAAGGTAATTTAGACGAATTTTAAACCAAAAACCAAAATAGCAGGCTTAACAATTATTGTATTAAATAAAATTAAATGGATAAAAACATGAAAAAAAAATAATAATACTGATAATGAAATGAAAACTATAAATATATATTACGATAAATATAAATATATAATAATAATTATACATAAATATATGTATTATTGTATTGTATAACAAAAAGAATTCTGTAATTTACGAAAAATATTTTATGTGATCATTGTCTTTTTTTTTAATAATATTACAAGAAATAAATAATTCAAATACAAATAAAGCATATACACAATATCTGAGTTAACATTCTATTTGGTTTCTTGGGGGACTGATTAAAATTTTGAGAGCAATTCTGAGATTTGTGAGTAGAATCTCAAACATTTTTCAAAACTTTATCATTTTTTAAGAGTAAGTTTTTCTAGGGCTTAATATCTGATACTGTCAGATAAATTGACAAATTTTTTCTGAGAAAAAAAGTTCAAAAAGAAAAACAGTATTGAGCAAAGTACAGTATATTGGAAGTCAGTGTTGGTTAACGCGATTTTAAATTGCAAATTCAAGAACTGAACAATTATTGAAGTTTTTATTGCAACGAATGGGACCATGGAGGACTGTGCTTGAGTCAGTAAAACATAAATTAGGCTCCTCGAAATAATGTGACCATGGAGGACAAGAATCATGCTGAATTTAATGAAAGAAATTGACAAACATAACCCAAAACTGAAAGATGTAATTACTAAATTTAGATACACAACGACAATAAAGTGACCGTGGAAGACAAAAAACACTCTGCGTTGACCAAATGTGACCATGGAGGACGCTCACATAATCCGCTGGCAAAGCATATAACAGTATTGATAAATTAAGTATTGGAAAGTATTGGAAAAAGTAAGTACAATTTTAAGCAATATCTAATTAAATGTAGAAAACTCTCGCGAATAATGTGACCATGGAGGACGCTCAATTAGTCCACTGGCCACAAAATTGAGTAAATTTTACAATTTTAAAAGGTAAAAACAAAAAGTAAGTAGAAAATCAAAGAATATTTAGTTTAATGTTGAAAATTTATGGTAATAATGTGACCATGGAGGACACTCATATAGTTAGCTGTGTGAAAAATGTGATGAGTTAATTTTAAAATTTTAATAGGTAGAAACAAAAAGTGAGTAGAAAATTAAAGAATTTCGTTTTTAAAATGGAAAACTCACTCTAATAATGTGACCATGGAGGACACTTATATAGTTAGCTGGTAAAAAATACATGTAAATATTGCAAGCCAAAAGTAAATTATAATTTCAACAATGTCTTTCTAAAAATGGAAAATTTAGGCTAATAATGTGACCATGGAGGACAGATTAATATTGCTAAATTTTATAGAAAAATGGAAAAATTTATGGATATTGGAATCTAATACTCGTAATAACTACAAAGCTGAGAAATATTGAGAGTAGGAATTATGAATCATAGACAAATTAAACTCCGAAAAGAGAAAATAAGGTGTGTAGAGAGAGAGTGGAGAAAAGCGTAGAGAAGAAGGCGCAAATTAAATGAAAAGTAAGCCTTTTTTTGCCGAATTTTCAGCTCTTTTTTTATGATTTTTTTTGGTTTTTGGCAGAGTTTTTAATTTCAATTAGCACGGCGACAACAAAGCTGCGAACTAGATGAAAGCAACTATGAGAAAAGAGAAAAGTAGAGAGAAGGAGATGAAGGAGGAGGGGAAGAGAGGGGAGGGGGTTTGGTCAGTTAAAGGGGCAAATGGCAATGGTTGCAATGCCTTTTGCTTTGCTTTGTTGTTGGTTTGCAGTCACTTGATTTATGTGGCTTCATTAGACATTCCTGACATAGCCAAAAACTGAGTGTATGAGTGTGTGTGTGTGTGAGTGTGTGTATGAGTGTGTGTATTTTTAGAGCAAAATAAGCTAAGTGATTGCCCAAAAAAAAAAAAAAAGAAAAAAAAAAAACTAACAGAGCAAACACGAAAAGGAACGCAATTAGAACTACTACCAACTGAACATTGTCATGCCCCCGGGAAGGGGCAAAGTCAGGGCCTGCTCAGTTTTTAGCTACACGGAAAAAAATATTCAGTTTTATTATAAACAAGCGGATCAGTCCAACTATCGTTTTTGTGGCAACTACATACATATATATTATGATAAGTAATTTGAACCAATTTGCATGGAATACTTACAGTGGCGAGCAAAAGTGAGTCTATGATCACAACACTGACTTTTTTTGCAATTTTTAAAAAAAATTTAAAAAAAATACTAGTGAAGAGATTTTTGAAAATTTTTGCGAAAAAGTCACTTTTTCCTCATTTTCATGAAAAAGTGACTTTTTTTTGACATTTTCAAAAAATTTTAAAAAATACTAGCGAAGAGATTTTTGAAAATTTTTTTAGCTGTCACTAATAGAATTAATTTTGTCGTCTTTTTGCATCAAAACTTTCTTTCCAAAAAATCTAGGTTAAGAAGTTGAAAAAGTAAGCAAACTTTTTTATCCTTTTCTTTTTTCCTTTTTCTTTCACAATCTATTAATTTGTCTTTTTTATTAATGTTGCCTTACTCCTATTTGTTAAGAATGAAATGATAAAAATTTAGAAAAAAAAAAATTTGGATTCCCTTGTATGGTTTTGTTTTTATGAATCATGAAATCAGTTTTGTGAACATAGACTCACTTTTGCTCGCCACTGTAAATTTTAATAATAATTTATTAAAAGTAAAAATAATGAAGAAAACAAAAAAAACAAGTGGGAAAGGCTATAGTCGAGCGCCCGACTCTAGGATACCCGTTACTTATTTTCATTGATTTTTTAATATTTTTTATTGCATGCTTTTAGTCACTTAGATTTTTTAAAAACTTTAATTAGTCATTTCCACCTTTCTATTTGTTTGGTTGCTCTAGCTCTTATAGTCTCTGAGATCTAGGCGCTCACACAGACGGACATGGCTATATCGACTCGGCTGTTGATGCTGATCAAGAATATATGTATATACTTTATGGGGTCTGAAATGCTTCCTTCGCCCTGTTACATACGTTTGAACAAATCTGATATACCCCCAGGGTATAAAAATCAACACCGTTACCTTTAACCGGTAAAAACCGCTTGAAATGAAAAACCGTAACCGAAAAAAACAAATTTCATTTGACCAAAACCTTTAGTAACCGTTAAATTTATAAGGGTTAATTTCGGTTTTTTATACATAAAAAAAAATTTTCATTTTTAATTTTGATTTTTCATTTTAATTCATTTTTAAAATTAATTTAATTTAAAAATAATAATAAACAAAATGAAAATACAGTCGAACTTCCCTAACTCGAATCACCATTAACCAAAAAAAGGTTTGAGTTATGAAGATATTCGACTTTTAGAGTTATTTTTCTTACGTTTTTTAATTTTACTGCCACTCTTTCTGCACGAGTTAGAAAGAAATTGGAGTTATGGAAGTTCAACTGTATCTATTTTTTTTTTTGCTCAGAAATTCCGGGATTACCGAAGTTTTGATTTGACTTTGATTTTAAGCCGGAATTCAGCATTTTTTTTTTTGACAGTGTATTGATTCAAATTCAAATTCAACAATTCAGAGATGGGAGTGAACTCGATAAATGCTGGAATGGTGTTTTTGGGGGAGTTTCGGAATTCGGAATTCGGGATTGGGTCGCTTTTTAGTGTGTCGAGTAGTTTTTGGCTATTGACCAGGCATGGAATATTTTTGGTTAAAAGCTCTCGGCTCAAAGGCGAATGTCCAATGTGGTTCTCTACACACTTTATATATGTGTGTGTGTGTAAGTGTGTGTGTGTGTGTGTGTGCAAAAGGTTCAGTGTTTGTTCGTGTGAGCCGCAAAAATATTTGCATAGTTACCTTTAATGTGGTTCGACAGCGTTTTACTCTCTCCCTCTCTCTGTCTCTCTCTCTTACCAGAGAGTTTAGAGGTGAGCCTGGACTAGGGGGCGTGGCGGAGGTAGAGCCCAAAAGGAGGCGGGGGGAGTGGCCTGTACGACGATGACGATGACGACGACGTCGAGTAAAAGTTCTTCAACAACGTAAACGAACAAAAGTTTTCTTTACACACACACACACCCACACGCACACACACACACACACTCTGGCACTGTCGACATGTAATTTAAAATGAAAAATTCTATTCTTTTGACACACACACACACACACACACACACACACACACACACACACACATCAACAAGCATTGATTTCATTTGCATAAATAAATAAAAAAAAAAAAAAAAAAAAACACTTGAAAACCAAAGCGTTCACTAAGCAAACCGACTAATTAATACACTTTCTGAAAGTGTTACTATCAGCGCACGTAATCACTTTAAGCTACAGTGCTGCACAAAATTAAGAAATGATAATTTCTTTTTATTTTGTTAAATTGCTTCAAAAAAATACTCGAGTGTAATTTCATAATTTTTACTTTATACCCATTTAGCAATGTTACAATGTTTAAAAAATATATTGAAACAAAATAAAAACTAACAATTTGTTTGTTATGTCCAAATGACTGCCGTTTCTAATTTGCTTTCCAGCCCTGTATATTAAAGTTACTAAACATTTATTATCAATCATTTGAATTAGTTTTAGTTAATTTTATAAATATAATAAAAAACAAAAAAAATTACATCTAATTATTATTTGTAATTTTTACTATTATTTATTTTAATTTATGCCTTACGGGTAGAATTAATTTCCATTATTGTTGCATGTCCTTAATAAAGAAACCCAAAGGACCTCAAATATATTTTTTACATTATTTACAATAAAACGATGATAGTAAATTAATTTCAATACTTTTTGAAAACTTTTAAAGGAAATACAATAAAAGCTCCCTAATTTTTTGAGGGATATTTATTGAAGATTTTTTTTAAAAGTATACAAAAAATCATAAAAAATACTAGCAAAGAGATTTATGCAAATAAATTGTTGCAGTTACTATTAGAATTGTTTAGATAAACTTTTCGCATCAAAACATTTTTTGTTCGAGAGCGTGAAAAAATAACAAAACAATAGAATTTTGCAAAAATTCAAAATTTTCAGTGGGTTTTAAATGAATTAAGAAAAGTTTTGTTTTATTCAAACGGAATTTAAATGATAGCTATAAATTAAAGTAATCATCTTGAAATTAAACTTAAGCATTTTGTTGTGATATTTTTATGTATCCAAGACGACAATTTGTTTGTCCATAGAGTATTTTTGAAAAATATATAACTTGACGCAAGTGTTGTTGATTGGGCGTCTACTTGGGTTAAGGGGCATGCCACACACACACACACACGCACACACACGCACAGGCAGAAATACACACTGTGTCTGATAAGGTAAAAGGAAAAAAACTATTGCCTACTTTTGAGCGCGAAACAATCAATGTTGAATGTTAAAGTATTTGCCCCCTTCCTTACTCATTTCTTTTCTCTTTGGAGCAGCGACAGCGACAGTCAAAAAACGCATAAATTAAAAAACTGCACACACACACACACACCAACACATACACACACACACACACACTCACACACACTTGTTTTATATGCCTAATGAAAAGTCGAGTCTGGCAACCCTTTTTCTGCTGCTGTTTATTTTTAATGTGAATTCCTCACACCACGCCCCCGCCCCCTCTCAGGTCTTATCAGTTGTGTTACCGCTTCAACCGCTACCCGCTTCACCCGCTACCCGTTTCACACTGCACTATGGGCCGAAATCCAAAATATCTAATATTTATTAATAACTTTTACAATAAGCCATATTTTTTAATGTGGTTTTTTATTTATAGTATGTTATGTATCTCTAGAAATATTTTTGGAAAATTGGAAAATTTTGAGTGAGTGCCGAGTGCCAACATTTTTTTAAAATAATTTATGTGTAAAACTTAATATTATTCGTCACAAAATTGGATATCAGTAATTTTGGGGCATAAAAATGTTTTCGTCACTAGACTTTTACCTCGTAAAGAGGTTTTTTTATAAGATCTAGAAAACTTGAAATTATTATAATGATTACAGTCCCTGAAAAATGTGTAATATAAATACTTGGCTTAAATGCAGTGTTGCCAATTTGACCTTTTTTCGGACAGATCTGTCCGTTTTGGAACTGCAATTTCCGAAAAATTTTAAAACGTCTCCTATCCGGAAAAAATAACTTTTTTTTTTATTTATTTTATTTCATCCTTTATTCGTCCTTTTTTATTGTTCTAAGTCGCTCATAGAATTTATCAAATACAACTAAGTGTTATCTAATATATTCACTTTCGGATCGCCAAAAAACTTTGAAATTTACAAACAAAAAAAAGAAGCATTTGCTGTGGAAAATATTTTACTGGCTAATAAAGAGCTATTATTTTCAAGTTATTATATTATATTATTGAAGTTATTTTTAAATTTATGATATTAATTTATTAATTATAATTATATGTATTAATAAGAATACATTGCTTGTCCAGATTTTTTGTCCTTTAAAAAAAATATCGGTCTATTTTCTGCCTTTTTTTTGGTTTAATTGGCCTTTTTTTGTGTAGAGGCGTTGGCAACACTGATAAAATGACAAAGTATTCGATTTTTTGGATTTTTTAAATCTATGATAATAATTAATTAATTATAATTATATGTATTATTAAGAATACATTGCTTGTAAAGATTTTTTGTCCTTTAAAAAAAAAATCTGTCTGTTTTCGGTTCTTTTTTTTGGTTTAATTGGCGTTTTTTTGTGTGGAGGCGTTGGCAACACTGATAAAATGACAAAGTATTCGATTTTTGGAGTTCGCCCCATGGTGCACTGTCGCGCCCTCTAGCGGCTGTTGTTGTTGCTGTTGTTGTCGTGCTGCCAGCGAAGGAAGTAATAAAGTATCTCAAAAGTAACTTATTAACCATGCTGACAACGCTGCCAGTTCCTGTATCTCTTACAATGTGTGTGTGTGTGTGTGTGTTTGCTACACACACACACATGTGTACACCCCTGAATCAACACACACACACACACACACACATAGAACGCAACGTGTTTCATGTTTGCTAATTGCGAGTCGATTTTTCATTTCACATTTCTCATGAGTGTCCTGTGCCTTTTTCCCCCTCTCTTTCACTCTCTTTCTCTCTCTCTCTCTCTCTCCCCCTTCAACCTGTCTCTGAGCCACTTAGCAAACTTGATTGAGCCCTTTTTTGGCCGCACTTTTCGTAAGCGTCGTGAGCGGAATTTCCGGTTTTTCCCCCGACTTTTGACAGGCTGTAAAAATTAAAAATAAAAATATATATCAAAGAAACAAAATTATAATAAATAAATAAAACAAGCGGGGAGAGGCTTTTGTCCGGTGCCCGACTATAACATACCCGTTATTTATTTAAATAAATTTAAAATATTTTTTGAACCCATTTTCTGCCGCTGTTCGACTATGTAACTCCAAAAAAAAAAAATTAAGAAAATTAGAAAATCCAGCACATTTTTACTCTGGTCATTTAATATTTAAAAAAAAAATGTTGTTTTAAAAAATATTTAAGCTTTAAAAAATGTGAATTTTAATTTGACTTTTAACCTCATATTCGATTTTAGAAGGTCCAAATTAGCCTAGAAATGTGGTTCTTAATGAAAAGCACACTACCATTACCTTTCTATTTGGTCGATCTGACGGACACGGCTAAATCGTCTCGGCAATTGATGCTGATCAAGAATATACAGTGACACACAAAAGTATTGGCACAG
This sequence comes from Drosophila quinaria, assembly GCA_035047525.1. Lineage (NCBI taxonomy): Eukaryota > Metazoa > Arthropoda > Insecta > Diptera > Drosophilidae > Drosophila > Drosophila quinaria. The sequence continues at coordinate 37,173,981 of JAWNPO010000455.1, forward strand.
CAAGAATTTTTACATTTAAGGCTTATTTGCTCCCTTAGCATTAACATTGGCATCAATGGAAGGATCATTTAAATTTCGTTTGAATGATACGAAACTTTACTTAACCAATTAAGTACCCTTTGAAAATTTCGAATTCATGAATTGTCTACTTTTTCTACATTACTTCTTACTCTATTTAAAAAAAAAATGTTTCGATGCAAAAAGTTTCCTTAAACAATTAGTGATTGCATTTAATTTAAAAAAAATTTGAAAAATCTTTTCGCTAATATTTTTTATATTGTGACTTTTAAGCAATCACACGTTTCACAGCGAAGTAAAGTTTTTTATTCTTAGTGTACACAAAACGATAAGACAACAACAAAATACATTGGGATTAGCAAAATCAAAACGACGCAATTCAATTGTTTTTGTTTTGCCTGCAACGAAAATGGATGGAAAGCAACAATGCAAAATTTGTTTGTGCAATTTGCAAAGTGCGCCAGAAGCTTACTTCCCATATCCCATGTGAAAAACAAAAAGAAATGGGCAGCCCTATTTTATAGGGTCGGAGATGCCTCCTTCTTCCTGTCACATACATTGCAACGAATACAATATACCCTTTTTGCTCAGTTTTTAAGTAACGGGTGTAATAAAAGCAGCAAGCAACATTTTCAACGTTTCAAAAATGACGCAAATGCTTAATTTAATTACAGAAATTCTTGGCTTTCTTTTTGCCGAAATTCATATTAAATTTTCATGTGATAAGCATGTGTGTGTGTGTGTGTGTGTGTGTGTGTGTGTGTGTGTGTGTGTGTGTGTGTGTGTGTGTGTGTGTGTGTGTGTGTGTGTGTGTGTGTGTGTGTGTGTGTGTGTGTGTGTGCAGCACCTGCTGTCATTGCTGCTACACTTGCCGCATTCTGGACGCTTAAATACCCAAGGGACTTTGCCACACACACACACACACACACACACACACACACACTCCCTTACACACTCCCTCACACACACATGTACACACACACACGCACACACATGTAGGCACACTGATTGTCCTTTCAATGAAAAATAGCGCTCATTAATGTTGCTCATTAGCAGCCGCAACTGAAGCTGAATTCGAAGCCGATGCCCCAAAAACTGAATGCGGCCTTTTGGCCTCTTTTCGACCCTGTACATGCCAAAATACAAAGGGTCCATCAAATAGAAACTGTAAAATATAAAATTGCTAACAAAATTCGCAAATTGGAGTCATAATGTCGCCTGCTGCATCGTCGAAAAAATATAATAATAATAATGTATGACCTAAGAAAAAACAATAAAAAAACCATAAATAATACAATAACAAAATATAAAAAATACCTTATCAGCAATTTCAATTTTTAATTTGAATCAATTATTTCCAGTAATTTGCCTAATTTTGTGTTTCTTTTTTTTTAAATTTATATAATTTTATATCTTGTTAATATATTTATGATACTTCAAATTTCTTGCCTTTTATTAACTCATGTTCATTTGTAAGCCGGAATTTCCGGATAAAAAATATGCACAAAACTATCTCGGAAATTCTTAAATCGAGTAGAAAAAAAAATTTATTCGAGTACGAATTTTTCAATTTCTTTCTCGCAAACATTTGAAATTGATGAGAATTTTTCAGCGAAATGTTTAATTCTTTTTCAGACTATTTTAATGTTAAGTGAAACAATTATATGCTGAATACATACATTAAAAAATAAAACAAATAAAAAATAAATATATAAATTTTGAGTATTTCAAAACATGAAAAAAATATTTAATTAAAAACTTTTGACTTTTTATTTATTTTTTGACATATTATTGCAAAACGTTCTGGTTAATTCTGGTTAACTCAAACAGTAAATTCGAATTTGGTTTGAGTTAACCAGAATTAACCAGAAAGTTTTGAAATAATATGATGCGTAAAAATAAAAAGTCATATTTTTTTTTAACTAATAATATATATGTATATAAAATATTACAATAATTTATAATATATAAAAATATAAAGAAAAATATAAAAAATAAAATATTTTCATAAATGAGTAAAATTATTTTTAAATTGAAAAAAAAAAAACTAAATCATCACTGCGGACGGACAAATTTAAATATAACGACAAGATAAAGTCCACCAGTTTTAATAAAATACTCACTGGTCGTTGGCGTTAATATCTCCATTCGTCATAAAAAAATATGTACTGCAGAAAGAAAATTAGAGTTATTCGAATTTGTTGGACAATGTTCATTCATGTTCATTCGAACTCATTCCGTATGAATGCCGAATGATTGCAACAAAAATTCACTCAATTGTATGCTTTGGATTCAACTCATTCAGAGCATTCAGAATTCAATTGCATTCGATTGGACTCACAATTTGAGTACATTCATGTATACCTCTAATTTGAGAATGACTTTTGCTGTGTACAGAGTCTCTGAGAGTCGAGTTAGCTCGCCTGCAGTTATTCCTATTAGTTGCTCTTTGGGAATGGTGAGGTCCTCAGGTCCTTAGGTCTTTTTGTGTTTGTGGTTCCTTTGGCTCTGACATTTGGAGCATCCCTGCCATGGCCAGTTGTTGTTGTTTTTGTTGTTGTTGTTGTTGTTGTTGAGCCATTCAACGAGTGTCAACTGCCAAATGATTTGCCATTATTTACTAATAAAACTCATCGAGTTTTCGCACACACACACGCTAGCTGCGAATCGCTAATCGAATGTGCAACCACCGCCCCTCTCTTTAACCCCCTTCCTTCTGTTGGTCTTTATCACCCCATTCCCATTCCCATTCCCATTCCTGTTTACTGACAACTTGTCCTGACTCGGGTAGAACTCTTAATGGGAAGCGACTGCACGTTTACCCACAGCAAATGACCTCAATCAGCATGACTTTTTCACTTCGACTTCCACTTCCACTCCCTCATTCCCTCACTTCGCCCATCTCTCTCTTCCACTCCCATTCCCACTCTCTCTCTCACTCTCTTTCTTCCGCTCTAAAACTATGCGCTATATTTAGCTTTTTTTCTGGCTCACTAACCAAATTTACACATATTTTTAGCTAAAACCTAAAAATTTCTCTTTTAATTTTAATTATTTTTAGTTTCAACAGTCACTTTATCATTTAAAGCAGCGGTGGGCACGCAGTGGCTCCGGGAGCCAGCGGCTGCCAATGAATTCAAATTTCGTGCGCACCGCTGATTTAAATTTAGCAGCGACTTAAACTGAAGTTTGAAGAATTATTTAATACAATAATATAATAATAATAACAATAATAATAATAATAATAATAATAATAATAATAATAATAATAATAATAATAATAATAATAATAATAATAATAATAATAATAATAATAATAATAATAATAATAATAATAATAATAATAATAATAATAATAATAATAATAATAATAATATCAGCAATTTATTGCTTAAATAACATAAATTTGTCTTTAAAGTATTTTAACTAACATCTGTTAACAAATTAACATCTGTTAAGGCTTTTAACAAAAATTCAGACTTATAACACAGATTTCGTTAACACATTTTAGTTTTCCATATTGTATAATAAATAATTTTTGCTGTTCGAAATCATTTCTAGAAACACTTTATCGAAAATCAACAAACGTTCCTAAATAGTGATTTGAAAATATGTTAAAAAATATATTTGATATGACAATAACCGTTGTGTTATATGGAAAAACTGCCAAGTTGCTTAAAATCGATATCTTAAGTCAAAAAAAAATTAAAAAAGAAACCAATGACTTTGGTTGAATTGAAAATCTATTGATTTTTGGAAACTTGCTCTGTTTTTTGAGCTACCAAATTAAAAAGTCTCGATGCATAGTATTATTGTTTTTATTTTTGGAGATAAATCAACAGCTCGACTCTTACCTTTTGTATTAAACTCAATTTACTATTTGGATTAAATCACTATTTTAAGTGATCTTTTTACGTTTTGACTTGACATATATTTTTGTGAATTAAAAAAGATTTATTTGGTTGGGAATTTTACTACAATAAGTTTATAAAAAATACTTGAAGACATTGTGCACAAATTTGTTGAAAAAACCAGCGGGAAAGGGTATAGTCGAGTTCCCGACTATAGGATACCCGTTACTTGCTTAAATAAATTAAAAATATTTTTATTGCATACTTTTAGCCGCTTACGTTGCTTAAAAACTTTAATCAGCCATTACTTCTTTGCAAGTCCTTTGCGTTACGCAAGAGGTTTGGTCCTTATTCTATTTATACCAAATCTGTGTTGGTTATGTTGCTAATTTGTATGTACGGATTCCACACTTACCAAATAAAAGAAATTTCGTTATTGTTAAAAAAAAAAAGCCATTACTTCCTTTCTATTTGTCCAATCTTGTTACGATTTGGTGAGATAATAGCTAATAATAGTAGTTAACGTAAATTAGAAAAATAATCCTTATACCTTGAAATCTGGGCTTGTGGTGACTTTTCGGACTTAAAGTTCCATTTGAATGCCGACAAATTGGGGTTGATTGATTACCCACTAAAGCAGCGGTGGGCATGCAATGGCTCCGGGAGCCAGCGGCTGCTAACGAATTCAAATTTCGTGCCCACCGCTGCACTAAATTATGAATAATCCATTTTGTGAGCTTCTAGTTTTTAGGCAACATTTGTAATGTTTAGGGTTGCCAAGGTGTTTGGTGTTCAGTGTTCGTTTTACTATTTCAAAGAGTTTTGATTAATGGCACAATCGAGCTGCGATTCAAATGCGAATCAATTTGCAACCCTGCAACGATGTCTGAGCCATTGACATTTTGGGATGATGTGCGGTCCCAAGTGAGAAAAACTCCCGCCCCTTCCCTGAAAAGGTTTCTACTTCGTAGGCGTGGCCCTTAAGGCGGCTAGTTGAGCTGCCATTCAAACTCTTTTCTTTTCGTTTTTCCTTCTTTTTTTCTTTGCGTTTAATTTCGTTTATTCATTCGAATGGCCACAAAATGACATTTGCATTTGCCCAACAGTCGGCGACCTTAACTCCCAGCTCCCATTTCCCTCAGCACCCAGTAAGAAACCCCATTCAAGGCCCTAACTCCATAACTCCCTCCCCATTCGTCAGCGCTGCCAGAACAGCTTTTTTCTAGCCAAATTTCAAGAAAGTTTTAGCTTTATTTAAAATTTGTATAGCCAGTTTTTGTCGCACATTGAGGTGGACATTTTTATACCCTCTTATGATATCTGGATTTGTTTAGAATATTTTTTTTTGTTTTAAGTTGTAGAATGATTTGTATAATATTTACTATTAAAAATTTAGATTTATAAATAAATACACATTTTTCAATGATAACAATTTCATGGATAAATCTAAACTTTTTTCAATTGTGTGTTTTACAATTTTACAACTTCATAAAATAGCCAAAAGTAGCTATTTTAACAACTTAAAAGTCTGACAGCACTGGCAGTCAAATTCACATCAAATTCAAAGTTAACTAATTTTGAACTTATTAAAATAGCCAAAAGTAGCTATTTTTGCATATTTGCGTTTCAAATTTAGATATTTTTGAACTTTTCTGGCATCACTGGCAGTCAAAATTCACGTTTCAAATTTAGCTATTTTTAAATTTTTATAAAAAGTCAAAAGAGGCCTTTTTTGAGCAACTTAAAAGTCTATTTTTGAACTTTTTTGAATAGCCATTTTTGGCAGCTTAAAAGTCTGGCAACTCTGACAGTCAATTTAACCTTTCAAATTTAGCATTTTTTGAATTTTTTATATAGAAAAAGTAGCTAATTTGGGCAACTAAAAAGTCTATTTTTGAACTTTTTGAATAGCCAAAAGTAGCCTTTATTTTGGGCAGCTTTAAAGTCTGGCAACACTGGCAGTCAATTTAACCTTTCAAATTTAGAATTTTTTGAATTTAATTATATAGAAAAAAGTAGCTATTTTTGGCAAGCTGAAAAGTCTATTTTTGAACTTTTTGAATAGCCAAAAGTAGCCTTTATTTTGGGCAGCTTTAAAGTCTGGCAACACTGGCAGTCAAATTCACGTCCCAAGTCTCCAGCTGAGGCTCATGTGCGGGACCCCAGGGAGCTGGGAAACTGGACATGGACATGGACATGTCCGAGAAGCTGAATGTGGATGAGAAGGAGGTGGAGGAGGAGGAGGAATGTGGCATGTGGCGTGTGGCATGTGGCAACCCTGTGCCCTAATCTCATAACGAATGAATGCCACATTTGGCAAATTTGTTTTGACAATTGAGAAGTGAGTGCGAAATTTATGGAATGCCAAACCAAAGCCAAAGATAAACTATCTATTCAAATTCTCTATCTCTTACTCTCTCGCTCTCTCTCTCTCTCTCTCTGTCTCTCTCTCTCTCTCTCTCTGTCTGCGTAATTAATTCTATGCTGACTCGGCGATTTGTAGGCCGACTCACAAAAAGGCACAATTAAATGCAAGCAAAAGATAAATGAGCCTTAAAATATTTTTTAGTGCAACTGGCACGACTAACAGATACCCTGTACTTTTTAACAAAGTCACTTTTTTTGGTTTAGCTGGTTAAACAAAAAAAAGGCACATAAATGAGCATAAACTCAGTTGTTTTATGCCAGATACCCTGTAATAAGCATACATGGTATACTTTTAGCTCGTTATTAAATAAAAGTGCAAGTAAAACAACAAAACTGAAGGAACTTTAAAGATACATTACTTTTTTTTCATTTAGCACTACTATAAGATACCCTGTACTAATGATTTAAGAGCACAACTACACTAATGACCTGAACAAAAAGGATAAAGCTCAGTAAATAAAATCAATAATAATTCTATTAATTGTTACGCTTGGCACGACTGTCAGATACCCTGTACTATTGATTAGCAGAATAATAAGTGCGAAAGCAGTAAAAATATAACAATGAAATATAACAGGGTATCAGCTTGTAAAATAACTTAAGGAATATATGAACTTAAGGCATATACCCCTCAAATAAATTATATGCAGGGTAAATACATTAAATTACTGCAGTGCTTAAAATAAGGATAAAAAAGAAATGTATTTAATAATAAAACAACAACAGGGAGCAAAAACAGAGTATTTTATAGTCAAGCATACCCGCTCAAGCATTTGTCTACAGGGTCTAATAATGAAACAGTGCTATCTTTGTATCTTGCATAAAAACTAAAGCAATGTTACAAAAGATACTTGTAGTCTGGCATGCCCGCTTCACCCGCTCAAGTACAGGGTATAATAATGCAATGAGAAATTTCGTTGTGTCGTTGCCACTTCGAGTGCTGATGCTGTTGCCATAACTGTTGTCAGTTTGCCTATTGCCTCATAGCTCATGGCTCCTTGACTGTGGCATGCAGCATGTAGAATGTGGCACGTTGACCAGTAGAGTTGTTCATCGTAGTTCAGTTGCAGGATTCAGTTCAGTAGTTGAATTTTTGGTAAACGAACTAGTCGGTCATATAGTTCAGTAGTTCAGGACTCGAACGAACTATTGAATAAGAATGGGACTCGAACGAACTATTGAATAAGAATGGGATTCGAATGAACTACTGACCTATAATGGGGCTCGAACGAACTAATGAACGAGAATGGGACTCGAACGAACTATTGAATAAGAATGGGACTCGATCGAACTATTGAATAAGAATGGGACTCGAACGAACTACTGAATAAGAATGGGACTCGAACGAACTATTGAATAAGAATGGGACTCGAACGAACTACTGACCTATAATGGGACTCGAACGAACTATTGAATAAGAATGGGACTCGAACGAACTATTGAATAAGAATGGGACTCGAACGAATTACTGAATAAGAATGGGACTCGAACGAACTATTGAATAAGAATGGGACTCTAACGAACTACTGACCCATAATGGGACTCGAACGAACTATTGATCGCACGAACTAAACAACTGAACTATGAGACCTACCATCAGGGATTTAGTTCATTCGTTCACTCTGGTGAATAGTTCAATCGAACTTGGTCGGAACGATACGATACAATTCTAGTTGCCCGTCGTCGTTGCCAGCGCCTTTTTCGAATGTGGCCAAAAAGCAATTAGCAAAGTTTTCGGCTAGTGGCCTTTATCCTGGCCCTGAACTACGCCAAAAACGGAAAACGGACAGTGGACGAGGCGGATGAGCGGACGGACTGAAAACTGTGAATATGTGTGTGGACACGGACGTGCCGAAAGGGGGGCCAAAAGGGGAACACTCGCCCCGATTTAGATCAATATATACAGTCGTCGAATAAAGTATTTTAACCGGGGATTAAAACCGAATCGAATATCTGTTTCAATTACTGTTTCGGTTATGTTCGCATTTAGGTTTTCGGTTATCGGTTACGCAAAATCTTTGAATAAAGGTTTCGTAGCGGTGAACCGGTTTTTGTATGTTTCGGTTTTGAAATACCGAAAGCCCACAAAAAAAAGTTCTTTGCAAAAATATAATTATATTAATAATATAATAATAATAATTAAAAAGGTATTTCTTTTTTAATGTTTCATTTACACATTTATTTCGCATATTCTTCAGTTTGATGTAGTTTAGGTACATTTTAACAATTTAAAATTTATTTTATTTGCGCTCATTCAGTGCTATGAAAATTTCATCATGAATATTACAAATAAAAATTCAAAATTAAACATAAAAAGAATAAAATAAAATTAAAAACAAAAAATAATATTTTTTGGATGTATGAAGAACCGAAATTAACCCTTATTAATAAAACGGTTACTTAACGGTTATTTCGGTTTACAGCGTTTCAGTTTAAAGGTTTCGGTCAAATGAAATTTTTTTTTTGTTCGGTTACGGTTTTAAATTTCAATCGGTTTTTACCTGTTGAAGGTTACGGTTTCGGTTAGGGTTTTAATCCCTGGTTTTAGTACCTGGTTTTAAATAATTTGTTGATTTTAAAATAAATTTTCTGAATTTTTTTGCCCCGCATGAAACTTTTTCGAGACACGGCACTGTGTTTGTGAGAGAGAGAGCAAAAAAGAGAGAGAGAGAGTGAGTTTAGAGTAAGTGGCAACAGTGACTGCTGTTTCAGTTTCTGCTGCTGTTTGCGGGCCATCATCAATCTGCTGCAGTTGCCCGCTTGAGCGCTAGTTACCCCCTTAAGCCCTTACCCCTCACCCCTTACCCCCTAACCCCTCACCCCTTGGCACTTGCACCTACTCCAGACGCGAGACCATCGTCATTTCCAATTATTCATGGATAATCTAACCCAAAATGGGACGTTAATTACGGGCGCATGTCATTCGCACTGTGTGCCGGAGAACACAACAACAAACCCTCGCATCCCCAACAAACCCCCCTCCCACCATCCCTCTCCCTACCCCTACGTCTGTTTTTGCTTGATAGAAAAAATGCGAAGTGATTGCAACATACATATAAACTATGTACTTATTTCCTTTTTGTGTCCATATCAAGAGCAAAATGCTGCGTGGGTGGCTCAATAAGTTGCCAGCAGAGGGTATTCAAATACAATATTGATTGAGCAGCCCTCGTAAAATAAGAGTCTGCTTCACTTTGGGTGATTAATTAAGCTGCAAATGTTGCAAAAATGCAATCCGCTGTTTCTGACAACTCAACGTTGTCCTTTAACGAGGGTTAAAACCAACCAAATCATTTTAAGAAAGCTTTGATTTCCATATAAAGCTGAATCGAAATATGGTAACAAATTATCAAAACTGAGTAAATAATTCAATCTGACATGAGCCGTTGTTTAATTGAAATTTCAACCTGAATTAATAAAATTTGCATTCGTTAAACTCTAATAATTCTGATTTATCATTAATTTTATATCTTCCATTAAAAATTCATAAATATTTTGTTAGAAAGATATTCAATTTTAATAATCACAAAAATAAAATTTTTATGCAAATATTTCCAATGAAAATCGTTTGAATTTTAATGGTAGTTGGGGAGTAGTGAAGAATTTTTAAATTTGAATAGTAACTGATAGTTTTGTTAAGGCGCGCATTCAATACCAAATGTGACCAGAGTTTGTGTAGGTAAAAAGTCTGGCCACTCCGTTTGACAAGATATGCGCAATCGATTAGAGGTGGAGAACTATCGATAGTCGGCACCAACGATAGTCAACGATATTATTTATCAAACCATCGATAACTATCGATAATTTTCGATAGTGTGTTAACTTATACATTTTTATATAAAATTCCAACTAAAAATTTTAAATTGGCATTAATTTAGATACCGTAGAAGTAAAAATAAATACAATTTGTTATCAACAATAATGTTTCGCTATTAGTTATTCTAATAGTCAAAGTTCCGCGATCTAAAACTTTTGGTTCAGCCTACTGATCATGCGGTTGGACTCGACTGATATGGCGGACACTCATAAATAAATATTAAAGCATAAACATTTTTATTAGGTTTACTTCCGTTACGTTCTTCTTATCTATGTCATGAAAATATATAATTATTAAACACAAAACTTAAATGCAGATGTCAAAGTAGAGCCTTTCTGTGGCGAGTTGAGCTTCACAAAAAACTATCGACCACTATCGATAGTGCACTTCTGCTATCGATGGCGTCTCGATAGTGCTTGACCATCGATAGTGCCGATAGTGCCATCGATAGTTCTCCACCTCTACAATCGATATCTTCTGGTAGGTGGCAAGGCGCGCAATCGATATTGAAAAGTCTGGCCACCCTAGTGCCGGCTAAACAGCTGTTCGTGGCAGATACGCAGCTGAAACAAGTAATTTGTTCGACTGCTTGAGGTGTGAATTTCGCTGGGGTTAACAGCATACTAGCCTGCACAATAACAGAGCAATTTCAAGTTGAGATTTGAAAGAGAAAGGAGCACAATGAGCAACATTGTGCAGTATATTGTGGTTAGGAGTGATCTGCGCTCCACTCTCAATTGGCCGCTGGGCGCGGTGATCGCCCAATGCTGCCACGCGACGGCGGCGGTGATGAGTCTCCACACGGCGGACGAGGAGACGCAGGCGTATCTCAAGGATCTGGACAACATGCACAAGGTGGTGCTGGAGGCCAAGGACGAGGCGGCACTGCTCAAGCTCAGCGACAAGCTCAACGAGAACGAGATCAAGCATAAACTCTGGATCGAACAGCCCGAAAACACGCCCACTTGTCTGGCAATCAAACCCTATGTCAAAGATGCGGTCCACAAATATGTGAAGCATCTAAAGTTACTGAAGTGACTTAGGCAACAAACTCGTATTCAGCTGGCATTTATTCATAAGAAAACTGAAAACAAAAATAAATAACTTGTCAATAATTAAAAAAAAAAATTATAATTCCTTAAAACCGGTTGTAGCTCATATTTAGTAAAAAAAAAAAATAATTAGATTATTCCAAATTTTTTCCAGGATTTTTAACCGTAACCGTTAACCGTTTTTAACCGATTAAAATTGGTAACTGAAATCGTAACTCAAACAAATTTTTTTATATTTACCTAGGCCCAAAAATTATTTCAGTCGATATCGTTAATCGTTAAGAAACCGATTCATGCATTATAACCGCAACCGTTAACCGGTATTAATCGATGGAAGGTTTCCTTAACTGAAACCGTTACCGAAACAAATCTTTTTTTTAATTTATCTAAGCTCAAAAACCCAAAATATTTCAATCGAAATAACCGTTAAAAGCCCGATTCATGCATAACGGTAAGCCTTGGTCGTCAAAAATAATCGATCAAGATTTTTAAATTTGCAAAACATTTGTTTATTTCTCGTTCTTTTCATTCATTGATTGACATTTGTATTGTATATATAAATATATAACAGCGCAATTCTACACACATACACACACACTCGCACAGTGGGCAAATCGGTAGTTTTTTTGAAGGATTCATAAGGATTGCATTGCAAATAACAGTTTGCTAAAAGTTTAAATTAATGGGTATCTCAGTTGTCAGGCGGGGGATATTTTCATAGGCAAAACAAATTATAAGCATTTCATTTTTTAACAAATTCATCAATAACAACAACAGCTATATATATATATAGACTATATATAGAGGTTCCTACGGCAATAGTTAACAATTCTCTTTCATAAAAGTTGTGCAGAGTTCATTCCAGGGACCGTAATCATTATAATTTTCAATATATAAATTATTAGATAGGTTATTTTGCCATTTTTATCAAAATATTGAAAAGAAAACTCTTATTTTTCGATTGAAATAAAAAAAGTTATAATTATAAAATATCAATTGTTATTTAAAAGTCATACTATAACTCTTATTTTCAGTTTTCATAATAAATATTGAAAATTAAAATACTATGATTTCCAAATAAGAATTAAAAGTTCAAGTTTTTCTCGGTTTCTCATAATTCTAATTTGCGATCCCTGGTTTTTTCCAGTGCAACAACAACAAATCAAAAAAAATACAGGTGTGCAAATTAGCCTATGCAGTACCGTTACATTATATATAAGTATATATATATATTCATATTCATATTCACATCGCTTTTACAAAAATACATATGTTATATACATATTCTTTTTTATATATTAAGGTAGTTTTTTTTTTAAAGGTTTGCGTTTTGTGCTGTAGAAGGCGTAGAAGTGGGCGTGGCGTCTCTTTCTTGCAATTGTTTTGAAAAAGCCTTAAAACTATTTTGAGTATTTTTATGGCAGATTTCGAGATTTAACATTGGTTGGTTGTAGTTTCCTTTGTTCTTCTTTAACATCTTTCAAAAATTCCTGCATAAGTTAACAATTACATTTGATGTTGCTTTGTTTCTAGGGTTGTGTCCCGGGGTGTTGTGTACAGTGTGTGTTGGTTTTGTTTGTAAACTGAAGGTACTTCATTACATAGTATATTTTAATTCGGTTTTTTTGTTTTTGTGTTTTTAGAGAAAACTATCGCAGCTATTCTCCGTCTCGCTATTGGAACAATCCATGGCTGGCAAGGATCCGCCTCTTCTATAAGCCCATTGATGGTATTGTTGCTGCTGCTGATGATGATGATGATGTTGCTGCTGCTGCTGATGTTGTTGTAGCTGATGTTGTTCCTGACGAGTTGCTGTCACACTGGAACTGGAGCTGCAACCGCTTCCGCTTCCGCTGCCACTTGCACTTCCACTTCCGCTGCACATGTGGCTGCCACGTCGATGATTCGCTGCACTTGGCTCTGCACTCGGCACAGCTTGATTGATGCGCGGAAAGTATTTGTAAATGTCCAACAGATTGCTCAGCTTGACATGCGGCTTGTAATCCACATCGTCCAGATTCTGGGCCGCACTGCTGCTGTTCAACGGCGTCCAGAATGTCAGACCCAATTGGGCGAGGTGTCCGCCCTGCAACATTCAAATATACGAATTAAATTACATTTATTTACTTTTTTATACAGATTAGACAGAGACAGAGAGAGAGAGCGCAACACAGCAGATCAGAAAAATTTATCTCAAGATCTTTAGTCAGGGTCGTGGAAAAAAAAAAAACAGGGCTCCAAACCAGCGGTGGGCACGCAGTGGCTCCGGGAGCCAGCGGCTGCTAACGAATTCAGATTTCGTGCCCAACGCTGATCTAAACAATACCCGAAAGCGTTACTGTTAACCGTTATTAACCGATTGCAATTGGTAAACGTAAAAGTAGACAGGGAACCGTTAATTGGTATTAACCGACTGCAATTGGTAAAAGTAACTCCAACCCTAAAACACGTAAGATCAGCAAGCAGGCATTAAAACCGTTACCTTAACTGTTGACCGGTATTAACCGATTCAAATTGGTAAACGTAACCGAAACAGTTTTTTTTTTTTTATATTTACCTAAACAGAAAAACAGAAACTATTCCAACGGATATAACCGCTTGGTAACCGATACATACATAACGGTTAGTTTCGGTTCAATCCAGCATTACATTAAATTTTGTTGTTAAGGTTTAATTGTCGTTTTTTTTTTGCAATAGTTTTTGATTTTTATATTTAATTTAAATATAAATCAAATTGAATAGAAAAACCGCTTTTAAAATCAAGCAAATGAGAAAAATTTTCATATTATTGTGAACCAATATCATACTGGTTTTTTAAGACCGAAACAAATAAATAAATTCATTTATAACAAAACTACTCTAATGTAGACAGCATTTTCATGATTGATATAATAAAATAACCAAAAAAAAAAAAAAAATGCGGGAAAGTCTGAAAATATTTTTCCCATCTTGTTATGATTAAGTAGGATGATAAATTATAGTTAACTTTAATAAGCAAAAAAAAGTTCTAAAATTTGATAGCTTTAGCTCTTAAAATCTCTGAGATTTAAACGGACAGACGGAGATCGGAAACGTTTTACTTTTCCCAGTTACAGACATTGCAACGAATACAATATACCCGTCAAATTATTTTTTAAGTAACGGTTGTAAATATAAGTGCATCTGAATTGGACTTACCTTGATATCCGTCTCGAGTTTATCACCAATCATGGCACATTCGTGTGGTTTGACATTGAGAAAATTGCACGCCGCATAGAATATCTCCGGATGTGGCTTCTCCCACGGCAGATCCGACGAGACGAGCACACAGTCAAAATATCCGCGCACACGCAATTTGGCGACCTTCTCCCACTGTGCGTTCGATGGTCCGTTGGTGATCAGTGCCAGGGCATAGCCGGCACGTCGCATACGCTGCAATAGCTGCACATAATCCTGCGGCACGGCCAAATAGCGGTAGCGCAATTTCAGCCACTGCGGATAAATGTCATCCGCGAGATGTTTGTGCTTCTGCTGCAACGATTCGCGCCACAGATGTGTGCGCCACGAGTCCAGCGAGGTCTGCGAGTTGTCCGGACAGCGACGGAACGACTTCAGGAAGTTCTGTGTGGCCAAATTGGCATCATCTTTGGTAAAGCTATACTGCGTTTCCAGCACGTCCGCAAGCTGTCAATTGAAAAAAATAATAAATATATAAATAAAGAAAACACAATGCATCAATTAGCACTTAATCAATTGTACTTAATCATTTTGTATTTCTAAAAATAGTAAAACCCAAGAAACTCTCTTTAGTTCACGCTAGTGACGAAAGCATCAATTAAAACATACAGTTTCTTTTTTTGACCAAATTTAAATTGTACATAATCATTTTTTAGTTTTAAAAATAGTTTAACCTAAGAATCTTTCTTCAGTTTTCGCTAGTGACGAAATTATATATAGTAGTATATAAAAAATTTTTGATTTTTTTAATAGTTAAGCCCAAGAATCTCTTTTCAGTTCACGCTAGTAACGAAAGCATCAATTAAAACATACAGTTTCTTGTTTTGACCAAATTCAAATTGTACATAATCATTTTTTTTAAATAGTTTAACTTAAGAATCTTTCTTCAGTTTTCGCTAGTGACGAAATTATATATAGTAGTATATAAAAAATGTTTGATTTGTTTTAATAGTTAAGCCCAAGAATCTCTTTTCAGTTCACGCTAGTAACAAAAGCATCAATAAAACAGTTTTTTCTTTTGATATAATGTAAATTGTAAAAAAATTTTTTTTTTTTTTTGGAAAAATAATCAAGCCCAAGAATCTTAATGTTTTATTATATTTTTAAAAATTCAAGAACATTCATTTTTTTTTTCTAATCATTTTCACAAATTTTTTTCAATATAAAAGGTTTGTTTTGCAAACACAATAGACAACTTTTTAATTTTGACAAAACAATTACTGTATGTAAGAGAGTAGAAAAATTGCAGTTATGCGGGAATGACACTTGTTTAATCTTGCTACAATGTCGCGAGAGAAATTTTTATGTAATACGAATTTAATAGATATTTCCAAAGATAAATGTAATATGCTAATAAGGCAAAAAAATGTTTATCTACTATTAGAACAATCGGAAATTCTTTATAATTTAACCTGTTACATTTACAACTAAAAATGTTTATCTATTTCTAACTATTTCTTTGGAAATACAACAACTTGTTATCAGGAAAAAATTAAATAAATGACAAGAAATAGAAAAAAACGGCTGTTTAATGCGAAAAAAGTGTCAATTATAAATCAAGTTTGCAGTTACAAACTAATTAATTAATTAATAAGCATGTTATTATAGCCGGTTTTTCTATTAACAGGTTTCTTAACTGACATCGTAAATTTAAAATGGTTTGTTTTGAAATATGTTCAGCTGTTTTAAGTTGCATATTTTTTTAAACATGTGCATTTACTTTAAAAGTGTTGGGGAATTGGAATTGGGATCAACGTACAACTAAAATTAACAAATTTTACTTTTCGAATGCACTTATCTCAGAAACAAAACTAAATAAAGGTGCGTCCACGTAAAATGTTTCAGTGTAGGCAATTAAACTTGTTCGTCACTAATTAAAATGCATATTTATAACTTGTTTCAAAGTGACATTTACGTCTTAACTTCCGCATAAGTGCGTCATTTGTAAAAAACAAACGCAATTAACCCAAAATATAAAGGGTATTTTAAATTTGAAGTAAATTTCCATGATCTTTTCATGATCTTAAAGCAGGGATTAAAACCCAAACCGAAACGGTAACCTTTAACCGGTAAAAACCGATGGAAATTTAGTATTTTTATTTGTGATATTTGAATAAGCGCAAAATAAAATAAATTTGTTAAATTAAATATTAAAATTGTTAAAATGTAACTATACTGTAACTATACATCAAACTGAAGAATATGTGTAATATGTGAATATGTGTGTGAATGAAACATTATTTAATATTTAATTTCAATTATTATTATTATTTCAAAACCGAAACATACAAAAACCGGTTCACCGTTACGAAACCTTTATTCACTGATTTTCAGTAACCGATAACCGAAAACCTAAATGCGAACATAACCGAAACCGATATTCGTTACAGTTTTAATCCCCATCTTAAAGCAAAACAAACAAGTGTCATTCGTGCATTAGAGATGTGCATGCACACATACATTTTGTTATGACTTTGACCTCTAGCGATGGACAGACAGAGAGACAGACAAGCGTGCATTGATCAAACTTGCATTCCGTCACACTCACTCACACACACAGATGTTCTGTATACCCTATGAGAAATGCGCGCGTGCCGACTGCTGATAGTGAGGCATAGAAATCATCTACACACATACATACATACATACGTAACAAGCGAATGCAGTGGAAAATTTTTACAAAATTTGGATTGACTGTGTGTGCGTGTGTGTGTGGGTGAGATAGCATGACACAGAGCGCGCGCACTTTCACCCGTCGGGGCAAAGTAGCAAGTTTATAAGGCAGTTAAAACAGATTTCACGCAAATCGTAATCACACATTATTTTGGTGTCACTGGTATTCTTATACAAAATTAAACATGTGTTTATGAAACCTGTTTTGGTTAATTTAAAGCCGACTTAACTGTCGTATAAACATTGTTATTTAGTACATACCTTGCGTATTGCTTTGGAGTCACCGGCCCGCGTTGGGATTAGTGTATTATCTAAGTCGAAGTAAAACGCTGAGATTTTCGCACAAATGCCATCGAATGGTGTTGTGTGCTTGATGCTGCTCGTTGTTAACGTCGCTGTTGAAATTTTGCTAGCGGCCATGAGTTATTGCCACGCACTGTAGAAGCAGCACTCCACTCTCTATGTTGATTCTCAAGGGGGGTCTATGGGGAGTTGGGGTGCCAGCACAAATATCATATGAGCGTATTACGAAAATATTGTTTATTGTTTATTGTTGCTTTTTATTTTTATATTTATATTTAAATATTTGGCGCCACTGAAGTTCAACAAATATTGTTGTACATTTAACGTTTCGAGGTATGTAGTTGCACGCGTTACGTTAGTTGAACAGCAACTGAATCGGGGGAACAAAAAAACGTTGTACTAAGGTTAAATAAGGGAACAGGTAAATGTAACCCAAGTAAGAGCGAGGCAATGACTGAAAGAAAGTCTACGCACGCACGATTCTACAGTTGGGCGCGTAAGTTCATGTGCGGCACATTAACTTTAAGTCACACAATTATGCATATTTATTTATTTTACCACACGTATTAAGAGCGCTTATAGTTTTCTAAGTTGATCTCTTATAATTATCACTTTAATCAGTCTTAAGACATAATTAATAGAAATTATTTGACGTCCACAGCTTTTGAACTGTCACTGTAAGTTGAGTATAGAGAGAGGTCAGGTCGCCCGTCAATGAGTCAGAGCGAGCAAGCAACAGTCTCGCAAGAGAGAGCGTAAGAACAGACAGTTTGCATAACTATAAATTAAATAACCCGATTATCAACTTTATTTGTTTTTTCCTTTTTTACATTTAATAATACAGCAAATACAAGAGCTCAAGCTGTAAATAACGTGTTCAATAAATCAAGCTCTTAATTTATTTAATTTCATTTTACAGCACTACATTACATATATGCATATTATATAACACTAACAGCATTGTTTGACGATTAATATCGATAGACAGATGGCAACCACGCAACGGCATTTTTTATTAGAGTTGGGCATTTGAGTCCAATTTTCTGAACTTATTCAATCATTTATTCAGTCGTTATTTGTCAGTTGATGTTATTTGGTCAGTTGATGAACTTATGAACGAGGTGGTTTCTATAGACGAAAATGCCCTTTAGATTCCTTATCCCCTGGCTTATTGAAAATGTGAAAAAAGAGTAAATTGGTTTTGAGTTTTGGTCTTAAGTTACCTCTCACATTGTTAAAAACTTTAAAATATATGACATTGAAACATTGTTACATGTAAATAAAGAAGAAATTTTATTCAATTGCGGAACTCCATGTATTGTATTTCTCTACGAACTTAAAATTTTTTTTTTAAGAAATTACTGACCAACTGCGAAATGAACGATTTAGTTCATGATTGACTGAATAAGTTCATTTTAATGAACGTTCATATGAACTTTTTCAGAACGAAACGACACAGCTCTATTTTTCATAAAGTTGGCAACGCTTAATTCATATTGCGGCCAAATTTTGTTTACAATTGATGTAATTGATTTACTAAACATTTTTTAAATTGAGAGACAAAGGCTTTTGCAATGAGTAATATAGAAGTGAATGTTAAAATCTTGGAGCCAGGTTAGTTGCCTATATGCGATTCATAATTATGTTTGCTTTTAAGCACGCTGTAAACATTTCAGAGACTGAGGACGCTGAAAACGATGCGAGTCCAACCAAAAATCAGACCGCCAAAGAAGATGACTTAAAGTCGGCAGAGACATTGCGGGAGTCGCCTATACAATGGCCAGAACGTTGTAAGTACACACGCGGACACACACACGCGCATACATTTTTACATTTTCAATTTCAATTGAACACTTAGTTCCTGGCATGGACGAGTTTCTGACCAAGAGCGAGACACCGATACATACACCAAATATTGATCCCGAAAGAATCTTGAGCAACGCCAACATGTCGGCCATTAACCGTAAGCACAAGTTATTGTTTGCCCCATGGTGTCATAATTAACAAGGTGACCTATTTTTATTTACTTGAGGAACAATATTTATTTTAGCATGCAGCAAACTTCGTATAACCGAAGAGTAAAGAACAGCGGTGGGCACGCAATGGCTCCTGGAGCCAGCGGCTGCTAACGAATTCAGATTTCGTGCCCCACGCTGGTATAGAATGTTAAAAGTATTGGCTTTTTGATGATCTCTCGATTTATTGTTATTGATCAAACTTGTATATTTCTTAAAATTAATAGAAATTTCTACAAGAATAAGTCAAATCCTTGTAGAAATCATTGCTGATAATTATGATATAATTGCGATAATTGATAGAAAAAATTGAATGAGGTAACTATTATGCATAAAAAGCTTTAGATATCAAACCAACCAATCTGGTTAATCGTATTTAAATGAAAAAATGGTACATTCAATACCGAATTACTTAACAAAAAAATGTTATTCAATTGAAAGGCATATTGGCAATTATTAAGTTTTTTTTAAGTTTATATTGTAAGTAGAAATGATTTTTCATATATATATTCTTTATTTTCTTTCGCCTTCTGTAGTGAAACATATGAATTATATAATTTTTAAACTTCCTACCTTTTAATTCCCAGTACAGAGCCATAATTTTATAAATGACTGTATCTACTTTTCTTATTGTGGTGAAAAAATATAGGTAACTGTGGTAGAGTAAATACGTCACCTTGTTAGCAAATTCACCTCAGTTTGTCATAAGATCCTTTTAAGAATTTGTGTAATAATGTAAATAATATTTCAGAATTTGCACGTTTGCCGCCAGACCAACTGATTGAGAAGATTAAGGCGATGCAGGACGAAATCTACAAGCTGGGCCTGCGTGAGTCCAAGGAGATGACACGCGGCAAGCTCCTGGGCATCTTTGATCGCGATCGTCTAACGAAAACGAAGCCAAAAGCGAAAGCGAAGGAAATGCGAAATTAAAATTGAGCGTGTGCATGCAAAAAAAAAAAAAAACGAAAACACATCTCTGACGTCAGACTTGATAAACTTTATGGATAACGAAAATCCCATCTCTATGCCACTTTAAGTTAATAATACAGCTATATACTTACATCTTTGAATAAATAATGTATCTCCTGAATTGTAAAACGCGTCGATTACGCTAGTCAACAATAAATAACATTTATTTCCATTAAAGCATTTTTCTGATATATATTCGTACAGAGTCTACATATACAGATAGTCCCGTTATATTGGAGAGTTGCCAGAGATGTTCAGAGTGAACGAGAGGGAGAGAGTGTGTGGGTGTGGAGTGAATAGGGAGGGCAGAGTGAGGAGAAGGCACAGTTTATAAATTCCGCTATGCTTAAATCCAACATTTAACATAAGTGTGAGTGTGTTACTGAATACTGCCTTGGGAATATGCATACGTAAGGTAATATTAACATGGTGACTTTTTCACTTCTACAACTCAAACACGGTTGCAAAAAAAAAAAATTCCATTTTGAAAATCAGTGGTCCACTGTTCCAGTTTTTGGTACAAATGAATGAAATATTGGGCAACCGTGGTTTTGGTCGTGAATGAATGTCACCTTGTTAATAATTGCACCAAGACACAACCCAGCAAACATTTGGCCGATTGTACAATCGCCCATCGTCGAAGAGTCTTCTGCGAGTCGCGCACGATTAGAATAGACGATTGTTTAGAGATAGAAAGCTGTCAATTGAAGAAATGAGGGAGAATAAAAGGAGAGCTCTAACATAAATAAATTGGTCCCGTAGCTCACTAGTTAAAGTTGCCGACCTGTTTTGAGATTCGATTTTCCTGTTGTGGTAAAATCGTATCATAATCTGTTTTGACAAATTCCTGGACCAACAGGAACACTTTTTGTTAGAAAGTGAGCCACTCTTCTTAGGAGAGTCTTACAAAAGGAAATCAAAAAGCAATGAGAAGGTAATGTCGCCTGAGACTCTCTCGCGCTAGAAAATGTTTGCTGGGCAACAAATTGTTGCTGAGCCACATATGTATGTGTGTGGGTGTGGGTGTATACATTATGCCTACCACATACATACACATGTATATGTAAAGATGTATCCTTTGCAGAGGGTCAAGGACAACTTTCTATTCCTGCCACTGCATGCCAAAGCGCTGCTCGAATGTGATTCGATTAAAGACACCCACGTCGGCTAATTGCATTGGATCGGTATAATATGCATATCGTCTGATATCCAACATGGCGACATCAAACATTTGCTTCCAGCTCGTCAAATCGGTGACACTCATATGTATGGGCATCTGTGGATCGGGTATATCGATAGCCGCCTGCAATCGATCAAATGCCTCGGCAATCGGACCCACCGATAGATTCACCCAATATTCGGCTGGAAAACGTTTGTTCTCACAAAATGGCGCTCCCTTGCGCATGATGAAGACCAACATGAGAATTTCATAGCGCTCGGAGCTCTCATAGAATCGCTTGGTGCGTGTCTTTTCCACAAAATCAATTAGCAATATTAATGGTGTATAATTTTGGAGATGCATGAGCAGCTCACGGTCCGTCCACAGATAACGAGCGCCAGCTCCCATGTTGCTTTTAACCGTCAACATGCTCATGTTGCTGGCAAGTTGATGTTGCTGATGCTGTTGTTGTTGTTGTTGCTGATGATGTTGTTGTTGCTGATGATTATGATGTTGCTGATGCTGCTGCTGATGTTGCTGATGGGAAGTTACTGTTGCGGTTACAGCACCAATGCCCGCACCGCCGGCAACTGCGGCTGGAGTTGCAGCTGCATTCGATACGCTCTGATTGGGCATGCCAATGAGTATGCCGCCAGTTTGTCTAAGACAGCTGACCTCCTCGACCATGTGCTGCTGTCCCTCCTTCTCCTCTCTCTACGCACCAAGTGCTGTTGTTGCTGTGCGGGCCAACCGGGCCAAGGTCACACCACTGGGCAGTCTCACTCACACTCACACACACACATACACACTCTAGACTTGTTGCAACTGCACAATTCTTGCCTTTACTTTACGTTGTTTTTAATGTTGCTGCTAATTGTTTACATTCCTTTCCGTTTTAAATACAATTTATATTTTTATGGAATGCAAATGAAGAGAGGGAAGCTTGAACTGCAGCTGCTGAAGTTGCGTGCTGGCTGGACGATTGTTGCCACGCGAGTGCGTGGCCACTGGCCAGAAAGAGACAACGGCACGGACCAACCAACCGAACTGCAGCGAAAGCAACGCAACGAATGCATCACTCGGCTGTTCGTCATCAGTGCTGCCATTTCAGCTCTTTTTTTTATAGGTTTAATTTAGATGTGTTTATTTTAAAATTGCTAAATAAATTTGGCTATTATAAATTAGGAGTTGACTTTTGCCGTTTGCCAGAAAATTAATATTACTAACTAATAGTCTGCATTTTTGTTTTAAAAGCTGCATATAATTTTAACCAGGGACCGCAAATAATAACTATTAAAATCTTGTTTGCATCAAAAATTCAATGACTAGAATACATATACAACAAATTTAAGTGAAATTCAAGCGAAAGCGATTTCAGTGGCACCCCCGAATAATTAAATTTGAGCGAAAAAATAAAAATCACAAATAATGATTACTTTTGAGTTTTATTTTTCCGCTCAAGATTAATCATTATCATTGAAGAAAATTCTTTAGTCTTTTAATAATCATTGCTATGTTTTTTTTTAAATATAACTCATAATGATTACGGTCCCTGATTTGAACACATTTCAAAGTTATCTAGCTACGTCTAGCTATTTTTATCCTTCAAATTCGGGCAGCACTGTTTGCCAGCAACTTCGTTCCAACAAACCCTTTATAGTTACAATTTTATACTAAGTTGCATTTTTATTTACATTTTTAACAAAAATGATTATCTTAATTATGTTTCATTCGTTCTTAGTACAAAATTACAACTAGCTTATTTAATCAAACATTAATATACGTATGTATGAGCCTAAAAACATTTTCATTATTTGTACGTCATCAGACAGAGAACATAAATAAATATATTTACTTTTTATTATAATGGCTCCTGTAATCTGTAGCAATCGGATGCAATTTTCCATTTATCGTTCTCAGCGGTGATGACAAACGACTGCTGAAAGTTGCGGGGCGCCCCCGCATCGCCGTATCTAACCGTTCCGCTGGCCAGGATGATGTATGTCGATTGATTTCCCACAGCGGCGTCCAGTATCGGCTGGGAATCGAGTGTCATCACTGCGTGACGGGAACTTGGCAGCTCCAAAAAGTAGCGCTCAATTGTCTCCCGCCCTTGGGCGCCATTGCCGTTCCAGCTGAATGTCGCACTATCTATATACAGACGACCCATTTGCTAAATAAACAATAAATATAAATGCATTTATCAACATTAGTTCTTGTTGTTGTTGGCAATTTCGCCATTGCCGGCAATTTACTCACATGTCGTCGGTTGTCCAATGAGGCATAATATAATCGTGTAAAGTCCTCGGCCGTACGGCAACATGTCTCAACTTTGTTTTTAAGTTCCTGAAATCACATTCATTGTTAATATTTATGTTAAATTCAATTATTTTTTTTGTTACTCACGTTGTTCATATTTTTGTTCGAAACGAGGAGTGAGTGAACAAATGAGGATTGCTCACTGAAATGAACATGTTCATCTAAATGAGCAGTATTTACTTAGCACTAGAGGTGGAGAACTATCGATTGTCGGCACCATCGATAGTCAACGATATTATTTTTCAAACCATCGATAACTATCGATAGTTTTCAATAGTGTGTTAAATTATAAATTTTTATGCAAAATTCCAACAAAAATTTAAAATTGGCATTAATTAAGGTATTATAAAAGTAAAAATAAATAAAATTCGTTATCAACAATAATGTTTCGCTATTAGCTATTGTAATAGCCAAAGTTTCACGATCTAAAACTTTTTGTTCAGTCCACTGTTCATGCGCTCGGACTTGACTGAAATGGCGGGCACACATAAATAAATATTAAAACATAATAATTTGTATTAATTTTAGTTCCGTTTCGTTCTTCTTATCCATGTTATGAAAATAAATATTTATTAAACACAAAACTTAAATGCAGATGCGAAAAGAGAGCCATTCTGTGACGAGTTAGCGTCATAAAAAACTATCGACCACTATCGATAGTGCATGTCTGCTATCGATGGCGCCTCGATAGTGCTTGACCATCGATAGTGCCGATAGTGCCATCGATAGTTCTCCACCTCTACTTAGCACTAGTTTTCAATTAGTTCCACCAGTCTGGCAGCACAACAGCCAAACGATTAAAAATAATCGAACTTATCGGTATCGATGTATATTGCAGTCGCTTTTCAAAAATTTGTAACAGTGAAAAACAAAATTTAATGCAGGCACATATTATTTTATTTGAAATAGAAAAGAACTGGGTTGGGTGTACAAAAGTGATGCATTTTGTGGCAGCAAACTGTATTATAAATATGGATCCCAGCCTGGATATAACAAAGCCAAGTTGCTCGGCAACGTTGCTTCGTTGATCAAACGTTGAACCTGAGACTCCACGCTGGTGTTGTCCAGTACACCAGTTTCCCTGCCCTCCAGCTTGTGCTGCACTAGCAGCAGAGAACGTTGCGCAAGTAGATTCTTTGATTCCTCTAAAATAAGAAAAAATAATAAGAGATATAAAAAGAATATACAAGTTATATACTAATTAACTTACTCGATGACTCCTGGGATTGGTCCTTTGAGAGGATGCCCCAAATGAAGAGAGGATCGTAGAGCAGGACCTCCAGTATGGTGGTGAACACTGGCTTGTAACGTCTCAGAATATGCATAATTGCTTCGCATGATTTGGTAAAAACACCGTTGGTCCCACTGAAACCCATTGGGGCCACAAAATCGCGTGTCAGGCGAAATGGAACCGTCTCCTTCGTGGCCTGAATCTTGCCCTGCTCAAAGGCAATTCCTGCTCAACATATAAAATACGTTTTGTATAATAGTAAATTTAAAATCTATGTACATTTCATTACCAAAGTCAATGTGAACCACTTCCGCCGTCTGCTCATCAATTAAAATGTTCTGTGTGTGTCGATCTCCCAGGCCCAGAACATAACCGACCATGGACGTGGTCGCCACGCTGTTGATGTAGGCCAGACGTCGCTCGAACCAGACACCCGGTATGGGAAACTTTTCCAGCAAAAAATAATGAAACACGGGCTTGACATTCTCGCAAATCTTATCGTAGACCGCTTTCCGTTGCGAGTCACTTTTGCGCAGGGCGGCCTGAAATTAAACAATCGAATAGATGGAAATTAAAACAAGATAGATTTGTTAATTGGCAGCTGGAAATACGAACTTACTAACTTAATATTTAATTTAAAAAATGTATATTTTTATATTACTTAAGTTTTTCAGGCAAAAAGAAAGATTTGATAAAGTTAGTCAAGTATTTTAGTAATCACTAAATTTGTTGTAAATTTGCTTCGATTTAATTTAAACCAATTATTGAATCAATTGTTATTTTTGTTGATTTTTTTGCTCGAAAAAAACAGCTCCAGAAAATATTTATTTATTTCTCTAGCAGTTGAAATCATCAGTGGAAAATATTCCAAATAAAATTGTACTGTTGGAGAAATAAATAAATAAATAGGCAATAATTAAACTAAAAATAAAATTCATTCAAAATTTAGTTGATACTTGAAATAAATTTGGTGAAAATGGAAATTAAAAAAAAGATATATTTGTAAATCGAACAGAGACCTGCCTGCAATTTTCAGGCTAATTGGCAGCTGGATATAGAAACTTACTAACTTAATATTTAATCTAAAAAAATGATATTTTTATATTACTTAGGCAAAAACAAAGATTTGATAAAGTTAGTCAAGTATATAAATTTTCTTTGATTTAATTTCAACTAATTGTTGAATCAATTGCTATTTGATTTTTTCGCTCGGAAAAACAGCTCTAGAAAATATTTATTTATTTTTCTAGCAGTACAAATCATCAGTTAGTTGATAGTAAAAAATCACAACTAAATATTGTCTAAAGATAAAAAATCACAGCTACTAAATTATGTAACATATTTTAAATAAAATTGTACTGTTGAAGAAATAAATAAATAATTGGGGAATAAATAATAGTGTAAAAAACTCAACTAAAATTCAAATTCATTTAAAATGTAGCTGATATAAAAATTAATTTGGTGAATTAGTGAGCTAACTACATCAAATAATAAATCAGTTGCTGGAGGATTCATGTGATTCAATTTAGTCTAAACAACTTGTAGTTCGAATTCCCAGCTCTCTGTGAGATTGAAAACAAGTTCGTTTAAAATAAAAATGAATTCTCCTCTGTACCATTGACAACTCGCGGCATTTTCTGTTGGTCCAGCCGTTGGGATGATACTTCATGTGCGCACCGCCAGAGCTATTGCCGCCCACGAGATAGGCGCCGACGGGAATCGTGTTGCTGCACCACTCGAGGATGCCGCTGCGCATGGAGAGCGGAGTCACCTTGTAGGTGCGCAGATGGAGCTTGCGCTCGATGAACTCCGAGTCGCTGTTGAGCAGCTCGTTGACAATGCCAAACACCTGTTGCATCACCGCATCCTGACGCAGATCATCGCGGCCCTTAATCAGCTGGGCACGCACCACGCCGTCCGAGCAAAGACACGACATTTTAATGGGTGCATTGAGGCCACCGCACAATGTAAAGTCATTTGTCCACTTGATCATGCCTGTTCAAATTCAATTTCAAGTTTTTAAACACCAAACAATAGAGAGTTGAAATGTTAACCTACTGATTATATTGTATTGCTTGCTGGGCTGCACCGACAGCGACATTGTGGGACAGTGGATGGTGTCCAGCTTGAGTGCATTCAATTTCTTTAGTTTTTCGGGAAGTCCTTTGGCGGTTGGCCTGCCATTTGGGTCCTTGACGAGATACGTGTTGGCGAATCCAATCAGCGCTGTAAGGAGCAAAAATTATTATGATTATCATTATCATTATCATTAAACAATTCTACAATTTCTACATTTTTCTACATTTTATTGTAATTTTTTCTAAATATTCAATACTGAGGATGAATTTTCATTAGTACTAGTTTTTTCAATTCAATTTCATTAGCACTACTTTTTTCAATGCTAGTGAAATGCAATTTCATTAGCTAGGAACAACTGTCGCATTAGCATTAGCATTAGCATTAGCATTAGCATTAGCATTAGCAATAGCAATAGCAATAGCAATAGCAATAGCAATAGCAATAGCAATAGCAATAGCAATAGCAATAGCAATAGCATTAGCATTAGCATTACCATTACCATTATAATTATCATTATTATTATCATTATCATTATATTTATATTTCTCACCTGGAAACATGGCATCGAATTGTTTGCTGCAACTGGCAACTGCTGGATTCCCCTGGCATATCTGGCCAATGATCTTCTTGGCAATATCCGCACGCTGCGTGTTGCTGTGGCTGCCATCCATGAAGGCATAGACCAGGGGATACAGCTTGTAGAACGTCTGCTGCGGATGATCCTGGCCACAGCGCACCAGAACCTCAACGAGCACCTTGTGAAAATCGGCATTCTTGGAGGTCAGGCGACCAACCATCTGATTGAGGGCACAAATGAACTTGTAGCTGGGCACATTCTTAATTAAATCATTGATTTTGTTCAACATTTTGCTATTCTGATCATTGGTGAACCAGAGAGCAATGATGCGATAAATTTCGGCACTTGAGGAGCCGCCATCCAGTTGACAGTACTCAATATAGTGCTCGACAGCAGTGCACAAATTGTGCGTGAGATTATCCTCGATCTTCTGCAGCTCGGCCGCATCCAACTTGGCGAAACGACTCAGATTAATGGCGCCCACACGACGATCACGATCACGATCGCGATCGGTGCGTTCGTTGCGTTGGGTAACCGTGTCAGCCAATTCCAAGTTCTGTTGTATTATATCGGCCATCATTTTGTATTCCTGCGAGTTGCGATAGTTGTGCAGCTGTTGATACTCCCGATCTGCATATTTGGCAATTGCAGCATGTGCCGCCTTTCGATTATCGTTCACAAATCGATCAAATGTTGGCCACGCGAAAATCTCTGGATGCTTGGACATCAGTGTCTCCTTGTGCAGCTCAAATTGATCCAACAGCCGAATGGACTTGTTAAAATTGTGATCCAAGGTGTACGAGAAGCTCTGGGCATTGCAATTCAATTGGAATTCACCCTGCATCCGCAATGCCGGCACTCGCTGCAGACAGTACTGAAACTCCAGGTTGCCAACCACATGTTGCAGCAACGCCTTCGCTATCTGGTAGTTGCCCGTCTTCACATGCACATCCGCATCCTCCAGCAGCGCGGATGCCTACAAAACAGCAGAATGTCATCAAAAGTGTTCCTTTAAGGCACCGTAACTGTTTGAAGTTTTAAACTAAAAATTGCAAATGAACAATTACTGTCAAATTTACATTTTAAAGTTACGAAATACCAATTATTTTTAATTTTTATTTGAAAAGTAAAAAATAATCATTAAAATTTAACAATTATTTTTAATTTTTATTTAAAAAGTCAAAAATAATCGTTAAAATTGAAGTTTTAATTAAAAGTTGAAAAATAACACTTATTTCTGATTTTTATCAAACTCATATTTTAAAGTTACAAAATAACAATTATTTTTAATTTTTATTTAAAAAGTCAAAAACATCATTAAAATTTAACTTTTAATTAAAAGTTGTGAAATAACACTTATTTCTGATTTTTATCAAACTCATATTTTTAAGTTACAAAATAACAATTATTTTTAATTTTTATTTAAAAAGTCAAAAATAATCATTAAAATTTAACTTTTAATTAAAAGTTGTGAAATAACACTTATTTCTGATTTTTTTTAAATAAAAAATAAAAAATAAAAAATAAATTATTGTTGATTTTTATTTAAAAAGTTTCACATAAGAGTTATTCCGCAACCTTTTTTTTTTTAAATTAAAAATAATAGTTAAACTGAAATGAATATATCCATTATTATCATAAGTTTATCAAGTTATTATTATGATTGAGATTATACAAATTACATGCTAATCAGGGATTAAAACCCCAACCGAAACCGTAACCTTTAACCGGTAAAAACCGATTGAAATTTAAAACCGTAACCGAAAATAAAAATTTTTAATTTGACCGAAATCTTAAAACCGAAACTCTGCAAATCTTAATAACCACTTAGTAACCGTTTAATTTATGAAAGTTAATTTCGGTTTTTTATACATAAAAAAAAAGTGTATCTTATTTTTAATTTTGATTTATGATTTTAGTTTTCTTATGTTTAATTTTGAGCATAACCGAAACCGAAAGTGAAACCGAAATTCATTTCGGTTTTAATCGCTGATTTGAATGATTATTTTTGATCTTTTAAAATGAGAATTAAAAATATTAGTTATTTCGTAACTCTAAAATATAAATTTGAAAATAATCCCTGGTTTTCTATAGGTACCTTTGTGGCCTCCTTGATGTTGGGCAAGCCACGCAGCATGGCAATATACTTGGTGGCCATGTTCAGGTTGCCGGCATCCTTGCAGACGCCGATGCACTTGAGCAGATACGTGTCCACGGGACTCTGCTTGTAGTACTGTTGAATGCGTCGATTGGCCCGTGTGCCGGCCATCTTGAAGAGCGCTATCTGATGGGAGAGTATGTGCTCCTTGCAGTTAAAATTGCCATAGGTCAGTTGCAGTTCCGTTTGCCACTTGTTGAAGATTTCATTGATTTCCGTTGCCGACAATTGGATGCCGAATTGAATCTGAGCAAAGTCTTCGGCCTGCTGGAGAGTGGACAGCCAGGTCATGTATTTGTACACAGACTGCAGGCACTCGACACTGATGTCGCGCAGCACGCCCATGACACAATGATAGGCATTCCTGATCGCCGACACGGTGTTCTCCTCCTCCCGATTTGTGATGCTCTTCAGGGCCAAATAGTGTTGCTTATTAAACTCCCGTTCCATGTCCATGGACGTATTCAGCTTTAGCTGCGTCTCGGCCAGTTCATCCCATTGTCCCAGGCGCCAGAGGATTTCGTAGTCGATGTCCTTGTGGGATTCGCGACGTTGCTGGAGAAGATTGGCCAGCGAGAGCATGCCGTTGCTCTTCATAATGTTGATGCTCAGCTCACTGTTGGGCACATCCAGAGTGTCCGATTCCAGCCAACAGCCAAATAAATTGTTGTTCAAACTGAGATAATCGACGCGGGAACGCAACGGATTCAAAAAGCCGGACATGGCATCCAGGCAGCCAATGGACTCGTAGGCCTTATAGGGTAAAAATAATCACAACATGATATAATTGAAAATAAAAAGTATTTACAATTTTGAAACATGTAAAAAATTTACAAATTTAATTTTGAATTTAACATAAGAATTTTAAATTTGTTTACGATTTAACATTTTTTCATGTTTACATGTTTTCAACATTTCTTAAAGTTTTTAGCACTTAAATTTTTTTTTAACACTTAACAAAGAATTTCAAAATTTTTAAAATCTATATATTTTCAAATATTTAACATTTTTTAAACATTGGCATATTATTTTTTCTAAACTAAAAAATAATTAAAATTTTAAAAAATTTTAAAAATGTTTATATGCAAAAAAATCTTTAAACAATTCTAATAGTGACAGCAACAAAAAAAAACATTTTCAAAAATCTCTTCATGAAAATTTTTGAAAATTATAAAAAAGCTACTTTTTGTATGCAAATGACAAAGGAAGAAGTTTAAAATATTAATTTTTTGAAGTTTTCAAAAAATTATAAAAAATACTAGCAAAGAATTTCAAAATTTCTAAAATCTATATATTTTGAAATATTTAACATATTTTCACATATTTTAAACTTTTACTTATTTTTGTTTCTAATATAAAAAACAATTAATATTTTGAAAAATGTTAAGAATTTTCGAATTGAAATGTTTAAATTTAACTTTTTTTTTTTGTGAAAAGTTTTTAGGATATGTTTTTAACATTTTCTAACGTTTTAAAAAGCATTGAAAAATTTACAATATCATTACATTTTCAAATACATAACATATTCTAACATTTTTTAAATTTTTACATATTTTTTTTTTTTTCAAAATAAAAACTATATATATTTTTGAAAAATGTATAAAATTTAAATGTTTAAATTTAAAAATGTGTTTATTTTTTAATGTTTTGACATTTTTAAAGACATGGTTTCAACATTTGTTAAAGTTTTTGACATATAAACTTTATTTAAACATTTTTAAAAGCATTACAAAATTTCTAAAAACCTCTACATTTTCAAATATTTAACATATTTTAACATTTTAAAAACCTTTACTTTTTTTTTTAAAGTATACTTTTTCAAAAAATCAATTTTAATGTTAATTAAATTGAGATTTCATTATAATTATTCAATATATACAATTTTATTAGGTATGCTCTTTAAAAAACTTCAATGTTGCTCACCTTTTTCGCCGACTTTTGAAAGTTGTCGTCGTCCAGAATATCAGAATTGTTTGTGTTAATGTTCTTCGGCTCGCATGCCCACAACTCCAAGTACATGATGCTGAGAAAATACGCCTGGCAATGATTGCTGGCCATGATTGCATTGCTGAGATTGATGGGAATGCTCCTGTGACATGGAAATGAACAAGAAAGAGATAGCTGTGTCTGCTTGAGGCATGAATTAGAGAGAGAGAGAGAGAGAGAGAGAAAGCATACCAATTGTTGGTGAGACGAATGCATTCACAAATGTACAGAAATTGTTTAATCGCACGCTTCTCCTGATAAATGCCCTTGGCCAGCTGACAGAATCCGTTAAAGAAATGATCAAGCATGGAGCACAAGCTGTCCAAATGCAATTCCCTGTTGGCCAACAGCAGCTTGATAAATGGCTGCAGACAGGCCTTGGCAAATGGAAATGAATTCGCGGCAAATGCATCGAAGCCCGGCCAGTCGCAGGCCTCAAACGCCTGAGACATGAACGCACACATCCATTGCTCGTAGTCCAAATGATCGCAGGACTTTAACACGGTCACCCAATCAATGGCCGGAATGCCTGCGAACGAGTTGAGGAAACTCCTCGAACTCGATTTGTTTCGCTTCTGATGAAAGATGCGCAGAGTCGGATAAATGACTGCAACAGAAAACCATTAATAAAATAAATAAATATAAAAACCTTTCTCCTGACTGACTGACCGACACATGAGCGTGCAGCCCAAACGGTTAAAGATAGAAAGCTGCAATTTTCACACAGGACAGCTGAGTCAATTTTGTCGTGCAAAGAGTTCTGTAGTTTTTGAGTGGTCAAAGATCATGAAATTGCTCGGTATGAAAAAAATTTTATTTCTTTAGATCAGCGGTGGGCACGAAATCTGTATTCATGAGCACAACAACACTATATCGCATAACTGTCATAGGAACAATCCGATTCAAATTAATCTTTAGAATCAAAATCTCCGTTGTTGTTTAGGATATTCTAACAAAACTCACAGATTAACTCTTCTTGTTAAATTTTGACAACTTCTCAAAATTTAGCTTTTTTCCCCGCCAAATCTGGATTTTTCCCGCCAAATCCCTTAAACTGAGCCCCCTAGTAAACAAATAAAATTGTAATTATACTAACCATGTAATTTAACGCCACTGTTGCTGTTAACCACATGCCCAGCCACCTGGATGAGCGCCTGCTGTGTGCTCGTCTCAAAGTGGAACAATTGTTTGTCCAGTGTCTCCACAAGGACGCGAATAAACTCATCCATCGGCTCATTTGTGGACTGCAAAGAATTACATAAATTTATTTAAATATTTTCATACGTTGAATTAATGATGTAAAAATATATCGAAGTAGAACAACTCGATTTTCAATCATTTTCTAGACTATCAATTGAGCTTAGATATAATCGATTTCACAATTTATTAATTTTTATTAAAAATTATAAATTTTTTAATTTTAACTCGATAGGTTTCGATAAATTTCTTGAGCTTATAAATAATCGATTTTTACAATTTATTTAATTTAGTTAAAAAATTATATAATTTTAATTCAAATTTGATAGTTCATTTCACATTTATCGAACTAATTAAATCGATTAAATCGTTCATAGTATTTGATTTACAGAATTAAATTCAGTTTATAATAACAATAGGAGCTCATTAAATGTTAAATGATTGAGATTTACAATTTTAAATTTTCAAAGGCAAGGATCTAAAATATCGATAACTTTAGGCCAAAAATTATTTAATCGAATTTATTAAAATTTGAATGCTCATGTAAGTCAGCTGGAAAATCAAATGAATTTGTTAAGTACGAGTGAACTTTGTTTCTTTACAATTACGTTAACTTTTGAATTTCTCACCTGATCGAAGGCATCGAAATCGGTCTGAAAGTAATAAGAATTGCTCTGCATTTTCAGTGGTCCAATCTCGGCCAGACACCTGAGTGCATCCATCCTGCTCTCCTGCTTTGGCGAATCGCGCACAATGCGAATCAGGCGATTGATGAGCTGAAAGAGCAGCTGGTCAAGCTGTTGCAGCTCCATTTTGTGATCGGCAATCTAAAAAAATGTGAGCCATTGTCATTTGAAGAACTGATTAAATCGATATGTATAAATTGTCGAAAGAAAAATCGAGTTGTCGATATATCGGAAAAATGTACGAAATTTGTTTATCCATTTAACGAAAGTTTTTGTTGAAGATATTTAATATAACTTATCGATAGGCGCTTAAATTCCAGAGTTGTAGTTATGAATTTTCTCAGAAAAGGTTCAATTTTTAGTTTGGTAGATTTTCAAAATATTAAACGCAAAAAATTGATTTCTCGATATATCGAAAAAATATCGAGCTAAACAGCTTGAATATTATTTCCACAAAAATCGAGTTGTCGAAAGAATAATAAAATTAAAGTTAATTCTGCTGAGTTGTATATATTTTTCAAAAAATGCCATTCAACTCGATTAATTGTCGAAAATTTATCGAGTTGAAATTTTGTCGATTGTTTAATGTATTTGTATATCAATAATTTAGAGTTTGTGTAAATACAAAATCTGTTATTTTACGAGTAGTTTTTGTTAAGTACTCACATATTCACGCAGACCGTGTAAACGACCATCGAGTCGATTGGGTTTGAGGAACTCGCGTATGTACTCGACAACGTCGAGTCCACCAGCCTTTGGCAGGTCGACATCAATCAGAGGCGACTCTAGACACTCGCATTCGGCGTTCTCCTCCAACAGGATTTGCATATTGAGTTGTTCTCGGTGCGTACCGATAAATGCTTTTAAAATTGCGACCGCTTGTTGTTTCAATTTCTTGGTCTCCATTAGTTGGGCATACGACATCAATAACTTGGCTAACTCATCCAAACCGCTTGAGGTTGAGTTTGTGATTGAAAAACTTTGTTTGGCTTGCATAATCTCCAGGAATTCCAATCCCGCGCGCTGCAATTGTCCACATTTATCTGAAAGCAGTGAATAAAGCATGAATAAAGAAGTACTTCTGGCACTCATCCCTTTTCCTTTTCCTTTCAAGAAATCCCTGTCCAAAACTTGTACTACTTGTGCTTGTACTTGTACTAATTACTACTACTAATATAATTCTTTTGAATCTGATTGGGGATTTCCATGGAACAACTATTGGATCATTTAATAATTTTTTAAACACGCCCAGATATTCAAATTTTTAATATTTAATTTGATTGTCTCTATTCAGTTTAAACCAGGGACCGTAACGATTATAATTTTTAAAATATATATTATTAATTAAAAGTTATTTGTTGATTTTCATCAAAAAAATTAAATGAAAACTCTTATTTTTCAATCGAAATAAAAAAATTATAAAATAATAATTAAATTTAAATTTTTATAAAAAAATTATAATTGAGCTCTTATTTTAAATTGTTATTCTAGAAATTGAAAATAAAAGTTATTTTTCAATTTTTATTATAAAAATTAAAAATAATTAAATGCAAATGTCTTTTGAACCGGGTGGGAGGGTATTTTTATAATAAAAATTGAAAAATAACATTTATTCTATAATTTTTAAATAAAAAAAAAATTAAAAATTACAGTTTATCCAGTTACTCATAACTCTTATTTGCGGTCCCTGGTTTGAACCAATATTTAATTTGTTTTTTGTTTCTGTTTCAAGTTTAAATTTATATAGAATTCATGTAAATTGAATATTATATTTAAATGTTGGATTATTTCATAATAATAATATTTAATTTCCTAAAACATTGGAGTGTTTTATAAATATTTTGTTTTCACTTTCAATTCCGGAATAATAAATTTAAAAAAATGCATAAATTACTCACTGTGCAGAAGAAAGCTGCAGACAAAGAACCAAATATCACGCACAAAGTAGGCACAATTGACATCCAGCAACGTGGCATCGGATGCTGCATTCAACTGCAGCTCCAGTTCCTTGACAGCATCGAGCATGGCATCCGCAATGCTGCAGTAAAGGAAGAAGCAGTGCAGCACATGACTGGTGAGCACCGCCTCATGGCAATCAGTCTTCAGCATGGTCAGCAGATCAATCAATACCAATGGCTGCTCGACCATCAGCACCGACATGGACTGAACACGCTTATCCTGCCGGGACCAACGGGAACTGCCGCTCAAATGCAGCTGCAATGCGCCGAACATCGATTCCATGCCAATATTATACCAAGCTGCAACTTTATTGCTTTGCACCGTCGAGTTAAACAATCTGGCCAATTCATGATGGTCCAGCAGTAGTCGGATTGTATAATAGAGCGTCATGGCATTGAGGGGCACATCCATGGGCTGCAGTTGAAACTCAGACAGATTCTGTTGGAGATTCTTGTGATGTTGCCGAAACTCGTCAGTTTGCGATTCATCGCAATGGCTCAACGCAATCATCAAATAGGCTTTGAGTATGTTGATGTATTCCTCATCGCTGATGAATTTGCTGCAGCGTCGAATATCCTCCGGCTTGTTGTATATGTATGTGTAGGCCATAATGCCCTTGGCATGATCCCTAAGAAATTCATCCTTTGAATTGTAACACAAGTAAAAGGGAAATTTGCTGATGGGCCAATGAAGTGACTTGAATTTGTTTAGCATTGTATCCGCATAGGGTTTTATTAGCTGACGCACTGTCAGCTTCTTTCCAGGCACAATACTTGCAAAGGCACCAAAATCAGCTGCAATCAAAAATGTTTGTTAAAACAATTGAACAAAGATAAAATATAGGTGAAATGTACCCTTCTTCTGATATTAACTAGTTTTGTAACAGTATTTAAATTAACAAACTTTTCTTACATTCCTATTACGAATACATTGAACTGTAATGTTAACATTGCATTCTGATGTTAAATTAACAGCTGTTAAACATGCAGCTCATAAATTGTGCAAATATTTTGGTTAAAGTTCAAGTGGCTCTAGTTTTTTCAAATTTAAATTTTTTAACACAAATTATGATGAATAGTGATCATTGTGGTTTGTACTTTATGTGGCTAGATCTGTGCTGTTGGTATTGTTCGTGGTAGAGTATAATTATAATTAATTATAATAATTATAATTAAATATAAATAATTATTTGGGAAGAGTTTTAAAAAATTGTCAGCACTTGTCAGCGAAGTGACTATATACATGTTGTATAGTAATTAATTGTCAATATGAAATATTCTTAGAAAGTATAAGAAAAACATGCTTTTTCAATATCAATAAAAAAAAATTAAAAAAATATATATATATATTTGTTTTTTTTAGGGGCATTGATGGACAGTGCCACGCCCAATTTTTTAAAGCTATTTCCAAATTCGATCTAGAATGGTATCCAAAAAACTTTACACAGAAAACTTGATAAGCCTACGAGTTAATAATTTATATCAGAAAAAGGGTCCATTTGACCTATAGTGCAATGGTCAAACCCACTCTCAGTTAGTTTATGCTC
Organism: Drosophila quinaria; assembly: GCA_035047525.1. Lineage (NCBI taxonomy): Eukaryota > Metazoa > Arthropoda > Insecta > Diptera > Drosophilidae > Drosophila > Drosophila quinaria. Next base: position 37,211,222 of record JAWNPO010000455.1, read on the forward strand.
AACCACGTAGAGCAACAGACGCTCCAGCACAAGTTCCTGATGAAACGAGCTGAAGGCGAAGAAGCCAACAAGTGTCTGAATGACCACTGCATGGCTATTCTGCTCCAGATCCCCAATAATGAACTGCAATTGTTAAATTAATTCAAATTAATTAATTGATTCGAATTATGAACAAGTAGAACGTAAATCAATTTGTGGGAAGATATGCAAATATTTAACATATTTATGAATAATAAAAATGAACTACAAACTCTAGTGTGTTGTCGATTTTTCATGACAATCGATTTATTTGAATTCGATATATCGTCATCAAAAACTGATCGAGTTGATGTACTTGAAAATATAATGTAATTTAAGTTAATTCTTTAATTCAACTATTATAAAATAAACTAAAATCAGCGAGTTGTTGATTTTTCATGAAAATCCATTGAATCGAACTCGATATATCATCAAAAAATTAACCAGTTAAAATACTTGAAGATATTTAAATATTTAATATAATTTGAGTGAATTGTGAAAAAACTACAATGAACAAACTTCAGTGAGTTGTCTATTTTTCATGAAAATCGATTTTATCAAACTCGATATATCGTCGAAAACCAAAAAAAAATTTAATCGTGTTGAGGTACTTGAAAATATAATATAATTTAAGTAACTTCTGCAAATGAACTATAATACAATAAATAAAATCCAGCGAGTTTTTGATTTTTCATGAAAATCGATCGAATCGAACTCGATATATCATCAAAAAATTATCGAGTTAAAGTACTAGAAGATATTTAAATATTTAATATAATTTGCGTGAATTGTGAAAAAACTACAATGAACAAACTTCAGTGAGTTGTCTATTTTTCATGAAAATTGATTTTATCAAACTCGATATATCGTCGAAAACCAAAAAAAAATTTAACCGTGTTGAGGTACTTGAAAATATAATATAATTTAAGTAACTTCTGCAAATGAACTATAGTACAATAAATAAAATCCAGCGAGTTTTTGATTTTTCATGAAAATCGATTGAATCGAACTCGATATATCATCAAAAAATTATCGAGTTAAAGTACTTGAAGATATTTAAATATTTAATATAATTTGAGTGAATTGTGAAAAAACTACAATGAACAAACTTTAGTGAGTTGTCAATTTTTATATGAAAATCGATTAAATCACACTCGATTAATCGTAAAAAATAATAATTATCGTTAAAGTACTTGTAAATCGCTTCCACAAAAATCGAGTTGTCGTTTTTTATGTTTTTTTTACATGCCTAGTACAATATATACTAACCGAGAACTTGTTCCACTCGATGCTCTCGTAAAGCTGCCTGCAAAACTCCAAATGTCGCTCGGACTTCTCAACCGCATCCTCCTCGTGCTCGGGCACACAATAGCTCGTGTTTAGCAGCAAACTGAGCGTGGATGTTGTCGCCAGACGCACCTCCAAGGTTGGCATGCCCAGAAATTTGGCCACCGACATACAAATCACGGCAAAATTTTCCAATTCAAAGATGTTTGGACAACGTTGAGCGATCTCGCTCACACAGTTGACAATTTTGACCGCCAGTTGCGTTGGATATGATTTCTTCAATGCCAACTTTAGCAGCGAGATCATCGCCATCATCATGTCATCCAGCAGATATTCCATGTTGTAGACAAAGTAAAAAATAGTGGGAATGTACTCAACCAACTGGCTGATGACTTCCACATTGGTATAGAGATGCTGAAAAAGGCCCTTCAGCTTGTCCACCAGCCATTCAATGCAGTCGGGCGTCAAGTTCCTGCAGCTGCACATCATCTGGAAGAGGAATAGATATAGATCGATCGATCATTAATGTGAGGATTTTATGAAGATATAAATTAATGATTCATCTAAATCAGCGGTGGGCATGCAGTGGCTCCGGGAGCCAGCGGCTGATAACGAATTCAGATTTCGTGTCCACCGCTGATCTAAATTATGAATCGAGTTTTTAATCCAAATGTAAAAATCGTCAAACTATAAATCCAGCTGTCGATAGATCGTTAAAAAAGTTATCGAGTTAAAAAAGTTCAATATTACTTCGATAAATAAAACGAAGAAGTGAGTTATCGATATGCACTTCGATAAAAATTTGATAAAAAAACAAAAAGGGTTTACACGATGATTTATTTAAATTATGAATCGAGTTTTTAATCCTAAAGTCGATATATCGTCAAAAAAAAGTTATCGAGTTAAAAAAGTTGAATATCGACACGTCGATTTTTTTTAAGGTTTTTTTTAGATTAGTAGTACGCCTAAATCTTCAGTTTGGAATAAATATCGACTGAATTAAACAAAAATATTTAAACAATTTTTATAATTAAAGTGAATTATCGATAAGCAATTTCGAGTTTAAAAGATTCGAAAAATTAAACAACTAAACTTTAATACTGCAATTGAACTTAGATGAACCAACTTAGTTGGCGATATTTCATGAAAATTGATTTTAACTCGATATTTGGTCAAAAAAATAACGATTTTCTTGAAAATCTCTTCAGATTTTAGTCGATTTTCGATAAATATTTAAAATGTACCTTTGTAACCAGCAGGACTTCGGTTGATTGATGACGCGCTTGCTTCACATTCGCGGATATATGACGAAAGGCATCTGAGAGATAGGAACTGTTGGCACACAGTCGGCCGAGTATATGCAGAGTGTTCTTTATCATTGTGGCACGATCCGCGCTGTCTATGGGATCTATGCTGCGAGCGCCTATAAGAAGAAAAGATTTTACACATTAAATATAGTGCTTTTTAGGAATAATTATAACCATAAAACTTGACAATTGACTAAATTATTAGTTCAAAATATGATATAAAATGTTTATGTGCTTATAGTTGTTTTAAGTAAATAAGAAACAGAAAATGAGTCTTGAAAAACCTGATTATCATATTAAGTAGAGCTGGGTAGGAATTCTGATTCAAATTTGTTTTGATTTAATTATCTTACATAGTTAAAACTTCCAGCAATAAATAATAATGTGATGTTTACTATTTAAACAAACACTATATTAGCTTGAAATTTGATTGATTTTTAACTACTTTTTGAATCAATGAATCCAGCAAAAATTTGCTAAAATATTTGAAGAGCATTTCTTAATTTTTATAAAAATTAAATCAATGTAAAGCACAATTGATTTAAGATTTAAATCAACTTAAATGAAGCTTTAAACTAATTAAGTGTTTACTTAAACACTTGACTAACTTTTTCAAATTATTAATTTCAATACTTGAACTACACAAAACATTCTAACAAACAGAGCTGCAAATACTGATTTAAATTAGTTTAGATTAAATTATTTTACATAGTTTAAACTTTCAGCAATAAATAATTACTTTATGTTGTTAGTTTACTATTTAGCTTGAAATTTTGATAAAATTCATTCTTAACTACTTTTAGAAACAATCAATTCAGTAAAAATTTACTAAAATATTTTTTAGAGCATTTCTAAATTCTTATAAAAAAATAAAATCAATCTAAAGTACAATTGAATCAAGAGAGTGGCTTAAATAATATCAAATCAAGCTTTAAATTAATATCAAAATATGAATTATTGCGGGAAAAGGGTTAGTAACTATAAAAATATAAATTGTTAACGAGTGTCATTTGAATATTTAAAAGTATTATAATTATTACAAGTCTGCTTTAGCAGTGCGCCAATAAATTCAATCAGCATCTCGATGGGCTGCCTCTCCAAATACTGCAATAGCAATTCATTCGAATTGAACACATCGAGCACGGACTTTTGTTGCTCCACAATTTCAGTTAAATCATTCGCATTGACGCACTCCGGCCGTATGGCCTTATACTGAAATTCAATGTGACTAAGGAACAAGCCAATGCGCTTGATGAGTGGACACTGCGTCAGAGTCTCGGCACTGAAGACCTTGTAGTGCAGCAAACGTTCCATGGTGCAGATGAGCTTGTAAAGACATCGCAGATTCCTAATGATGGCCGTTGTGTTGTGCTCATTGCTGGCCGTCAGATTCAACATGCGCATAAGTAGCTCATAGTTATTTTGAAATAGACAATTTTTAATCTCTTGATCCGTTTCAACATTGTGTCTATTCAATCGTCCGAGTTTCATTTGAAATTCTGTAGACAAACAAATCAATTGCTTGTTGTATTTGTAATTCAACAGCTGAAGATTTGTTTCCGCACTTGCTTCCGAATTTAAAAGCTGCTTCAATTGCTGTTCATCGAGAAAATTAATGATGCCAATGGCAAAAGTATCGGCCAAGAGTTTCGTATCAATGGCCGCAATGTTATGTATAATTTGCGTGGCATTACTTCGCTCACTGCTAAAGGCCCAGTTAATGATGGACTCCAGCTCGGTGGAAGCCTTGTTCAGGCCACAATAATCAGCGTGTATAAATATGTCGCGTATTGTGGCGATGCATTCATTTCTTCTCAATAATTCATTACTTTGAATGCTCTGCATTAAGGTGACACAATTAACGGGCGTTAACTTGTTATGTCTAATCAGTGCTTGCAATATCAATTGCTTTTCCAAAACAACATCGGCTGTGGAACGCGTATCGGCTATCAAATGTGTGACAATCTGTGACCACTGACTAGTTAAATAATCCACAGTTATGGCTTCGGTTTGCAGCAGCTCCTGCTCCTTGTGAAGTAGGCTTTCCAAGCAAAAACGCACATTACGCAAGGTTTTTCCATTGCCATAAATTAGCAGCACATCCAAAGTGATTTCTAGCGTCTGCTGATAGTTGGCCACGTTTATAATGCAATTACTTAGTTGCAGCAGCTCGGCGAATATGGCAAACCAGATATAATTAAAGCTTGTTTCTTTCTTATCAATCAATTTGATTAGGCTTTCAATTTGATCAATTTTCAGACGTTTGCTTCTTGGCGGCGCTTGCTCCTCAGTGTCCTCGCTGGGATTACGTGTTTCCAGATGCCACAAGACCTGCAAAGGAATATATCCATTATTGTCATAAGTTTATCAAGTTATTATCATGATTTCGATTATACAAATTACAAACTAATTAGGGATTAAAACCCTAACCGAAACCGTAAAAACCGATTGAAATTTAAAACCGTAACCGGAAAAAACAATTTTCATTTCAACGAAACCTAAAACCGAAACTTTGTAAACCAAAATAACCGTTTAGTAACCGTTTCATTTAAAAGACTCAATTTCGGGTTTTCATACATAAAAAAAAAAAAAATAAAAATATATACATTAAAAAAAAAAAATGATTTAAAACGAAAAAAAAAACTGACTCTAATATTTGGTTATTTGAACATAACCGAAACAGTAACTGAAACCGATATAAGATTCGGTTTTAATCCCTAATGCTAATGATTATTTAAGGTTTTTAAAAATTTTTTTAAAGTTAAAATCCATCAATAATCATTATTTGCAATTATAAACATAATTAAAACAGTATAAATGTCTCCCTTACAATGTACATAATTAAAGCAGACATTTTAAAAAAGTTCTCGCTGAATTTATCACTTATCAACTGTGTCAACTTGTTGCGTCCTCCGGCATTCTTTCGGATCTCCATATCAATAATGGTTTTCAATTTCTGCATTGTTTGTGGCCAGCTCGCATCGATGGGCACTTGAAATGTGCTAAAATCCTGGCTATTCAATTTGGGATACATGACACGCAGCGATAATAAAACACATTCAAACAATAAATTCTTGTGATCGTCACGGAATGTGTCGTCATTATGGAAATCACAGAGTTTTGGTAAAATCTTCTGTATATGAAAGCAGAGCTTATGATGATAGTTGACCGACAGCTGTCAATAGAATAAATAATATTAATATTATTATATTTTAAGTACAATCGGTAAACTTGCCTCGCTCAGAAATAAATGATAAAGACTTAGGATTTCAATGCGTCTATTGGAATTCCGTTCATCCAGCGTGTAGCTGCTCAGTGTGGGCAAATAATCCGCCAGATCGGCATGGAGTTGAACTCGCTGTTGTGCCAACTGCACCGTCTTTGTGATGCACTGCATCAACTTGGAGCGCAGCATTTCATCGTTGTTCACGTTCAACTCGAACAGATAGGATAAAATGCCTGGCAATAAATACAGAATTATTAGAATTTAGTCATGAAATGTCTAACGCATTAAGGGAACCTTGGCGGACTCCATCAATTAAATGGACATTTCCAGTAAAAGGTCCATCTAGCCAAAAAACCTAAAATTGACAACTCACATTTTGTGAAATTTTCTTCTAAAAATGTATTCAAGTTATTTATTTAAGCAATATACGCTAAAAGAAATTCAATACGATGAATTGGAATAAATTCACTTTTCCCATAGTTTTGCAAAAATTTAAAAAAATACTAGCAAAAATATTTTTGAAAATTTTATTTTGCAATCACTCCTAAAATTGTTTGAAGAATATTTTTGGAACCCAACATTTTTTGAAAAAAAAATCAAGGAAAAAAGATTTGAAAGTTGACTTGTTTTAAAATTCGAATATTTCAATGGGTACTTAATGGGTTAAGGAAAGTTATGCATCATACAAACGAAATTTAGATGACCTTTCTAAATATATTTTTTAAATTTGAAGACTTGACTTACAATAGCTGTGAAAACTTCCAAAAAAAGGTTTATGCCTGCAGAGTTTCGACATTTGTTTGCTTCGGACCAAAATTTTAACGTATTTTCAACATTCTCCTATTTTAAGAGACAAATTTTGGTTTAACGGGAAACTGTTTTCGCCTTTATATTGTTTCCATTTTCAAACAGTTCCAAAATTGGCAGTGTAGAATCTTATTTGATTTCAATTAAATTGAATCTAAAAACACCAAAATTTGCGAAGTTATCCCTGGTGAAGCAGTTAAAAACCAGACAAATCTATCGGAAAAAAGGCCAAATTGGCATCACTGTTGTAGATGCCACCCTGGTTTAAATGGATATGCAGGACGCATCAAGTGTTTGGCTCGCCGAAGTTAAAAGCTTTTTGTTTGTCTGGCAACTCACGACTATATTCGCTGACTTTGAGATCACAGACGTAGGTGGGCGACAAAAAGATGCCCCTCTCCAGCATATTGAGCAGCTGATCGCCGAAATGTTTGACGACAGTCCGTTGTTTAATTCCGTTCTCAAATACCTCGAATATTGTTGATTTGGCCAGAAAGTGAACACATTTGCCGCGTCTGCCAACTGCAAATAAATCGGAATTAGCTGACATATTATTGATACACCTATACATACCATCCAAATTATAATCAATCACTTTTTGCAAAACATTGCTGTATAAAAAACATTTATCCGACAATGTTTTGTACGTTTTTTCGCGGGCCTCTTGCAAGTTGCTTGTGTGCTGTAATAAATAAATGTGTTAGGAGGACTTCCGTTCATTCCAATAAGAAGACTGACCTTGATAATTGCCCCATTGATCGCGTGAAATAATTCAGTCCACGAAATATCCTGATTTGCGCCTAAAATTGCATGCAAAGCTTCGCGGGATGTGTTCATTTTCTGGTCCAGCAGCTCCATTGCCTTGTTGCGCACTGTTGGCTTATCGGAAGCCAGCTCGCCAATAATGCGCTGGATTTCCATTAAAAGTCCGCTCATTTTGTTGACTTTCTTTCTGGTCAAAAAACAATTTTATGTGCAGAAATTCAGTCTACAAAAAACATTTTGTACGAAATGACAGCGGGCTGTCCAATGTGACCGTATTCGCGAAATGGAATTCCCTTAAAAATAAAGTACTAAAGCTCTTGGCAATAATATTAATGTTGTTCATTATTTGATAAAATATAATCTAATTAAATCTCATAAATTAAAGCTGCAGTAATCTAACAAAGATGCATGAAAATTTCAATTTGTACTTCAAAATTAAAGAAAATACCAAGAAATAATAATTTCCTAAAAATGAACTTTGTCTGACTATCGACCTTTTTCTATGGTTATAACTTATAAGCTATCGGCGACTCTTTTTTTAGTGAACCAAGGCTGCCACAAGTTTCACAACTGACGGTGACTTGGGCCAAGATTGCCAGCTTGTTTTTTTCACCGCTTGTCGGTGACTAAAATTATTTTTTTTACCTTAGTGGCCTCTCTACTCTAGAATAAACAAACACAAGCCAATAAAAAAAATGAGCAGACTGACGAAAAAATGTATTAACAAAGTGCTAGCGAAACGATAAACAAAACAAGTGCAATCGTGTACAGGAACAAACAAATCAAATAAAGAGTGTGTTAAAAGAACATATTAAATAGAAATTGGTGTAAGGTAATCTACATACCAATTGTGCAAGAACGAGAACACAAAACTAGTTTGCAGCAGCAGCGACGGCGACGGCGGAAGAAACAGCGACAGCGACGGCACGATAACAAGAACGACGCCAAGGTAGTTAACGAGTTGACAAGGGGACTAAAGAGCAGTGCAGTGCAGACCAGACAGTCGGTCGGTCCGTCGGGGCGGGCGGGCGTTGCTAACGAATAAACTGCGTACAAGAGATAGGGCACGAGTGCGAGCGAGCGAGCGTGTGTGAGAACCAGTTCTCTCTCAGAGAGGGGAGTTGGGAGCAACGTGCACACACACACACTATGCAAAGCAGTGGCAACTGAACAATAACAATTTTAACGGAACATAACAGGATGAGCATAATGTGGATGCGTACAAAATGGATGCTGCTGCTGTTCTGCCTGTGGCGCCCTCCAACGGCGAGGAGCAGCAGTAGCAGTCAATGCGAAATCATACGGATTGATATGTGCCGTGGAATTGGCTATAACGAGACCTCAATGCCCAATTTGGTGGGCCACGAGCTGCAATCGGATGTGGAATACACGCTGCAAACATTTGTGCCCCTCATCGAGTACAATTGCAGCAGCCAGCTCAAGTTATTCCTGTGCGCCGCCTATGTGCCCATGTGCACGCCAAAGGCGCCAATTCATTCCATCGGCCCATGTCGCAGTCTGTGCGAATCGGTGCGCATACGCTGTCATCCCGTACTGCAGGGCTTTGGTTTCCCCTGGCCACCGGCATTGGATTGCGAGCGTTTTCCGCGCGAGAACAATCAGGAAACGATGTGCATGGAGGGACCCGGCGAGTCAACACATGTGCTGCCCATGCAGGAACAGGATCCGGAGCAGGAGCTGTACGGACAGAATATGCCCATGCCCATGGTGCCCATTAAGCCCTTGGTCCTCGACTGTTCCGCACTCGGCAAATCCCATTTGTATGTGAAGCTGCATCGGTCGGGACGCTGTGCTCCGTTGTGTGAGGCAGACATCCTGTTTACGCCCAGTGAGAAGCATCTCTCCGAGATTTGGGTATCCACCTGGGCGTATGCTGCCTTGGGCCTCGCCTGTGTGGCCACGCTCTGTCTGCTCCTCCTGGGCGGCGATCACAATCGTGGGCGTGGCCGTGGTCGTGGCCAGGGCAATGCGGGCGCCAAGTGGTCGCGTCTGTTGTCGCCACTGCTCTGGTGCCACAACATGATCACCGTCGGCTGGACGGTGCGCTTCATTGTCGGACGCACGGGCACCGCCTGCGGCACGGATCCCCAGGCACCCAACGAGTCCCTGCTCCAAGTCGACGGCCTCTCCAACGCCGCCTGCGCGAGCGTCTTCCTCTTGCGCTACTACTTCGGCATGGCCGCCTGCGCCTGGTAAGTGCACATACCGATTTATCGAGCAGAAACGATTTTTCTTGCTCATGTCGATGTTATGCCAATCGAAACAAAATCGATAATTCGTCAAAAACATTCTTAATTTTTAACAATTTATCGGGCTTAAACAATTTTTTGACTTACCAGTTTATCGAGTTTAAACGATTTTTTACCTATATCAATTGTTATGCAAAGCAAAATCGAAAAATTCGTCAAAACATGAATCGTCCAATACATTTTTAATTTTTACCGATCTATCGGGCTTTATCGAGCTGAAATGATTTTTCTTACTCATGTCGATTGTTATGCAAAGCAAAATTCGTTAAAACATGAATCGTCTTGTCGATACATTCTTAATTTTTACCGATTTATCGGGCTTAAACAATTTTTGGACATTCTTACTCATATCGATTGCTATGCAATGGAAAATCAAAAATTCGTCAAAACATAAACCGTTGAAAAGATTTTTTGCCTTATGATATCGATTTTGATCGAAAATTCAACAAAATTAAATGAAACGAGTTGTCGAGCTTTCAACTCTATTCAATTTTTTAAGCGTACTTCACATATTTTTTTTACAATTTTGAACTTGGAATTCTTGTTTATCGGTATTATATACATGTATATATCGACAAACCTATTTGAACCTTCATAACAAACAATTTTATGACCAGACAATTATTTATGTGGTATTTACGTATATCTAATATTTATGCCGCATGTGTCGTTAGCATCGGGATGATAACGGTAAAGATAACGATTTGTCAACGATTCTCGATTGTTTATAAAGGAAATTGTGTAAACAATTATCGAAGTAATTCCATATGAAGTTGCCAAACACAAAAGTTTTAATGTAGAAATTGCAATTATTGGACTAATGATAGTTGGGAAATCGGTTCAAGATTGTAAAACAAATAAGATATTTGGAATTATCAATAAAACATGAAAGTATGTTTAGTAATTCATAATTTTCTTAATTTATGTCAAAAATAAGATTTAATATTTTAAACCTTTTTTTTACATTGAAAAGAAGATATATTTTAAATTTGTCTAAGGAAAATTAAATTTTAAAATTAAAATTAAGTCAAATAAACTTAAATATTTCATATTTTTCTTCATTTATGTATGATAAAAATAAGATTTAAAAATATGAAATATTTAAATTTCTTTGACTTCATTTTAATTTTAAAATTTAATTTACTTTAGACAAATTTTAAATTTTCAATCTTTTTAATATAAAAAATAAAAATTTTAAATATTCAAGGGTGCCACAGAAATTTTATACAAATTTAAGTCAAATTAACCCTCTAATGCCCAACCCTGCCTTTAGGCGGGGTAAAAAAATATCTCAGTTAAAATTTTAAAAATTTATATAATAATGTTACATTTGTAATTTAAGGTATATTGCTACAAAACTTAATGAAAAATTTAATGTTCCATCAGGCAGTTTGACTTTTACCGCTCTACGAAGAGATTTACTACTTATTTTCTTTGTCTGAAAATTAGTGATTGCTCAAATTAATTTTTTTCGTGGGCATTAGAGGGTTAAAGCGAAAGCGATTCCTGTGGCACCCCTGAATATTTAAAATTTTTCTATTTTATATTAAAAAGATTGAAAATTTAAAATTTGTCTAAAGTAAGTTAAATTTTAAATTAAAAATGTTTATGATTTTCAAATGAAAAACAGGATTTGCAAATTGTTTTTGTCTATATTTGTTTAATTTTGTGTGTTCTCTGTGTGTTTCCCAGGTGGGCTATTCTATGCCTGGGCTGGCATCGGGACATACGTCGCAATAGTCCGGACACCAAGGGACACATTGCACTGCCCGCCAAGCGAGGAATAGGAGGAGGAGGAGGAGGAGGTGGAGTCAATGGGACAAACACCGCCCAGCAGGATCTGGCGCGCAATAATTTTGTTTGCTTTGTGGCCTGGGGATTGCCGGCATTCCAAACGGCAGCGGTAATTGCGATGCGTCTGGTCGATGCGGATGAATTGTTGGGTAAGTTGCGAGTATTGATGTCATTCCCAAACACTGAATCGCATTTCATATCAAAATCGCTAAAATCGATAAAACAAACAATTAAGTGACTTATCGATATATCTTCATTTAATAAGTTTTCCCCAAAAACAAAACATATCTTTGAAGGAAACGTAGTTGTTAATACAGAAAACAGGCGTGAATTTTGTCTTGTATACTTCTATATTCCATAATTTTTATAAAACTATAAACAGATTTAAAAGCGGATCATATGATCATAGTTTGGCCACCTAATCAGTGTTGCCAGTTTTTGTTTGAAAAAAGCGTTTTTTGAGAAGGAGGAACCAGAGGTGGAGAACTATCGATGGCACTATCGAGCCGCCATCGATAGCAGACCTGCACTATCGATAGTGGTCGATAGTTTTTCATGACGTTCAATTCGTCACAGAAAGGCTCGCATTTGGCATCTGAATTTAAGTTTTGTGTTTAATAATTATATATTTTTATGACATGGATAAGAAGAACGAAACGGAACTAAAATTAATGCAAATTTTTATGTTTTTTGTGTGCCCGCCATTTCAGTAGAGTCCGCATGATCAGTAGACTGAACAAAAAGATTTAGATCGTGGAACTTTGACTATTACAATAGCTAATAGCGAAACATTATTGTTGATAACGAATTGTTTTTATTTTTACTTTTATAATACCTAAATGAATGCCAATTTCAAATATTTGTTGGAATTTTGTATAAAAATTTATAATTTATCACACAATCGAAAACTATCGATAGCTATCGATGGTTTGGAAAATAATATCGTTGACTCGATGGTGCCGACTATCAATAGTTCTCCACCTCTAGTTGCTAAAGTTCTAAAAATACAGGATCCAGTGTGCAACGATGTAACTGTCATTCCAAAACACACCTTAACACATAAACACACAATACAAATCAGTCTAAATCAGCGGTGGGCACACATGGGCTCTGGGAGCTAGAGGCTGCACCTGAATTCAGATTTCGTGCCCACCGCTGGTCTAAATCAAATTCTGTTCGAGTAAACATCAAAAAAATAAATTACTAAAAAATCAGTATAAATGTTTTGGAATATTTTATACAAAACTGTAATTGGCAAAAAAATAAATATATATAAATTTGTATTCCTGTGTTTAATAATTAAATGGTAAAGATTTTATCCAATTTTATGCTACTACAAAATTGAGTAATTGCCAAAAAGGAGTGATTGTAAATTGAAATTCGTATTGATTTTTGCACGTGTGTTTTTTACAGGCGCTTGCTTTGTGGGCAATCAATCGGACAAGGCGCTCCAGGTGCTGGTTGCCACGCCTATCTTTTGCTATTGGATCTTTGGATCGATGAATCTGATATCCGGATACTTGGTGCACTGTCGCAACAAGGAGATCTTGAGGAACAGCAACGCCCTGAGTTTGCAGCAACAATTGCAGCTGAGTGCGCACAGCAGTTCCGGAATTGGAATCTTTTTGTTTATATACGGATCGGCGTGTGCCTTGTTGCTGCTGGCGGTGATCTACGAGTTTGCCAACATTGATGTATGGCTAAGTGCACGGAATGCCGCAAATTCAACGCCCCTTTGGCCGTATTTAACGCGCGCCTTTATGGAGCTGATGTTGGGCATTTGTTGTTTCGCCTGGCTGCTCGGACCGAGCATCTCCAGCCTGTACAAGCGACAGCTATCGACGCGTCCACTCAAGCAGCAGACGGCGGGCACAGTGGAGCGAAGTCATCAACATCATTCACATTCCCAATCCCATTCCCAATCCCATTCACATCAGTTGGATGCCCAGAGCAGCTCACGTGGCTCTCACATTGCCTGCAGCAGCACTGTTGTCTCCTATCATTCGGTGCGTCCGTCGCATCAGTCGATGATCAGTGCGCCGCCGCTCATCGCCAGTCCCTACAAGTATAAAGCGACACCTGGCGCCGGTTCCATTTCCCTTAATCAAATGTCCAACTATTCGCTGGGTCGCAACAACCACAACAGCGGACAACAACATCAACAACAGCAACAACTACATCAACAGCCTCTGGGTCACTCCACGCATCGTGTCTACTATGCGCCACAGAAGCATCATGCCCATCATGCCAACTATGCGCATTATCCGCAACTGCAGCGTTATGGCAACGAGACGCTTCTCTGATCTGAGATCGACAGTGGGTAAGTATTTTGCACACTATTTCATTTCGTTTCGAAAACAACAACGTTTAAGGGATGGATAATTTGCCTTTAATTATCCGTAATTTATTTATTTTAAAGAAACTGATGTTCAAGTTAGCAAGAAACTCTCACAATTTTAACAATTTTCAAAAACTTTTTATCGTTTAATTTTACGCGTAATTATCCGTAAATTATTCGTGAAAAAATTTATTTTGCCGCTCTTTGATTTGAAAAAAAAAACTAATGTTCTCATGCCTTTAATTATCCGTAATATATTTATTTTAAATAAACTAATGTTCAAGTTAGCAAGAAACTTTTAAAATTTTATCAATTTTCAAAAACTGTTTATCGTTTAATTTTACGCGTAATTATCCGTATATTATTCGTGAAAAAATTTATTTTGCCGCTCTTTAATTTGAAAAAAAAAACTAATGTTCTCATGTTTCAAGTCAAGTCAATCGTTGCTGTTACTTTAGCATTAGGCTGTTAAGTTAACATTTCTGGTATGTAACATAACAGTTTTATTAATTATAATGTTAACCACTTTTTTGTGGCATTAAATTTCACAAATGTGCAATATTTTTAATTTTTTTATAACATAACATAACAGTTCAATGTTAAAATAAAATAAAATCACGGATAATTAACGGCAAATTCCACAACAAAAAGAATTCGAAAATTGTCATAATTGTGTTAATTTTTTTTTTTTTTTAATAAAAGAGCGACAAAATTAATTTTTTCACGGATAAATTACGGATAATTAACGGCAAATTATCCATCCCTTAAACGTTTTTTCGAAAATGTTTAGCTAAGTTAATGCACATCATTTTGTGTGTGAGTGTGTGTGTATTAGATGTCTGCATGGCTGCATTCAAAACGTCAAATGAGACCATTCATGCCCAACTGAATGGAATGAGTTCGGCTGCGTCTTCCAATGAATTGAGTGAATTCAATGAATGAATTGACTCAATTGAATGAAAAAATAACTGAAGCAAACGAATGAGTGCCGTAATTTTAGTCTAAAAAAAACCTCTCTACGAGGTAAAAGTCTAGTGACGAAATCATTTTCATGCCCTCAAATTTCTGACATTCAATTTTGTGACGAACAATATTAACTGTAACATATAAATGACTACAAAAAAATAAGTTGTATTCTGAGTACTCTGAAAATCTTTGCTTCATTCATTCCATTCGTTTCTCGTTTACTCGATGCCGTTCATATGTGTACTCAAATTAATGCCATAAATGAGTATTCAATCGATGAGAACCGGATCTTTGAATTTATTCCACTCAGAGGCGCTCAAGTTTGAAAGCAGTCGTGAATGTGTGTGTCGCCATATTGAAATTGTCTTTTCCCTTTTAGTTTTTATCAAGTTATCGATAAGTATCAACATTGACATTGCATGGATATGGATACGGCGATGTATCGATAAATATGGAGTGCCTTTTTGGATCTGGTCCCCAAGCAACAAATGTATCGATAAATATCGAGGATTGCAAATCGAGTGCCTTTTTGGATAATGCAGCTATTCAAGTCTGAGATGCCGCACAATATTTTGCCAAGCTATGTGTATACATACATATAATGTTGCGGCTATTTAACACAAAACGTTCCTGCCAAGTTCAGCGCTAGCTATAGCTTCCTAAAGATTACAGTAAGTTGAACACACACACATAAGTTGAGCGTATTTAAGGAGAGTTTTTTAGTAGAAAGAAAGGTAAAGTTGATAGCAACACTGTTATTTTTAACCCTCTTAACCCTTTCGACTCCAAAGCCCCTTGTTTGTTTAAATGATAACTGAAAGCGATTCCACTGTTTTCTTTAAATGATTCACTATTATAGCTGAGGATACATTTCTTTACTCAAAAGTGAGAAAGTAAAAGCACATTTGGAAATTATTTACCAATAGAATGCACCTGCTTCGTAGAAAATGTTTATATTTTTTTTTTTTTTTCTTGGTCAAAAATGTCAAGGAAAAAACAGAACCCGGTTCCTTGGTAAGCCTTTCCCTGACGAACTGAACGATCTCGCGAATGTGCGGTTGGGGACACAACATTGAAACAGCTTCGTTTTTAAAGCTTCGGTCAGACGAGCGTGTTTTCACCGACACTTTTTCACCGTCTGTGAATTTTGCCATTCACACCAAAATCCCATCGGTTTTTTTGCATAATGAAACTGGTCACATTTGATTTAATTACGTGCGACAACAAATGACATTTGAAAACTAAACAATAATGGATTCGGAAGACATTATTGAAGTTATTTCAATAACAGTGAGTGCATTATCTGCGGAGGGTAAAATTAAAATTAAAAAGAAAACTCCGCGCACTGTATGGAGTCGATTCTGGCTGAAGCGACGCGACCAAGGAAAGGATCTCGAGTCAGCTAAACTCACCTATAAATTATTATTTATATTAATCATAAGCATCAAAAAAAGTTTGCAATATTTTCAAGCGCATTTGCATGCGCTTTTTGGGGTCTTCAATCCGCTCCATCTCTGATTTGACGAGCTCCCCAAATGAATCCACATCTGGCTGGAACCTACGCTTCGGCCTTATTGTCTTTAAAATGCTCTCTGCAGATGGAGGAGGTTCTTCCACCTTATTTGAACAGCTGGCTGCTTCCAACCCAACTTCCTTTTCATTTGCATCGTAAGACTCCGATGTCATTGAGTCGTTGTGAATCTGTGGAAAATACTCACATACGTTATATTTATGTATACAAACTCGCTAACCACACTTACATCAAAGTTGCATGTTCTTTGCTCCTTAATTTTCATATACGGCTTGAGAAACTGCAAGTTATCGAGCCAAAAGGGCTTGACCTTTTCATCGGTCCCCATACCGCTTTTTGAGTTGGTATCATCCGAGCAGTCTTGTGGGAAGTCGACATACCCTTAATTTGGAGCGAAAAAAAGCTGATTAAAGTTTTCGCCACTACTTTTATAGTATAGATATTTTTCAATGGATAAATTTTGGCCTAAGAATCCTGATCTCGGCGATCCGGAGATGGTTCGAGAATGGAATGTTGGTCCGATCCGCTTTCCACTTTAAAACTCAGTCTTGGTCCGTACCATTTTCTGTCCGCGGATCTGACACTAGGCGGCAAGGTCTGGGCTACATTGCGGCACCCATGGAGTGAGATTTCAGTTGGATCCATTTCTCATTCTTGGAGGCACCACCGAACGCTACCGGATTACATGGGGAGCAGCAAACATCATAAGCATCAAATCATCAGACTGTATTTGTTTTTTTCAGAAGCATAAGCAGAAACAGCAGCTAATATTGAACAGTTGCAAACAGTCAAAGCAGAATAAAGTCAAAATTTTGTAACTTTTGCTGTTTCGACTGAAGCATTTTAAACACTGCTTCAGTCTGTCCAGCTCATATTTATCAGCAGCAATCGTCAGATCCACAGTCATATCTCCTAAATTGGGGGCTTCTTCTTTTTCTTTTTTTTTCAGTCAAAGCAGAATAAAGTCAAAATTTTGTAACTTTTGCTGTTTCGACTGAAGCATTTTAAACACTGCTTCAGTCTGTCCAGCTCATATTTATCAGCAGCAATCGTCAGATCCACACTCATATCTCCTAAATTGGGGGCTTCTTTTTTTTCTTTTTTTTTTCAGTCAAAGCAGAATAAAGTCAAAATTTTGTAACTTTTGCTGTTTCGACTGAAGCATTTTAAACACTGCTTCAGTCTGTCCAGCTCATATTTATCAGCAGCAATCGTCAGATCCACACTCATATCTCCTAAATTGGGGGCTTCTTTTTTTTCTTTTTTTTTCAGTCAAAGCAGAATAAAGTCAAAATTTTGTAACTTTTGCTGTTTCGACTGAAGCATTTTAAACACTGCTTCAGTCTGTCCAGCTCATATTTATCAGCAGCAATCGTCAGATCCACAGTCATATCTCCTAAATTGGGGGCTTCCTCTTTTTCTTTTTTAATCGTTCAAAAAATTCAGAATGTATAAATGCAAAACTTCTCAGAATATAAACGATAAACTGAATTCAATCCCATTAGCGTGGAAAAGCACTAAATTTGGGGCGGTAAAACTGCTAATTAAAGCTTCCGCCCCTTCGTTTATATTATCGATATATCAATACTATTTTTTATATCGAAATATTGATTTTTTAAAAATAACAACAACTCTAATACTAGCTGTCTATCTGTTTTAACTAATTCCTTCCACTTTAGCTTTGATTAATTCAATTGCCTTGGATTTAATATCGTCCATGTTTTACCAGTAATTATTTTTTAATTTCGATTTTTTTTATTTCAATAATATATAGAAAACGATAGAATGATTGATTGCCAAACAGAATGTTTTGGATCCTTTGCAGCGAGTTATAGTTTGACCCCCCTTTATCACTTGTTACCTAATTCTCGTACTACTTTTAGATTTATTTATATTTTTCTAATTCGTTTAATATTATCTAAATTTCGTTATAATTCTTAAAACGTGTCTTTACAATTTTTACATTTGAAAAGTTAAACAAGACTGACTTTCTTCCGTTTCAGACTTTCAAACGTAACATCGCAATAATTCACAGAGTACTAAATTGTTGTATATTAGAACTCATAATATAATTCGCTGTATACATGCTAAAGTTATTCCGGAAAGCGTTTTAGATTTGGTTTAAATTTAGTTTAGATACAAAATTTTCAGTGTGCCCAGAGCAAATCAGGGAAATGTGGGCTTACTAATTGATTTCGTGAAATCTGCTCTGAGGCTGATTTCGTTTTGATATCGATTTGGGGCGGTAAAACTGCTAATTAAAGCTTCCGCCCCTTCGTTTATATTATCGATATTTTTTAGTCGAAAATACTATTTTTTTTTTATATCGAAATATTAACGATATTGATATTTTTAAAAATATCCACAACTCTAATACCAGCTGTCTATCTGTTTTAACTAATTCCTTCCAGTTTTCCGTCTTATTTATTTTGTGAACTTTAGCTTTGATAAATTCAATTGCTTCGGATTTAATATCCTCCATGTTTTACAAATCGGCCATCAGTGGATAAATTGTCGCCTAAATATCCTGCGTACATCGCCTTCAGTCTGTCCAGCTCATACTTATCAGCAGCAATCATCAGATCCGCAGTCATATCTCCTAAATTGGGGGCTTCCTCTTTTTCTTTTTTAATCGTTAAAAAAATTCAGAATGTATAAATGCAAAACTTCTCAGAATGTAAACGATAAACTGAATTCAATCCCATTAGCGTGGAAAAGCACTTAATTTGGGCGGTAAAACTGCTAATTAAAGCTTCCGCCCCTTCGTTTATATTATTTATATTTTTATATCGAAATATTAACGACATTGATATTTTTAAAAATATCAACAACTCTAATACCAGCTGTCTATCTGTTTTAACTAATTCCTTCCAGTTTTCCGTCTTATTTATTTTGTGAACTTTAGCTTTGATAAATTCAATTGCTTCGGATTTAATATCCTCCATGTTTTACAAATCGGCCATCAGTGTATAAATTGTCGCCTAAATATCCTGCGTACATCGCCTTCAGTCTGTCCAGCTCATATTTATCAGCAGCAATCATCAGATCCGCAGTCATATCTCCTAAATTGGGGCTTCCTGGTCCTCGCGAATTATTATTAGACCTTCAAATGATGAAAAAGTTGGAGTCAAAAGGGTTAAAAAAAGGGTTACAACTAACAGTTTTAAATAATTTCAATACGCTCTCCGATTTAAAATCATAGCTATATATACTGTGTATATATTAAGTTTATGTAGAAAACGATAATCTAGCGCTGGTCTTTGGGAACCTTAACACTTAATGAATTAGTTTAAACAATTAAATGTGTGTGTGTGTACTTAATGTTGTATTTTATTGGGCTGCCATGAAATAAGTTGACAAAAAAAGAAAATATATTTTTTAAATATTTATTTATTTCATGGCACTTGTGCGTATGTTAAATAATTATAAAAATTATTATTTAGCTCTGCTGCCGGTGTAACCAAAGTACAATGCACTAAAAACGATTCTTGCCCCGCATAAATGTATAATTTTATTTTATTTTTTGTATGTTTGTTTATGCATCAACAAATACTGTGATACTGTGATTCATGTTTTTTTTTTTTATTTTGTTTGTGTGTAAAGATAAACAATTTAACCCATTTGGATTAACATGCTAAATATATACATATATACAATATTTTATATACATCATATATAATCCGCAAGTGTACTTAACATAGAACGCAATTGTAACTGTAATTGTAATTGTATTTCATGTGCCATTAGCTTAAGAACTTATCAGTACTTCCAAGTACTTAATATACTATATACACTAATGTCTTCATACACCATAACTTTGTCAAATTTGCGTCTAATAAAAAATAAAGTTCAATTAAATTCCGTTCGAATGATACAAAAGTTTCTTTAACTTTTTTTCTCGGTCTCAAACAAAAATAGAATAATTTTTTAAAATCTCTGCGCTAGTATTTTTATGATTTTTTGAAAATTTCTAAAAATTACTATTTTAACAATTTTTTCCATTTTCAAGAAGAGATTTTTGAAAATAATTTTTAGCAGTCACTCTTAGAATTGTTCGAATAATTTTTTTACATCAAAATATTTTTTTTTTTTTAAATCGAGGTTAAAAGTTAAAGTACAATTTTATAAAAATTAAATTTTTGTATCACTCAAAGGGAATTTAGGTGAATAATAGATTAATTTAATAAACCTACATAAAAATGTTTTTGTTATACAAAAATTTGACAAATTTAGGGTGCATTCAAACTTTATTGATTGACTGTATGTATACTTCCAATTAAGAGTTCTATATACTATATACTTTATACTATGTAATTGGCCAAATTTTAACCCCAATTTAAAAAAAAAAAAAAACAAATAAATAAAACAATGTCTTACAGTTGTTGTTTATATATATTGTAATTTGTATTTTGTAACTTATTTATAGCGAATAAAGTGTCGAAAAGTTTGATTATTTTAAAATTTAAATACATTTCGATTTTATGTACAATGGTTGTGTGTGTGTAAAAGTTTCCAAAATAGCGTTACATTTTCACCTGATGAGCATTTAACTGGCATTTAGTCCTTCTCGATGCGGCCATATCGATTGCGATTGCCAATCGATCGATACGATGCGATTACTGTCGACTGGGTGGCAGCCCCGCCCCATGGTCAGGGCTAACGACAATCGTTTCGTTGCGATTGTTGTTGTGGCTTTGCCAATTGTCAAGGTCCTCCGCCTCTGCCTCGGCTGCCTCCGCGTCAGCCTGTTCTTTGGCTCGCTTATGATACTTTAGTTCGCTGGCATATTTGGAGTTGGTGATGCCAAGGAATGAGGCAAGTCCGCCACCCACATAGTCAATGCCAGCCAGTATGTTGTTGCCCACCTTGCTGGCCTTGTAGCGTAGGCGTGGCCCCAACGCCATTTCGCGCTGCAAATTGTGTGGTGAGTCACAATCAATCGAAATTGGGATACAAATTTCAATAATCAATTATTTGGCACATAATGGAATAAGTATAAGGTGGTCTTGTCGGTTCGTTCGGTTTTTAGTGCTCCACTCTTTGCCGCCAAGACCACCTTATACATATTCCAACATGATTTGGTTCATACCTGCAATTGCTCATCGTAACCCTTATCGGGCACGTCCGTTTCGGCATCGCTATCGGTATCGGATGACAGCTCCTCCATGCAGCCATCGCTAAAATACAGCATGCGTCGATTCGATTGCAGTTCAAGGGCAGAAATTCGATCGGTTTCGCAGCGACCGCCGCCATTAACTGCAGTTGTTGTTGTTGTTGTCATATTGCTTGCTAATTCTACTTATTAATGATATTATTACTATTGATACTGTTTTGCTTTGGTTACTACTGCAGTCACACGCGAAATACGAAACGCCTTCCACAAATGCACGGCAATAAGTGAATGGCCGGGATATTGCTTACAAACAACACACACAATTATGTTGTTGTTGGTCTTGAATTAAAATGAAAACAACAACACGTTAATGTCGCTTCTCCATATGGGGGTCGTTAATGTCCTTGGGTTTGGGGGCCGGCGTTGCGTGCCAAGCGCCAGTTTGCCATATGTAATCAATAAAATGCCGACTCAATGCCGAGATGTCGTCCGTTGTGTATGCGCAACAACAAAAACCAAAACAAAAAAAGTTATCAAAATTACAAACAAATCGAACGGCTGTCATCGAAGCTATCGATGCGTCTCGATTGCCGCCAACGTGCACACTGTGTCACGAGTCAAAAGTGTTCACATTGAAGTCACAGAGTTGTGACAAACCAAATTATTACCAACTGTCGTTCCAAACGTTTCCGCTTCTGTTTTGACATCAAGTAAATATTGGTGCTCACATTGAAAAGGATTCAATCCTATGACAGTTGATTTCGGTGACAATCAGTGATGCGAATTTGGCCTTTTTTTCGAATGGGTTTCTCTGATTTTGAACTGCTTCAGACGGGAAAAATCTCAAACATCTATTAAATTGAATCCAAAAAGGACTTTACTGCCAATTTTGGAACTGTTTGAAAATGGAAACGAAATAAATGTGAAAACGCTTTCCCAGTACCCTAAAATTTACCTTTTAAAATGGGAGAATGTTGACAATACGTCAAAATTTTTTTCCGAAGCAAACAAATATCGAGACTCTGCAGGCAATAAACTATATTATACGATTTTTCAATTATATTCATATGTATAATTATCTTCTGAAGATACAGTTTGCGTCGCCACACAACTGTTGCCGTACGAACAAAATTGCCTGGGTGAAGTTCAATTACAAAGAAAATGACAAAAAAAATCATTGAATTAAAAAAAATATAGGAATAAAGGTTTGACCAGTTTTTCTCATTTTTTTTTAGTTTCTCCCAGTTTTGTTTGGCCGTTTTGTCTTTTTTCCGGAAAACATTTAGCAACACTGGTGACAATGTGAACATAGCACACTTAAAAGCTATCGATAGGCATTGTTTATTTCGATTTTACAACTATTTCCAAGTGGAGCAACATTATTGGCAATTATACTTAAATAAAACTCAAGTATTTTTTCTGCAGATATTTATAAAATTTAATTGCTGTGCAATATAATGAGAATTTATGACGCAATGATTGGCGTACTTTTTTTGGCGCAATCATATTAAATCGATAGTTGTTGGCCAACACTTATCGGTATCGGGCAGAGTTACCATTTGCGAACGAAACAAACAGCTGTTGCATGATTTCTTGTCGCGTCGCCTACAACAAATCCACAAAATACAAATATAAATACACAAATTCAAGCAAAACAATGGAATCTCCCATATCATCAACTCCGGCCACAAAGGGTAAGTCAACAAATACAAATACCAGAACGGTGAAAGGCTGAGCCAATGTTTCAGATTTTCAAGTTGCTGGCATTTCGCGGAGCGGACGAGTGCGAAAAAAGTCATCGAAACTGTTGGACTTCGAGTCGCCCGAGGAAATTGAGAAGCGAACAACGAAGCGGCCAACGGGCAGACAGCCTGCACGTTATCCAGGCCGTGGACGACCGCCAAATGCGCTGCGCGAACGGGAACAGGAACTGGCCATTGCCTACGACGAGTACGACTACGATGAGGAGGAGCACAACAACAAGATCTCCGATCTGGATGAGGAGCAGGCGGCAGCAACAACAACGTCAATGGTTGGCAACGCCGCCGCCGCAATCATGAACTCGGACGATGAGGTAGACACACTGGTGCAGGATCTGGTCGATGGCGTTGAGGCGGAGGCTTCCTTCTCCTACACAAACGATTCCCGAGTGCGTCAAAGTCTTTACATGCGCGAAAAGTCCACCAAACGCAAGGTACTCAAAGATGCCAAAATGCAGCGCAAGGACAAGGGAAAGGCACGTTACACCGCCTACAGTCTGTGGGCGCGTGAGGTGCGAAAGCGGGACTTTCCCGATTTGGGTAGGTGAAAACAAATCCATGATAGATGTGATCCATATTTTATATATTTAATGTTATGCCCTGGGGGGAATATTAAGTTTTTAACAGGCCGAAGGAAGCATCTCCGACCACATAAAGCAGCGGTGGGCACGCAATGGCTCCGGGAGCCAGCTGCTGCTAACAAATTCAAATTTCATGCCCACCGCTGCCATAAAGGATATACAGTCGAACTTCCCTAACTCACCATTATCCAAAGAAAAGGTTCGAGAGAAATTTGAGTTAGAGAAGTTCGAGTTAGGGAAGTTCAACTGTATATTCTTGATCAGCATTTTTGGAAGGACTGTCTAACAACAGGATACATTTTTATTTCCTTTTTTATTATTTTTAAATTTTTATTTAAAAGTTGAAAAAAAAAGTTGATGAAAAGACATTTTAATTCAACTTTTATTCTTATTTTAATGATAAAAGTTGAAAATGAAGTCTTATTTTTGATTTTTATTTTGAAAATTGCCAATAACTCTTATTTTTCAACTTTAAAATACAAATTTTAAAATTACTTTTATTAACAATTTTTATCATAAAAATTTAATATAAGGGTTATTTTTTCAACTTTTTTATACAAATCAGGATTACTTCTTTATTTCCTGATTTCATAACTTCTTTTAAAAAACTTATAGAGTTACAATCCCTGCTCGATTCCTGATTTGGTCAACCAATTTTTATTCGTCTTTTAACTAAAAATTGAAAATTAACTTTTATTAATAATTTGTATCATTAAAATGTAAAATAATAATTATTTTTTCAACTTTTTTATAAAAATCAAGATATAACTCTTATTTTATAACTTTTTTCAAAAAACTTGTAAAAGTTCCTGTCAACCCATTTTTTTTTTTTCGTTTAAATAATTTTTATTTTTTAATGAATTTTTAAAATTTGAAGATCACTCATTTATATAATATATGGACATATGTGCCGAGGCCAAGGGTATATTACTGTCGAGTGCACTCGGCTGTTGCGCTTGTTATTTTACTTGGAATCGCGCTTGTTCTTTGCAGACTTTGCCAATGCGGCACGACGACTCAGCGAGCTGTGGGCGAACGTGTCCAACAAGGAGAAGAACGCCTGGCGGCGCAAGGCCAAGATTCAGGCGACAAAGGCGCGCACACGCGAAAGGAACAGCACAGATATGCCCGCCAGCAATGGCACGGGATCGGGAACAGGAACAGCTGTTGCTGTTGCAGTTGCCATCGATAGCATCTTTGTGAATCGGGCCACAACGAGCCGGACCAAGAAACTTGCCGCTGACCGACTGCCAAACACATCAACAACAACGACAACAACATCAGCATCAATGCAGCCCACAACTTGGGCACAGAGCAGACAGAAACAGCAACGGAATAGCAACAGTCGCCTCAACAAGGCGCCAGCAACAACAACAACAGTGGCTGCGACGCGATCTGTGCTGGATGTGGAACAGATCTCGATCGGTGGCAAGGGCGCGACATCGAGCATTGAGGCAATTGATGCGGCTGCCCATCTGAAGCTGCTGGGCGAGAGCCTGACGGTGATCGGGGAGCGTCTGAAGGAGCACAACGGACATGTGGCGCTATCGGGCAGCTTATCGGTGCTGCTGGACAGTCTGCTGTGCTCGATGGGGCCGCTGCTCTGCATGACAACGCAAATACCCGGACTGGAGAATAAAACGCAACTGAGCACGAATCTGGCAACGACGCTCGATAACATTGCCTATGTAATGCCAGGTCTTTAATTAATGCCTGGTGCATTCAAAAATTATTAAATTAGATTGTAACAATGTAACATTTGCTCTAGGTGGAATTAAGCTTAAATAAACCCTATCAAAAATAGAAGAATATTAACATATGTACATATGTATTCAAATCAACAACTAAATTGGAGGGAAACATTTTTGTTGGACAATAATAACGAGCGTTACATCGATATGTTATGTTTATCGAAAAGTATTGATATTTAATTTATAAAGATGACACTTAATGCAACATAAATATATGCGATACATCGTCTTCTTTTTTCCTTTATTATAGAAATATTCTTTTCTCTTTATAAAATGTTTTCCTTGCTTAAATTGTTATTTCTTTTTCACTTAATATTTAATTATTTTTTATTGCCAATTTGGCCTTTTTTCGGATAGTTTTGTCTGGTTTTTAACTGATTCGGCCGGGAAAAATCTCAAACATCTTCTTTCTCGGTAAACCAAAATTTGTCATTTAAAAAGAAGAATGTTGAAAATACGTCAAAATTTTGGTCCGAAGCAAACAAACATCGAGACTCTGCAAGCAAAGAAATTTTTTCAGAAGTGTTCACATTCGCTCTGACTCTAGAACCGTCTGACAATTAGGGAAATGTATGTACAGTTGAACTTTCGTAACTCGAAGTTCTATAACTCGAATTTCTCTCTTAATGGAGCTAAATGAGCCGCAGTAAAATGAATAAACTTAAGAAAAAGAACTCTAACTCTATGTTCTACAGATAGGGTTTGCGACGAAAACTTGTTTCCATACCAAAGAAAATTACGGAAAAAAATCATTCAATATGCTTTAAATCTTTTAAATTAAAAGCAAATAGTTTGGCCTATTTTTCTGTCCTTTTTTTAGTTGTCAGTTTTGTCTTTTTTTTTTAAACCCTTGGCATCACTGAAACTCATCCCTAGCTGAAATAGCGATAGCGCATAGCAAGTTGTTATCGATAGTGAAACTTGAGTTAAAGCTGCTATAATTAAGGATAATAACTTTGTTTTCGCTTTTGTTTAAATGTTTAGACACGTTTTTAACTTTCATATATATATAGCGACAAGCAGTCAATAAATTATCGAAAGTCCCGCCATTTTTTGTTTTGATAGTTTGAAAAGAGCTGTCGACTATCGACTATCGATAAGTTTGGTATCTTTTATTGACCTGCAGCAGCAGCAGCATCCACAAAATAAAATCCAAACAAATTGCACTTAAAAAGTTAATTAACTGCCGCGCAATGTTCAGACAAGCGTCGAAAAAGAAAAAGCCCGCCGAATTGCAGCTGCCCTGCGGCTGGCGAGACTGTCAGGTGATATGCGAGGGCGACTGGTTGCTCAACAGCCACATTGCCGTCCATTTGGAGCAGAAATTCAGCACAGCGATAAAACAGGAGGACGGCGAAGGGGCGGGGTACAGCAAGTGCATATGCACTTGGAATGATTGCGAATTTCAAACAAACTGCCGCGAAGAGTTTGAGCGTCATAGCTATTACCATGGCTACTATCTAAATTTGCTGCTACAGGGCAAACTGGAATGTGATCGACATCCGGAGATTCCCGCCTGTTATGCACCCGAGCGACAAGGCAACAAATTGCCCGAATTGAAACAGAATTTCCATTGCGGTTGGCGCGATTGCAATCGCACGTTTGTCTCCATCGTCGAGTTTCAGGATCACATTGTGCAGCACGCGTCCTTTGAGTACGAGATACAAAAGTCACCGGACGACGAGCGGCCCAAGACGCAGTGCAACTGGAATCTGTGCAACAAGCAGCTGGAGAACAGATACCGACTGCTGGAGCACATCAGCACCCACTCGAGCAAGAAGCACGTCGCCTGCTTCCACTGCGGCGAGCTCTTTCGCACCAAGACGACGCTCTTCGATCATCTGCGGCGACAGCCGGACAACAACAGTGAGCAACAATCATTTACACACACACACACACATACATGTTTATTTCAGGCATCGTACAAATTAAAAGCTTTTTGCTGATTTCTTAAAAAAAAAAATCCAAAATTAAAAAAACTTTTTTTGAATTTTTATATTCATAAAAATTTAAAAGTAAGTTTGATTTTTATTTACACTGAAATTTAATTTAATTTAAAAAAAAAACCTCTACCAGGTAAGTATTTTGAATCTAAAAAAACCAATTTTTCAACTTTTTTTCTCGATTTTTTACAAAAAACAATTCTAAGAGTAACTGCAACAACAAATTTCCAAAAATATTTTTACTTTTTATAATTTTTTTTGAAAATCCTAAAAATGTATATTTTAATCCCTTTTTCCTACTTTTCGCACAATAAGTGGCTTTTTTGCACTTTTCAAAGAATTTAAAAAAAAACCAGCAAACATTTTTTTTGCAGTTACTCTTAGAATTGTTTAAAGAATTTTTCTGCATCAAAATATTTTTTGTAAAAAATCGAGGAAAAAAGTTGAAAAATCGATTTTTTTTTAGATTCAAAATACTTAATGGGTACTTTATGAGTTAAAGAAATTTTTGTATCATTCGAACGGAATTTAAACGACCTTTTCAAATATATTTTTTTTACTGTAAAGACTTGAATATTTAAGCAAAAAAAAGGGTGTACGCAAACATATGCGAGTGGGTGTACATATTTATTTCAGGCATCGTAAAAATTAAAAGCTATTTGCTAATTTCTATAAAAAAACATCCTAAATTAAAAAAACTTTTTTTTTAATTTTTATATTCAAAATAATTTATTTACTTTGAAAACAAACTTAATTTTTTTTTAAGATAAAGGTCTAGTGACGAGAACATTTTCACGCCCCAAAATTGCTGATATCCAATTCTGTTACGAATAATATTATATTTTACACATTAATTATTAAAAACAAAATTTTGTCACTGGGCACATTGTGCTAAATTTTTCATACCTAACACATTTTTTATTACCATCATAAATTTGACTTGAATTTATTTTTATTAAATTTGTACTAAATTGACAATCCTTTCGCTATGTACAGCTCAAAAGTTCCAGTGTGCACAGTGCTTCAAGTTCTTTGCGACGGAGAAGCTGTTGCGGGGTCATGTGGTGCGGCATATCAACTGCTTCAAGTGCACCATGTGCGACATGACCTGCAGCTCGGCCAGCTCGCTGACGACCCACATTCGGTATCGCCACCTGAAGGACAAGCCGTTCAAGTGTAGCGAATGCGACACACGGTGCGTCCGGCTGTCGGATCTGGAGAAGCATGTGGAGATTGTCCACTCCAAGATGGTGCATCAGTGTGATCAGCCCGGCTGTCAGTATTCGGTGCGCACCTACACACAAATGCGCAGGGTGAGTACGAAAAATTTCCATCATTAATATTACATTTTTTAGAGATTAAGTTTTTATTATACATTTTAAATGTCAATTTTTAATTGAAAAGACAATGAAAATAGTTCTGCTTATGAAAAGACTTATTATTGCCATTAAGAACATAATGATATTTAATTGATATCACAAAATTAATGATGATAATGATAAATGATGATAATCATAAAATTTTTAATAATTAAGTTTTCATTACACATTTTAAATGTAAATGACTTTTCATTGCCATTAAGAAAAGTATTGATAATGAAATGATATTTAATTGATATCACAGAATTAATGATAATAATGATAAATGATGATCATCATTAAATTTTTCATAATTAAGTTTTCATTACACATTTTAAATGTAAATGACTTTTCATTGCCATTAAGAAAAGTTTTGATTATGAAATGATATTTTATTGATATTAAAAAACTAATGGTGACAATGATAAATGATGATAATCATTAAATTTTTATTAATTAAGTTTTTATTACTCATTTTAAATGTAAATTTTTAATTGGAAACGCATTTTATTCACAATGAAAATAGTACTGTTTGTGAAAAGACTTTAATGAAATCACATTTTATAAAAATTTATATAAACTAATTCTCATGAATACAAGTATAATTACAGAATTAAAAATTGCCATAGAAGATGCGTAATGAAAACTGTAATTCATTAGCAATGAGAAGATAAAATGCTATGTGGAAAAAAGTACAAAAAACAATGAAACACCCAATTGTATTACAGTCGAGCTAATTTTGTATTAATGACATTTAATGATAAATATAATAATTAATGAAATGACATTTCATTAAAATTATATAAACATGAACACAATTATAATTACGGAATTAAAAATTGCCATAGAAGATGCGTAATGAAAACTGCAATTCATTAGCAATGAGAAGATAAAATGACATGTGAAAAAAAGTACAAAAAACAATGAAACCCAAAATTGTATTACAGTCGAGCTAATTTTGTATTAATAACTTTTAATGATAAATATAATAATTAATGAAATGACATTTCATTAAAATGATATAAACTAATTCTCATGAATACAAGTATAATTACAGAATTAAAATGGCAATGTGTAATGAAAACTGCAATTCATTAGCAATGATAAGATAATGAAACACAAAATTGTATTACAGTCGAGCTAATTTTGTATTATTGTGTGATATCGAATTGCAGCATTATCTGGAGGTGCACGGCAACAATCCGATCTTCTACGCCTGCCATTGCTGTGAGCGCTTCTTCAAGAGCGGCAAATCGCTGTCCGTGCACCTGATCAAGAAGCATGGATTCCGTTTGCCGTCGGGTCACAAGCGTTTCACGTATCGTTTGGATGAGAACGGCTTCTATCGGTTGGAGACGACACGCCTGGAAAGTTTGGAGGTGACCCAACAGGTTTTATCGCCGCAAATTAACAAACATGAGACTGAATTGATGAACCACACATCGGCGGGCAGTTGCTATGAGATTGTCAATCCCATTGGCACCGAATACGAGCGCATCATCGTTTCCAACGATGCCAACGAGGCCCATTTGGTGGGTGAGGTGACCATCTCGTTGCCCGGCCTAACCGACGATCTCTGAACACTCGATGCTTATCCACAAATGGCTGTGTTCCCAAAAACTAAATGGTGCTCCTTCTCTGCCTTGTTGTCCTGCACCTCAACCTCAAGAGTACTCATAGTTTGTAAGCAACTTTTTGCTCACGTTTTTATCTTCCAAAACTCCTGCGACCAAGTACAACAATATGCCATTAACACACACACACACACGAACACACTTAACGAGTGTCTACTGTAGTCCGTAGTCTGTATGCACCATCGGTTGGCATTTACAATCAATTTCGAATATTGCTAATTAGATCTAAGTTACTAAAGTTGTAAGAACCTCTAAATAAACGAAACTATGCACATCACATAGCTGAAGCAATATAGCAATCTAGACTTTTAACCTATCTATATATATAAAATTCTTTGTCCTGACTGACTCACTGACTGAGAATCAACGTGTAGCCCAAACGGTAAAAGATAGAAAGCTGAAATTTGCACACAACATAGATGAGATAATCGTGGAATAAGACGGCGTTTTGGGAAATTCGACCTGTAAGTGGGTCAAAATCAAGGTCAAAAGTCACATAATTGCTTAGTATTAAAAACTTTTTTGTTTCTTAAGATATCTTAACCAATCTCACGAGTTGTATGTTTGGGACTGTCCTTTACATTCTGACCGAATTTGGTTAAAGTCGGATGACTATATCATATAGCTGCCATAGGAACAATCGGATGCAAAATAGCATTTAGTATGAAAAACTTTGTTGTGTCTTAAGATATCTCAACCAAACTTACAGATTGTATGTTTGGGACTGTTTCTTACATTTTGACCAAATTTAGTCAAAGTCGGGTTACTCATTTCATATATCATATAGCTGCCGTAGGAGCAATCGGATGCAAAATAACCTTTAGTATGAAAAACTTTTTTATTTCTTAAGATATCTATGTATTTGAATACCCAAAAAAGTGTTGACACTTAAAAAATTCTAGCACGGGGAATGTGAGAGATATCGGGCCAAAATTTATTTCATAGTAAAGAGAAATAACAAAAATATAAGTATAAAAAAAAAATCGGTATACCTGTAGTTTTTACAGGTGAATATCTAGGTTTTTTTCCCATAGAAAATGTTGACGAAAAAAGCTGAAAAATTTATGGAAATCGGAAAAATAAAATTTGAAGATAAATTTTTTTTTTTGTTTCTTTCAACTTCTATGGTCTTATAGGCACATGTTTTAAAATTTCGTCACAATAGTACCAGCCGATCTATGGGCAGTCTTTAATGGGTTAAAGATTCAATCAGAAATGTGCTGCAAATTGGCATTACAATGTCGCCTTCTGCATACCTTTGCGTCGACCTAGCGTCGATAATATCGCTCTCTGCATCAGTGCTGCCAGAATCTTCGAAGCAGTAGTTGCTAGATTTGGGAAAAAAATTTGTTGAAAATAGCTAAAAATTATGTGAAAATTACCAAAAAAAAAATGCTTAATTATTAAATGTTTTGAACAAATATATATATATGTTTTTAAGACAAAAAAATATCTAAATTAAAATGGAACATGACTTTATATCTTAAACAAAATTAAGAGTCATTATAGAGATATCTAACTCGTCAGCTTCACTTAAATCAGCCAGTGAGTCCAGTACCTATATGGTAGAGCATAATTATGGCCACCTTTTCCGTGTCTGTGTAGACCAGCGGTGGGCACAAAATCTGAATTTGTTAGCAGCCGCTGGCTCCCGGAGCCATTGCGTGCTCACCGCTGGTGTAGACCATACCTGTTATTTTTATTTCTATTACAATTATTTACATTTAAATTTTGGGTGAATCCAAAAATTTAGCTTATAAACTTTTAGCATTTTAACCCAATCACAAAACGCAGCAAAAGAATGAGTAAAAACTTTCAAATTGTTCATATAATCAAGCCACTTAGTTAAATACCAGAGTCCCGATATCTTTATGAACCATTATTAATCGTAATTTATGCAATCATTTAAAAAAGCTATAAAAAGAGGAAAAATAAAAAATTGATAGTTTTGTAATAAAGTTGCTAAAATTGCTAAAGGACAATTAAAAATTGCTAGATTTGTGGCTAATAGCATTTTAAAGAAAAAAGTTGCAAATTTTTTCAAAAGTTGCCAGATCTAGCAACTAAATTGCTAAACTGGCAGCACTGCTCTGCATACCAAAGTGTGCAAACGAGCATCGATTATGTCGCTCTATTGACGGCATTGCGTCAAACGAGCGTCGATTACGTTCCCTCCCTGCATACTATTGCGGCGACCTAGCGTGTATAAAAAATCATTGACGTTTTTAGCGGACATCGCCTTTCAAAAAAACATCAATCGAACACATTGTGAGGGAATCAAGCGTGCGTCGACGACAGTCACAAAAACGTCGACGAAACGTTGATACAGAATCGGTATGCTGTACTAGAGGGTACTTTGTATTTAATCATATTTTGTAAGTTAAAACATGAGACAAATTGACTGCATTTTAATTAATTTGATTACCCCTTCAAGTTTAGAATTTAATGTGCTGGCTGAATTATGATGCGAGCCACTGTATCCTCCATATATCTATCTCTCTCTCTTTGTGCTTTTCACAGCAACAGCTCGTGTTGAATTTGATCTTGCTTAAAGGTGCATTTACACTAGTTGACAAGCTGGTCAATTTCATCTCAGTAGGTTGAAAATTTTGATGTCAACTTAGTCAACTCTAGTGTAAACGATGGTCAACTCTAAGCAAAAGTGCGTTGACCTGGTAAAAAGTAAAGCCTACTTAGATGAAATTGACAAGCTTGTCAACTAGTGTAAATGCACCTTAACACGATTCATCTAGTTTAAACACTTGAGCTGTTTTCTTGCTTATAATACAATTTAAAGTCGTAGATTAAACAAAAAAGCATTTGTTGGCTTGTGAGGTTATGTTTAGTTGGCACTTGAAAAAAATAAACACACATTTGCGCAAATATATTTTAATATTTGATTTTTTCTTTTAATGGAGGCTTCATCGACTTTTCAAGTTGTTTTTTTTTTTCTTTAAGATTATTACACTTTTGCTTTTTGCGAATGTAGAGCAAAAAAAACGAAAAAAAAAACACGGCACAGTTGTTGTTGTTGTAGCTGTTGCGGAACTGTTGTTGAACTGTTGTAGAACTGTTGCTGCTGCTGTCATTTACTTGGCATGAGTCTGAGCCTTCCTGAGCTGAGTGAGAATGTTGGACAATTCCTCACGCTTCCTCTTGGCACGGATGTGTGTGCCCAGACGGCGCTTCAGGAACTTGAGGGCGCGCTTATCCTTGGACACCTTCAGCAATTCCATGGTGCGCTTCTCGTAAGGCGCATGTCCAACCACCTCGCGCACCAAATCGCGGGTGAATTTGGTATGACGCGTTTGGATCTAAATTTCAATTGTAAACAAATGTTAATTTTTTTGTCTATAAATTTCTGGCTTCTTTTTACTTACATTCTTCAAACGGGAGCCACGCAGACCCTTGACCTTCTTGTCGCCGGTGTACTTAACATTCTTGACCTTGGTGGTCTTGTGGCCTCGGTTAAGACCGATACACAGCTCGTAGCGGACTGCCATCGTCACTGCAAGTTGCAACAAAAATATATATATAAATAAACAAATTATTATTACATCTGTATTTTCAATTAGTTGCGTTCGTTGTTCACATGAAACAATTGTGCCAATTGCAGCATTTATTAATTAACTGAATATTGCACACTTATTTATCACATACAAGTTTAGGATGTTTGCAATATTTGTCGAATTTTCAACACAACAATTTTTCGGTCGACCTACCTCAGTTGCTGTCAATTGGTAGAAAGAGCGCTGTCAAAGCGGGCAAACAGGAAACCGTATTGCCACTGACATTCGCATCGAGCTGCCAGACCAAGCAACTCTGAAAATGCTTACACGATACGACTTGTCAATTTCGATAACGCATATACACTAAAAATCATTGCCAACTTCTAGTTATTTTTAATAATCGCTTTTATTTATCATTACTTTTTATTCATATTATTACAAATAAGTTTCTTTAATAAAATGCATGCATGAAATCAAATTGAACGATTAATTTACTACAATATGGCAGCACTGATGCATGAACACCAAAACAGTGATGCATTTAATATGTCGATAGGCATACATTTGAAAAGCATATTAATCGCAAAGTGTATCGGTGTTTTTGTTTTCATATACATCTTTAATTGGGAATGTGTGCCTAATTTTGAGGTATTAGATAAATATAAGCAGTCTAAAATTGGTCAAAGCTTAAAATCTTTGAAAAATATTCATATCGATAGCTGATATTTTCTATATCGATAACAACGATTACAGATTGTTACAGCCCGATTTATGCATGTGTTGTCATTCAGTCCGAGTACTCATAATCATACGCGTTTTTAGCTAATTGTGCTAACATTTGAGGGTGCAATTCCATATGGAATATAATTATTAGGTGGCTACTAAAAATAAGTGCATTTTGATAAATAATTCGTGATTGTCGCCGTGTGTTGTTTGGTTTATCGGCGTGTGTGCGCAGTGATGGCAACACTGTATACGCCGGCCATGTTATGATATGTAAAAGGTAGACGTAGACACGTGTTTAATTCGTGCTGCTTTTGTACGCTGAAATTTTGTGTCAACCCAAGTCATTAAATCGAAGTGAAAATATTGAAAACAATACAATTGAACGCAGCGCCAATTTAAAAGCAATTAAAACATATTAATTAACCCACTGGTTTCAAAAGGTAAGAGCAAATTTGACCACGCGGAACATAACCTACTACACAAAACAGTTGCCAAAACAGAAACTCGCAGACAGACACACAAAACGAATACTAGCTAGAAAAATAATGGTGTCATATTGCTAACGAAATTTGTTGCAAAGTGATGCGTCGTAATATGAAGAATTGAAGGCAAAGTTTCTTTTATCCTTTAATATACACATGTACATTCTATTTTTTTTTTGATTGTGATTTGATTGCCCGTTGTGTGTATTTGTGTGTGAGTTTGTAAATGCAAAAAATGCGCAACATAATCAATAGGTGGCAACACCTTCTTGTTGTTGTTGTTTTTGCTCTCGTTAAAAACATGCGGCATTAAATTGTGCCGCCTCTCTCTTCATCTTCTGTGTGAGTGTGAGTGTGTGCGTTTTGTAGGATTTATGTTTTGGTCCTTATTCTGCATATGGAACTTGAACGATTACACAATGGCTTTGTTGTTGCTGTTGTCGTTGTTGTTGTTGTATCTTTACCGCATGCATACATAACTTTATATACATACATACATATATGTAAATATATACATACATACAATTTGTATATATAAAAATGTGCTTATGGCTGAGTCATTTAAATGAATTTCTGTGTAGATTCTTTCTTATTTTTGAAATTGTATTTGGTGTGCGTACTATTTTGGTTTTTTGTTGTTTGACTGCTTTCACTACGCCATTCAATTAAATAATAATGCTACTGATAAGCTAAAAGCAACAACAAAAACTAGAAGAAAGGTAAAAAACAAAAAAAACCGAATCAAAAATTATCACTTATATTCACGATTATACAATACACTAAAGAAATGCCGTCGTTGTTGTTGTTGAGGGAAGCGAGCATATGATCGCCAACCACGTTGCCAAGATTATGGCCAATGTATTTGAAAATGAGGGAGGGGGAGGTGGCGGTGGTGAAAGGAGAGACATGACAAAGCAGAGTAAAAAGCAGATCGGTTTAATGTGCGTGAGTGTGTGTGTGTGTGTGTACCAGTGGTGCCAGATTTGTTTCTCCCCGTCAAATCTGGCTTTTTTGCAAACAGCGGTCAGCATGAATTCTGGCTTTTTTTTAAACGCTTTTTTCAAGTATATGAAAGCCAATACAATAAAATTCACGATAACAGTCTAGTAACAGTATTCACTTAAAAAAAAATAAAAAAGCGATTTATGATGAATTTAGGTGAAAGAAGTTCCTTTTTTTTTATTGAATTTTAAAATTTAGAAAATTTCAATGAGCATTTGCATCGTTGTTTTGTGCATATTGTCACTAACATGTTCATTTTTTATTAAAATTTCAATATTCAATAATAAAAAATAGTGGAGCCCCCTAAAAATGTGTTCACCTAAATTCATAATAAATCGCCCTTTTTTTTTGAGAAGATACTGCTATTAGACTATTACCAATATATTCATTACATGGTAATGAAAATCAGGACGATGGGGTC
Source organism: Drosophila quinaria (assembly GCA_035047525.1). Lineage (NCBI taxonomy): Eukaryota > Metazoa > Arthropoda > Insecta > Diptera > Drosophilidae > Drosophila > Drosophila quinaria. Next base: position 37,247,811 of record JAWNPO010000455.1, read on the forward strand.
AACATTGATGAAATTATTCACGTCTAATAAATAACAGAGCTGCTGCGGCTTACTTTTGCATTGTCCCACCCGTCAAAAACAGCTTTTTTTTAAAACAAAAGTTGGCAACACTGGTGTGTTAACATATTAATAGCTAAACATGCTTGCTCTTTCATGGTCTCCTTTTGCTCTCTGCTCGCACTCTAGTTGCGCCCTTTGAAAAATTGTGTGTGTGTGTTGTCTTTGATAACGAGTTAAATTCAATTCGTAGGCCTTGGGGTTAAAGCTTCAGCTTAGTTTAACGACTGCCACAAAATGCTATGTGCATACATAAATACAACATACATGCATATGTATGTTTGTATGCTTTGTCGATGTTACGGAAATTTTTAACTTTGCTTTGCAGAAAAAAACGTGTGTGTGGCAACAATGCAAGTTCAAAGTCAAGCATTAAACATGTTTGTTTTGCATACACAACTCACATACACGCATACATATTTATGTATATATTTACATATAAATTATATATAAATTCGCGCTTTATATAAGTGTTGTTGACATGTGGCAATGCCATTTGATTGTAGCTCCCTAAAAGTAACATAACACAAATACATACATACGTACATATGAATGTATGTATGTCATATGCAAAAGAATCATCGACAGCTGTTGACAGTGATTTTACAGCTGTGATCTCGATAACAATGTATCGCACAGACCTCAAAATTAATGATGGCCGACCTTTGTGCCAATCGAAATGTCTGATTAGAGCCGTTGTTATCAAAAAGCGTTTAAATTGTGTGTCTGTGTGTGTGTGTGAGTGTGACGAAACAGACTTACATTCCACACACACACATACATATGTCGTTTTGGTAATAAACAACAACAGACACACGCATACACAGGGCAACAGGTTTGCTAGAGGAAAAAAACAAAAAAAACAGAGAGCCTAAAATTTTGATTGGCTCATTGAAGGGCGCTCGCTCTCTCGCTCGCTCTGTCTGTCTGTATATGTGCATATGTTTGCTGTTGTTGTCCAAATACTATAATCCACACATCAACAAATAATTTGTACTTTTTCTTGATGTTTTATTTTGATCACTTTGTAAGGCTGTTGACACTGCGTTTGCGCCTCATTCTATGTTCTAGTGGGTGGTTGATTTGACTGTCTGTATTTTTTTGTTGGCAACAATTGGCAAATGTCTCAAAAGTGCTTTAAGAACAAATAAATAGAATCCACTAGTGGAAAGGGGAGGGAGTAAAACGCACGCACACACACACAATTTCACACACATGGCACATGGCTAAAATAAAAAAAATACCAAAATGCTGTTTAGTTTCCCGATAGTTTCCCTTTGTATATCGAGGCGCTATCATCGCACGGAGATACGCACGGATACGAATACGACGGATACGGATACGACGGATAATAACAAAAGCTCGAAATCTTTTGACCGGCATCGAATTTGCTGTTTTGCCGCATTAATAAACGAATCAAATTATAAGAAATAGGAACGCGAAAACAAATCCAAAACAAATATACAAATTACGAAAGAAAATAAAACTTAAATAATTAAAAAACAAACCCTAACGAAATTATAACCAGTTAAACGAATCATTTAGTTTTTTTTTGTGTGTGTCTGTGTGTGTAAAAAATTTTAAAAGTGTGGGAAATTGAAAAAGGTGACGCTTAAAGACTTTTGTTTCTTTTCTTCTTAGTTACTTTTGTTGTTTGTTGTTACTGTTCTGTAGCTAAAGTTTATTGCCTTTATTTTATTTTATTAATTTTTTTTTGCAACGTTTGTTTTGTAATGATTTCATAACAAATGCCGTAAGCGCAATGCTTTTTGTTCTTTTTGTTTTTGTTCTTGCCGAAAGCTACTTGTTGTTGTTGTTATTCTTGACACTCTCTGCTCGCGCAAGAGAGACGCTATCTGCTCGCTTTCTCTCCCTTTCTTTCAAACGTGCGCTCGATCTGCTCTCGTGCTCTTTCTCTCTCTGTCTCTGTCGCTCTTTCGCTTAGTAGCTTCCGCGTGGCATTCGGTTTTGTTGCTTTGCACCTTATTTGCTCTGCGCTTCGTCTTTACCGTCTATTTTCTATAATTATGTATTGCTGCTATAAATACGCAGTACCACACACATACGTATCTAAACACACACACACACATGGACGCAATTGTGGGGATGCCAAATGGGTCTCGTGATGGCAGCGCCGACACCAAAACAAACTGTAACTTTCTGTTGCATTTATAGAAAGCAAATGTGTAGAATTATTTGCATAAGTATGACCATATCCTAATAATAGCAATATTTTTACTATATGTTCCTTTTTTTTTTAACATGCAGAGATTTTACTAAAAAACAAAGCTACCATTAACTTTAACCTACATCAATCGGTCAAAAAAAGCTCGTTTTTTGTTTGTGCTTAACAATTTGACCGATCAAGTTTTTCCCATGCCATCTGGCAGCATTGTTATCGATAAATGGAGTAGTTGGTCCTGTCATCTTTTTGATAAGGTGTTGCCAACTTGTTGATAAAATTTCCTTGACAGCAGTGTTGCCAATTTAGCTATTTTTACAATTACAATTGGCAAATGCGGGATAAATTGTCAAATGGCGGCTGGCGGGAATTATAGCTATTTTCCATTGTGCACATCCTTGAGCACTTCAAAGTGGAATCAACCAATATTGAATAGATTCTGTTTTATTACTTAAACGTCCATCTTATTAATTAATTATGGTCCAATTTGAAAAATACCACAAATAAAATTTATAATACAGTTTAACTTCCATAACTCGAACTTCTATAACTCGAATTTCTCTCAAACTTCTGCTAAATGAGTGTCAGTTAAATTAATAAACTTGAGAAAGAGGACTCTATACATCGAATGTCTCCATAACTCGAACCTTTTCTTTGGATAATGGTGATTCGAGTTAGGGAAGTTCGACTTTATTAATAACATTTAATTTCAATATGGGAAGTTTTTAAAAATAGTGAATTAAATCAATAAAAAAAATCGTTTAACTATGTTTTTTTGATAGCTACCAAAAGAATTTCCTGGCTATTTCTAGCTTTTTTCAAAGGCTAATTTAGCTTTTTTTATGACCCGAAGAGTTGGCAACATTGCTTGACAGCTGCCAAAAGAGCATGACAAAGTGAGTGTGATTTTTGAAAATTTACTCTCTCGCTCTCTGTTTTTTCGATATTCCGTTGAGTGTGTGCTCTAAAGAGTTTTAAAAGTAAAATTAATTTACGAAAGTAATAACATAATATATGTAGTTTTTGATGATTTGTGCATAATTAATGTAATGTAATTTGATTTTGTCTGTTTTGCACTTTCAGATTCTCCAATATTCAGCGAAAATGGTATCCGGTCGTCCTCTACTCTATTTGTCACTGCCCGGTGTAGCATTTATACTCGGCGTCTTTTGGTTTCGGCGTAGAAATAAAAATCGTGTAGACAAAAACGATGACGATGCGAATGGCGGTGGTGGTGGCAAAGCAGTCGATAACAAAAGCGAGCCATCGATAACACAGCGCAAAGTTAACGGCTTGCAGTCAGTTAATGGCAAATTGCCGTTGAATGGAACTGCCACCAAATCAATGAATATTAGTGTTGGTGGCGGTGGATCATCTTCAAACAATGCCAATTCCAATGACGACAAGGATAGTCCCAATTCGATGCTATATGGCAAATCGGCACCAATTACCATACAACAAAGCAATGGACGCGCATCTCCGGGCAAACAACAGCAACAGCAACAACAACAAATCGATTCAGAAATGTTAAAGTCTAAGATTCAGGATGCCGAGCATAAGAAGCTCTGTTCAATTGATGAAGATTTTGAGAATTTGTCATCGCCACGGGATTTACCCGATTCGCTTAACAATCGCAATCGGGTCTCGCCGTTCTACAATCGTAAATGCAATCAAAAGGCCGTGGAGCCGGTGGTGATTAAAGCGACACGCACACCAAAAATCTCGCCAGAGAATTCATTTCTCGAGAGCACATACACGAAACCGGAGCAGAATAACAATTGTGAGATAAAGAAGGAGACATCAACAGCTATAGATACAATGCCAAAGACACAGATACAGACAGAGAAACAGACACAGATACAAACCACAGCTGTGATTGATCAGGATCAGATCAAACAGACTGAGCAGGCGGATGCTTCTTCAGTAATTGCTGCTGTTGTCGAGGATCAAACAAAGGTCACTGACTTGGATGCCAATGGCAATCAGCAACAGAAGCGTAATGTGGATGCGGCATCGCCATCGTTAAGCATTTGCAGTGTACAATCGGGTGATTCCGGCAAAGGATCCAGTTTGCCACGCTCGGAGGCAACAGCAGCGACACGTGCCAAGACCACATATGAATTCTATTTCCCAAATAGTTTAATTGGTCAACTGTATGGTCGCAAGCGTGGCTTTATCAATCAGATCAAGGCCAAAACATTGGCCAATGTTGCACTGAGCAAGACACGTTTTACCACTGGCAAATTGCGCATTTGCACCATTGAGGGCACCGAAAATGAAATCGATGCCGCATTGGCAATGATACGACAACGTTTGCCAGCCAGACGCTATCCCAATTTTACAATGCAGCGCATCCATTATGCGCTGCCGCAAACCATAGTTCCTCTTTCGACTGAAAGCCTCTATAACCTACAAGTGAGTTTGCTGTTACCAGTCACAAATTGTCCACTGTACATGTATCTGTATCTGATTCTAGAGGGTTTTATGCCCATTGTAAAAACTGTCTGTCTATATATACATACATACGCATGTATATAAAGAGAGAGCTGTCTGGGGATGTTGATATATATCGTTTATATATTTAAATTACCGATTAATCGGTAGCAAATAATCGCTTATCGTCGATTTATATGCCACAATATGCCCATTTATATAAAGAGAAACATTTGTATGGGAATTTTGTTATATCGATAACATTTCTAATATTGTAATTACGATGAAATGATCCAAGTTGAACAGCTTATCGATTTATCGATGCGACATAATATCCACAATATGCCCATGTATCGTTATATCGATAACATTGCTAATATTGTGGTTACGATCAAAAGATGATCGATTGTGAACAGTTTATCGATGTGATATAATATCCACAATATGCCTATTTATAAAGAGAAATATCTGTATATGGCTTTAGTTATATGGATAACATGTAAAATATCGATTTATCGATGCGATGTTTTTAGATCGATAACGATATTTAAGATTTGCAATAATTAATCGACTTATCGATGCGATACAACATCCCTAATGTATAATTTGCGACATGTTTAAGATTCCCGATCCGATAGTTCTTAAAAAAAAAATAAGAAACAATCCAACAATGATAAACTTTAATCGATTTGCAGCTTAAACTGATCGAGGGCATCAATAACGATGTGGTTGTCAGCGCGGTGCTATCGGGCAATCATGTGTTTGTCCAGCATCCGCTGCATCCGTCGCATCCGGCGCTGCACGCCCTGCAGAAGGCCATGTTCGACAGCTATACCAACCAGGAGGCACCCATATTGCCGGGCATCGAGATCAGCGCCGTCTGTGTGATGCCCATCAATGGCATTTGGTATCGCGTCCAGATTGTCGATATCGATAGCGAGGATGAGGAGCGTTGTCTGGTCAACTTTTTGGACTTTGGCGGCTACATGAATGTCAGCTTTAATATGTTGCGTCAGATTCGCACAGATTTCATGGCGCTGCCTTTCCAATCAACTGAATGCATACTGTCCAACATCGAGCCAATCGGTAAGTTATCGTTTATCGACATTATTATTACATGTTAACGGTTAACCGTGACTCAAATCAAACTAGTTTTGGTTTAATCAATCGCTCAATTATTTTTATTGATGATTTTAAAACCATAACCGTAACTTTAACTGAAAAAAAAAAGAAATTTGTTTATTATATCTAAGCAGAAAAATCAAGATTATTTAAACCGGTATAACTATTTACTAACCGTTTCAATAAGATTTGGCTCAATCATTTGTTTAATTAAATTTTGTTCAAATATATTCCAAATTATATTAAATTTTGTTTTGTTTAATATTTATTTTCAATATATGTTCATATTTTTATCATTAACATTTTTTAAAATTTTTTTTGTTTTTAATTTTCAATCGGTATTTTGAAACTGAAATATACAAAAAGCCGTTAACCGTTAGGAAAATGATATCCTATGATTTGTCATAACCGGTAACCGAAAGCCGTAAATCAAAAAATCGACTTTGATCGAATGCGTACCATAAATTCTAATTTAAAATAAAAACAATAAGCTACCTCATTATATAATTGACAATTATGATTATGGCTATTAAATACTATTACTATTTGAATTATATTATTTGTTGTTTTGGTTGTATTACAGATGATACCTGGTCGGCGGACGCGGCCGATATCCTTAACAAATTAACCAAAGGCGTTGTCTTGCAAGCACAAGTCGCCGGCTACAACAGCCACAACATACCAGAAATCTATTTATTTGCTTCTCTAGGTCCAAATGTAAGTATCAAGCAATCAATCAATCAAATCTCAATGCAATTGATCAGTTATTGAAATAACTGAGAAAGTAGCGAGTTATAACAGTATGGACTAGAGATGGGCACGGGCCTCCTTCTTAAGGCCCGGCCCGGCCCGGGCCCGAAATAAATCTTTCTGGCCCGGTCCAGGCCCGGCCCGGTCAAATTTTCAAGAGGCCCGGCCCGGCCCGAGCCCGGTCAAATTTCAAGAGGCCCGGCCCGGCCCGGCCCGGCCCGAGCCCGGCCCGAAACCACTATATACCCTTTTTTTTTAAATTAATTTTTTTTATTCATAATTTTTTAATGTCGATAAGAATCATATCGATAATAGAGATGCGTAAATGATATTACCAGTTACCTATTTTAAAAAATAAATAAATATTTTAATAATAAATAAATATTTTTATTAATCGATATGAAAAATTTACTTTTCGGGCGGGCCTACCGGGCTTCGGGCTTTTTGCTTAGGCCCGGGCCCGCACGAAAAAAGCCCGTTTTCGATTTTCATGCACGAAGCCCGGTGATTTTTTGAAGAGGCCCGCGGGACACGAAGCCCGGCCCGGCCCGTGCCCATCTCTAGTATGGACACATTTGAACCAAGCTACAAAAAAAATAAAGAACTGAATTAGAAAGAGTGAGGGATAGATGATTGTTTCTCTCGCTTGCTCTCGCAGCTTAATGTGATGGACTGTTATCGTTATCGATAATTGAACTAAACTGCTGAAATGAACTTGATTTCAAAGCTTTAAATAATTATTATAGTAGGAATATTGTGATGAATAAATTTTTATAATAATTTATATGATTTATATTTTAGAAGAATGAAATATATCAAAAATATCCAATTAGGAAAAACATACATTAAATTTTAATAAATTAATTTTGTCTTTTAGGTATGTTCATAATAATTAAATAAAATAATAAAATAGTTAAAATTATTATAATTAAATTATGAACCACAAATTGTGTTTCGATAAAAAAACTTAAAATTAGTTTTGTTACATTTTATATTGAAGATAAATAGACAGTTGCTGAGCATGAACAATTAATATTTATCTTTTTTTATATCATGCTAAATACAGTTGAACTTCCCTAACTCGAACTTCTATAACTCGAATTTCTCTGTGACTCGAACTAAATAAGTGGCAGTAAAATTAATAAACTTAGGAAAAAGAACTCTATAACTCGAATATCTCCCTAACTCGAACTTTTTCTTTGGATAATGGTGATTCGAGTTAGGGAAGTTCGACTGTATCTAAGAAATATTACATCTTTTTATAGATGAAACATTTTATTTGTTTCCACTTCAAACAGAGGAGATTTTAGAGATACAACTTTCTACTACTTTCTATATACATAACTAATTATTGTTTTGTTAAATTTATTTCGCAGAATGTAATTTTTATCAATAAGGAACTTGTCGCCAGAAATCTCGCTAAATGGGTCGAGATGCGTGACTAACAACAACAACAATAACAACAACAACAACAGCCTTTCAGGAACAACAACAACATGAAAATGCATAGAACCTAGAAGAAAAACAAATTGAAAACTACAACAACAACAACTACATCAAACAACAACAGCAGCTAAAACAAGAAAAGCTTGAGTCCCAGAAAATGCAGAAATGCCAAAAGGAAAAAAAAAACACAATATTGAGAAATAACATAAATGAAATGAAAATTCAAGTTGTAGAACGCGACTGAGCCTAGAGCCCGTATTTAATATATAAATACAAAACACACACACACACATATGCTCACACATTTATATACACACACACATATATATTACACTCATATCCAAATCCACTTCCACATAAATACATACATTATGCATACATATGTTGAAAACAATCTAAATCGAAACGAAATTGAAATTGAGCAATTTTTTTTTTGTGTTGGAGATTTTTTGCTGATCTTCGCATAGTCAACTAACTAACTAATTAAACTAACTAACCAACTAATTAATTTACTAAACAAAATTGAATAATAGCTACAAAATGTGTACAATATTCCTAAGGGGGGGATGAGATTGGATTAGACATGCCTGATTTTTGTAGTCAGCTATGTTTTACTTAATCTAACTAATTAACTAATAAATCTAACAATAACAACAACAAGATTAACAACCACACAGAAACACACACACTAACACACACGTCTACACAAGATATTAAGATATTATTACCATACTCTCTCAGTTAATAAGTAGTAATATTTTTAGTGTAAATAGTTTTTTTTTTAACTTTTTTTTTTCACTAATCGCAACGTTTCATTGAAAAAAAAGTACATTATATAATATATATAAACTCTCAAATAGCATAAAAATCAATCACAAATGAAAATAACACTATTTCACTTGTACATAAAATTACACAGCGATTTTTTTATGCGATTTGTTAAAGAAAAAACTAAAGAAAAATGATTTTTTTTTACACTTTTTGGATAATGATTTTTAGATGAGCTATAATTATTATTACTATATTTACTCAATCCATGCAAAGTACAAGAATGTGTATTATTACTAAAAAAAAAAAAAAAAAAAAAAAATCATTTAAAAAAAAGGTTGAAAATGTTAAAAGACGAACAAAAAACTCCCTTAAAAATCAAAGCAGACGTAAAAAAAAAACACATTTGTATGCAATTGATGTATATCGAAATCCCCCCTTCTAAAGTCACTTCCTCTCCCTGCTCCTTATACCCTGTAATATGCGTGTGTGCCATTGTTGAACAATAAACAAATAAAAAAAAGAGCTAATAATATTTCAGGCAGTTATGTAAATAAAAAGTAAGAAACAAACAAGCAACAAAAGCAATTTTGACACAGCCAACAACAATAATTGTTTACAAATTAGCATTATATACATATAAAACTCTATATAGCATATATATATTGATATATATATATCTAAATCAATTGCTTAAAGAGAGAAAGAAACGAATTAAGAATTAATATCATGCCTTTTGTATATGTATTTCACAAAAAAAAGATGAAGCAAACTAAGTTAAACGCTTTCTCACAAACACACACACACAATATATTTGACGCTAACCAACACTGAAACGTGAAGAAGCAGCAGCGGTAATTATAATGTACATGTATAGATGAGAATGAATTGAAAGCGAGTTTTTAGTCGTGTTTTGTTTAGAATAAGCGTTACATATGTATATGTATATCGTATATCATTCACACACCCCACACACACCCAAACACAACAACATGCTATATATTTATTCAAGAATTTGGTTTTAATTAATAACGTACAAGTGATTTGATGATAATTTGATGAAAACTTATGAGACTTGTCGTGTGAAATTCTATTCTCTTATTATTTTTTTATTTTTCGATTTTTTACTCAGTTATCCCGGCACTGCAAACGATATTGAAGACATTCTTCAACTCGTAAATGGCTCATGCAAAATACAAAAAAAAAAAAAAAAAATAATAAAATTTAAAAAACTAAAAAAAGAAAGGAAGAAAATACAGAATGAAATGTAAACAGAAAGTAGTGCAAATTTTTTGTAGAATTGTAAAGAGTGCGGCGCTTATTGATTATTGTTTTTTAATTGTCTGATTTTGAAAAAGAAAAATATATATAGATATATTTATATACATATATATATTTAAACTTACTATATAGCATATTATTACATACTTATATGTAGCTTATTAATTACTTATTATTATTATTATTATTCTATGATTATCATTATTATTAATTTTATAATTATACGCAAGTTGTCAACGTTTTTAGTGTTTTTATTTCTCTCTCGATGTAAATTTTTCACTTGTACAATTTGTTGATAACTAATTAACACACATACATGCATACAAACAACAAACACATACATACACTGATACATACTTACAAATGCATATAATAATACCATGATGATGTTGAGCACACATATTAAAATTACTATATCTAACGTCTAGTTATTGTGTTAATTTCTTTTTTTTTTCTTAATTTTCGTTCGTTTAATTTTTAGTAATGAGCTGAGACGATAAATACAAAATAAGAATTAATTTATAGACACATTCAAGTGAAAATAATTTACAAATTTAGCTATTAACTAAATTTAAAATTAAAGCAAACTATATTAAAAATAAAAACTACTGAAAATTTAAATTGTGACTTATTTATTCTCGTTGTTGTTGTGATTATAAACAGGAATTTTTTAAGTAAGTATATCCTCGAAAAATCCTATGAACTTTTAGTTCAAAGTTTAAGTCAGTTTAAATCTTTTGATATTTTCATTTTATTTTTAAACTTTGGCGTTGTATCGAATTAATAAAATTTATTTTAATAAAAAATGTACAATAAAAATACATCGATAAATCGATTTCCAAGTACTTTAATTAGATTTTTTTATTTTGGCGATAAATTGAGTTGGTAAAATCGATTTAATTAGAATTTTCTTTATTTTGGCGATATGTCGAGTTGATAAAATTGATTTAAATAAAAAATCTACAATAAAAATATATTGAAAAATTGACAAATCAATTTCCAAGTACTTTAATTTGGATTTTTTAATTTTGGAGATATATCGAGTTAGTAAAATCGATTTTAATGATGGATCTACAATTCAGTGTAGTTCATTAGAATAATGAAGTTCATTAGTTTTATTTTTGATGAGCAAACCAACCAAATAATCTACAGTAATAAACTTTCAACTTCCATAAATTTGTCAAAATATGTAAAAGGTTCGATTGTTTTACTTTTTATTTGGTTTTGATTTGAAATTTGTATCCATATCAAAATTTAAATTTCAAAGTATCTTTTCAATCTTAACCAGACGTTGGAAAAATGAACTCTAAACTCCCATAAATATGAATTTATAACTCTTGTATTCAATATTCATTTGCCGACCTTGGACTTGTGTTCTTCAGTCTATAGTCTGCAGTTAATAAATTGCAATCAATGACGTATTTTGGTATATCTTTTATGTGCACACAAATAAAGCAATTCTCACTCTCAATTCTCGTGGATCAATTACCTGATTATAAGTACATAAAAATATCCAAGTCGGAAAAACGTCACATGGTAAAAGTTGTGGTCCTAAACAAGTCTTATTCATTTTGCCGTCTTATAAAATTTGTATATTGCCTTGTTCATTGAATTTAATTAATTGCTATGCTAGGGAATTTTTTTCCCCCTGATGGTGGTTATGCCCATTTAAAAAGAACTTGTTTTTTATTGTAGCCAAGTGAAAAATAATGTGATTTGTGATTGTGTCTAGGTAATTATAATATCTACATCTATGACATGGTATCTTTGGTATATCCCCGACCCTCATTATCAATATATTTATGATCATTTTGTGTTCGAAAATAGTACAGAACAGAAATTCACATACGTTGCGGTAGTAAAAATGCAAATTTATTTCACTGAAACTCAAACAATTCTAATGTATGCAAATTTTTCAACTTGCTGCTGGTTTCTGTTCACCTGGAAAATTAAACATTTTGAGTGTTCGTGGCTATGCATTAAAATCCGGGATTAAAACCGGAACCATTACCGTAATCGTTAACCGGTATTAACCGTTTGAAATTGGTAGCCGTAACCGAAAACCGTAACCGAAACAAAACCTTTTACACAAAAACCGAAATAATAACACCCGAAACAAGCGCTACGAAACCGTTAACCGGTATTAACCGATTGAAATTGGCAACCATAACAGTTCTTTTAAACACAGTGATCAAAATCAAAATCAAAGTCAAACTTGCAAACCACTTGGGAATATACAATTTTGTTTTAAATTATTTTTTATCATGATGTTAATTAGCTAGGCGCCAAATAAAAAAAAAATAGTTTGATAATATTGAAATCTTAACTTTTCGGAATGTTTTGTGGTTGAAAGTGCGTCAAGTGGAGTTTTTGTTTGTTTTTAATCCCAATCAGCAACTGTATTTAAAACTGCAATTCGCTCACAAGTCTTTTTTGCTCTCTCTTTCTTTGCTTCCTTCTCTCCAGCCAGTGTTGCCAACTCTTCGGGTCATGAAAGAGCTAAACTAGCTTTAAAAACAGCTAGAAATTGGCAGAATATTTTGTTGTTGGCAAAAAAAAATGCTACAGTAATAAAACGAAATTTTTTTTATTTAATTCAGTGTTCCCAAATGGTCAATTGGGCTGACAAATGAATGTGTGGCAATATAACACGATTGTATTGCTAGTATTTTTTTAATATTTTGAAAATTTATAAAAATTAAATCATAAAAAAAATAGCGAAGAGATTTTTAAATTTATTTTTTTTTGCCGTCTCTCTGAGAATTGTTTGAAGAATTTTTTTGCATCAAAATATTTTTGGTTTGAGTCAGAGGAAGTTAGGAGATGTTTTTAAAAAGCTACAATTAGGCCAATTTCGCTTGGAAAATAGCTATAACTTCCGCTAGCCGCTATTTTAGAATAAATCCCGCATTCGCCAATTGCAACCCACTAGATCTAGCGGGAAATTAGCTAAATTGGCAACACTGTCTTCAGCTTTCGCTCTCTTTGTCAGATCGTGTCGCGAACGTTGAACGAAGATGAAGCTTCACTCGGCTGTCGTGGGTGTTGATGATAATGATGATCAGCGTGTTAATGATGATTATCGTGTTGATGCTAATTATTATGATGATGATTAAGTGCTTTTTATCCGCTGAATGTTGTGTGCGACTCATAAATGTTAGACGTATTTACTACGGCCTGTTATACCCGGCACTTGTAGCTTGCCAGGGTATATTGGAAGCAGAAACTCCTAAAAAAAATATATTTTAAATGTGTGAAACTCTGAAACCAAATTTGTTACACGCATTTTTTTTTTTTATTTATTTTTTATAAATATTTATTTTTATTGTGTAAATTGCGAAAAATTCCAGTACAATTAATTTATTTACTTAAAGTTTGTGAATTCATTATTTAAGTATAAACAACACTTATATTACATTCTCTCAATATATATACTATAACGCTTATAAGGTGTTAAAATACAAGTTTAAATGCCTTGATCGAGGGTATATTAAGTTAATGCACAGTGTGAAATAGCCAGAAGTATATATAGTATGCACATCGAGTCGATCTCAAATAAAGTAAAAGCTAGATGCACCAAATTTGGTATGTAGACTCCCTTATATTATTATATTTCAAAAGAAAAAAGAGAATTACAAATGGAATCTTAAACTGAATTTCTATTTGCTATTTACATTACAAAAGTTTAAATTAAGAATTATTTCATTATTATGAAAATATTAGTAAAGAAAGTAAGAGCTAGATGCGCCACATTTGGTATGTAGACTCCCTAAAATTATTATTTCAAATGCCACGCACCTTCGCCCACAAATTAAAAAAGGAGAACTACAAATGCATATATTTTCCATTTTAATTACACAATTTTTAAACAGGCTTTTTTTCGTGACTTGGATCAAAATTTATTTATTAACTCTTTTTCTCTGATAGGAAAATAATAATTATTAGTCAATTGATTTAATTGAATAGCTTATAACAAATGATATGTATATTTTATATTTAAAAAAGTTTAAATCGTTAGTGCCGGGTATTTGATAGTCGGGCATGCGACTAAAGCGTTTGCTAGCTGTACTTGTTAACCGTTGGCAAAAGTCGTTGATGGGTTCTTAAAGCGTTTAAAGCCCGGGACTGTGTCAGTTATAGCCGTGGCATTCACGGCATCACAACGCGCACAACTCCGGACACGGCCTTAAAAATTAAAAATCAAAATTTATAAAAACTCACGTTTATTCAATGGTATTCAGTCAAGTACAAGTCAATTAATTACTTTGGTCAATTTGTTATTTATTTTGTAAGTGAATTGAATGTGCGACAGTGCAGAAAATCAAGTTAACAACAATCAGATAAAAAACAAACATAAAAAAAAAATTAAAAAAAAAAATTAAATTACTTGTTTTAATTTGGACCTTGCAACATGGAATTGAAGACAATGCCACAACAAGTTAACGGGGCCAATGGCACCACCGCCAACAGCAACAACAACAACAGTAACAACATCAGCAACAACAGTAATAACAACAACATCAAAACAGATGTAAGCAATATTTCCGCATTCCCTTTTCCCCGCCCCTCTCAGTGCAATTAGCCAAATGCCATTTGGCCAAGAGTGACTTGTCAGTCAAGTAACTGGATATCACATAATTAGAAGCAACGCATATGAGATCGTACACAGAGCGAAAAGATCAAGTATTTGGCACATTTTGAACTTGATTTCTCACTACGCAAAGTCAAGTATTTCGATCTTAAATCTTCGATCTTTCATCGATCTTCAATATTTCAATTTCAAAATATTTTAAAATCAAAATCTAACTATTTAAGTTTTTTATTAAAAAAAATTAAAAAATTAAATTTACTATAAGTGCTAAAACTGACTAGAGAAATCATCATTTTAAACATAATCTTGACTTCAAAGCAGACAAGCCAGAACCATTTGGGAATTATAAGTCAGCGAACGTAAAAAATATAAAAGTATGCAAGAACTTGATTTCAGATTGTTATAAACATGATCTGTGAACTTATATTAAGAATTGTAGTACTCATTACTAGTAATTTTAGATATGTATTTGATTCAAGATTCTTTGCACTTATATTAAGATTGTTAGTACTTAAATTAAGGGGGTATTGCTGGTTGGAAGGCTATTTTTGGACCTTTTTTAAAAAAAATCGTATTTGATAACGGAAATAGTTATTTAAATTTTGTTTCTTTTTATTGTATTAAGAACATATTGAATTAAATAAAACAATTTTTTTTCCTTTGTACGAGGGCTGTTCAAAAAGTTGTGCGTCGAAAAAAAGGTATGCTGCAAAACGGATAACTTCACTTCGGATCATCCGAAATGGAAAAAGTAAACGGCGTTCGATTCAGTGCAGATGTAATTCGGGCTCCTATCTCAATTATAATTTTGCGATTTTTTTTGCGAAATGGCAGCCATTGAAAAATTAAAAATCGATTTTGGGCAATTTTTTCTCAAATATACTCAAATATCCAAACTATAAAAATATGGAAAAAAAAAATTTTTTTTTGCCAACTAGCAATACCCCCTTAAAGAATTTTTGTGCTCATTTTCAGTAATTCTTATACATTTTAAGTATCGAAAAGACTTTTTCAATGTGTAACACTAAAATCTTCATTTCAAAAAACAACAAAAAATTAAATACTATATAATTTTTATAGCTATACAGTATATATAGTGGCATCATTAAAAATGAGCTACAGTTAAATTGTTAATTGTATTTTAAGGCACCAAGACCAACAATCGCCATAAACTAAAGTGAATCTCATTACTTGATACTTTGTTGGCTCAAGATACTATTATTTATCTGCACAACAAGAATAGAATGGAATAGAAAAATATAGTATAAACCACATTCAGATATTCAGATATCCAGATCTGGGCAGATCTTTTTGCTGTCTGTCTGTCTGTCAAGAGCCAAGTGTTAGAAACGAAACGAGTTTCGAGTTGAGGCAATACAAATATGGTACATATAAATATATTTATACACATCCATGTACAGGGTGGGCCAAAAGAAGTCACCCTATTGGAAGGGGTTTTCGACTTGACCAATAAAATTCTTAAAGTTTATATAAACACAATCAAAAAACCAGGGACTGTAATTATTATAGGTGATGTTAAAAAAATGTTGAAATAATGATTAATTTAAATTTTTATAGATTTGCTTACAAAATAATGATTAATTTTGAGTTATACTTTACTTCTCAACCAATATTCATTTTTTTTGAGCAAAAAAATAAAACTTAGTGCATAATCCTTATTTCATGAGCAAAAAAATAAAACTTAGTGCATAATCCTTATTTCATGAGTATTATTTTTTTGCTCAAAATAAAACTCAAGTTGTAGTTTCGACTTTTTCTGAGGGAATAAAGGCAAAAATGATACATATTCCTAGTCAATAAGCAATGAAAATGCTCAATAATAATCCATAAAAAAAAATTCTTATGTTGAGCATCGAATTAAGTCTGGTCGAAATTACAACTTGAGTTTTATTTTGAGCAAAGAAATAATGATGATTAATGAAATAATGATTTTTTTTTTTATTTAAAAATAATAATTATTATTTGAGAATTAAAGTATGACTTGAAATTAAGTTTTTCATTTAAAAAAAAAATGAGAGCCCAACAACATTGGATGACTTCTTTTGGCCCACCTTGTACAAATGTATACAATGTAGTATGTACATATTTAAATAGGGTTTTATTGCTTCGACTAATAAATAGACGCGAGGTGTTTCCCAGACTCATTATCTAATTGTATATTATCTACTAGTACAAGAGTCGCATGTGCATTTTGCATTTGCATTAAGACTCGAAGTGTTCATTGAGCTAGAAGATCGATGTGTGCATTTTTTATATGTATGTATGTAGATCGATAATACACAGCGCAAAAAAAGCTGCACTTAAATTAAGTTCCAATGAGCTCAACTTTCGAATTTTTGATCAGGGAATCAAGCCGAAACAAATATCGGTCACGGTCCAAAATACAATTTTAAATATTAAAAAATTATATATATATACACACATATGCACCCCTGGACAAAATAATAAGTACACTCTTTTTTTTACTATAACAGCTTTTGTATGTCAAGTCTTCATATTTAAAAAATTTATTTGGAAAGGTCATTGAAATTCCGATTGCATGATACAAAACTTTTCTTAAACAATTAAGTACCCATTGAAAATTTCGAATTTATCTAAAGGTCTATTTTTTCCACTTTTTTCCTCTATTTTTTATAAAAAATGTTTTGATGCAGAAAGTTTCTTTAAACTTTTAAATAGTAACTGCAAAATTTTTTCAAATATCTTTTCGCTAGTATTTTTTATATTTTTATATTTTTTGAAAATTGCTTATTGCCTTTTAAGCAATTTTCAAAAAATATATAAAACTGTGTACGAAATACTTGATTATTTCCTTCTGTGTAGAAGCACCAAGTGATCTTGAAGTTTGTTAATAACTCCATAGAAAATCAAATTGATCTTGACGCAGATCAATGAGATCTTTCGAAGATCAAGGTTAGAATTCATATTGAGATCAATATTGTTTTGTTTGTTGATCATTGAGATCTATAAAAGTTCAAACTGATGTTGTAAATTTGTGTAGATAACTTATAAGAATTTAGTTCACCCACTTTACTTAGCACTAAATACATAGATCATTTCGATTTCTTAAGATTTTCATGTAGTTATCGTTGATCGCCAAATGCAATCTCTGTGATCTTATTGATCGCCCAAGCCAAGTTATCTTTATAATTAATTTCTTGGAATCATATGAATTGGCTTATCTTTATAATCTGATGCAGATCGTCGGACAGATTATCTATGTAGATCACTTGAGAAAATCAATAAGATCTTGATAGCTTTCTGACTTTGTTAGATCAGTTTTCAAATTGATCTCATTATCTTATACCCGATCATTTACAAGATGTTTGTTTACCTAATAATACTTATAATCAAGTACAAAAATTTATCCATTCACGATCGCTGAGATCCGCAATCAGATATCCGTATTCAAATATTCTCAAATCTGTCTGCTGTCTGATACAAAAACAAAACCCAGACGCAACATGTGTTTATCCAATAATCAATGCCGGTTCGTACAATGTACTTACTTAGTATCTGTCTCTGTTCTCTGGTGGACTTATTAAATCTAATGACTAATGCAATTAAACTGTATCTCGTTATCTCCCGTTGATTGCTGATCGTTCGGATCGCGGGTATTTTTGAAGTCGTGAAGAAATTGGGTTATTTTTATAAATATTATTCTTTGATCAAGAAAACTGGTTTAAGGTCTTTGTCTGTACACTCAACTCCCATAAAAATTTTAAAATAAAAATGCTTACGACATTTGTACAGTTATTTTTATGTTTACATAGTTATACCCTTTATTTCTTGAGAGTGGGTATTATAAGTTTGTGGAAATGTTTGTAACAGACTTAAATGTACATATCAGACTTAGTTATAGGGTGACTTCTAGTCGAGTCAGTGCGTGCGCCGAGTATTTTGAGCTGAGTACAGGGTATCTACCAGTCTAATATGTGCATAAGTGTCAAAAAAGTATAAGCTTTCAAAGCAAGTTAAAGGGTATTTTGACAGTCGAATATGTACAAATGAAATGAAAAGAAAAATTACAGGGTATCTGGCTAGTTGCGTGTACACACAAATGGTTTAAAATCATTTGCTGGGCACAGGGTATACAGCTACGTTTGTACTCTACAGTCTACAGTCTTTGGTCTTGGTACAGGGTATCGGCTAGTCGAGCACGCCATTCCAAGAAACTTTTGACTTTCCCGCTCATTTATTAATAGCGATAAACGACACAATTTTATTTGAACAGAACTTCTGGAAACACAAAAATGCTCGAATGTGTTATTTGAAAAGCTGTTCAAACATTTAAAAAAATATAATAAAAGGAGAATTAATTGTTAATAAATATTTTAATGTCGCTCACAATTAATTAAACACAACAAGTTTGAAAGTTGATGTGATAGTCTTACTTGTTAATATATTTAAAAATATAATTATTTACAAATAAATGAAAAATTAAATAAATAAAATACATCTTTTAAGTCTTTGTCAATATGAATAAATAAATATGAAATAAACAAAATAAATATATTTAATAAGAAGTTGAAGTCTCTGCAAAGTAAATAATAAATTGAGTATAACTTTTAATAAATAAATAAATAAGTAAGAAAGTACAAAAATAAAACAAAAATATAAAATAAACATTTAAAGTTTCTGTCAAGTAATTAAATGATTTAAAATAAAAATAAATAAAAAATAAATTAATAAATAAATAAAGAAATAAATAAATAAATAAAATACAATACAAATTTGAGTCTCTTCAAGGTAAATAGTAAATATAGTTATTAATAGGTAAATAAATAAATAAATAAATAAAAAAAACTAAATAGGTAAATATAATAAAAATATAAAATAAACATTTTAAGTACCTGTCAAGTTAATAAATAAATAAATAATTAAAAAAAATAAATAAACAAGTAAATAAAAAAATAGTTGAATAAATAAATAAATAAAAAAAAATAAATTAATAAAGAAGTAAATAAATAAAAAAAATATACAAATAAATAAAATAAAAATTTGAGTCTCTTCAAAGTAAATAGTAAATATTATTATAATTATTAATAAGTAAATAAATAAAAAAAAGTAGGTAAATAAATAAGTAAATACAATAAATATTTCAAGTCTCTGTAAAGTAAATACAATAGTTTTCAGTGACAAGTAAAGACACTTAGTTAATAACTAACTAGTATTTGTGATAGTCACTTTGCTTACATCTGACTTGAGTCAAAGCTTAAGTTTTGATTCATGAACGGGTTTTCACGGCAGTTTTATGTAATGCAAATGATTGAAATGAATGAGTGTTAAAACAAACTGCAAATATTGTCAATCCGTTAGTTTTATATATTGTATATATATAATTATATATGTCAGACAGGGGGACTTACAACGAATTATACTATAACTATAATGCACTTTGTTTTTATTTTGATAGTCAGTATGCAAAGATAAATTTAATTGTTTTTCCCCCACAATTTTTGTGGTCAGAGCTCTTTGAGTACTTGCGAATATATTCACAAATATAGACATGGCGTGCATTATTCATTTGGTAATTACACAGCATTAGTCACAATTAAAGCTAAAATTAGTTTTACTCAAGTTCAAGTTGGTTTTTTTTTTAAATTTCCCCCATTAATTTTGTCCATTCTCAAGTCAACTTTTAATCTGTTTTTCACACATATTTATTACATACATATTATTTTAACTTTTTCTTATTTCCGGATTCTCTGTTTTCTTATCGTTCGCCACACGTCACGTTCGTCACGCGCTTTCCCCATTGTTGTCTTCGAAATAAAGCTGCTTTGTTATCTTATCAAGATCATAAATCAAATTTCCCAATAATTCAACTGCGATTTGTTTAGCCAGCGGCTAAAGCTCCAATTAACCAATTAGCCGTGATGTTGGTAGTACTAACGAGGCTGTAAACAGTTTATAGCCATCCATTAAATGCCACAATAACAATTGTTAACACGTTAACATTGTATTGACGCACAACAAAGTCGTCTATTTGTTAACTTTACACCAGGCATTAAAACCCAAACAAATATCGGTTTCAAAACCCATAACAAAATATCAGAGATCGCCTACAAGATTTATGAGTCTGAAAAAATCGAAAACGCTTAAAATTTTTAGTTTTAAATTATTTCTAACTTGTTTTTTTTTTAAGTTTTTATAATAAAAATTGTTTATAAAAGTTATTTGCAATTTTTAAAATAACAATTAAAAATAAAACTTTTTTTCAATTGTTATTATAAAAATTGGAAATAAAATTAAAGGCAATAAAATACCGATTATTTTTGCATCTTTTATTTTATTTTTTTTTTTTTGTGTATGAAAACCCGAAACAAATCTTATTAATGAAACGGTTACTAAACGGTTATTTCGGTTTACAAAGTTTCGGTTTTGAGGTTTCGGTTAAATGAAAATATTTTTTTTCGGTTACGGTTTCAGTTATGGTTTTAAATTTCAATCGGTTTTTACCGGTTAACGGTTACGGTTTCGGTTAGAGATTTTCTTCCTGCTTTAACATCAACTTGCTTATTTAGAAATTAAAAATTGTTTTTCTTTTAAAATTGTTACATTAATTTTCTATTTTCAGTAATATTTAAATTTAAAAATTTTTGTTTATCTTCACTTCGAATTCAATCAATGTTGCCATACGAACACATGTTTTGCAAATATGGCAACGCCATTGCTGGCCACTTCTGCGATGAGAACTGCCAACTTGTCGCTCAGGTGTGGGCATGGCGTTGCCACACTCACAAAAATCTTCATTTTTCTAATAAGATTCATTGATGAAAATAATTCTTATTTAATTGAAAATCTATTAAAAAGCATTTGAAGACTTTTATTTATTAAAATTGAATTAAATAGGTTTTAAAATGTATGTGCGTTAAAAACAATCGGACGAGATTTATGAACTTAAAGATCATTCAAAGAATTACACAAAATAATCTAATCTATCAAAAGAGATATGCATTTATATGCTAAATATTACTCAGGTTTAAGCATACATAAACTTCTATATTTGGGTTAATTTTTAAAAAAGACTTGTTATTGTTGGGCAATTACAATCATAATCACATTTAAACAACTTATCAACTTGACGCATAAACATTTGTTTTAGAGTCTGGGAAAGTATGTGTAAATATTGCTAAATAAATTACTTATCATCAAGTCGTGATAACATTGACTGACATTTTTGGGTGAACAAATTTTAAAAAGAATTAATTTGTTCTTTTACTTTGCAGCATCATGAGAAGGAGGCACAGAGTGCGGATAAGGAACGTTCCAATTGGTCAAATGGTCTGGAGTTTCTCATGTCCTGCATTTCGGTATCCGTGGGATTGGGAAATGTCTGGCGATTTCCATTCACGGCCTACGAAAATGGAGGCGGCGCCTTCCTCATACCATACATCATAGTTCTCTTTTTGATCGGTAAGTCTATAACTTAAAGAGCTAAAAATCTAGTGACGAAAATTTCTCATATCCAATTTTGTGACAAACGATACTAAATGAATTTTTCGATCGATTTAAGAGATAAATACTAGTGACGAAAACATTTCTTTTGACGTAAATTTCTGATATCTAATTTTGTGACAAACGATACTAAATGATTTTTTTTATCAGCTACAAATCTAGGGACGAAAATACAGTCGAACTTCCCTAACTCGAATCACCATTATCCACGAAAAAAGTTCGAGTTAGGGAGACTTCGAGTTAGGGAAGTAGAATTGTATGAAATTTGCCTAGTATTGCCAATCGATTTTGTTCGAGTTAGAGAGACTTCGAGTTAGGGAAGTTCGAGTTAGGGAATTTCGACTGTATTTTCATGCCCCACAATTTCTGATTTTTAATTTTGTGACGAACGATATAATTTTGATTGGCAAAACTACTACTTTATGAGTCAAAAATTAAGTAACAAAAATATAACCATGCCCAAAACTTTCTGATATCCAATTTTGTGACGAACGATATTAAATGATAGTTTTGATTCGAAAAACTACCACTTTATGAGTCAAAAATCTAGTGACGAAATCATTTCCATGCCCCAATATATATGAAAAATCAATTTTGTGACGAACGATATTATATGAGGGTTTTGATTCGCAAAACTACTACTTTATGAGTCAAAAATCTAGTGACGAAATCATTTCCATGCCCCAATATATCTGAAATTCAATTTTGTGACGAACGATATTAAATAATATTTTTGATCGGTAAGTGTACAAACTTACGAGCTAAAAATCGAGTGACGAAAACATTTCCATGCCCAAAAATTTCTGATATCCGTTTTTGTGACGAACGATACTAAATGTAACATATACATACATTATCTTGTATCCCTTATTCGCATAGGCAAACCGATGTATTATCTGGAGATGATAATTGGACAGTTTACGAGTCAGGGCACGGTGAAGATCTGGTCCGTCTGTCCCTCGTTTCTGGGCGTTGGCTATGGACAGGCCTTTGCCACGATCTGCATCATCTCCTACTACTCCTCGTTGTTGGCCTTGACAATCTACTATCTGTTCGTATCCTTCCAAGCCGAGCTGCCTTGGTCCTTTTGCCAGGACGATTGGCTCAACTGTGTCAACTCCAGTCCAGACCAAAATGCTCGCTCCTTGCTGAGCAATGCCAGCTCAGCCCTGATGACATTGGCGGATAACTCAACCGATTTCAGTGGCAATACCACAAAACTGCAGAGCAGTTCCGAACTATATTTTCTGTAAGTAAAGAGTAATTTTAATTAGACAGGGTCTCTACGAGTCGACCAAGTTTTATTTTGTTTCGAAAATTAAGTTTAAAAATATACAGGGGTGACACAAAAATCGCAAGCGAAATAGAATTTCGCAGAAAGCAATTCCGCACGGAAAATTCCGAGCTGCCACAGAAATTCGAGAGATTTAATTTTTTTTAGCATTTTCAACAACCTTTTCGAACTACGCTGCTAAGGGTTGACACTTTTTCAGATTAAATTACCCAAAGGTTTGATTAGCAACTTTTTCACGTTTATCATTGCAGAACATTAAACTTTTAATTTTTTCCTGGTTTAATTAATATAATTTAATTTATTTATGTAATAATTGATTTTGTTTAGCTGAAAAAAATTTAAAAAGTAATTGGCGCGAAAAAATAAAAATTACTCGACAGTTCTAACAATTGTCTGCCATTAGTCTGGCAACTCTTCGTGAAAAATGTTTTCACAAATTGCACAATAAGTTTAAGGTTTTTTTCGATAAAACTTGATTTACCTCAAAAGAGCTATTTTTTTACTGCGTAATTTAAAGAAAACTGAAGTGCTTCCATATATATTTTTTAAATATCTTACTTCGAATTTTGACTAAAAAATGTGGCATCGCTGACCCTGACTTCGAAAATCTAAATCGGACTAGGTGGCAGCATCGGACGAAAACGGACTTAGCGCTAGTTCTTTCCGCACAAAATTATTATGCGAATTGACCTGTGGGACCGCGAAATGAAATTGATGTGAAATTCAAGCGAAAGCGATTTCTGTGGCATCCCTGATAGAAAAGATTTCTAGGCTTATAAAATCTAAGTAATTTCAATAAATCACAATAAAAATTAGTGATGTTAAAATACATCGAAAAATGGACAATTTGATTTTCAAGTTGACTTTAAAATCGATTTTCATGAGTATTCCTGATATTCTGAAATTAAATAAATTTGAATGCAGAATTAATTTGAAAATTGGTTTAGCTATAAAAGTTGAAAGACTATTTTGTTTTGAAATTGAAAGTGGGAACAGCTCTTTCAACTTTTCAAAACGTATGCAAAGAAAAAGTATATTTTTCATAAAAGTACACATTAAAAAGTAATCGAAAAATAATTAAAAAAAAATGGCTTACAGTAATGTGGTTATCAAGGAGAAGACGGATATTTCGGATGGCATTGGCAATCCCGATTGGAAGCTGGCCATAGCGCTGTTCGTCTCCTGGGTGATCATTTTCCTGGTGATAATGCGAGGCGTGAAAAGTTCAGGAAAGGCGGCCTATTTCCTAGCCCTGTTTCCCTACGTGGTACTCTTCGCACTGCTGGGCAGAGCCGTCACTCTCGAGGGCGCTGTCGACGGCATCATCTTCTTCTTGAAGCCCCAATGGGGCGAACTTCTCAATCCCACTGTGTGGAAGGAGGCGGTGGTGCAATGCTTCTTCTCGCTGGCCGTTGGCTGTGGACCGATCATCATGTTCGCCTCCTACAATCGATTCAATCATCCCATTTACAGGTGAGTTCAGCTCTGATCTGAGACATACCCTATAATATTACAGTAATGGACACAATAATAGATGCCAATTTATAGTAATATAATAAAAAGCTTCGCATGAATATGGAATCAGAGTCCCATTGTTTTCTTTAATTTTGAAACATTCCTAAATAGGTACTAAGTAAAAATTATGAAATTAAAAAAAATATTTAACGTGCGCAACAGACAAAAATTATGATATTTATTCAATGAGACTACTTATCAGAATTTTTAAGCTGAATTAATATGGTCAATTACTCCACTTAATTTTTTAAATTTATCAAAAAAAATTCGCTATAAAATGGAAAATTGCACATAAATCCCAAAGTTGACTTCCATTTTTTGTAACGTTCGCGACGGAGTTTTCAGCAAGCTTAACTTTATTCTAAAATAGTAAGACTATTATCTTAAAAAAGTTTAAAAGTACTTTCAAAGAACTGAATTTTTCAGGAAATCTTATTAACATTTACCAATCTGAACTGTATTCAATTTAACATGAAAGTATGCGTGAAAATGTTCGTAACGTTCGTGAAGCTGGATTAGCCCATATATTTTATATATTATCAATACATTATTTTAATAATTATGCTTATATATCATAGATATTATTTTAATAATTATGTTTTCTACAGGGACGCCATGATTGTCACCACTCTGGACACGTTAACGAGTCTTCTGGGTGGCATTACGATATTCGCGATATTGGGCAATTTGGCCCACAATCTGCAGATTGAGAATATCAGGGATGTGGTGCGGAGTGGAACCGGTTTGGCTTTCATTTCCTATCCGGATGCGATATCGAAATTCCAGGCTGTTCCCCAGTTATTCTCGGCGCTCTTCTTCTTTATGCTTTTCGTTCTGGGCGTCGGTTCGATTGTCGCACTACAATCCACGATTGTGACCATCATCTGCGATCAGTTCAAGTCGTGGAAGTACTGGAAGGTCGCGTTGACCACCTCCATATGCGGTTTTCTTATGGGCTTGGTCTACATAACGCCGGTAAGATCAACTACATATTATGATATATTTATTATTTACTTAATTTTAATTAATTTATTATAGGGTGGTCAATGGATCCTTACGCTGGTGGACTTCTATGGTGGCACCTACGTGGTCTTCATATTAGCCATCTTTGAGCTGGCCGGCATTGTTTGGATTTATGGTAAGGTTGCTTAACTCAGAGATTCTACTTGATTTTCAATATTAAGGTTTTAATTAGTTCAGCTATCATCCATGTTAACATCCATGTTATCAATTGTTAACATGCATTACGAATTCATGTTAAGTTTGTGCAGTGTTGCCACCTGACAATTTTAATTTTTGTTCGTCGGCAGAATCTCAAAAAATATGAAGTTGTTAATGTTATGTTATCATCCATGTTAACATCCATGTTATCAATTGTTAACATGCATTACGAATTCATGTTAAATTTGTGCAGTGTTGCCAACTGACATTTTAAATTTTTGGTCATCAACAGAATCTCAAAAAACATTAAGCTGTTAATGTTATGTTATCATCCATGTTATTGTCCATGTTATCAATTGTTAACATGCATTACGAACTCATGTTAAATTTGTGCCGTGTTGCCAATTATCAATTGTTAACATGCAGTACAACTTTTAATTTTGTAAAATTCTATATTTTTTCTTGAACCTATGCACAGGTCTGCAGAATCTGTGCGATGACATCGAGTTCATGAGCAATAAGAAGGTTTCCTTCTATTGGCGCATCTGCTGGTTCTTCTTCACACCCGTCATGATGATTGTGATCTTCATCTATTCCATGATCACCATCCAACCGATCAAGTACAGTGAAACATACTTTCCACTCTCCGGAGACAGTAAGTACAAAACACTTTTAAAGAGAAAACAAAAAATTAAGATAATATTGGAAAAAAATCTTTACACAGAAGTCGTAAATTACATTTGAGTTTTATTTTAAGTAAAGGATAAAATAAAACTCATTCATAGTCATTATTTTTGAGTTCTTTTTTTTTGATCATAATCATTACTTTTGATTTTCTTTTTTTGATCAAAAATAATGCTTAAGGTGTTAGTTTTATAAAATTACTCAAAAATAATGATTATCATTAAGTAAACCACAAAAAAATTAAAATGTAATTTTTATAATATAATTTATAATGATTACGGGCCCTGCAAAAAACAGATATGCTGTTCCCAAATTGATTATCGACGCAATTTCACTACATTTAATTCATGAAACATCTAAAATTTTTCCAGGGACCGTAATTATTATAGCTTTAAGAATATTAATTATTCAATAAAAGTCAATTTTTTGATTTTTATCAAAAAAATTGAAAAAAAACTTATTTTTCAATCTAAATGTAATAATTATTATATAAAAATAAAATTTTAATTTTTATTAAAGAATCGTTGAAAATAAAAATTATTTTTAAATTTTTATTATAAAAATTGAAAATAAAAGTAATTTAAAAATTGAAAAAAAAAGTTATTTTTAAATTTTTATTATAAAAATTGAAAATAAAAGTTACTTTCCAATTTTTATTACAAAAATTGAGAATTAAAGTTTATCGAGTTTCTCAGAACTCTTCTTTGCGGTGAATGTTTTTTCTATTTAATTTATTTTTTTTTTTGTGTTAAATTTGTATTTCTTTTATTTTATTTTATTTTATTTATTTATTTTAGTTGCCGGCTGGCTGCTCTTTGCCGTGGGAGCTGCCCAATTTCCACTCTGGGGCTGGTGGTACATCAGCACCCATAAGCGTGGCAGTTTTGCCAAGGTGACATATTTGAATTTAAATTGATAATTATACTTAGTTATAAATATTAAACTCTTTTTTTTTGTTGACAGTCTTTCATGGCATCGATGAGGCCCAATGACAAGTGGGGACCCTCGAATCCACAGATCCGACGGGATTGGCTCATTTTCAAGAGTGAATTGATTGTGAAACGGGCTGCGAAAGCGAAATCAAATAAGATGGGATTCTTCCGGCAGAAACTGGTCAATCTGTTTGGCAACACCAGCTCCTAGTCAAAATCCATCCAACGAGATTAATTCTATATTTTATTATGTATATATTGTATTATATGCCTAGTTATATTCGTAATTCGTATAATGCCAAACTCAGACTCAGACTCAGCCTCTATGAAGCCGATGGTTCTGCTCAAAACAAATGAAAAAAGAAGAAATATATCTAATTGATAAAAGATTCACAGACAAAGAAAGTGGATCTCAAGTCCGAAATCTGGGAAATTCAAAACCCAACTGATTAATCTTATTGCAGATCGACTCTAGACTTTACCCAAACACATTTTTTTTCTCTTTTTTTTTTACTATTTTTGCATGTTGTAGTTTTAACTGTCGCATTGTTTTTGTGTATTAAATTCTGTGCCGAAATAAATTATTTTTTATTAAAATTTATTGTATATTTTATGTTTTATTATGTTGTTCTAAAAAATAAGAATTTTTTTAAAAATGTTTTGATAAAATTTAACAAATACCATTTATTAAATAAATTGTATTATTTACTATTTATATGCAGCCTACGACGAACCAAAAAGCAAATGTTATTAATTTTGTTAAAATATGTACACTCATGGACAAAATAATAGGTGCGCTCTTTCTTTTACTATAACAGCTTTGTAAGTCAAGACTTTAAATTTAAAAAATATATTTGTAAAGGTCATCTAAATTCCGTTGATATGATGCATAACTTTCCTTAACCCATTAAGTACCCATTGAAATACTCGAATTTTAAAAGTCTACTTTCAAAACTGTTTTCCTCGATTTTTTCCAAAAAATGTTGGGATGCAAAAACATTCTTCAAACAATTTTAGGAGTGACTGCAAAAAAAAAATGTTGAAAAATATTTTTGCTAGTATTTTTAATAATGTTTTGAAAATCCAAAAATGTCACTTTTAACCCATTTTTCCTACTTTTCGCACAAAAAGTGGCTTTTTTGCACTTTTTAAAACATTTTAGCAAAAATTTTTGAAAATTGCCAAAAAGATGTTGTGTTGCCTAAAAGATAATAGCTAAAAAATTACCCTTTATAAAAATATGAAAAAAAATAGTAAAAAAATGTTTGCCAAGCAGCACTACCCCCTAAGGACAACTTTATATATATACTTACCACTTTTTTCAGAGCTTCATCCTTACCTGTTTAGAAACATATACCATGATCATTTTAAAATTAAATACAGGTAAATAGATAATTTGAAAGAGCTTCAATCTGTAATTCCCATAGAAAGAAAAAACGTTTGGGGAATATTGTTTTCATACAAAGCCCTTTATTATGTTAAAATTTTTCAATTTGTTGTCATTAATTAATAATTTACAATTTTACTTAATGTTGTTGTTGTTGTTCTTGTTCATGTTGTGGGTTTTTCATTCTTGCTTTCCCATTTTGTTTTTGTTTCTTCTGTAATTTGTTTGCATTTTGTTGGGGTTTTGTGTACATTATAACAGTACATCAATTGATTTAATGGTATTTTAATGGGTAAATTTGCTATAAATAGTGGGAGGGGGGATCCTTATAAGGTAAATGCTTAATGAGCAAAAAAAAAAATCAGATCAGTTTATACTACAATACAATACATACATATGTATACAAAATAACAAATCGTAAATCTAATAAACATTCTTAAAATTCATATCCCAAATACATATTTGTTTTTAATTTCTTGTATTTATTTTTTTTTGTTTTGTTTTATTTTTTTTTTTAGTAATTGTTTTTAGTATTTTTTCATGTATTTAGTATTTTTTGTTGTGTGTTTTTTATTCCTTTTCATCGTTTTCTCAACTCTCGTTTTTATGCGTTTAAGGACTACAAATTAATTTCTCTCTGTGTGTTTGTGTATATGTTTTAGTGTGAGTGTGTGTATGTGTGTGTGTAAAGTATGTTTTTGGTTTGTTTGTTTTAAATAGTAAAATACTAATTTAGCAAATGTAGGCACCCTAAATATTAAAGCTTTTGCAAAACACGGTTCCTCGATAAAGATAACAATATTAATTTAATTTTTAATTTTAAATTTAAATATACAATACCGTTAATTCAAAATAAACTATTTGTTTAGCCACTGAATTGTATGTAAATTACATAATTAGTTTTTTTTTTGAGTTTTTTTTTTGTTTTGGTTTAGCATTCATTTCTTTTAGAAACTAGTGTTTGTTTTTATTTTTATTATTAATTTTTTTTTTTAAATTTACTTTTATATTAAATTTTTTAATGTATACTTTAATTTAAGTACATTCGGTTTTAGCTTTTTTATTTTAGTTGTTTATTTGTTTGTTGTTGTTTAAGTTTTTGGGATTAGTTTAAATTGTTGTTTGCATTTAAATTTAAATTTAATTTACTTTACTTTACGTTCTCATTTCCATTTCATTTTAAATTTTAATAAAAAATTGTTTCGCATTTGTTTGTGTTTTGTTAATTTATTTATTTTTATTGTTTAGTTTAACAAATAATTGTTATGTTATGTTTAATAAATTGGTCTTTGCTTCGGCTTTCGTTCAACTACTGAATACATTATATACTTAGAATACATGTAAAGTCAAATATGATCTTTGTTTTAGTTTAGTATATATATATATAGTATATATGTGGTATATAGTAGATAGTATGGTTTCATCTTGTTCACTTTTATTTTAATTTGTTGTTACATTTCGTTTTCGTTCTTTTTGACTTTTTGAACATGTACATACATATATTGTATATTGTATATGTATAACCCATTTTGTTTATTTGATGTTGTTGTTTTTTGTTACTTTTACTCTATTCTATGCCGTTGTCCGTTTTTTCAGGCCGGATTTCTATTTAAAAGTTATGTATATGTAAGTAGTATCTATCGTCCTCTTGTCTGTAGTAAATGTACCAAAAGTTTCATGTTGTTGTTGTTGTTGTTGTTGTTGTTGTTATTATTATTGTTGTTGGATCGAAGTAAAACTCAATATTCAATGTCAAATGGAATCATGAACTGAAGTTGGTCAACACTTTGTGATTTTCATAGTATTCCGTTGTGTGCTGAAGAGAAGAACACACACACACATACATACAAAGTTATTGCAACGAACACACACACACACACTCACACACACAGACACATACATACATATATCAGAGTAACACACAGTGCACAATGGGTCAAGTATGTGAGAAAAAAAGACTTAAGACGGTTTTGCTGGTTGGCAAGAAATGTTTTTCAATTTTTTTTTGCATATTTTTATAGCTTGGATAATTGAGAATATCTTCTTAAAAGGGTTTTTTGAAGTTCAAAATTCTTTAGGAGATATTGTCTTTTTTGTGAAGCAATTTTTATGTTAATGCAAAACTTTAAACGCGTTTATCTCGAAACCACGTTTATCGAGCTGGCGGCACTGATTGCGCCCGTAGTTCTGAACCGATTTTGATGAAACAAAGTGCAATCGACGCAGAATTGTCACCATTATGGCCCCTACCTCAATGATAATTTTAAAACTTTTTTTACGTTTTTTTTTTTACACTAAACTACAAAAAAAAAAGCCCAAAATCGAATTTTAATTTTTCAATGGCTGCCATTTCGTAAAAAAAAAAATCGCAAAATTATGGTTGAGATAGGGGCCCGAATTACATCTGTAGTGAATCTAACGCCATTTACTCTTTCCATTTCGGATGATTCGAAGTGGAGTTATCCGTGCCGCAAGCAGCATACATTTTTTTTCGACGTCCAACTTTGAAGGCCGACAACTTTTTGAACAGCCCTCGTACAAAGGAAAAAAATTGTTTTTTTTTAATTCAATATGTTCTTAATACAATAAAAAATACAGAATTGAAATAACTACTTCCGTTTTCAAATAAGATTTCTTTTAAAAAAGGTCCAAAAACAGCCTGCCAACCCGCAATACGCCCTTAAATAAAAAACAAAAATATGATAAATTGTGTGTGAATCTAAAACTTTTCTAGTCGTAAGACAACTCGACTAGCATATACCCTGTACCCAAATACTGAAGTAATATTTATTTGTATTCTACATTTCTACATATTCCACTTAAGGCATTATTATGCAATATTCGGAATAATTAGTTTGCAACGAATTAGATGTAAATATTTTTCAAAGAATACTATTAAGTATTTTTTAAGTCTTAACAGACTGAAAGGACCTATTTAACAGTATTCATTTTACAGGGTTACCTAATTATTTTGTTTAATTACTCTTTTATTTACATACAACTTTTTCTCACATACAATTTTTTTTACGGATCATTGTGCAATATTCAGAATAATAATATTGATAGATTTTTTAAGATAGATCTTTTTTGACAGACACACTTGACTTATATATTTTTCAACTACTTTTTAATCCATTTTTAATTGGGTACCGGGTATAAAGAATTCTATACTGTATTTTCCATTCTAAAAATTGTTGAATATATATGACGAGTAATAATAATATGCCTCAAAGAATTGTGATTGAAGATTTTGAATATACATACATATGTATATCTCTCGATATAGATCATTTAATTTATGTTGAGCTTGTTCAATTCTGATTAGACTCCACACTCACTGACTCTGACCCACTGTGCGCCGCACTGTGGGCTGATTAAACACAAACATTGTGCGATTCTGTTCAATATTGTTATATAGTTGGGTAGTTTTAGAATGTAAGTATTGTTTTAATAATTCATTTTGTTAAAGGGTGTTCGATTCGTTTAGTTTGTTTTGCTTTTGGATTTGTGTGTATAATAAAAAGACCTGTCTTGAATTTTCGGTCCCTCATATCAAAGTTTTTTTTTTTGGGTTTTGCATTTATAATTATTATTAAATTTTGTTTTGCTTATCAGTTTACTCATTTTGTAAGGTATTGTTTGTGTTTTTAGGAAACCAGTTCAAACGGGAGAAATTTTTAGATGGTATAGATTTTATTATATAAGGTTTGTTCTTGTTCTTGTTCGTGGTTGAAGATTTTCATATGGAGTGTTGAAACCCAAATATGCATTATATAGTACATAAATATTAAAGCTGGGCGTATCTCGTATATTTTATTCATTGTTTTTTGTTTTATTTGTAACATCCTTACGTTTTAGTTCGTGTCTCTCTTGTCCACAGTGTTCGTATCATGTATGTATGTGTGTGTGTTCGTGTGGTTTTTATTTTCTTATTTTTCATTATTGTGATAAAGCTATTTTGACAGCAGTCTTGAACGTTCATTTCAATTTCATTTTCAATTTAAATATTCAATATTATAAATAGGTATACATGTTTAAGGGTTCGTTTTTTCCACTTCTCTCGCTCTTTTTCTTTTTTGTTTGGTATTTTTCTTTGGGCATTTTTAAATTATTTATTTCGCTTCATTGATGGACTTACTGCAGTTGAGAATATATATATTCATGCTTAGAATTTGCTAATTATGTAATCGAATTAAACCAGCGGTGGGCGCGCAATGGCTCCGGGAGCCAGCGGCTGCTAACAAATTCAGATTTCGTGCCCACCGCTGAATTAAACAGTCAAAAAACCGGAAACGAGATTCGATTTTGATTCGACAATACAGGTTCATGCTATATTCTCCTGTTACTTTATTACAGTGGTGCCCAACGCCTCTACTCAAAAAAAAAGTCCGGTTAAACCCAAAAAAAAGGACAGAAAACGGACACATTTTTTTTTAAAGGACACAAAATCCGGACAAACATTTTTTTCTTATTAATACATAATATATTGATTGATAAAATAATATTGTAGCTTTAAAAATAACTTTAGAGTTGAAAGTATTAGCTCTTTATTAGCCAGTAAAATATTTTCCACAGAAAATGCATCAATTTTTTTTAAATTTCAAAGTTTTTTGGCGAACCGAATATGAATGTATATGATAAATTCTATGAGCGACTTAGAACATTGAAAAAAGGTTGGAACGATAATGTAAATTAAATTAAAAAAAAAACGTAATTTTTCGGATAGGGAACGTTTAAAAACTTTTCCAGAAATCGCAGTTTTAAAAAGGGCAAATGACAAATTGGCAGCACTAGCCAGGTTTATCGATATCGGAAAAACAATATGAATCGATTCCACATTGCTGTAATTAATAAATTATATAAGCGAATTAGCAATTATAAAAGGATGAATCAATGAATAAAATAAAAAAGGGAATTTTTTCCGGATAGGGGACGTCAACGTGCTATTTTTCCCTCCATACGCCGGCCGAATTATGAATTACATTTTGGGCACCTCTGCTTCAATAGCATAAATCAGTGGTGGGCACAAAATCTGAATTCGGGAGCACTACAACAAAAACTACAACAACCCTATTTGAGTCCTCGACTCAAGCTGCTTGGGTTTGCTTACTCGCGAGTCAGGCAGACATGAAGCTGAGAGCAGCCGCTAGCTCCCGGAGCCCATACGTGCCCACCGCTGGCATAAATGTTGCATTAAGCGATTTAAATATGTACGTAGATGTGTGAAAATCAAATTGAAACTATTTTTGATTTCAATAAGAGCATCTATTATGGAATTGCAACTAATGGGATAATTTTGGCTGGCTTTTTTTATGGAACTGGAATGTACTAATTAGAAATGAATTTTGAATTTAAATACTTATTTTTTGTTTTCTTGCTTTGTTTTTTAGATAGAAGTACTGAGACTTTTGTTTTGATCCTTTTCTGGTTGCCTGATTTTTGCAGCGGCTTCTTGGCATGTTCGATTGGGGAATTCAGTTTAAACGACTTTGTTTTTTTTTGTTCTTTGTTTCTCTCTGTTTTTTGTAATTCCGAATTTTATTGTTTAATTAGCGACTCGCCTAAAAGCATTTTTAGTTATGCGTTTTATAATTCTGACGCTATATTTTCTTTATATATATATTTTTTTGTTTTTTGTTTTTTTTTTTTTTATAAATTTTTAGTTCATTTACCTATTAAAAAAAAAATTAACTTCGATGCTCTCAGTTAATACTTTACATTTATAGTATGTCTATGCTTTTCCTTTTAGAATCTTTAGAAAACTTACGTAGCTCGGCCACTCTGCTATTTATTTTAAAC
Organism: Drosophila quinaria; assembly: GCA_035047525.1. Taxonomy (NCBI): domain Eukaryota; kingdom Metazoa; phylum Arthropoda; class Insecta; order Diptera; family Drosophilidae; genus Drosophila; species Drosophila quinaria. The sequence continues at coordinate 37,282,695 of JAWNPO010000455.1, forward strand.
TACTCTATATATTCTTCTTCTTATTTTTAATCATTTTTCGTTTTAGTTTTTTTTTTTTCATTTATTTATTACAACTAATTTGTATATTAAATTGAATTAGTTTTTTTTTTTTTGGTTTGGTTGCTTGTTAATTAAATATTTTACAAAATTCAATTAAAATTGTTCTTTTTAGATTTGTTTTTACTTTAATTTACTATTTTGTATCTCGTACCTCTCTCAAAAGCTAGTCAGGTTCTTAATTGAGTTTTATAATTCTTGGTTTCATTTTGGGTTCTATAAAATTTAAAGCCAGAGCTAGTATTAAGTATTTAGCAGGGATTCAAACCGAAACGAATATCGGTTTCAGTTACGCTTTTAAATTTCAATCGGTTTTTACCGGTTAAGGGTTACGGTCTCGGTTAGGGTTTAATTCCCTGGTATTTGGTATGAATGTATATGTGGTACAGTTTCCATAGACAACAACATTGAAGTTGAGTGAATTTTGCTGATACATATTGTACAACAATTAGAATACTCGTATTTACTTCTTTTCTTTTAAATTATTATTTAGTTTATTTTTATTAATTTGTATCTATATGGACCAGATTACAACCGACACACAGACACACACACTCATCACACACATACTCTGGAAATTTTGGAATTTGTGGGACTTAAAAAGTTGACCAAGTCTACAAATGATAATTCAAAAAGTTTTGGTATTAAATTTTCTAGATTTCTTAATTTTTGACTGATCTACATACCAAATTTCATAACTCTAGCTCTTAGAATGAGACGAGGAATTGAGCAGACGGACTTCTTCAAGAAAAATACTAAAAAAGATTTGTAGACTTGGATTAATGGAATTTTCCGATGGTTGTATTGGTTTTAAAATCTATGTTATTATTTGAAATTTTAACTATATTATTGTATATTCATTTTGAGCGTCTGTTGTTTGTTTTTGGTTTTACTTTGGTGAGGGGTAGACGAGGGGGGTCAACTGTTGTCTTCTATAGATCGATCAATCATTCTTGAGGTTGTATGACATAATTCTTTTGTTTTTTTTTTTAAATAATATTTGTTTTCTTCTTTTATGCTATGTAATTTCAATTCATTTACTAGATAGTATTCATATAGTTTTCATTTAAAAATTATCCTAGACTTAGAAAAAAATACACATCTTTGTTTTTTCTGTAATAAATACATATAAACTTATATACACAGATATAGATATATACATATATATATATATATATATACATATTATAGTATATACATATGTATACATGTATATGGATACATATAGTATGCTCGTATGTATGTATATGCTAACGTTTGACTTTTGTTTTGTTCTCATTTCGAAAAGAGGCTTATTTACAAAAGGCCGATTTCGAAATGCGACTTGTAGAATTACTAATATTACTAATATTACTTGTATTATCATTACTATTATTATAATTATTATTATGATTATTATTAGTATTACTATTATTATTATGACTATTACTACTATTATTGCATACACGTTCTCTTTTCCTAGTAAACTTATTCTCAGTGATTTTCGAGGCAATCGTCGTCGTCGTCGTCGTCGTCGTGTCGTTCGTCACACTATTCTCCGTTATCGTTATCGGCATTGTTATCGTTAAATCGGTTTCAGCAACCTCTGGTATGCCAGCTGGTATCCTGATGCTCTCAACTATCCGATGATGCGGATACGGATACGGATACGGATACCGATAATGAACTGGATGATGTACAGTCAGTTCAAAGAGCTCGGCTTCCTCATCCAGGGACAATGATGGCGGCGAATGCAGACGATGCCTCAATGCCGTCTCGATCAAAGTGGGTGACATTGACCTTGACTTTGACATAGGTATTGATGCGAATGCTGATGCGGATGCTGATGCGAATGTTGATGCGGATGTGAATGCGAATCTTGATGTTGTTGCTCTCGTTAATGATGGCCTATTTATTGCTGTTGCTAGCATCTTGTTAGCATCGATGTTGTTAATCACGGAGTTCGAGTTGAAGGAGTTGGAGGAGCGCTCTCTCAGATCTGTTGATATTCAGCTGACGTATTTGTTGTTGGAAGATGCGTAGCTGCTTGTGTTTGTATTTGTTGTTGTATTAACTGCAGATCCATTTGATGGCATGTGAGTATCAGGCACTAAATGTGGTGTTCTACTAGATATAGGTGGCAAAATAGGGCTTGTTGGCCAATGGTAAGTAGCAGCGGCGTTATTGGATGAGGGTACACTTCTATGCAAAAAGCAGTATGTTAATTCTTCAATTATTCAACTGTTTTATCACTTCACTTCAATTATCAATTATCAATTATCAATCAAATCAATCAAATCAATTTCAAATAATTACATATTTAAATAATTATATATTATTATTATTATATGGATGTGTGTGAGCTCGATCAATATGTCAAATATCCGAAATTATGATACTATATAATCTAATGATAGTAAGCTGATGAGTTTTTTTTTTTGTGTTTTGTTTTTTTTTTTTTTTTTTTTTTTGATTACAAAATGCAAATTGATAGCACTCACATCCACACTTTTTATCATCATTATTATCATAATCAATCACATGAATCTTGCATAGAAGAAAATACTACGGGTCACGGAATTTGGTATATTTTTGGTATTTTTTGTTGAGTGTCTTTCTACGGGTTTGTTACGATACTCTACTTCGAAATGGGCTCATACACACACAAATGACTTGGTAGCTGAATTACACTGATTAGCATTCCTCTAGAGTCGCATATTTATCGATAACTTATTTATCGAATGTATTATATTTAGGAAAAATTGAAACTCGAAATTCAAATTGGCTTTAAATCAATTTTAAAATCTTAATTAGATTGATTGTTTAAATTTAAATATTTACACTTTTTCTGTTAATTTAAATTAACTTTTTATATTCTAATTTTTGTAAATGAACTAGAGATTTTTTCAGTGCAATTCAACTAGAGAAGCATTTCAATGGCAAATGATGTACATACAGTGATGGACATACAATTAAAAGAAATGACTGTCATTTTGATAGTTTCGAAAAATTTTAAATAGTAAAATTTTTAGACATTGCCATTTTAAAAATACAAATGATCGTTTCTTTTATTTGTTTCAACACCGCGTGTCAAGTGAAATGTGAAATGTGGTTGATGTCAATGATATGCAGCTGTTTTTGTTGTTGTTGTGTTTATTGTATTTGGCAAATGCTCAAGCTGCTTACTGTTCTCAAAAATGGCGGCGACTTACCTCGAGTGTGGGAACAGCATGGGCGTGGTGTTGAACATGGATTGAGGCGTTGGTTGCTGCATCGGCTGAATCGCCGCAGCGGCGGTGTCCGGATGCAGAAAGTTGCGTCGCTGCTCGATGCGCTCCTGATGCTGCGTCAGACAGCGCGATAATAGATCTGGAAGGCTCTCCATGTGTTCCTGTCATTAGGCAAATAACAAATTATACAGATTATTTATTCATGGATGATCATGCGCATTAATTCTCAGAATCAGAGGTCGCATGTATTGATCCTCACTTTTAAAATTGTCTGTCTGTCATTAAAAAAAAAACTGATCAACATTTTTTAGTCAATTTGGGTTTTTCTTTTCTACAAAAAAAAAAAAAACTAATCTAAATTTACAAAGGGTTTAAAAAAAAAATTAATGCTAAAAAGAAGGGCTTAAAACCAGGGTCTGTAATTATTATGAGTTATAATATAAAAATTACTATGTAAGGATTTTCTTCAATGATAAATCTTGAGGAAAAAAATAAAACTCTTCATTATTTGTGATTTTCATTTTTTTTGCTCAAAATAAAACTCCCCTTGGTTTCTTTTAAAGGGATATGCAAAATTACTGGCTCAAAATCCTACACAAAAGCTATGAATTTAAGGAGAATTTTATTTTGAGCGTAAAATATAGTAATCATATTTATGTTTTATTTTTTTGGTTCAATTTAATCATTATCATTATTTTTTTGTATATGTATTCCAGTCATTGATTTTTTGATGTGACAAAATTTCAATAATCATTATTTGCGGTTCCTGATTGAAACCATAACTGTTAACCGGTATTAACCGATTGAAATTGGTAGCCGTACTAAGGTTTTAATCCCTGCTAAGAAACATTGCTAAGTAGGCATTAAGTAAAAATTATGAAGCTACAAATAAAAATCGATCGTTTCTATTATTTGGTCCATCATTATTCACTGTTGACTGTTGACTGTTTTTTGCGACCTTTGATTTTAGTTTTTTTGCACTCACTTGTAGACTCTGCATTTTGTCCTCTAGATTCGTTAGGCGCTCCTCGATCGCGTCCTGCCGGCTCGACATGTCCGATATTATCTCATAGACCGTATTTTGTGTCTGCGAATGGGGACAAATTAATTTGCGTTTAAAAAATGAATACGAAATTGGAGTTTGAAGTTATGTGTATTTGGAATATAGATTGTTAGCTACCTTGGCCATATCGGTTATTGTGTTTGCATTATCCATTAGTTTGCGTTGATCCATTTTAACTTTTCGCAACCTATTGGCAGTTTGGAAGAATCATCAAGTTCAATAAAAAACATGTTTGTTAATCATGTAGAACGCGTTTCTTTTTTTCTTTTTTTTTTATAATTTTACTCTTTTTAAATTGATTTTTATAGATATTTATGCATTCGATCACGCTGAGATTTACATGTGATACTCGATTCAATCGAGTCCTAGATAGAGATGTTAATCTCAGCTATATCTATTTGGCAATACAGTAGAACCTGCTTCAAAGCGGACCACAGCATCCGTCTACGGTAATACGTTTAGAATTTGGTGTCAGAAAAATACTAGTTTAAATTTGGTATCTGAAATAAGTTGTGAGTATGTGTTTTATTTGATTTGTTTTTTTTTTTCATCAAAATTTTTTGTGCCAAATAATATTGTGTTTATCGAATAAATAAATAAATGTATATATTTTTTCGATATATTTCATTTTGATTTATCTTTGTTTTAACGTTAAGATTGCAGAAAATCGTATCGAAAAATATTCGTTAAATTTTGTTGAGAAGCGTAACATAAATATATATAGAAGTACATACTAACTCATTGAATCTCATTTGATCTATGCGTAATGTGGTTAGACATATAATGAAAAGCTCGTGCTTAACGCTTAACGCTTAACGAAGCTTTCAAAGCTCCACAAAGCTTTAGTGATACAAACTACAGTAAAAAAACCTCGTAATGGATTGATTTGGTTTAGATCGAATGATAAATGCATGAGTTGCTTTAGTACGGTTCTATATACAGTCTTTATATATGTACATATAAAATGTTTGGGTTGCTATACTCGTACGTATATATGTATATTTTTCGACATGAGATTCTGATAAAATTAACGCTGCATGCTAGGTAAAAGTGGCTAGAGATTTTCGGTATTATCATAACGTAAAAACAGGGCTTTACAACCTATTTACAGGCTAGTAAAACGAGTTCAATCATTTAAAATTGATATATATATATATATATATATTAATAGATATAAATATATATTTTTAGAAATATATATGTATATTGTGGTTAGTTGCTTTGTTGCACTTGTTAATTTATTATTCATGTATCTGGTTATTAGTTAGTTCTGTAATTCTATGTACATTTGTTAAGTATTATAAGCAGAGTCTGGCATAAACATTGTTTTTATATTATTTTATTTGTATTTTATATTGACCCTTTAAACTGAACCATAACGCATTTATATATCTTTATATGTATGTGTGCTAAGCATTGCAATTCCTTAATTTTTTAATTTTTTTTTTTTTTTTTTTTGAACGGAATTATTGTTAATATAAAGCTGGGAACTACTCAACGAATGTTCTTTTGTTAGTTAACGAATTCAGCACGAACATAAAGCACAAGGTTATTCGCCGGTATTCAATCTTTTATATAGCATACTTTTCAGCGCAAACAAAGTTCCCCGACTGAAGAAGAGACTGAAGTGACTATCTAGAATATTACTAAAGGAATAATTTAATGAAGGGGTTCTGGTTTAACTGAAGACTGAAGCTGACTGAAGAAATGGCTAAATTATTGAGATTTCTCAACGATATCACGCGCTTACGGAATTGAGAACACGTCTGCGCTGAAAAGTATGCTACATAAATGATAAGTTGAATACGATTTGAAATGTTTGTTGTATCTATATTATGCATACGAGTACTTTCTTGTATTTTTTTTTTTTGTTTTTGTAGAGAGGGGACATACACACACACGCACACACATAATGAGAGACACACAGAGAGAGAGAGAGAGAGAGAGAGAGAGAGATAGGGAAAGAGAGAGAGACAGAGAGTGGGGCACACACACTTATGGACGGAACAAAGACACAAGACACGTAACGTAAAGAAAACATAATATTTTTATTTTGGATTGTGATTTGAATGAATTTGAGGATTTTGCGATTTGCCTTCCATTTCTTTTAGGGGTGTGATTTAAAACTTGCTTAGCAGTCGTTTAGGCTCTATATATGGTCGTATAATACAACCGATCTATGAACTGTTTAAGGCATTTAACTAGATTTGCTTTTTTGTTTTCTTGTATCTGCTTTTCACATTTTATCGGATTTCTGATTTAATTTTCAATATCAGTTAAAATTTTTTTTTTTTTTTTTTTTTGTAGAGGATTTCTTTTTTTTTTTTTTTTTTGGGTTTACTTTTGATTTATTTAGATTGTTGGTGGTTCTGACAGAGTTAGTTGATGTTTGGTTGATAGATCTCTAAAAATACTCACGCATATATAGCTAGAAGGAACTTTCTTTGGTGGGTTCTTACACGGCCGGGATTAACCCGTTTTACTAGTCTTGTATGTTTGTAAATGAGCCAAGTTTCACGAAGAACATTCGCCGCAGCATTTTTCAGCTAAATTTGAGTTATGAGAAGAAATGAATACAAAGTTATTAGAGTAAAAGTGGCATTCTGTGTAAATGTGGTATTTTTTCTACGAGTACAAGTTTTGAAACTATTACAGAGCTCTATACCAGAAATCCGACTAGGAAAATCAAATCAAATATGGAATTTACGAACGCGAGTCAAAAAATATGAAGACGCCAAGTTAAACAAAATGCCGTTTGTTATTAGGTTAAAAGTTGGTAAGATGTGCAACTTCATGACGCCAAATAGGCAGTTGGGAGCAGCCGATGGCTCCCGGAGCCCTTGCGTGCCCACCACTGATTAAAATGATCAAGTTAAAAGAGATCGCGATATAACGTACTCGTAGTGTTTTTTTTTCTATGTCTGGTGTAAGCGTGTTGTAACTGTATTTGTAACTGTAACTATACAGATGCTGCTGCATTTGATTTTTTTTTTTTTTTTTTTAAGTATTATGGAGACGATCTATACCCTTTTTGTTAACTGCGTGTCCATCATGAAGTTGTGCACATGCTTCTCGGCACGGGTCAGCTCCAGTTTGCGGGAGACGACGGCCACGAGCAGCGCCGTACAGCCGGCACCCTGTAAGCGATAATAAATCGATGATTAGTAATCGATTAAACGAATTTTAACTTGTTTTTAAACTACACAATTTGGTTTGACTGCAATTTGACTGGAAACAAACACACACACACACACATATTTCTGATTGAGCGTGTGTGTGTTTGTTGAGCTGTCAATCAATCAATCAAATTGGAATTTTTTTCGATTATCAATATTATTAATTTTATTAATTTTTTTTTTTTTTTTTTTTGGTTTTATGGATTCAGTTAATTTGTGTTGTTGTTGGATTATACATTCAAAAATGATAGTTAAAATTCCAGAACTTGTTGCTTTTGATATTTATGTTGTTATTCTGCTTCTTTCTAGTTTTTTTTTGTCTTTTTTTTAATTTTTATATTTTTCTTTTTGTTTTGGTTTTTTTTTCAATTTAAATTGGCGAAGAACCGACAAAATGATTGAATGAATGATTGAATGAATGAATGAGTGAGTGAATGATTAAGTGAATGGCTGAGAGTGAGTGCAAAATGTATCCAAATGATGTCGCACTCAAGTCAATATTAAACAATTAATTATAATTATCAAGTTAATTATTTGAGCAAGAACGAGTTTGATGTAAATCAGAATCAGAATATACGATCTCAAAATTGTATATATGTATGTATCTATCTATGTATGTATTACAACAGTTAGAGCGGAATTTATTTGGCAGATACAAAACACATATACGATTAGCTAGAGAACAAAGTTAGAGTTAAAAAATGATAAGCACACAATTTAGCAGATTAGTATAGCAGTATATTTTTAGTATTTAGTATTTTGGTAGTAGTAGTATTAGTATACTTTTCAGTTTTTTATATGACAATTTCAATTAAGGACTACGACATGATCAATCAATGCTTGAAAAGAATTAGTCAAGAGAGAGAGAGAGAGACAGAGATAGTTATAGAGAGAGATAGGTAGAAAGTCGTATTAAGAGAGAGAGAGAGCTATAGAGATAGAGAAAGAGAGGGCATCTGTGTGTGGGTTAAAAGGTTCTCGTCAGTCCTTCAAATATGTTATCGATGAATCGATAAATGACGACGACATACTATCGATAGTTTATCGATAGTCCTATGAGTATGTCATCGATAAATCGATGAATGGTCAAGTTTCGCGACATGAGTTTGATATACGATCGATAGTTAATCGATAGACCTTCAATTATGTTATCGAAAATTCGATAAATTGTCAAGTTTCGCGACATGACGACGATATATGATGAACGATATGAACGGAAAACGGAAGTGAAGCTCATTCGTAACGTACAACGATGATAAAAAAATGGTATTTTCAGTTAGATATGTATGCATGTATGTATGTATATATGACATATAGCACATGACATAAGTACTTATATGGTAGATACTACTTACAATATAAGGTATAAGGGATACAGCTAAGGGTATATTTGCGATTTGATTGGTTGTGAGTTACGAGTAGTTAACATAATATTCAATTTTTGATTGGTATTGTTGTATTTGGTATGCAGGAATGTCATTATTTACATGTGAATTTCAAGCCCGATTTATAATTATTTTTTTTTTTTTTTTTAAGAAATAAATATTAGTTAATTTTTTTTTGTTTTGAATATTTGCAATTTTTTTGTTGATGTGTGTGCATTAAACATATATTGTTTCTATATATATATATAGTTTTGGTAATTCTGTTTTTTTTTTTTTTTTTGTTTTTTTTATTGTTGTTTAAAAACTCACCATTATTCCTGTACTGACAGCGATACCACGTCCACAGTACGTATTCGGAACAATATCACCGAAACCAACACTCAAAAATGTGATCGCTATCAGCCACATTGCATTCAAAAGATTCGCATGCTCTTCATCATGAAATCTGTGTGTTGGTATTTGGTTCCATTTATCGATTTCAATTTCGATTGTCGACAGTTCGTACAATAAGTATATGTTTTTTAATTTCGGTATTTTTGGTGGTATTTTCGTATTTTTTAAATATTTTATTGTGTGTGGCATTTTGTATTCGTTTTCGTATTCGTATTCATATTCGTAATACGCGTTATCATTATAATTTGTTTTTTTTTTTGGTATTTTTGAGGGGCAATAAATAATACGAGTATTTATTACGAGCGCGTATTTTCAGTATTTTAAATGAAAGGGAAAGAGAGATAGAGAAAAATATCGTATTGTTTTGGCTTAATATACACATAAGAAACAAACATATAATATTAAAAAATATACAGGACTGTATATTTATCAAAATTAAAATTAAAACATTTTTATTATACTTATATACTTATTGTATATTTATTATTACAAACGACAACTAATAATCAACAAAAAATTTAACATAAATATTACAAATAATTGAAAACATAAAAACAACTCAAATCAAAATGGAACAAAAGAAAATTGAAATTAAATGAAGCGTTAAATTAGACTTGTAAGTAACTGTAGTCAAGATAAACTGATGACATAGGACATAAAAAATGTTAGAAAATGCAACTCGAGATTAAGTTGAAGATTTGTATTTGTTTTTTTTTTTTTTTTTTTTTTGGTTGATAAAAGGAACCGTGAAGACACACATACAGTGGAGATTCAAGTAAAGATACTTATGCATAAAAGATTAATATATTGTATATATATATTTTTTTTTTGAGCGACGTAACCGAGTGAAATTAGTCGCATTTAAGTTAAAAGCTAGTTTTTTTTGTGTGCGAAACATTTTGTAGGTAACTATTGGAATTGCACATGGTATTGCCTAAACTCAGACACACTTGTAAATATTTGTATATACATACATATTTATTATATAGAGTTATCTGTTTATATACATAGATCTGAGCTGTCAACCAGGATTTGTTGCCAAAAAAATTCGAAATTGTCGAAAAACAAAAGTTTGGCACTGTGAAGAATTTGGCACAAACACATACACACATAGACATACACACACACACACTCGAACACACTCACACACACACAAATACGCACAATCAGAAATATAGCTAAAACAAAAACAAAAATGGTGATACATATAAACACATAGACATATATACATTTGCATGTGTATCTTTAGCTGTAGCTGTAGCGAATGTGTGTGTGTGTGTGCGTGTGCGTGTGTGTGTGCGATGTATGAACAGTAGTTAGTGGTATATATGTATGTATGCGTATTTAGCAAGGGAAAGTAATGTATGTATATGAATGAAATGGTTTGAAATACAGCGACACACACCAAAAATACGATTTATGCATGAATTTGAATTTGAATTTGAATTGTTCGTTGCTGTTTTTGGTGATTTTTGTGGTGGTGTTTTTGGTGGTTTTTTTTTCTCGTGGCTGAGTATTTTATTTTTCGCTTTATTTTGCCCTTAAATATGATGGTTTTATTTATTTTTTTTTTTATAAAAAAAATAATAAATTGTTCTCGTTTATGGAATGAACTAAACCCGCGCTATGCCCTAAAATCAAGCTAATCAGCTAAGAACTGTCTCGTTTTTAACGTTTAAGCCTTGGCAGTTGGCAGTTGGCCAAGACCAAGACAAACACACACTCACACACATGCACATACACATATGTAGCTGTATGAGAAGAATCTATGCATCACACTAAACACATCCAAAACTTTTGCAACTTGTTTTCATTTCGTTTTGTTTTTTATTTTTATTTAATTAATTTGTATTTTTTCTTTTTATTTGTGTAACGTGACGTATACGTAACGTACTTGTAAATCAATGTTGATGTTGTTGTTATTGTTATTCTTGTAGCTGTATTAGTAGAAGTTGTTGTTGTTTGTATACGATTGTCTTTACATACTCATATGTGTTCGCTTTAACATCTGTTAACTTTTGTTAACATCTGTTAGCTGTTGTTAACATCTGTTAACTTCGTCTGTTCTGCTAATGTTACTGTTTCTGTTACTGTAACTGTTATGTTTACTCTAATTGTTCTGTTTCTTTCTATTTCTTTTTTGGATTTGTTGGTTCTGGTTTATAGATTTTGTTTATATTTTGTAACCATTTTACACAGTTTTGTTTTTATATATTATCGAGTTTTAATTTGTTTTGTCTCTAGTTGAATACTTACCACCATGCCGCAGGTGAGGGTTATACCGCGTCCACAGTATGTGTTCGGCACAATGTCGCCATAACCGACACATAGAAATGTGATGGCCGTAAGCCACATGGTATTAAGCAAATTCGCGTGCTCCTCATCGTGGAACCTTCGATTTTCGATTATCGATTTTTCGATATGGGTTTTTTGGTTTTTTTTTTTCATTGATATTCAATATTCGACATCAAACGTATTCGTTTTCAAATTCGATAGTTTATCGTTATCGGTATCATAAGATTCGATATTTTATCGTTATCGTTATCGGCATCAGAGTGCAGATCAGTTGGTAGTTTACATACATTAATGCATATAAGTATATGTTTTCGATATATATATACGCACATTTATCGATAATATTTTTAGTTGTTGTTGATATTTTTTCGTAAGAAATATACATATATTTTTAGTTTTTTTTTTAAATATATTTTTGATTTTTGGCATTGCGAGTACATCATATATCATATATATATATATAAATATATCGGTATTCAATAATTTGTTTTTTATCGGTATCGGTATCGGTATATTCAGTATTTGGATGCGTATTCGTTTTTCAAGTTGATAAAATATTTTTGGATTCGATTTTTTTCGGTATTTTTTAGTTTAATTTTTGGTTTTTTTTGGTTTTCAGATTCAGATTTCATTTTGCAATTTGTGGATACAGAAGTAGGGTGAGAAGTGGAGTAAACAAATAAACAGATGTGAAATTATGTGAACATTTTTGGTTGTTGTCATTTTTTTTGTTTTTATTTGGTTTTGAAAAGAAAACAAACAAATAACAAATAGTACAGTTAACTTTTTTGCTGTATAGAATTCAAATCATTTGATAACTAATCATGTTTTTTTGTTGTTTTCATTTTCATTTCAAAGATAAATTTTGATCATAATAATTAAGTATTACACAAATCGAAACATATAATCAAAAAACTATATATATATATATGTTACATAAATATCAAATCAAATTCGAATGAAGAACAAATATGTAAAGAAAAAGAAGAATAGAAATAGAAGATAACAGAAGAAAAACGAAAGAATATAGAAGAAACGAATCAAGTTCTGAATAGAAGAGGATAACCGGGTACAAAAATATACGTATATATGTATATATATAATATATATGTATATGCATTAAATATACAACGACACAATTTATATATATTAAGTTAAGTTGGGTAAGGTAATAGTTATAGGGTTAAGCTCTGCACAAGCTGAAAGAAGGCATTTTATAATGAATTTATGCTGATTTGTTGTATATACGGTCACTCTAAATTGTCTTCATGCCTCCAATTCGTCTAACTGATTAAGTAAAGTCAGTTTAGGTAATAGTTTAAGGATCTAATCTCTGCACAAGCTGAAAGAATGCATTATATAATAAATGTTTGCTGTTTCGTTCAGTGTACGGTCACTCAAAGTTTTCTTGATTAAATCCAATTGAACTAAGTGATTAAGTTGAGCTAGTTAAGGTAATAGTTGAAGAGTTTAAGCTATGCACAATTTAAATTAATGCATTACATAATAAGTGTTTGGTGTTTCGTTCAGTGTTCAGTGTTCGGTCACTCTAAATTGTCTTGATGCTAATGATTGATCTAACTGATTAAGTTAAGTTTAGTTTAGGTAATATATATAGGGCTTAAGCTCTGTATAAGCTGAAAGAATGCATTTTATCAGCAGTGGGCACGCATGGGCTCCGGGAGTTAGCGGCTGCTCTCAACTTTATATCTGCCTATTCGTCGCCCGAATTCATATTTCTTGCCCACCGCTGCATTATATAATCATAGTTTGTTGTTAAGTTGTGTATACGGTCACTCTAAATAGTCTTGATGCCTCTAATTGTTCTAACTGACTCATTAACTGACTGACGGGCGGGATTACGACATGGACATGCAGCATAATGGTCTCACAAGAGCTTCAATTAGGCTGAAGGATGACCCGTTAAATAAAAACATAGACACACACACACACACACACACACACACACACACATGCGCGTGAGTGGTTAAAACCCAAAGCAAAATGGCGTCCTGAGTGCACCTGCAACCTGAGCTCGCTAGCAACTAAAAATGCTGGCGGCTGTGGCAGCTCAAGCGCCGCTTGAGTGCCCATGATGAGAATTCTACATTTAGCTTGGACAGGGGAGACAGCGAGATAGCGAGACAGCGAGACAGGCTAGCGGACGGAGAGGTGTAAGTGTGAGTTTTGGCAGTGTTGCCATTCTAACTATTTTCTAGCCAGACTTGACTATTTGCAAACTGTATGGAAATTGAAAACATTTTTTTTTTTTTTTTTTTTTTTTAGTTTTAACTATTTTTGGCTATTTTATTTAAAAATTAGCTGTCTTAGCTTTAGAAAATGTGGCAACACTGTAATTGAGTGTTAGTTAACTATAATATACACTATTTTTCTATAATACACTTTAAAAAAGAAATTATAATAAATTAAGCACTTGATATTTTTTTTTTGTTTTTAGCATTTTCTGGCTACGCTGTTAAAATGTTGGCAACACTGTAAGTGTAAGTGAGGTTAGGTGTGTGTGTGTGTGGCAAGCTAATGAAGCCGACAAGCTGATGAGCAAATAAAATGATAACTAACTATGCTGTACTCGCATTTATGTAACTAACTCTCTGCCAAGTACGTGTGTGCAGTGTTGGTTAACAGTAAACGGAACATACACACACACACACACAATGTACTGTATCCTCTTTTGTGTGTGTGTGTGTGTGTGTGTGTGTGTGTGTGTATTTGTATTTGCGGTGTGGCAAGCAAATGTCAAAATGTCCCTTTGATGGCCCTCGACAAACAAAGAAAAAAATACTCAGTGCCACTTTGCCCCAAGCTGCTTTTCATTTAGCTTTCCCCCATCGCTTCGCATCGCATCGCATCCCTAATCGACCTTACACCCTTTCCCTCCTCCTTCCTGCACCCTCCTAAACCCCATTTATCAGTCTGAGTCTAAATATTTGCTTGTTTCGTGTCTAATTGTTATCATTATCGTTATCGTTATCGTTGTCGTTATCGTTGTCACTATGCCTGCAGTTAGTGTAACAAAGAGAGAGCATGCGATTTGGAGATCCTTTCACAAATATTTATATGTATAAGTAAGTAGTAGATATTTATTTTATATATTTTAGAATATTCTTATCGATTTTGGAATAATAATAAATACATACATACATATACATACTCATACTCATACACATACATACACAGATTAGTTAACATTATAGATATGTTGTTTCTTTTTTTATTTATATTATATTTACTTAGTTGTTGCAAACATAAAACACAAACTAACCGAAGGATATTTAGCCATAATTCATGTTCAAATCAGATTAAAATATAGAAATACTCAATTTAGACAAAGTGTGCCAATGGGAAGCTTTTATCTTCTTCAATTTTAGTTGGTTTTTTTCTTTTTAAATTGCAATCGTTGAATCGAATGTGAATGTGAGCGAGGGAAAGGAACAGCAACGTACATCATGTTTAGCCTGCAGGGCAGAGGGAGATAACTGTATGAGTTACGCACAAATGCAATCAGATCAGTCTCAGAGGCATAGAGTTGCCATATCGTAATAAAAGTTGGATAAAATGGATGATTGAAATCGAAGCACAAGAGCATCATAAATTGATAAGTATTTAATTATCAGATCTGATTCAGATCAGTTTAATATAATATATCGAAATGTCTGTAAGAATATAAACAAATTTTACCATGCTGTTTTTTTACGCATCTAAAAATTATTCGATATTGATAAAATGGAAAAAGTATAACGATAAATATCGATAAGACTCTTTTAAAATACACTAGACTTGACAGGCATTCGAATGTTACATAATTTTAATATGAATATCTTAATTCAAATCAGCAACGCTTTTAAAAATTTGGAAAAAAATGACTTGACATAAAAAAACCAACAACATTTAGATATTTAATGAATCGTTAGCTAATATTAAAAATGAATATAGAAAAAAAATAAATAATAATAACAATGCAAACGGTTTGTTTGTGTTGTATTGATAAGAATCAAAAGATCTTAGTTGTATAATCCAAGTATATATTATATTATATTATATGAGTGTTGAATATGTGACAAATAGCACAAATTGTATTCGAAATGTGTTTGTTATCCTTAATATAATCGCATGTTGTTGTTGTTTGCCTTTAACATTTCCATTTCCTTTTGCCTTTTTCTGGATTTGCCTTTCGTTGGCAATTTTTTATTATTTTTTTGAGAGCCCTAAATATATTCACACATGTCTATTTATGTGTGTATCATGGCAAACGACAGATGATAATCATCGCTTACGTTTCACAAATAGGATGAAAAAACAGGGGAAAATAAATGAAAAAAGGAAATAAAATATGAAAGAGAAGCAAAAAAAGAAAGAAATTTAAGCGATACAGAGTTTTTTTTTTATTTATTTTTTTTTTTTTTTTGGTAAAAGTATTGAAAGGACGTCACAGAAGGACACACATTAGCGATGGTATTTCATTATAAAACTGATTAGAAGGAGGAGAGAAGGAGAAGGAGAAGGAGCTAGTTAAAGTGACACGACAACACGAGTCGTCTTTGGCTTAGCCAAAGGTCGTAGGCCAAAAAGCACAAGACACTAACGTATAGAAACAACAACAAACACACACACAAACACACAGAGACAGCGACAGAGAGAGAGAGAGAGAAAAGAAAGCCCAAAACTGATAAACAAAAAATGAAATGAAAAGCAAAGCACAGCAGAGCCAGAAAAATAAGATGAGAAAAAGTTAGAAGAAGAACTAGTAATATGTGTGGGAAAACCAACGCCGCCAAAAATATTATACAATGATGGACCAAATAATAGAAACGATAATTTGCAGGGACTGCAATCATTAATAGTTATATTATACAAATTACTTAGTAATGATTATTTAAAAATTTTGAACGATTTTCTTCATTGTTAATGATTAATTTCGAGCGAATTACAAAAAAATTTAAAATGATCATTATTTTTTTTTTTTTTTTTTTCGTATTTCTTTCTTTATTGGATTTCCCAGCACTACAAGTTTACACCTTTTATTTAATGTGCTAGTCATGATTATTTATGATTTGGATTTTTTCGCTTCAAATAAAAGTCACTTAAAAAAAGGATTACGAAATCACAAAAGTCATGAATTAAAAGTGAGTTTAATTGCGAGCGAAAAAATAGAAATTCATAAATAATGATTATTTGTGAGTTTCATTTGTATTTTGCTCAAAACTAATAATTATCATTATTTTCTTTTTTATATATGTGTTTTAGTTATTGTTTTTTTAATGTTAAAAATATAAGTAACCTGTCTTTGCGGTCTCTGATAACTTGGTTTTGAATTTTTAAAATTTCTTGGCAATGTTTTACAGCTTATCAGATTATTAAAAATGTCTTTGAACTGTTTCTATTAGTATTTCCATCACTGTTAATACATATATATGTATGTATACATGTTAACGTCTCTCAGGGCTGTGGTTGTGGCTGTTTGTGAATTATATTTATGTACACACATATAGACTTACACAATAACAACAACAACAACAACAACAACAGCAGCAACAATAACAACTTTTGGGTCTCATCGTCTTCTTCTTCTAAAAAAAAACTCCATTCGCATTAAACTTATGCAATCCGAGTAAATATCATATTTTATTTAAGTCACATCTTCGAAGTCGTTATCATAAATATTTCAGTTTCACTTTTTCCTTCCTTTTCAATTGAATTAAATTGATTTTTGTCATTTTTATTTTTGGTTTTGTTTTTACTTTATTCTTAAGTTTGTTTTCAGTTTTGTGTTAGTAATTGTTTTTATAGTTTTATTCATTTTTACATATATGTATGAAGTTTGTACTTATTACGTATACGACATGTTTCTAGAGCAATGCAGGCGTAGTTCAATCCACTTTCGGTAGCTTATTAAATAGAATGTACGAGAAATAATTTCTCGATAAAAATTAAAACAAAGAAAATTCAATACAATTAACAATACACACACACACACACACACAGTCACACAGACAGACACCCACACAGACAGACAAAGACACACATTAGAAGCACACACAGAATTAAGTAAGATACAAAAAAAAAAAAAAAAAAAAACAGAATACAGAAGAGAAAATGTTTAAGAAAGTAAAAAAGTGAAAATAAAACAATTAACTTCAGTCACGGAGAGAGGAACGAGGTGCGAAGAAGGGAGAAGGTGAGAAAAGTAGAAAAGACGAGCAAGCAAAAGACGTGGAAAAATGCGGGAAAATCATTAAACGAAGTCAACCGCAATAGATAGAAATTCGAGGTGCATTTACAGAACGCACAAAAGTATGCTATCGAAATAGTAGGAGAAGGTAGAGGAGGAAAATTGTGCGAATCGATAGACAGAGTGAAGGATTGGACTAGAACCCACAAAAGTATGCTATTGAAATGTGATGGAAATCGATATCGATACGGAAAAGATGCGATCGACAGAGGACGGAAATATTTGACCGATCGTCAAATTAAGAGTTTATCGATAAAACATTGCACACTTTTGTGCATTTTTATATCGATCATACTCGAAAAAGTGATAAATGATTTATCGATATAATTTAGTGCTCACAAAAGTATGCTATGGAAATGGAGAGTTAATCGTTTATCGATAAGACATTGCACTCTATTAAAAAGCGCAAATGTGTGATAAAAAATTGGGAACACAATTTAATATCGAGTATGCTATCGAAATAGTAATAAATAGTTTATCGATAATAAAACAAGTGAATCGATAAAAAAGATTAATTTCTTTCGAAAAATCGAGAGCACAGATTGTTGATTAAAGATACGCATTTAACAAGGGCCCAAAAAATATGTACAATCGATACATTAATGGGAAAAGGTATTATCGATAGGCTGGAGTGTACAAGGTTGCATTTGATTAGAATGCACTAGTCTTTTAAAGATTGTAAAAGTGGAAAAAGATTTGATCGAAAATCGATATATAAGAGATAGAAGAGTTAGGATAGTTTATCGATAAGGGATAGACGTCGATAGAAAGAAATACAGAATAGACATGAAGAATTTTTGAAATGAGTGTATGAAAATGAAGTAAAGCTAAGCATAACAAGAACATTGAGATTATATCGAAAATATGTCGAGAATATATATTTACAAAATGCTACGGATATCATTAAAAAAAACAACATAAAGATATTAAATGTATTAATTACTAGAGAATAAAAAAAAACTTTCGTCTAAATGAACTACAGATTTTTACCAAATCGATTTTAAGTTTTAGCCTGGCTTTAAGTTCACACACAGACCGACTAGCACATACTCTATAAATACTCTTCATACCACGGCTCAAACTATGCATTTTTTTCCAAATATTACTTTGTTATTGTTTTAATTATTTTGTTCAGATCTCTGTTTACCCCGCAACTTGTGCAAAGCTTATATATATTTATATATATACATATATATGTATATATATGGTATGTAGGAGATGTATATCGAGCAGTACAACGAGTTTCGATGCAACACACAACGACAACAACAACAAAAAGAGTCAGAAAGCACAAAAAAAGCGAAAAAAAAGCCAAAAAAAATTGTCGGAATGTAAAATGTAAATAAAATTGAAACGCATGCAAGAATTATCCAACAGCACGTGACACTGACACTCAGATCGAATTACAACCTCACGTCATGTACATACAGCTGTGTTTGTGTGTGTGTGTGTGTGTGTGTGTGTGTGTGTGTGTGTGTATGGGTGAATTGCATAATATTGTTCAGATTACACACACACTCACACATATTTACATATACCCATACATACGGTGATGGACAAAATAATAGAAACCATAAGTTTTACATTTGGGCGAATCCCGTGTTGCGTACGTTACATTTAAATGCATATTTCCATTTTCAAACTAATACAGCTCCTGTTAAAATTGGTCAAATTTAACGAAATTTTGTGGAAAATGCTGTTCTTTGGGAGTACTTTAAAACCTATCCTTACTATTTTCGAAAAAAAAGGTTGGCTTGCTGAAAGTTCCGTTGCGAACGTTATACAAAATGAAAGTCGACTTTAAGGTTAATGTGCATTTTCCTATTCTCTTTTTTTTTTGCGAATTTTGCATGATAAACAAAAAATCGTAAAATACAACAAAATTATGAGGATTTCAATGCAGCTTAAGAAATAATCATAAGTAGTCTCCTTAAATAAAAATCTTAATTTTTGTACATTTTTGAAAGCTTTAAATATTTGCCCTTGTTTTACAAATTGTCGGATAAGCACAGCTTTTAATCATTATCTAATCAAAAATCAATGATTAGAATACATATACAAAAAATTAATGATAATGATCAAATTTGAGCGAAAAAATAAAACTCGCAAATAATTATTATTAATAATTTGTATTTTTATCGCTCAAAATAAAAGTCACTTTAAATTCATGGCTTTTGTCTAGGATTTTCACCCAGTATTTTTCCATATCCCTTTAGAAGAAACCAAAATTCACAAATAATGATGAGTTTTACTTTTTCGCTCAAGATTAATTATTATCATTGAAGAAAATCCTTAAAAATCTTTGAAAAATAATTACTATGTAATTTTTATAATATAACTCATAATGATAACGTCCCCTGATCAATATTGTTACAAATTTTGCTTTGAAATATGAAAATGACTGTTGTTTCTATTATTTGTTCCATCACTGTGTATGTAGAACCAAAGTGAACGAAAGAAATCAAGCAAATGGTTTCGTTTGCTTTGGTTTCAGTGTGTGAGTCTCATTGTGTGGTTGTTGTTGTTGTTGGTGCTGACTGAATTGAACATGTTTGCTATTTGTGCATGTATGTGTGTGTGTGTGTGCTTTAACCCCTTTAATGCAAGTATTTGTTTTCCAAAAAATGAAAAAATAGAAAAACTTATTGAAACTCATTTTGCTGAAACTCAATTCAGTTCAATGCAGTTCAAATTTATATAAAAGATATTTAAGATAAAGTTTCCACTTGAATTCTCTGCAAGACTATCTTTCAACTCGAATTCTACTTAGTTTTAGGTTTAAGTTTTCGTTTTCGTTTTTGTTTGTTTTGATTTCTTTGGTTGCTTTTTCTTTTGTGTGTGGTTAAAATGTTGAAAAGTTGAGCGTACTTTTGGAGACATTACGTAATGTTTATTTAGTTTAGCACATACATTTATGTACATAAATTATGTATTAATAAGTATGTAGTAGGCATATAGCTATGTCAAAGTATTAGTGGCATACAATTAAATCGGAGTTCAACACAAATATTTCACTTGAAATAATAATAAAAAAAATAAAAATCAAAAAATAATAAAAAGAATCCTCAGAGAAAGTTGAATAAGTATAAATAACTCAAAGTTTAAACAACATACAAACAGAAGAAATCATTTATGGAAACAACATTATATAATAATTACTACATAAATTACTATATCATATCAGAGAAATAATAATTTAATTGTAAATGTATCAATCAAATATTAGTTAATTGCATTACCTTTCGCACTGTCGCAGTGTCCACGAGGCGATTATCCACAGCGAGACCATGAAGACCAATAGAACCGTTCCCGGGCATATTGTCATAAGTGTTTTTAAAACAAATCTACAAAACATTAACAAATAACGCATTAGATTTCATTGAAATTTGCAATAATTTGTATTAACAATTAAGTAACTAATAAACACCTTAAATATGTAACAAACAAAACTTAATTTTGATTTTTTCTTGCTTTTACTTTTTAAAATTTTCATTATTTTTTATTTACAATTTCATAATTTACTAACACATGAAAAATGCTAACTTTTAAAATAAACTGTGCTTTTATATTGCTTTTACTTCTAACATTTCTGCTCGTTTTTCCATTTTGTCAATTATATAGATTTTATAGAAATTTCAATTTTATTATAAATTAGCACATAAAAAATTTCAAAAAAAAAAAAAACTAAACTTTGCTCTCTTTTGCTATTATTTCAATAAGATTTCATTAAAAATTTTAAATATTTTTGTTGGCAATTAGGTGATTAAAAAGCCTCATGTGTTTATTTATTACTTAATTGGTAATAAAACTATGTATTTAAATGTGTTAAAAACAAACTAATTAAGTTTTGCTTTGCTTCTCAGTTTTTTTTGGCACAAACTCTTTTATTTTTGTGTCAACTTTTTTACAAATTTTTATTTTATTTTTAGTTCAAGCTAATTATTTTCTTTGCATTTGAATTTAAAGACTCACGTTGCCTCCTGTTAAACTTTGCACATTGTGATTGACATTTCACGGTATTTTTTGCTATTTAATTTGCTACCTTTCTGATTAACTTTTTACATTGTCGCTCATAGTGTTCTGTTTTCATTTTTTAGTCAGTCTTTTAATTGCCTTTGCCTTGCTTTTCCTTTTACTGACTCTCATTATGCATTTACTTAGCTGCTCTTTAAGTTTTTCATTTCATTTTTGGTTTCGCTGCTTTCCATTCTAGGTAGCTGACATCTGACAGCTTGGCTTATGGCCAGTAAATATGCATAATCTTTCTCTGCTCGCGGTCCAGTTTGAGGGATACCTACATACATAATGAAGGGGTGTATTGATGATGATTTACCTTGTGTTAAAATTAATCCTATTGAGAGCGCCGATGCTCCGTGATGATGCGTCTGTGAATAGCTTTGAATGAAGCAGCATAACGCGGCAGATTAAATATAATCGAAGGAACATAGGTAGTGATAAAGCTACGTCGTATGGCACCATTTCAGTGCCAATTGTTTTGTTCTTATTGGCCAATTTCGTCGTCCACTGGAAATAGTATTCACCAGGAATTGGATGTATAGCGCATATAAAAAGTTCTAACCCTATTTGACTAATTCGTTGCCATGTCATTGCGATCCTCCAATCGTCAGCGCAGTTATCTATCATGAATAACTATTTTGTCGGTTCGTGGCATTATCATTAATATTATTATTATCATTGTCATTATCATTATTATTATCGTTATTATTATCATTCAGATTATCATCAGTTTCGTTATCATTTTAATTTGCATTGTTATTATCATTATTATTATAATAATTATTTCGGTAACATTATTATTATCGTTATTATTATTAATATTATCATGAGTTTTATTATCATTATTTATTAATTTTGTTATTATTATCATCATTATTTTCATTTTCATTATTATTATTATTATCGGTAACAGTATCATAATAATTATCGTTATTATCATCATTTTTTCCATTATCATTATTAACGGCATCATTTTCATTATCATTATTAGAATTATCAATATCATTATCATAATTATAATTTATTCATTATCGTTGTTATTATTATCATCATCATATTCATTATTATATTATTATTATTATAATTACAATTATGATTATTAATTATTAATCATCATTGTTTTTATTTTGTTTCATTGTTGATAATTAGTTGATAGGTTTTCGGATTTTGGTTTGTGGTTCCATTCCAAAAGTAGAGCGCGCGATTGGACACATAGAGTGTGACGGAGAGATGGCGAGAGATAGAAAAAGAGAAATAGAAAAAAAAAAATTAATTATTAAATATAATTGGAATTTTATTGATTTGGTATTTGCGACTAAACAAAATGAAAATACACCCAAATACGAGCAATGAATTATTTGACAAGTACAACGTCAATGAGGTGCGTATATTTATATATATATATATGTATATGTCTAAGTATGTGTTATATGTGTGTGTGAGTGTGTGTGTGTGAGGTGTGTGTATTTGTTTTTTATTAAGCATAGGCATAGCATTTAAGCATAGTATGGGGCGGTGTAAGCGAAACCTGCTTGTTGTTTTGATTGTTGTTCATGTCTAACTTATGTTTTAGTTTAACGATAGCGATAGCGATAACGATAACGATATCATAACCTGCTAGTAGCAAATGTGGCTGCTGCTGCTGCTGTTTCTTCTTTTGCTGCTGTTTCTTCTTCTCTCCTGCTTTAATCCCTTTTCTCATCCGTCTTCGATTTGCATTCGATTTGTTGTTGTTGACTTTACCGATTAAGCGCCTTATCGTTTATCGGTTTATCGGTAAGTTTGGTAAGTGCATGTGTGTGTTTAAGCTAACATATAAGTGTATGTTACTTAATAAATATGAATGCATATACATATGTATGTGCGCGTGTATCTGTGTGTGGTGTGTGTGTGTGTGTGTGTGTGTGAGTATGTGTGCAAAGTACTTACTGGTTAGGAAGGCGGCGTGCGTGTTCTCGTGTTGTTAGCACATTTTTCTCTTATTCAATTCTCGATTTTTTTTTTTTTTTTTTTTATTCGGGATTATCTTGTTTACCTTTTTAATTGGCTCAAATCAATTTTGTGAAATTGAACCAAATCGTTCACTTTAAGCTCATATAAAAAGCCACTTGAATGGGATTTTCCGATTTAAAAGAGTGCAGCTGCACTCAAGCGAGAGAGAGATGGGAACTTGGGCGGGGAACATTTCATAAATGGTACAATTTATCGAGAATAATACACATATTTTTCGGTTCGGGTCAAGTACGTATTAATTCCATGTACTGCTGTCTAATTGCATTAACCACTGACTTTATAATCTATTTTTCAAGTACTCTTTATTCGACAATGACGCATTAATTTAAGAAGTATGCGTATTGATTGCGTACCGTTAATTGAGTACCGTTCATTTGTCGCTCAAGTGAGGTTAGGTACTTCAATTTCTTAGAAAATGGTTGACCAAACACTTTTCAACACTAAATCAGTACAGTTGAGTGCGGATTTCGTTAATTAAATGGATTCTATGATACGGTCAAATCTGTCAATATATACTTTGGGTATTCCGAAACTCTGACATTTGTCATTTGATTTTTTAAGTGGCAAAAGCAATAATTAAAATAAAATAAAGAGCGTTAACCAAATAAAAATATGCTTGCTTTATTTAAAACATCTGTTCACTGAAATTAAACTCAACAGAAACTTAAAAAGTTCACTCACTACCTACAGTGTAATAAATTTAGCATAGTTTCTGAATACCATAACTATCTTGAGAATGTGAAATTCTTAACACAGATTTTTCGAAAATCTTGTCTTTTGTTTCTTTTAAAAATTTAAGTTATTGGGAATATTTGGGAAATGTTTTCTATTCAGTTTTTTGGATACAATTTTATAATAGCTTCTGAGATATTTTCGAAATTTAAATTTTCAAAGTTTCGATCGATAGTTTCGCCGATAGTTGTTTACTCATCGCATTACTCACACAAAAATATTGACTGTGAATATATATTGCTTGTGATAAATAACCAGTATAAATCAATCGACATTAAGTTATTTAGTTTGAAATTTGTATTCGTAATCAGAATGATATATAAGAAGAATCACAGATCGAATAGATTAAAACAATACTAACACTTAAAAGCACGAATATTCACTACACTCTACTCACATTGTATACGAATAATCACAATCACAGTTTGTGAATGGTGCAAATTGATTTGCTAATAAATAACGATTATAATTTAGTACATATTAACTAAGTACATGAGCTATGTATTAACTATTTAGTAGCTGGGACAAGCTGTGTGTTTTTTTTTTTGGTTTGGTTAGCTGTTGTTGTTATTTGTTGGTTTGGAAAACAGGACTGGCGAATATTTAGAAATGTTATCTACGATTTCTACTTGGAGTATAATTGAGTTTGGTATATTGCATATGAGTCATTCACAAGTTAAGCCGATTACTCGATAACGAATCGATGCTGAGAAACTATTAAATATATTATGTATAGATATGTTTGCTAATAAATAAAGGTATAATGTACATATGTTTTTTTTTTTAAATTTCTAAATTACATATGCATTACAACAGTTTCTGACAAAGTCCTGTGAATAGTTTTTTTGTGTTTTGAAATTTAAGGATTTTTTTTTTTTTTTTTTTTTGCAAAATCGAAGCACCGTTCGAATCTTGAATGATATCAAATGATTGAGAGATGTTTTATTCCGGAATCGACTTAGCAATGAGAATGCTCATATGTATGTGTGTATGTGTGAATATATGTGTCTGTGTGTGTGTGAGTTTTATATGCATGTCTCCCAAGTTACACATGTATTTTTCTTATTTTATTTATTTTTTTTTCATTAATTTTGGTCATTTACTAGTTAGTACTACACATAAGGCCCCAAATTGCAGCTGGTGATTCAAGGTGCAAACTAAGCCACATTTTCATTTGTTGATGTTTTGTAAATTCTGTGTCACTTGATCAGCTGTTTTTGATTTGAGCAAAAAGCTAAATTGCCTTTGTCTGTGGTACAGTTACGTTTACATCTATCGCTATTTTATTTGTTTATTTGCACTTTGGTTATGCAGCTGGCAGAGTTGGAAAACAATCGATCGAGTTCTATCGATATTTCAAGTATTTTAGCAGTTTGATATCAACGAGCTTTCGAGCTATATGTTTGTTTGCTTCATTTTGAGACAGCAAGCAACCCATTTATTAATCCGTTAATTTAACCCTCTAACACGTAAGACTGTCTTGAGACACTTATTACATTATTCACATTTGCGTAAAAAGTAAGACTTTTTTTATAATTTAAATACTTAACGGCAGTTAATAACAAACGCCAGATTTCATGTAGAAGCTTTGAAAGCTCTCAGAAGCTTTTAACGGTACTTTTTATTTTTATTTGCACAGAACAAATTTTATTTCGCGCGTGAAACTTGAGCTGCTGCATGTTGTGTTTTGTTCTGCTTATAAAAGTCAAAATATAAAACACATTGAGCTCATTATTTTTTTTCGTAAAAGGTATGTTTATTTACTATTAAAATCAAGTTACAGATTTGCAAATACATAACAAACATGCGTTGTAGCAGTGAAATAGTGATCAGTGCCTAGAGACACTTTTGGGGCTTTAAGTGAACTTTTGTTGCCCGCAGCTATTTCACAACTACTTGCAATTTATGTGCTGATTTTTGTTTGTGGTACGTCTTTTCTTATTAAAAATTTTAATATTAAAAGAAATGGCAAAGCGGGTTCGTTTCAAGTTGTCGGACTTGTCAGATGAGCAGTTGCAGGAGTTGTTTGAGTCAGTCCCGTCGGATGAGGAACTGTCAAGCATTTCAAGTGACGACGAGGACGACGATTTTAATGTGGTGGAATTTTTTACCACTTGATTGATGTGGCAGTCACCAACTCGTATATATATACAGACGTATATAAAAGAAGAACGCGAGCAAGGAGAAATTGCTCTAGCTCCCGGATTTCCGCGAAACTCTTGCTGATGGTCTAGTGACACTTAGAAGCAAAAATTTACCAGGTCGTCCAATCAGTGTGAGCAACCGATCTTCACATGGATGGACAACCCAGTCTCCTTCCTCTCAATCCTCACCATCCTCTCAGGCAATGCAGTCTCCACTCTCTCACCGATCTCCACAGCTACGACTTAAGCTAAGCCAAAAATCGAAGCATCCAATATCGGACTTGCAGTTTGACCAGGTAAACCATTTCTCCCATTGGTTGGATCGAGACAGTGGAAGAAGATGTTGTAAGCACTGTAAAATTTCGCAAACACAGTGCATTCGCACAAAATGCAATCTGCATTTATGCTGCACAGCTTACAAAAATTGTTTTTCAGAGTACCATAAAAAGAAATAAAATGCAACTTTGAAACTTGAAAACGACTTTTTTACACTCAAAGTCCCAAGAGTGCCTCGAGACACTTATTCACTTTTTCTCACCTTACAGGTAAACGAAATCTTTTACGCACTTTCTGAGTGCATATTTGAGTTTAGAAGCCAGAATTCATTTAAGAAAAAATTATTTGAATAAATTATTTCCATTATTTTGGAAAGTAGCCTTAGAGGGTTAATTATTTGTAATCTGGCAACACTGAAAATTTGAAATGACGCGCATTAAGTTGGCTGCGCCTGGGCAAATTGTGTATTGTACAGCATTTGAATATCTTCTTGAGTTGATTGGTTTTGTATTTCGAGTTCACTTCTTGTGCTTTTCTAGGGATGGTCAAACATTCGATAGTTTTCCAGCTCTTATCGATGCATACACAAAAATGAGACACAGTTTCAATCATTGAATTTACTATTGATACAAATACTTATATAGATACATATCTTTACACATATATACACACACATACATATGTATATAAAACATTATGTATTGCTTTATAACGATGTTTCGATGTTATTCATAGTTAAATAGGTATTACATGGTATATGTATATAAGTATGTATGTATATCGTATGTATATAAATGCATATGTATTATGTATGTTGGATCAATTTATAGATCATTATTGAATTTTTTAAGATGTGACATATTTCTGCTTGTAGATTTGTAATTGTTAGTTGTTGTTGTTGTTGTCAAGCTACTCTATATTGTTGTTGTTGTAGTTGTTCTTGTTGTTGAATGCTTGTTGTTGTTGTTGTGGTTGTTGTTGTTAACCATATATTGTATGTATGGGGTACATAACACTATGCATGTTGGATTTTTACTCACAAATATTTATGATGTATATTTTAATATTATAAGTATTACTTACTGAATTCTGCAAAGCATAATTGAAAGGTAATTACATATTAAAATTGTTTTACTTTAACACATCAACATTAAAAGAGAGGGGGGATTAACATTTAAATTCGGATTTTGATATTGATATTGAGAGAGTACAAGATTGTATGAAGATTACGAATTATGAGGCGATAGTTATATGTCAATATACAATATCTATATATATATATGTATATATAAAGAATGTATATGATTGTTGAACTGACTGATATCATTTGATATTGAGTTGACTGTTTGATTGATTGATACTCGGCCTTGCATCTTGGATGATTCAACATTCAATTGGATGTACTCTGAATCTGATTCATGAACGAAAATGTGAACGAAATGAGACTTAATCGATTTTGAGATTGAGCGGTGATTCTTCTATTCAATAATCGCATATTTTTCAATTCAACGAAATTTGATTAGCAAGTTAACACAGGACTCACAGGACTTTCTCATGGTTATTCCTCGAAAAAAAAGCAAAAGAAGTTAAAAAGAAATTTAATGATAATTCTTGTTTTTGTTCGCTTGGGAGACCACATTATAAGTAAGACAATCGAATTGAGAAGTTACCTTTGTAACTTAAGTGATAATTTAAGAACTCTCGTTTTTTTTTTTTATAATTATTATTGATTTAATTACGAGTATATTGTGTGCAATGTACCGTGATGTCATGTATTTGGTATTATGTTATAATTCATTCAAATATAGGCATAGAAATATAATAAAAAGAAATACGAATTTGTTCTCCCATGCTTTAATTTTTTTCTCGGTTTTTTGCATGTTTTGTTTTAAATTAAATATATTACCATTACTCATGCGAACAATTTAATACATGTGATTGGTATTTGCTAATTTGTAAACACAAAAGGAGAACTTGGTGTGGCAAATTGGGTTTGTTATTTTTTTTTTTTTTTTCTTTTCTTTGGGTCAAATAAATAATAGTGCTGTACATGCAACTGGTTTTAAAAGAGCATGAAACGAATACGTCGATAACTGGATGATACCTATTTTAATAGTCGGATTAGTTTTTTTTAGACCAGCGGTGGGCACGAAATAAAGTTGGGAGCAGCCGCTATCTCCCGGAGTCCATGAGTGCCCACCGCTAATTTAGACTGATTCACACGGAATTGACTGACGGAAAACTGAATTTGCTAATAATTGCTATACTGAAATTTAAATATTCTTGTCAATTGAGCTACACTGAATATCGAACTCTATCAATAGTATATTTAGTACATTATTTAAAAAAAAAAAAAACAAGTAGAAAAAGAGTTAGAGTGGTGACAGGTGAGTGAAAGGGAAGAATAAATAGAATAGAACGTGATGAGCTGTATTTTATGGTGGCATATGCATGTACTTATTTACAATGTTTAACGTTTTGTTATTTAATTTTATTTTCGTATTGCATCTGCTTTCTTTTTCTTTTCGTACGAGTATCTTTCTCTATTCGTTGCCGGAAAATGATGAATTTTGATGTGGATTTTGTAATGAATACAGGATATTTTTGGGATCTGAGCATTCTTAGCTGAGCTTAAATCCATATCATAATGTTTGGGAAACAGACTAATGGGACATACGCTTTGATTATTATTTTATATTTGATTTCATTTGAAGTAGCAAAATTTGCTTTTTTTTTTTTGTAAATTACTCAAGAAACACAATAAAAAAGGCAGTTAAAAGTCGAATCGAGTTTTACACTTTGATTTTCTCATTCGCTTTCGTGTTGTTGATGTGTGTACAGTTGTGTTTTTTTTTTGGGGGAGGATCGTTGGCTGCATGCATGCCAACGATAACGATAACGATAACGATACCAACTGTAGACACAAACTGTGAAATGCGATAACAACGTGTAATACTCTCATTCAACTGTTGGCATTCTCTCTTCTAGCTACGGGCATATTTTATTAGATTTAATTTTATTTTGTGGCTTAAGAACAGACAAAGAACACACAAAGATTACAACAAATAACTGCAATGAGGTGGATTGGCTCTACAACTAGAGCTGGCTGGATAGTGGTTCAATGATGGACTGGATTTTGGGAAATTTAATTTTTTTTTTTTTTTTTTTTTTTTTTTTTTTTGTGGAATGTTTACGATAATGCGGGCTGGCGGGCAGGGGGCGAGGGGTCATAACAGTGAGCGGGGGGAGGGGGGGCGGGGTAAAGATGGCAACGTTAAAACAATAACGATGACAACCATCAATAACATCTGCAAGAGAAAGATACAATTGCACTCACTCTCACCTGCACTTCCAAAGCATGGTAAGCTACTATAAGTCCTAAAAGAATCACAGTCGAAACAGATATTAAGGTTTTTAACGCTGTCGAATAAAACGATGCCTGAAAATAGAAGAAAACACAAAACAAAAAACAAAAAAATTAAACTTTTTATTAATAGCGTGTAACATTTAAAACCAAAAACAAAAACTCAAATTTTGTAATTATTTAGAAAGAAAGTAACTAGTCACTGGTAACGAGCAGCATTCGATAGTAATTCTCGATGCGCATAATACTAAATCGTTACAATTATGAATAATTCAAAAGCTAAGACGAGTAACATTTTAATATAACGATTAGCATTCATTTTTTATAATTGCAATAATTATCCTTTATATTGAGTACTGTTCAACTCGCAGTTCGTTACTTAAAACTCGTTACTCGCTGCTCGTTATTTTCTGCTCGCTACTTGTTACTCAGAACTCGCTGCTTGTAACTTGCTACTCACAACCCCAAATTCGTTATTCTCTGCTCGCTACTTGCTGCTCACAACTCGTTACTCGCTGCTCGTTACTTGCTACTCACAAATCGTTACTTACAACTCACAACTCACAGCTCGTTATTCACAGCTCGCTACTCGCTACTCACACTTCGCTACTCGTTACTTGCTACTCACAACTCCATATTTGTTACTCGCTGCTCGATACTTGCTACTCTAAACTCCGAATCCGTTACTCGCTACTCACACTTCGCTACTCGTTACTTGCTACTCACAACTCCAAATTCGTTACTTGCTGCTCGTTGCCTGCCACACACAACTCGTTACTTCCTACTCACAACTCGCTGCTCGCTACTCGCTACTCGTTGCTCACCTTTGTGTAGACGCCGGCACTGCTCAGTTCGTTTTCAATCACCATCACGATGATCCCGAACATGCCCATAACAAGGGCGTAGTCGCTAATGCGTTTGCGCTTCTCGAATAAAGCTTTTCTTTTGCCCAGGCGATAGCCCACATTGGGTTTGTGTTTGGCCGAGTTTGTTGATGGCTTCCTGGACGTATTGCCGCCAGTAAGCGCACGTTCTTCCATATACCTTGAAAGTAGAAAGTAGAAAAGAAACATATATTGTGCTCAATGCTTAACACACACATTCATATCAAACACATAAGATATATGTACTATATAAGCCAAACAACACTCGTTGTTCCAGTTCATATGCACCAACTACATATTTAATATCTATGTACACGTTGTGAGTGTGACAGATTCTTCCAACTAAATCGAGATGTGGCTGACGGCATCGCTTAATAAATCTTCAACTAATGGATGACAGGTTTGTGTTCTCTTTTCTGTTACTGTTTCTTTTCTTTTCTGCTGCCTCATGAAAATGTGTCACATCAATTTTGTATCCAAAAAGATACAAAACACAAACACAAAATATTGCTGAGCAAAACAGATTGTTCGCCTCCCAATTCCTCACTCTCCTACTCAACAACTTGGACGTTGTCTATGACTCTATGAAATGCTGAACTGTGCCAATTTGAACGTTATTGCAACCAAAAATTTTGTACTTTACGGCACTTACATAAATTTAGTATTTATGCATTGAGCACTGGACACAATGCACTATGGGGCGAAATCCAATATCTCGAATATTAATTAATAACTTTTAAAGTAAGCTAGATTTTTGAATGCGGTTTTTTTATTTATGTTATGTACACCCTCAGAAATATTAAGGAAAAAGTGGGTACAATTATTGACCTTGTATATCATTAGCAATTAAAAGAAAAGTGGGTGGGTCACCGCCCCAGCAAAAAAAAAAATAATAAAAAATTTTTTTTTTATATTTTAAAATTTAATATCTACATGAATATATATTTACTAAAATACTTCTTTATACATACAAATAAAGTTATCATATTGGAAAAACATAATTTTGATGAAATTCATGAGTTAAAGGAACAATAGTTGAAATTAATCGTAATTTTGTTCATTTTAAATTTCTTCATCAAACATAAAAAACGATACGGGTAATTCTTCTTCGAATTCCTTAGATGTTTGATCTGGGCCTTCCATTTCACCTGATAATTTGTCGATTATTGATGCCATTTGATTCGTTCAACTGTAATTTAGTTGTGCTCATTAACCAATTTGAATGTCTGTTTTCAAAATATATTTTGTTTCTGTTGCATTTCTTCCATTTGGTACTTAAATTTCGGCACATAATTTGGCTTTTGTTTTTTAAATGAGATTTATATTTTAAAACAATTATTTTTTTATTT
This sequence comes from Drosophila quinaria, assembly GCA_035047525.1. Taxonomy (NCBI): domain Eukaryota; kingdom Metazoa; phylum Arthropoda; class Insecta; order Diptera; family Drosophilidae; genus Drosophila; species Drosophila quinaria. The sequence continues at coordinate 37,315,302 of JAWNPO010000455.1, forward strand.
AGTTTCCTCTTAAAAAAATCAATAACTGCATTTATTTGGTTATGGCTGCCTTTCTCCTTGCACCATATGTCAAACAGCTTAACATTTGAAAACTCGAAGTTACCTGTAAAAAATTAATTTGCTCCGATTGTCGCAAATTGTTCACATTGAGACATATTGCCTTTAAATAACAATGAATGGATCTACGACATACAGTTGGACGTAGATTAAGCCTCGTTAAGCATCATTGCTAAATTCTTTCGCAAAGTTGATATTTCTTTCCAAGAAATTACCTTTCAAATCATTATCTAATATAACAAAATAGAAACAGAACACGCACAAATACAGAATACTAGTACAACCAACACATAGTACAAACCAGTATAATTGGTATCCATTTTAAATATTGTAAAAAAAATGATTAGCCATTGTGCAATACCAATTTAAAAATAGGCTGCCAAAATGTTAAAATGCTAGCGCACGTACTTTTCGAAAGCAACAGCTGACTTTAACAGCTGACAGGGCTAACATTTTTCTGTTATTTAACATTTTTGGTACAGCGCTTTACAGTTTGAAGTTTTCTTAGTAAAATTAATACCTTGATAAAATGACTAAATATTCGATTTTTCGGATTTCGCCATATAGTTCAATGTGTTATTGACTTTACATAGTACCAAATTGAAAGGTCATCACAAAAGGCCCAATTGAGATTTATGCCCTTCTTACTGTTCACCTCATCTTCTTCCTCATCATCTTCGTCATCTTGTTCACACTTTGTGTATATTAATTTTCAAGATTTATTCAGGGTTTAGTTTGACTCCTTTGGCGTAGAACCTACTTATGTAAGGACATTTATAGCGTGTCCTTCTGGCGCTGACAGCTAATTATGGCCATTGGCAATTAGTCACTTTTTTTCTGGGTGGGCCTAGTCAGTTCTAGTTAGTAGTACTTCCAAGACATTATCTAAATTGTCTGCATGAGTTTTGGTTCGTTGCTTTCTATACCCTATAGATAAAGAAAGCTAACCAAGGGGTATTATTAACCATTCATAAAAGTTGAAGGAATAGAAAATTGCTACTTTGAAATTCAAAATTCTTAATTTGTTTATGAGTCGATAAATAATATAAATAATGTCTTGATTTTCAGTACAGCTATATATTTTCTCTTCTTATCTATATTCTAAAAATTTCATGAAATTCTAATAATTTTAACTTTAATCCTCTTTAAATCAAAAAATAATATTGATAATGCTTTGATTTTCACTTCAGCCAAATATTTTTTCTCCTAATCTATATTCTTAACATTTCATGATAATTTAATAACCAAACAAAGAATATTGAATATATCATTATTCTTAATTTTTCCAATAGTCGGGAAATAATAAAGATAATGCCTTGATTTTTACTACAGCCATATATTCACTCTCTTTATCTATGTTCTGAAAATTTCATGATAGTGTAATAATAACAATTTAAATCCTTCTTAATGCATTGATTTTTACTACAGACATATATTTTCTTTCTTTATTTATAATATGAAAATTTCATTAAAATCTTTTAACAAAATCTTTGTTTATTAAAAGAGAAGATTAAATATATATTTATTCTATATGCCTCTATTACTCGATAAAGATTTTGCCTTGATTTCCAATTCTCAGCTAAATTAAATTCTTAAAATTTCATAATAATCTAGGAAATAAAGAAGGGTAGGTAAATGGACTATAGGGTATTCTTTAGTCGATGTCAATTGACTAACTAGTTTTTTTTTAAGGTTCTGGTTGGGCACAAGAATTGGTAATGAATGCGGCTCAAATGAAGGCTATATACATACATATATTATAGTATTTCTTTTATTATTTTTGTCTTAATTTTTTTTTTTTTTTTGATTATTGATTACATACGGTTTGGCGAAATGCGGGGAATGACGGATTGGCGATTGGTATACATACATTTCATACCTAGGGTAGTCTGAGTGGATACCCACTAAAGCCTCGGCCGCTTCTTCGTTGCATCCAGATGAGATCTGTTCCCGGTTCGCAATGGAAGGTGTTTTCATCGAGCCAGGAATTGAAAGTGTCGACGCTGGCTTGCGGAGCTACAAAACAAAACAAATAATCAAACACAAGATATTTATTAGTATTATGTTATTCATAATTATCAGCATTCACTAAGTGTTGTCAACGATTTTGCAGGTGGCTAAAAAGTCATTTGAAATGTGTTTTGTGTGTGTGCTACGTTCAAAACTCGGGTGAATTATCAGATATTTAACATACATTACCATTTATCATATAAATCATATAATTGTGATTTGTTTAATTCAATCACACGCATCAGGCAACATTACAAGTGAGCTGGGTGATTTAAGTATCTTATAAACTAGGCTTTAAGTGCATTTTCTAGAGTGTGTTTTTATTTTATTTTTTTTGTTTTTGATTTCAGTTAAGATTGCTCTTAAGTTTTTTAAAAATGTGGGGAAACTGTTCATATATTCTCATGCAAAAGTTTATAAATGTTATAAGTTTCAAACTCAAATTAGATCTAAACAGATCTCTACTCAATCCTTATCTCAGTTCACATAAAATATAACTAATCTGGAGAAGATTAAAAACCTTTTTTTTTTACCTGTTTACTCTTTTAAAATTGGTATTTTTTTGTTTCCCTTTACACCAGATTAATGATGAATTTCCAAATTATGAATCGAGTTTTAAATCGAATTGTAAACAGCGACTTCTCAATATGTCGGCAAATAGTAGCGATATATTAAGTTAAAAAAAAAAAACACTTTCTCTGATTTGTTCAATTGCATTTCATTGCGATAAAAATCGAAATTATGAATCGACTTTTAAATTAAAATGATAAAATCGTCGAATCAAAAATCGAGTTAACCATTTCTCGATAAAAAAGTTATCGAGCTTATGTAAAGAAAATCGCTTCAGCGAAAGTCCTGTTGTTGATTTTTGGATGTTTTTTTTTCTACATCACTACACCAGACTGTCCTCCATGTTCAGTTTAAGTCAGATGATAATTGTTTTTAAGTCAGCTTATAACCGCTTTTAAACTGTTTAGTTTTATATAATGCTTCAATATTTATAAATTTGTAGTTCTTATATCAACCAAAAATGTATAAATCCTCCAAGTTCACTTTTTTTAGTTGGCTCATATATATTTGCGTTTGTACTTCTTTGATTTTCTTTTATCAGATAATTTTCTATTATTTTCTTTTAGTTGACAACACAGAGAGATATAGAGAGAGATGGAGAGAATGAGTCAATAGATTTGCCACAGTCATCATAATTGGCTCAATTGAAGCCACAGCAGTTATTGAAGCCCCTTTAATCCTTTTATTCCTGGCCACAATCTCATAACTCTCTGCCCTCTATTACAAAGTGCCACGCCCACTAAATGGCCCATAAGATGACAAGCTGAAGGCAGCAGAGAGAGAAAGAGAGAGAGAGAGAGAAATGATGCTGATGCTGCTTTCATTTTGACGCATGTCATTCAAGTGGCCAAAGTGAAAGTGACGTCATCATCGTCGTCATTACATATCGCATAAAGTCATCTCTTTCTCAAAATTTCTTATCATCTCTGGCTCTCGAAATCCAATTATTTGGCTGCCCAAGTTACTTACTCAAAATGAAACCGGAATTGAAGGCGCAAATACAACAAACATTTTCTTGAGCCTCTAGTATATACAGTAGGGTGTCCCTTATTTGGGCTAGTTCTGTTCATTAGTTCCTAAAAAACTCAGAAATAAATTATTACCTCAATCGGAGTATGATTCAAATTTGTTTCGAAGCTAATTTGAATGGGTTATCGTACTCCGATTAAGGTGAAAATGTGATTTTGAGTACTTTAGGATAAAATGAACTAAATAAATAAAAAATTAGAAAAAAAAATAAAGCCAAAAATAATAGAAACAAATTTTAAATTTTATGATTGTAAAACTTTCCTCAAATATCTTATGTATGCATCAATATTTCCATAGCTTATAATTGTCAAAAAATTGGGAATAATAAACCCAATGTTATCGATATTATGTATGTTTATCGAGTCGACGAGGTTGCCACTTGTTCAAAAGCTGTGCATGAATATAGAATTGCGTTGTTTTTTAAATTTTGAAATATTGATAAATATGTAGGTGTTAAGTAAAAATTATGAAACTTAAAAAAAATTATTAGAAGCACTTTCAAAAATACAAAAAATTGTTTCTATTATTTTTTTATTATATGGGTGTGTGTGTGTGTTACTATGGGTATTTTTTGACCTTTTCTAAATCAGACAATACTAAAAATACTGAGTGGTGCCCATAAAAGTCGCTCAAGTGCGGCGAAGGAGAGGGTGAAAAGAAGGGGGAAAGGAAGGAGCGAAAGAAGGGGAAGGGGGAGTTAGACGAAGGGGCAGCAACAACCCAATAGAACCTGAAGGCATGTGGTGAACAAAATACACACAGTCTTCTGCCGGAAAAATTGAGTGGCAAAGCTACAGGCCAGTTTCCGCTACGTTTTCAGGGCGAGGCCGCTGAAACGTAGCGGAAATTTTCTTACGCATTTCAGTGGTAATTTTTGCTGCAAGAAAAAAAGTCCCAAGGGACTGCACCTGCAGCCAACTTAACGTTGCTAACGCCTGGCAATAAATATCGAAAAGCCTTTTTCTAAGTTTCCAACCAAACTATGCTGTATTTCTGTTGGGTTAAAAGAATTTATAATAAACGTAATATATTGAATAACTTGTTTTATTAATTAAGCATTTTTAAAATATGGCAAAATGTTGTTTTATTATTCAATATTTTTATCGTGCCGGTTATCGATAAATACAAAGGGCTGGCAATGCTATTATCGGCCATCGAAGACATTGCAGCCCTTCGTTTGTGTATTTCGTCATTGTGCAGAAAGTGTAAAAATGTGGTAAGTTTCAACTATAAATCTATGAATAAATCTTTATTTTTATTATAGATGTTGCCTAATAGATCGCATGCTCAAATTGCCCGATGATGAGGAACATAGCAGTAGCAAGCAAGTCCAGGAGAGCATCACACGTAAGTAAATGAAACATATTACCAATTAGACAAATTTGTTTTAATTATTGTATTTTCTTAGAATCAACTTGTAAGTAGGAGGCTTTTCAAAATGGAAAATAAGAAGATTGGCTAATTGCCGATCAATAAGGTAAGAATAAATCATTCTAATGCTCTCCCAACAGTCAATTAATTGATTCTACATTTCAGATTGACCTTTTCAAGCAAATTCTGCGGCCAGGAGGAATATAATAATATTTAAAACTATTTTTAAGTTTTCGTATAAGTGAGCTACAATTAAGTTTAAAAAAAGTTGCATTAAAATAAACAAAATAAACAAAAAAATAAACAAATATTTTGTGTGCCTAATTTTTTGCCGCCAATTTGGTACAAATTCCCAGTGGCCTACAGCCAGGGCAAAAATTTCCCACCGCTGAAGCTCTATGTAAAATTTACGTACGTCTTCAGCGGGTACCCGCGGAAACCGTGCCGGAAAATTTCGGCAGTATTTCAGCTAGCGTATACCGAATTACCCCGGCCAAGCTAATGTAAAAGCGAATTAGAACTTTACACAAAGTGGCTGCACATACCGGCCGCAAGTTCGGCTGGAAATCTGTATACTTTTCCATACAAAAAGTGCCACTGGGAAGAAATACGACCAAGTAAATATGTATGTAAAGAATTTGTGTGTGTAAAGGGAAAAAATGCTAAAACACTAAAAAAGAAACAATAAAAGTGGAAGAAAAACCAAAAGCAAGAAAATAAATGAAAGTACACACACACACACAACAGTTTGCTCTTCATATTTAAATGAAAACTAAAGATAAGTAATCTTAGCTTTGGGTGCGGTTTTCTCTGTTTTTCTTCTTTTTTTATTTGCATACCCTATAACCATAAAAAGCATACAAAGGGTATACAAAAGTTGCACTTTGAGCAAGTTAAAAAAGAAAATATGTGTGATCGAGATTTAAGAAACTCTAGTAAATCAGTTTATGTTTATTTATTTATTTATGAATTAATTTGTTTATTAAATTATTTATTTATTTAATTATTATTTTCTTAATTATTTATTTCTTTATTAATTAATTTATTATGTTATATGTGCGTCGAATAAAAGCAGTCGAAAACAAATGATCAGAATTAAAAAAAAAATTGTAAAATAAGAATCTGAATTAAACTTATTTATAATATATTTTGTTGATTTCTTTAATTTTATAGGCAATATTTATTCATTTACAACATTTAGAAACTTTTGTTTTAATAACTTAAAGTTAATTCATATAGGCATTTCCACAGAAATGGCAACCGAGGCCAAAAACGTAAAATTGATCAAAAACTCACATTTTGTGAAATTTGCTTCCAAAAATGTTATTATTATTAAGTTTTTATTTATTATTAATGTTAAATTATTTATTTAAGCAATATACGCTAGACGAAATTCAATAGGATGAACATATAAATTCTACATTGAAATGAATTCACTTTTTCTATATTTTTGCCCATTTTCTTAAAAGTTGACTTCCAAAATGGACCGTTTGTATTCTATCGATTACACTAAGTAGGACAGTAAGATTGTAACTTGAACCAATTTAATGCATAGAAATATATTGTAAGTTTAATTGAAAACAAGTTTTCAAAGCTGTTTTCGATATACAATTTAAAAAAAGAGAAACAGAAAAAATATAAATATATTTTGCGACATATTTTGCGTGCGACAGTGATTCAGGTTAAATTTAAAAAAAAAACTACTTAATATTTTTCAATCAAATAAAAATCATTTTTAAGATAAGTCAATGCATTACATTTTAAAATGAATAACATCAAAATATTCGTTCACGTTTTGCGGAAATCAGTGTTTGAATGGCTTTTTTTAAATTGTCTTGAACATGAATCATTGCCTAAAATAAACCATTGCACCAATTATAGTGCTAATCAAGACATATAAGTTTTGACCTTTGTCAAAGTAAAATTAAGTCTTGAAACATGTTTTATTTTACTTTGAATGTGTACGAATGGCGCATTCGACTAGAGCTGGAAAACTTTCGACGATACTATCGATATATCGATAGTGGACCTGGTTTTTTCCAATATCGATATATCGATGGCAAAAACTTCCACTATCGATAGTATTTAAGAGAAATTTACTTCTTTTGCACACCACTTGGCAGCACAATTTTTGGTAAAGGGCGCGCTAAATAAAATTCATTAATTTTTCAGGGTAAGTTTAGTATATCATTGTAAGAAACGTGTAATTTACTAACCATCATATATATGTGTATGTAGATGCCGAGAAAATTTGCGCAAGCAATTTATTAAATTGATTAAATTGATCTCTAATTTGAATTTTTGAATTTATAAATTTTTACGTTAATGTTGCATAATATTTTATACATGAAAAAATTTGAATTAGGAGGTCCTTTTGGTAGAAAATATTTTTCAACGATACTATCGATAGTATCGATGTTACTCTCTCAAAATATCGAAAATATCGAATGGCGCCAATATCGATAGTTAGCCAGCTCTATTCGACATTAGAGAATTACTCATATGTTAGTTATTAATTTATATTTGCAAATGTGCAGGGTATCTGCATGTCGAGCAATCTGCTTAGTTGTTATTTCTTTTCGTCTAACCACGTGCTTGTTCTCGCTTTAATCAAGTAAACTCTAACTACACACACACACACACACACACACACACACACGCACTTAGACTAATACACGCACACATAGTTTTTGATAGCGCCTAGAATGTTGGATCCCACTTACGAATACTACAAATTTTCTTTAAATTAAGCATAATGCGCGCTCACTAACTAAAAGGCACACGCACACTCACACACACACACACACACGCACATTAAGGCGCTCTCATTGCTGTTAAATACGAATATTTGTTTATAAAATCCTCCATAAGCCCCTCCCTCCCCTACCTATTTGCCTCCCACCCACCACACACACAAACACACACACAACAACAGTACGTGCCTGTGTGTTGATGCTTGAGCTTTGCCTCCTGCTCTTTAAGTCAACGCTTCTCCTCTTGCATCATCTTTCATCTCTGTGTTTCTTGACTACTTTTTGCATGCCTATGTATGTATTTATCTGGTGTAACTGTTACAGTCCGCACACACTCGTAGTAGTTACGCATTATATACAAATATGTGCACATGTACTCGTATTTGTAGTATGTCTGTCTATGTGTACTTATGCTTACGTCCTCGGGTGTACACTGATAAAAAAAGGATCTAAAATCAAGATTTTGATCTCAGAACTAAGAACTTTGGTCTAAAAAATGCGTCGAGAACATGAAAATCTTGAAGAAAACACATGTTTATTTTATAAACTTTTAAATTAAGACCAAGTTCTTATTTTTAAGATCATAAATTCTTATATTTTCAAGATCACAAATATTAGTATAAGAATAAATCTTATTAAAAAGTTTGTTTGTTTTAGTGACCTTTCTAATTTGTAGAAGTAAGTTTTAGTTAACTCGAGGTCTAGTATGTCTATAAGACAACCAACAAACAACAACACACAAAACACTTGCAGAATGCAAGGAGCATGGCTCGGTATACAGCTGTTTCAAGAGATGCCAATCTCTATCATCAGTACCGTTGTGCTGACTTGACCAGCGATCCAAGCTTAATGTCACTTTTGAGAAGCCAGAACCAGTTGTGAATTCTAGTGTCTCAAGAGTGAAAAACAGCCGAGATGCTGATCTAGCCCTTTGTGTGTTGTTGTTGTCGTCGTTATTGTGTAAATGCCATCGGCATTTTTAATGCAATAACAATTTTGTTCTTGTTTTCAATTTCAGAAATCCGACGTGTTGTTCGTTTTGTTTAAAAAGTTTGTTTGTTTTAGTGACCTTTCTAATTTGTAGAAGTAAGTTTTAGTTAACTCGAGGTCTAGTATGTCTATAAGACAACCAACAAACAACAACACACAAAACACTTGCAGAATGCAAGGAGCATGGCTCGGTATACAGCTGTTTCAAGAGATGCCAATCTCTATCATCAGTACCGTTGTGCTGACTTGACCAGCGATCCAAGCTTAATGTCACTTTTGAGAAGCCAGAACCAGTTGTGAATTCTAGTGTCTCAAGAGTGAAAAACAGCCGAGATGCTGATCTAGCCCTTTGTGTGTTGTTGTTGTCGTCGTTATTGTGTAAATGCCATCGGCATTTTTAATGCAATAACAATTTTGTTCTTGTTTTCAATTTCAGAAATCCGACGTGTTGTTCGTTTTGTTTAAAAAGTTTGTTTGTTTTAGTGACCTTTCTAATTTGTAGAAGTAAGTTTTAGTTAACTCGAGGTCTAGTATGTCTATAAGACAACCAACAAACAACAACACACAAAACACTTGCAGAATGCAAGGAGCATGGCTCGGTATACAGCTGTTTCAAGAGATGCCAATCTCTATCATCAGTACCGTTGTGCTGACTTGACCAGCGATCCAAGCTTAATGTCACTTTTGAGAAGCCAGAACCAGTTGTGAATTCTAGTGTCTCAAGAGTGAAAAACAGCCGAGATGCTGATCTAGCCCTTTGTGTGTTGTTGTTGTCGTCGTTATTGTGTAAATGCCATCGGCATTTTTAATGCAATAACAATTTTGTTCTTGTTTTCAATTTCAGAAATCCGACGTGTTGTTCGTTTTGTTTAAAAAGTTTGTTTGTTTTAGTGACCTTTCTAATTTGTAGAAGTAAGTTTTAGTTAACTCGAGGTCTAGTATGTCTATAAGACAACCAACACAGACAACAGCATCTCGGCTGTTTTTCACTCTTGAGACACTAGAATTCACAACTGGTTCTGGCTTCTCAAAAGTGACATTAAGCTTGGATCGCTGGTCAAGTCAGCACAACGGTACTGATGATAGAGATTGGCATCTCTTGAAACAGCTGTATACCGAGCCATGCTCCTTGCATTCTGCAAGTGTTTTGTGTGTTGTTGTTTGTTGGTTGTCTTATAGACATACTAGACCTCGAGTTAACTAAAACTTACTTCTACAAATTAGAAAGGTCACTAAAACAAACAAACTTTTTAAACAAAACGAACAACACGTCGGATTTCTGAAATTGAAAACAAGAACAAAATTGTTATTGCATTAAAAATGCCGATGGCATTTACACAATAACGACGACAACAACAACACACAAAGGGCTAGATCAGCATCTCGGCTGTTTTTCACTCTTGAGACACTAGAATTCACAACTGGTTCTGGCTTCTCAAAAGTGACATTAAGCTTGGATCGCTGGTCAAGTCAGCACAACGGTACTGATGATAGAGATTGGCATCTCTTGAAACAGCTGTATACCGAGCCATGCTCCTTGCATTCTGCAAGTGTTTTGTGTGTTGTTGTTTGTTGGTTGTCTTATAGACATACTAGACCTCGAGTTAACTAAAACTTACTTCTACAAATTAGAAAGGTCACTAAAACAAACAAACTTTTTAAACAAAACGAACAACACGTCGGATTTCTGAAATTGAAAACAAGAACAAAATTGTTATTGCATTAAAAATGCCGATGGCATTTACACAATAACGACGACAACAACAACACACAAAGGGCTAGATCAGCATCTCGGCTGTTTTTCACTCTTGAGACACTAGAATTCACAACTGGTTCTGGCTTCTCAAAAGTGACATTAAGCTTGGATCGCTGGTCAAGTCAGCACAACGGTACTGATGATAGAGATTGGCATCTCTTGAAACAGCTGTATACCGAGCCATGCTCCTTGCATTCTGCAAGTGTTTTGTGTGTTGTTGTTTGTTGGTTGTCTTATAGACATACTAGACCTCGAGTTAACTAAAACTTACTTCAATAAATCTTATTATTTTGTTAAGATTATGTGTTCTTATTTTTAGACCAAAAAGTTTTGAATAAAAATCTCAAATGTTTCTTAAGTTTCTTAAAATTTTAAGAAGAATGAATTAATTTTTAGTTAACTTGAGGTCTAGTAATGCCGATATGACACTAAACAACGATCCAAGCCTAATGTCATCTTTGAAGCGCCAGAACCAGTTGTGAATTCTAAGTCTCAAAAAGTAACAAATTTTAAGATTTTTGTTCTTATTTTAAGAGAAAAAGATCTAAGATCTGAGATTTGTGTTAAGAACTTAAGATTTTTAGAATAACATTCTAAGTTTTAGTAATTTGGTCTTAAAATGGTCTTATATTAAAAACAAAATATTTAAATTTGAGAATTTTATTCTTATATACGTATTCAGAACTTACAATTTTCAAGATTAATATTTTTTTTTTTATAGTAATTTGGTTTTAAAATATTCTTATTTTAAGAACAAAATATTTAAGATGAATGTTCTTGATTTTAGAAAGTGGTCTTTTTCCTCAGTGTACATATGAGTGGCAAATGCTGTCTTTCAATTGAGGCCTTAATCAGTTTGGCTTTCGCATTTTGTGTGCCCTAATGAAAAGCAGCTCACAAAGCTGCCTCGTCTATATAGTAGAAGTAAGTAAGTAAGTATGTAGAATTGGTTTAATGCTAAGTAGATTTTCTTTAATGTCCTCTTGTTGTTGTTGTTGTTATTTCTGCTACTGTTTCTACTTTGACTGTTACTGAGAGAGGGAGCGTGAGAGAGTGAGTGAGTGAGAGAGCAAAGTTTGACTTTGACTTTGGCGTTGACGTTGACGTAGGCGATGAGTTAAGCTCAGTTGAGTTGAGTTCAAATGGAAGAGTAAAGCTCGCAGCTCAATGCACTGACAGGCTTAACTGTTTATGTTTTCGGTCGCTGCCGCTGCCGCTGCCTCTGCCGCTGCCACAGCCTATGCTTTGTTGTTGCTGTCATTGTTGCGCTTCGGCTTGCAATCGCTCTCGCTCTCCTGCTTGCACTGACTGGCTTAACTGCCGCTGCTGCTGCACTGTGGGTTATTTTACCGAAAATGTGTTATTTATTAATAACTCATAAACTAAGCAAGATATTTTAATGTGGATTTTTTATAGTGTTATACAAACACTTGGAAATTTTTTGGAAAACTTTTTCCAATTTTTTTTTTTTTTTTGTATTGGTAGCAAGTAAGTTCACGATTTCTATTGCTACTAACAAGCTTTTATTATTATTAGCAATATTATACAAAATTAAAAAAAAAAAATTATGGTCTGGGAGTGTTGACACTCCCACTTTTCCAAAAAATTTTCAAGGGTATGTATAACACTAGGAAAAAAACAGCATCCAAATATCTTGCGTATTTTAAGAGCTTCTAATTAATGGCTCAAAATAAAGCGGGCAATTAAGCACTGAAAAATTTTGAGGTTACGTGCAAAAAATTGCAACTTGAGATAAACTATTTTGAATAGAGAAGTAATTACTCTACAACATGGACATTGGATCAACAATTTTTAACAATTTTGTTAAACTCTCTGCAAAGTTCAACTTAACTTTTCAAAAGTCGTCATTGACACCACTTGCTAAATATACGCATTATTAAACAGACATGTACAAAAATAACACTATACAAGCATTAACACGTATTAAAAACCTAAACAGTTGACATCTATTTCAAATTTGAATTTATAAAATGATTCTTAAGGTTGTGTTTCAATTTAAAAAAGCATTTCAATTGCAACAGCTGACTTAAACAGATGTTATCTTAACATTTCTGTTATGTAACATAACAGTTTGAAGTGTTTATTATATGTTAGCATTAAAAAATCATACAATTGCATACTTTTGAAAAATAAATAAATTACACTTTTTTAATAAAATACCCCATAGTGCGCTGTCGCTGCCACTGCCTATGATTTGATGTTGTTGCAATCTCATTCTTTGTTTCTTCTGCGTCTGTGTAGCTGATCAGCTGCTTATGTATTTTCTACATGTGCTTGTGTGTGTGTGTGTGTGTTTATGAGTATCTGTTATTGCCACGCCTACGACAACAAGCGAATTGAATGAGGGAAAACAACAAAAACAGCTGCTGCTGTTGAGTTGTTTTTGTTTTTGTCATTGTTGTTATTGTTTTGAACGGTTGCGTGTCTCTCGCCCTCACACACACACACACATATGTGCATATATGTACATATGTATGTATGTATATTGCTGGCACACGCAATGGTAAATTGAAAGGCGTTATCAATGTCGGCAACGGCGACACAGATCCTGCTCCTCTCTACATGTGACACCAATACGAGCACACATATGTACACGTCTGTGTGTGTGTGAGTGTGTGTGTGTGTGTGCCCAACATAAAACAAAACAAATTGCGCATATTCTGAAACATCTAATGCCAATAATGTTAATTGGATTTCTTAATTAAGTTGAAAAGCAAAACGAAAAAACCGAAACCGAAACCAAAACCAAAAACCAAAAACCAAAATAACCAACTTAATTATGATGCGCCAAAAACTATGCTATGTTTTTAATATTAACGTTTCTAATATAGTTTTGATCAGAAATTTGGAAACTTTTATTTTTCATTTTTTCTAACACACCCCGAACAAATTTGTTTAAAGTTACACATTTTAGTTCTAGTATGCAAATTTACTTATTTTTTATGCTAACACATTATAAACATTTTAAACTGCTACACTCAGACCAACATTTATTCGTACATCCTTTTTTTTACTTTAACGACTATGTAAGTCAAGTCTTCACTAAAAAAATATATTTTGATGCAAAAAAAATTCTTGAAACAATTCTAAGAGTGACTGCAAAAATCTGTTAAAGTAAAAAAAGGGTGTACGAATAGGTGAGTGCATGTTACATACCAGAAATATTAACATAATAGTTGAATGTTAAAATAACAGCACTGTAAGTCCTACATACAAATATTACAGAAAATATATAGCATAGTTATTGGGGACAAACAGAAGTTCTATAAAACCTTTCAAATCTTTTATTTGTAAAATTCTAAAGTTTTTTGCATGTTTCAAATGACATGAAACAAGTTAAATCAATTTGAATAATGTAGACTATAACATATTTGTGATTATTCAAATTAAAACTCTTTAAGGCAACTTTTTTCATGTATCATAATTTAATGATTAAAGATTTATTTATAGAAATTAATGGCGAATTCAAAAATATATATATATAGTTATGTATAAATTGTTTTTAGTGAAATAAGTAAATATTACATATTTAAGTGAACTTTAAAATAATAATATATAGTTATATTTTTATTTAATTTTATCGTATCGAGTGGGAAATTTGCAAAGCACGAAATGACAATTGCAAATGCGATGACCGATTTGTATGTGAATACTTGGGAGAATGTCAAAGTCAATGTCGTAAAATGTAATAGTTCCATGCACTATAAGAAAAGGGAAACAGAAAGAGAAAGAGAGAGAGGGAGAGAGAGTGAGTGAGATAGAGAGAGAGACAGAAAAATAGTGACATTGAGACACAACTGACACTTGCTATTTTCTCAAAAGTTGCAATTGCTTTCCACGTGCCTTACTTTTAAGGCCTATAAAACCCACATACATGGCAAAACAATTAGAATCGACTGTCATTCTGACATTTTAAATTTCCAAAAAAAATGTCAATCGCAGCCAAACGCTTAAAACTTATCGAAAATTCACATTTTTTGAAATTTTCTTCCAGATGTATATTCAAGTTATTTATTTGAGCAATATACGCCAGAAGAAATTCACTCTGATGAGAAATAAATTAAATAAATATGTTATGGAACAGAAAGTCGTGTGCGACATTGATTAAAATTAAACAAAAAATAAAGCGATTAATATTTTTGAATTAAGTAAAAACAGGTTTATTATAAATAAATGCATAGCATTTAAAAATTAGTTGCGTTAAAGTATTCCTTCAGGTTTTGCTCAAATCAGTATTTGAACGACTCGACTTGAAAGCGATTTCTGTTTTTGTCGCGTGCGAACGCTTTGGTTTTTTTTAATTATCTTGAAAACCAGTAATTTCTCAATTAAACTTAGTACCAATTATAGTGCTAAATAGCAATAAAGTACAAATTATGAAAGTAAAAAAATTATACCTTTGCCGATGCAATTTAAAAAAAAGTACAGAATAAAATTATTGTTTCTATTATATTTTTTAGCACTGTAAATGCGTGTACGAGTGTGTGTGTGTGTGTGTGTGTGTGTGCACGTAAATGTCTCATTTGGCTTATGGGCACCGCAGTGGCAGTTGCCACGCCCCTTTTCTGTTTGCTGTTGTCGGTTTTCTGTTTTCTGTTTTCTGTTTTCTCACCTCACATCTGGAATTAACATACTCATTCATTGTGAGCCCTTTTTACGAGCGTCGGCCACACGGACACGCATACAACACATTAGAAGCTTTTTCGGCCACACACACACACACACACACACAGCACACACACACACACACACATATATATATATACAGCACACATGGTTGTGTACTCGAAAGGAAATTGGTGGAAATTATCGAGTTTCCTATACAAAACGCGTCTAACACGCAAAAGGAGACGTTGCTCTTATTTTAATACCCTGCAACCATTAGGAGCAAAAATGGGGTATATTGGTTTTTGATAAGTGCATGTAACAGGCAGTAGAAGAAGGCGTCACTTTAATCTGGAATACATACTTGAAGGATAAGTACTAAAATAAAGAATTTTAAACTTGATTTTTAGAATGATTTTTTTTTCATCTGACAAATTATACAACTGTGTAATTTAGTTCCAAACGGTTTACCATATTATATAGATTTCCAAGGGACGATTGCTCGCTGATTAAGTATAAGTTTGAAAACATCTGTTGTTTCCGGAGATATATTAACTAATTTCGCAGAATGGAAAGATTTTCTTTGTCTTATACGTATATCTTGACTATTTTTGGGTTAAATCGGTTAATTATATCACATAGCTCTCATTAATACGATCGTACAGGGTATTCCACAGTCGAGTGCACTCAACTGCATGTTGTTGTTCAAGTAGAACCTGAGGTTGGAGTTGGAGTTGGAGTTGCTGCCTATGGCTTTAACGACGGCGATTAGATTTGGGAGTGGGCTTCTCTCCTTTACTCTCACTCTTTTCTCACCCACACACCTCCCACTCCCCCTCTCTCTCTTTCTGTATCGTTGGGCTGGCTTTCATTTCCATCGTTTGTGTTGCCTAATAAATTTAGCGTAATTTACGTTTCGTTGAGGTTGAGGTTTATTTAATTTTTTTTTTTTTTTTTTTTTTTTTGTGGTGAACCTTCCACTGTTTTTATTTTCGTATCGAGTGCAGGAAATTCATAATGAAGTGTTCGCTTTGTTGGCGCTTAATTAGGCGTATAAGTAATATTTTCAGTTTGCCAAAAGGCTCCAAGGATGTTAGGGTGTGTGGTTTAAAGGAGGGAGGAGTGTAAAAAACAACTTTGAATTAGTAAATTAGTTCACCCCGAGTGCACAATTCGGTCAGAGTCTCGTAAAAGTATTGTAGATACAAACTTAGTAGTAAGTACATATATTTATTGTGACAGGGTTGTCAAGTCATATTCACGAAGCACACTTCACTTATCACTTTTATCGCTAGAAAGAAATGCTGAATAAGGCAGCGAAAGGGGAAGGAAAAAGGAAGGAAGGTAGTAGCCAGGTAGATAGTAGTGCCTTATAGGGCTTTCATTATTCTATATTTTGGTTTTTTTTTTCAAAGTATGTTACATTTAAGAACACAGACACTGAAATGAATAAATTATTCATTATCGTATAAGCAGTCGACTCGATTGGTCAGTGTCTCAGCAGCAAGTGTATGAGCTAGAGGCACTAAATTTGCAATGTAGACTACTTACATAACATCAACATCAATTTATTGAAAATTTTGAAGGCCACGGCCCTTTTGTCCACCATTTCGAAGTAAAGATAATAGCAATAATTATTTTTAAGATTCTAATGATAAATATTATTATGTCCATGATTCCAGACCCAGTATGACATGAAGCAATACAGAAACAATTATAAAAATTCAACATTTAGCTCAATCTGTCCTTTACTTGTAAAAAAAAGTTGATAAATCTGTTCTTCACAAATACATAAAAAAAAACCAAAATTTCGGAACAAAATCAACCCAATAAAATCAATGCAGTGTCAAAAAATTCAGTAATGCCGGATTTGCTTAAACCAAATACAATGTTCTTTGCCAATATTTTGATTTTTGAGGCACTATAAAAAATCTTTTCAAAAAAACTCATTTTTTTGACATTTTATGAGCGCAAATAAAATAAATTTGTTCAATGAAATATTAAAATTGTTAAAATGTAACTAAACTACATGTGATTTTGATGCGTGAATGAAACATTAAGCAAGTAATGGCTTTTTAATTATTTTTATGATATTATTAATGTAATTATATTTTTGCAAAAAAAAGTGTGTTTCTCGTGAACCGAAAACATACGGGTATTTCCAAACCGAAACATACAAAAACCTTTATTCAAATATTTTGCGTAACCTAAATGCGAAAATTCCCGAAACCGTAACTGAAACCGATATTAGTTTCGGTCTTTATCCCTGAATTTTATATAAATATGCGTAATTTATATTTAAAAAGTACACGAAAAATTCAAGAATTTAAAACCGGAATATTAATTTGATATTTTTTACTGTGCAGTACTCGACTGCAGCTCTTCCGGTATCATTTTTTTTTTACATATACTTATTGTTATTTAGCTTGTGTTGGAAGTGTGCCAAAGCGGCGCATCCAATAAATAATGATAACTTGACAATGACAAGAAATTTCTTAGTTTCCTCCCCTCTATGCCCCTTTTAGCCCTTTTTACAGGCTAATGCAAGTCACAAATACATGTGTACTTGTGTATATTATAAGTCAACTTGGTCGAGACATTGTATAGTCTGACTTGGTAGTCGCTTTGTCATTGTCGTCGTCGTCATCATCATAATCATCGTCATCGTCATTATCTTTGTCAGTGGGTCGAACGAAGAGAGAAGTAGAAGAAGAAGAAGAAGAAAGCACATTGCAGGTTGTTATGATCGAAAATCAATATATGGAACTAACCCCAATTGTGTGTGGGGTGCAAGTGGAAAGCCTTCTAGTTCCCTCCGTTTGGCCCCCCTCTCCAAGACATTTGTCTTTAAGTTTTCTTGCTTTTATTTTACTTTGGCCAAGTGGTAAGGAACGAGCCACTGAACCACTGAACCACCAACCAACAAATTCAACGAACCACTAAACCACTTTTCAATTCCAATTGAATGCATTGTTGGCTTTGGGATTTCAAATAAATAAAATATGCCTAAAGGGTTTTTTTTTTTTTTTTTTTTTTTTTTTATAAATGTAACATTTTAACTGTTATACTGCCACCCACCAATGTCTAAAGGATAAAGCAAAGAGGGTGTAAAGCACGAATTTCATTAACATCATCATCATCATTATTATTATTATCATCATTATCATCATTATCATTATTATTGTGTTGATGATGATTGCCAGTTTACCTAAGTTGGACTTTTGTTTTCATTGCGTTTGCAACTTGTTGTAAAATACGCGCGCGCATTTTCATTATAATTTCCAATGCAAGTCAAATATTTGTAGACTTTGTAGACACACATACACAAGTATATACATATGTTTGTAAAGTGACCATAAGGCAAATTACATCAATGTTCAGCTTATGGCCAAAAGTGTGGCACATAGTTGTGGATTTTTGGTAACAGCAGGGCAGAGAATTGGGGACAGTGTGTGAGTTTATTTTCATCGGTCAATAATAACCAAATAATTCATAGACAACCGAAACGAAAAATAAAATATCATTGTAAAATTCAAGGTTAAAATAATTGATTTTAGCGAATTTTTTTCTATCGTTACTTAAAATAAGTAAGTAAAATGTATGTAACAGGCAGACCCTATATAGTATATATATTCTTGATCAGCATCAACAGCCGAGTCGAATCAGGTAATTAATGTTATCAATTATTATAAGCTATCGTTCTACTTAATAGCAATAATATCGGTTGAAGAGAACTGTAGTAATGGCTGATTCAAGTTTCAAGTTTCAAGTGCCCAAAAGTATGCATTAAAAACTATTTTATGAATATTTAAACAAGTAACGGTTATCTTATAGTCGGGAACTCTCCTTATAGCCTTACTCGTCTGTTTTGAATGTGTATTCTGGATATAAGTGTTAAACTCACATTATATGCTAATAAAAATGTCCTTTAAAATTTGAATTTACTAAAATGTTCCTTTAAAGACCCGAGAGTCAAAATATTTGCGGAGAAGGAATTGAAAAACCAGAATAAATTTATCAATCTGTTGACACAGCACTGTGGTAAAAAAGTCCGATATTTTGGCATCAATTTAAATTTAGTTTTTTTCAGTATCTCAAAAAATTTTTCATTTTCTAAATCGAAAACTCCAAAGCAAGCAAAATAATTTTTTTAAATTTTTCGTGATCACCCTTAATATTTTATGCGAACTCAAATGTCAGCGTTGCAATACGAACTGAAAAAGCGCGGGAAAAATAATTGCAACTTTTAGAGCCAATTGTATTTGTTTCGTAAGACAAATAAAAATTGCAAAATATAGATAAAGTTGATAAAGGTATTTAAAAATCGGTAGTAGTAGAGATTTTTAGTATTTGTGTTTTATTAGCAAACATTCAAAGTTTAAAATAAATTGCTATAAATATAAGATTAAAAATTGTTTTTTACTTGTTTTCTTAGTGGGGTAGGAAGGGTGGATGAAAACAAGGTCCAATTAAATAACAACCACAATTATATATTTTTGAATATTATAAATAAGCTTCGTGCCAAATTTCAAGCCGCCAGCTATATATTTAGGTTTACTATACATTTTTTTGATTTTTTCGCATAGTGTCCAAATCAAAAAAAAAAAAAAAAATTAAAAATCAGTCTAACTAAAGTTCATGCCCAATTTCAAGTCTCCATCTTTATATTTAGAGTGCACTGCTTGGCATTGCTTTTATTTCTTAGTCTGGGATTGTTTTCTGTGTACGCACCAATTAAAATGGCCTTGAATCGAGTGCTTTCACTTTTAGCAATGCAAAATGATTGAACAAGATGTGTGTGTAAATCCATCCCATCTCCCATCCCCCATCCCCCACCCCCTGCACACACCTGAATCATTCCTCGGAAAATCGCTTGTGGTAATTTTAAAGGCGTTTTACCTGTTCAGTTGACCGCACGCTTGCTCAATTACCTGAGTATATAAGCTATAAACTCCGGGGATTGAAAATACGAATTAAAGAAAATTGGAGTGAATGAAAAAGAGGGAGAAGGAAAGAGAAAAAAAGAGAAAAGATACTTTTTACGATACTTTAAGTACGTTTTGAGTTTAATTTAAGTGTGTAAAAGATCGAAGTTTAAGTAAACAAACAAAAATCTTCAACTTATCACAAATGCATTCTCATATTTAAGTTCGTTTCAATCTTAAAATATTCTAGTTTAATTGAATAAAAATCGCAATAAATAATTTAATTTAAATACCTTTTAAAAAAATGGTATTTGAGACTAGAAGCAGTTGGGAATTCCAAAGTGCAAAAATGACAAATAAAACTTAAACAGATCGTTTTACGCTTAATTCATGAATAAAAGTACAAAACCAGTACAAAACTGTAACACTTATAATATTTTTGTCAAAAAATTAAAAAATAAGAGTTATTGGCTGATTTTTATAAAAAAAATTTTTTTTGATTATAAAATTAATTTAAATGATAAAAATCAAAAACAATTATTATTTTTCAATTTTTATATAAAAATAAAACCCTAACTTTTATTTCCAATTTTTATTATAAAAATTGACACACTCTTTTTTGTGCTTCAACTTTTTTTAAATTTATAACTATTATTCGCAGTCCCTGTACAAAACAATCTTTAAATTTATTAACAAAACGGTGTAAATTTAGCTATGAACATACTTTTGTCATATTTCTCTGAGTGTATATAAAATATACTATATTTTATATATTTATATATGTTTGTTTGTTTGTTTGCTGAATAGAGCTTGGCCTTATTGCTCAGTGTGTGCCACACACATTTAAAAAGGAATTGAAACGTATTCAGATTAGTCTGCGAGAAGACTCGCACAGTCTTGTGGCGCCATCTATTGATGGGGTGATGATGCCTTTGTGGTGTCTGCCCTTAAGGAATGTGTGTGTAAAAGCCTGACCACTCAACGGTAGAGCGGAGAAGGGAGCACGGAGCGAGGAGGGGGAAGGCCTAAAAGGACGAGAGCAGTCAAAGGCAAACGCAGTTAGCCAGGCCCATACATAACTGTAAGTGGGCAACAGAGTTGAGATGAGTTTTTTTTTTTTTTTTTTTTCTCCCCATCAAAGGAAAAGCGCTTTTTAATTCGGGAATACAAAAAAAAAAAAAATGGTTGGAGAGCAGAAAAAATTGTAGCTGCACTTATGGAGAACTCAAATAGACACGTTTTTTACACATTTGTAAAATTTAAAGAGAAGAGTAGGCAACATATACAAAGAGTAAGGAATATATATAGAAAGCAAGTCAAATTAAAATGGGCTAAATTAAAATAAAGAGCATATTCTTTTCACAGATTAAAAGCGAGAGATTTCGAAAATTTGTATAACAGAATCTTACATAAACTGTACGGTCTTAAGTGAAGAATTTAGAGGTAAATCTACTAACTTAGACCTGGAATTTCAATGTTTAAATAACTATTGAATAGATCTCTTGACAAAACATGTACATAAATTTATGAAAAATTTAGAACTATGCAATTTACATGTATATTGAAAAAACCGGCATCGGTATTCCTTTAAGAGAGTATAATCTACACTATACAACACTTTTTTAAAAGAGTACACAACAAAATCTACAATAGAATAAAAGATTGCGTACTTCTTATGATAGTATAACATATTAGTGAGAAAAATAGAGAGAGTTTACTTAAACATATAATAGTTTACTTAAATGTATAACAGTTTCTAAAGTCCTTGAAAAATTAAGCGAGAAGTTAAAACAGAGAGTGTATGCCAGTATAACAGTTTGTGTACAAATCCTATGCGCCCTCGAATGTTGGAAAAATAACAATACAATACAGATTAAAATGACAGAAAACTAAACAGAACTAGAGATTAAAAAAAAAAATGAAAGAAAATATTTGTAAAGCAATACCCCAGATTTTTGAAAACTTAACTCTCTCTGGAGATTTAGAAAAAGAGAATAAGACGTAAGCTAAATGCCATAAAAGCTCATTTAAAAAAAAAAACAAGGGATGAGAAGAAGAAAACTTATTGCACTCCCGAGGGACTAATAAAAATGCACTCTTCATGCACAGAAGCTGCAATAATAAATTGAAGGAAAAATTGATGAACAAAGTCATGAACGAACTCATGAACTATTGAATGCATGTGAATCACATTCACATGTGCTTGGAAACTGTGGAATAAACGCACAAACACACAAGTTGTTTGTCAACTCAAGTCCGACGAGCGACGAGCGACAATTGTGCCAATAACTTTATGAAAATGCCAGAAGCAGTTGCCAGTTGTGGTTGCTTTAAATGCAATTGCAATTGCAATTGCAATTGCAGGTACTTCAAGCAGTTGACATCTGACAGCAATCGAAAGGCAATTGGGAAATGGGAAAGGGAAAAGGGAAAGGGGAAATGCTAAGCTCACAAAAGGGGCAAAGCTAACAGGGGAAAACGACATGAGTGTACACACTCAGAGAAAGCGAGAAAGGCCATAAGGCGATATCCCGACTATAGGATATTCGTTACTTATTTAAATATACATCAAATATTATTTTATTGCATACTTTCGGGCACTTATATTGCTTGAAACTTAAATCAGCCATTACTACAGTTCAGCCGATCTTATTGTGATTAAGTAGGAAAATAGTTTTTAATATTTGATTGTTTCAACTAGGCTGTTGATGCTAATCAAGAATATATATACTATAAAGGGTCGGAGCTGCTTCCTTGACCCTTTTACATACATTTCAATTAATACCATATACCCTTTCCGACAAAGTTTTTTTTTCATGCTTGCGCCTTATAATTCCCAACTGGTTTAAGCAAAAAAAAAAAAAAGTGACATTAAGCTTGGACATAAGCTTGACATAAGATCTTTGTTTTAGGATTTGGAAATTCCCAACTCAGTCAGTTCTCGAGATCGTTTTGTACTTAAATATTTCAAACAGTTTAATCACAAAACACTGACACTGACAATTGTTTTGGGGTTAAGTTCTAGTTTTCTCTGCATAAAGGCAAACAGAGAGCGAAGGAGAGAGGGAGAGAAAGTGAGTGTGTCGGTTTTACTTTCTTTTTTTTTGGAGTGGCAACTAAACTAATTACTGTCTAACGACAATGATTGATTACCAATAGCTGATAGCAAACCAATATCAAACAATTAAACGATATCATTATAATTACTCAAAATAGTCAATACTTCTCAGCAAGGGGTCAAGAAAATAGAACAGATTTTGAGTCACAAGCGATTACTTTAGTTATTTACTTACTACTAAGCAAGTCAGTGTATCTAGTAAAGACCACAACAATTTATCATATTCAAGTCAATTGTTCATATTTTTGAATATTTACACAGTCGACAATGGCATGCTAGTTTTCAAATTATATGAAACAATTATTAAATATTTTTCGATCCGTAATCAGGATAACAAATAAAATAAATATAATAGTTTTTGTGCATATTTATTAAACTATTTCCATCGATTTTCACCCGATTACATAAATTGCTCTACATAATTAACAATAACTGTATGCAATAGAAGTGAACTTGGCTTCAGATATATGGCTGCCATAGTTTTCAACCAAACAAGAGCGAAAACAAATTCAACTTTCTAAAAAGTACCCCAAAAAGTTTCACACAGCTATCCTTAAGGCTTATAAACGGCTTTGTAGCCTGCCGGAAAAAACTTTTAAATGAAGCCGACAAAAACTTTTAGTTAAAGGTACAATATATACTTTTAATAATTTACGACAGCAAAAAAATATGAGAAAAAAAAATTGAAAAAAATGCAAGGAGAAAGCAAATCAGAGCCCTTAACACATTTCATAACAATTATGATTATGCAGTGCATACTTTATGGCAACGTGACGTATACGCAACGTGCAAAGGCAAAGGCAAAATATAACGCATACGCAAAGTTGCCTACACACATTTCTCATCTTCTTTCATTTGTTTTTTATTTTTTTTATTTTTGTTGAAGTTTCTCACGTTTCGCTGTTCACTTTTTCAGTTGTTGTTATCTGTGTGTGTGTGTGTGTTACATACAGTGATGGAAAAAATTATAGAAACGAGAGCCAATTTGACATTTCAAATCAATTATTTGATATTATGATCAAACATTTTGAAACTATATGAGTTGTATTTTAAAAATTACATGGTAATGATTATTTAAAGATTTTCAAGAATTTTCTTCATACATACAGTGATGGAAAAAGTAATAGAAACGAGAGCTAATTTGACATTTCAAATCAATTATTTGATATTAGGCAAACATTTTGAAACAATATGAGTTGTATTTTAAAAATTACATAGTAATGATTATTTAAAGATTTTCAAGAATTTTCTTCAATGATTTTCATTAATTTTATCATTTTAAACAAATTTTAGCCTTGGATGGTTTCAAAAATATTGGGCTAAAACTTTACAGAAAAGCCATTAATTAAAAGTGAGTTTTTCTTTTTGAACAAAAAAATAAAATTCATATATATTGATTATTTGTGAATTTTTTTTATTTTTCTCAAAATTTATCCTTTTTATTGCTTATGTAAAAAATGATCAATAATCATTATTTGCAATCCCTACTACTAAATATGTATTAAGTAAAAATTATGCAACTAAAAAGAAAATTATTTGTTTCCAGGCCATTTTTTAAAAATAATTATATTTGTTCGTTTCTAATATTTTGTGCACTAGCGTATATGAGCCTTACATAATACACGACCGTCAGTCACTTTCAACTGTTTCGAAAACACTCAGCACTGGTTGTGAGCAGGGAAGGGGGCAAGGAAGGCAGAAGGTAAGGGGATAGGGATGGGGATAGGGAACAGGAAAGTTCTTGTCTGTGCGCTCTGTTTGTTATCAAAGCTAGCGAATTGCATAAGCTATTGAGATGCTGTGGCAAAGTTGTGTTTGCAGCCAGTAACAGTTACCAACAACAACGATAGCAACAACAACAACAATCAGCTGGCAGTCGACAGAAACATGTGACAACAAGCAAAAGTCCATATCACTTCCCTTCCACACACACACACATAAACATACACACACACACACACAAACGTTCGTTTTGCGGAAATGTCAATCAACAAGCCGGAAACTGGCAACTGCCACTGAAACCGGCTTGATGAAGCATTTTTTGCCCCGCTTCTGACAGCC
The DNA here is from genome assembly GCA_035047525.1 of Drosophila quinaria. Taxonomy (NCBI): domain Eukaryota; kingdom Metazoa; phylum Arthropoda; class Insecta; order Diptera; family Drosophilidae; genus Drosophila; species Drosophila quinaria. The sequence continues at coordinate 37,340,568 of JAWNPO010000455.1, forward strand.
GGTTAACCAAAAATATAAAAAACAAAGCCAAAAAAGCAGTAGAAACAAGTGGGAAAGGCGAGCGCCCGATTATAGGATACCCTTTTTTTTTTATTCTTATTGTTTATTTAATTATTCTGTTATTATTTAATAGGATACCCCTTACTTATTTTAATGAATTTTTTAAAATTTTTATTGCATGGTTTTAGGCACTTATATTTTTCAAAAAACTTTAATTAGCCATTACCACCTTTCTATTTATCCGCTCTTGTTACGATTTAGTAGGATGATAGCTAATAATAGTAGTTAACGTTAATTGGTAAAAAAATTATAATATCTTTAAAACTGTGCGTGTGGTGGTTTTTTGCGATTTACAGAGGCGGAAAAAGGCGTGGCAAAAATTTGAAACAAACTTGACCTGCGTGGGGTTTATAGAAGTCTGTGTGCCAAATTTGGTTGCTCTAGCTCTTATAGTCTCTGAGATCTAGGCCCTCACACGGACGGACAGACGGACAGAAGGACAGACAGATGGACAGACGGACATGGCTATATCGACTCGGCTGTTGATGCTGATCAAGAATATATATACTTTATAGGGTCGGAGATGCTTCCTTCTCCCTGTTACATACATTGCAACCCCCTTTTACTTATTTTGATAAGTAACGGGTATAATAAACAACAAACTGCCAAACTGAACTCGAATAGTTCTAAAGTTGACAAGTTTTTAAACAACAACAGCAAAAAATTATAACAAACTTTTATCAGTGTTCAAAACATAAACAAAATGTCATTTTATTAGCGTCAATTAAAACAAAATTTTTGTTTAACATTTAAGATAAATTTGAAAAACAATGGATTATAACTTAACAAATGCTTAAATATTTAATTATACATAGGAAGAACAACCGTTGCAAAATGGAAATTTAAAGTACTTGATTTTTACATGAATTCAGCATGTATAAATTCATGTATAAATGGCAATATTTAAGGATAAAAAAGTAACAAAAATAAGCCATAAACTTTTGATTACACTGCAAAATATTCATCCAGAGACTCGATAATCGAAATCTTAGTCGATTTAAGTTTTTTGTACTTGTTTTAAGAAAATCCGGTATTACATTAAACCACTCAGCCAAAAAAATAATCAAAAAAGGTTAATAAATTAGATTTCATTAAAAAAAATGCATACAAAGACTCAATATTTGAAATATTTCTGAAAAAACATCGTAGTTTGTTGAAGTATTTCTGTACTTGGTTTAAGAAAATAAATTGAATCACCCAACATTAAAATAGTACAAAAAAATTTTAAAATATTTAATTTTACCTAAAAAATTTGTAAAGACTCGATAATCCAAATCTTACTAGATTCAAGTACTGTGTACTTGATTTACCGGTATTACCGAACTTCCAAAAACTGCGTTGAATTAATTTTATGACACATTTTTTCTTTCTGTGTATAAAATTGAATTCCCTCTAATCGTAACGTGCTTATAGCAGTGGTAGGCACGCAATGGCTCCGGGAGCCAGCTGCTGCTAACGAATTCCGATTTCGTGCCCACCGCTGGCTTATAGTGTAGAAAATAGTTTCAGTTTGTTAGCGTTAAGCCGCAAGTCCCAAAAAAAAAAAAAAAGCCAAGCATTGATAAGCCCGTTTTAGCCTTTTTTTGTTGGCCTTTTTTTGGTAATTTGCACAAGAATTTCGAGTATATATTGAATGAACATAATTTGTGAATTTATGTTGAAATGTGAAGCATAGTTGTTAGCATAGTTATAGTAAGTTATCTTTACATTTTTGTGTATGCCTCGATGTTGCTTTGCCTTTGACAGCGAGGGGATGCGAGGGTTGCCCTGTGCGTTTCTTCCTGTTGTTTACGACATTGAAGCGGTAGCGCATTGAAACATCCGTCGTATCGTTTCGGCTTTCATAGTTGTTGTTGTTGTTGTTGTTGGTGTTGTTGTTGCTGCTGCTTTTTCTTTTATTTATCTGCTTCTTTTGACTCTTTTCTCTTTTTGTTTTTATATTTGCTGGTATTTTAATTGTTTTGCTTACGCTTTTCGGCTGCTTGAATTGAAAACGAATTACGGAATCGAAAATTTGTTGTTATTGTGCTGCTTCTTCTTTTAACACACACACACACACACACACGCACGCACGCACGCACGCTTTACACACACAACACACACGCACACACACACAGACACACGCGCACTCGAAAAAAAATTTTGAAAAGAAAACAGATGAAATTTGTTGTTATTTTGCAGTTGTTATTGTTGTTGTTGTTATTGTTGTTTGTGGTAGTAGTTTAATTATTTCTTGTTCTTTTTTCTCTTTTTTGTTGATTATAATTGTTTTTGAGTTCATTTGATTATTGCTTTGATAGAATTATTATTAGGTTGTTTAGCTGCCTTTTTTTTTTTGTATTTTTTATGTGTTGGGCTTTTATTGTTTTATTGTAAGTACATATTAAGTAAGTGTGTATTTTAATGGAGCTCTGCGCTTGCTACGTCAGCCATGGGTGTAAACACAATACAGACTGAATCTTAACTGGCAACTGGCAACGACGCCGACGACGACGCCGACGACGACGACGACGCTACAACTTTTGCAGAGGACGCCCAGCGACAGCGACGACGACGACGCGACGTCGGCGTTGAGGACGATGACGACCAAGTTCGAATTAACTCGACCACAATACGAGCAATGTGAAACGCGACTCTGCATACGACACGAGGAGTCGCAGACGCGTCCGACCGACCGAATAAACGGTACGACCGACCCAGCGACCGACCGACGGTGTTGACAATTTAGCTATTTTTCCGCTAGATCTATTGTCAAATAGCGGCTAACCGGAATTATAGCTTTTTTCTATTGTGCACATCCTTGAGCATTTCAAGGTGAAATCAACCAAAATTGAAGCGATTCTGTTAAGTCGTCCAATTTAAAGGATACCACAAGCTTTTGGGCCAAAGTGTCCAACTATGTAAATAAATGTCTTTATTTCGATTGCTAGTGCTACAAGCTACAAGCTTATTTTTTTTGGGCTTAATTATTACTATTATTATAATTATTTTTATATAATTTTCAATTAATTTAAATTTTATTTTATTTATGCTTAAATTTTGTATATATTTTATTTTTATATTTATCTTATTGTAGTTTTACTTTATGTATCTCTCAAAAATATTTTTAGATAAAAGATTTTTTGGCACTGGCATAATTTGCGCTAAGCCTTTCAAACGCAATAAGTATTAATAACATTTATTTTCAACTTCAAAATAATGGATAAAAAAATCGTTTCACTGCTCTAGCGTTTTTTTATTAGGCTACTAACAAAATGTTCTGGCTAGTATAGCTTTTTTATGACCCTAAGAGTTGGCAACACTGCCGACCGAACGTCTAAGTGACCGAAAGACAGACAGGCTACACTTGCACTTACACACACGCACACGTTTGACGAACGTCCTCTTAAAATGAAAGTGAGCGCGCGCTCGCCCGGCTGACAGTTCCGGCTTCGCTCCGACTCCAACTCCAACTCCGACTCCAACTCCAATTCCGACTCCAACTCATTTTGCTTTTTTCCCTCTTGCTGTTGTTGTCTTTTTATTTTGCTTGCGCCTGTAAAAGGGGCGAGGTCCCGCGACTCTCAAATGCTGCTCGTTGACAGAACGACCACAGCTGCCCCATCAACACCAGCTGCCGCTACCGCTGCCACTGCTGCTATTTACACTTGATTTGTGGCGCCGCTTGCTGATCTCCTTTTGGCTGCATATTCATTTATTTGGCCCTTTTTTGCACGCTATATTATTTTTTTTTGTTTTGCCTTCTTGTGTGTGGCAATTTTTGACAATTATGAATTGACATTGTCATGTGTGCGTGTGTGTGTGTGTGTCTGTAGCGCTCTCTTCTGCTAAAACGTTTTGCTCTGCGCTCTCTGCGCGTGTCGCTCTCGTTTTGAACAGGCTCGTGCTCGTTCACGCAGCAGTCTGTTTGCTGTTGCTATCTCTGTTGTGCGCAGAGCAGAGCATTGTATTTTTTTTTTTTTTTTTTTTGTTATTGTGGAACTGGGTACACTCATAACAGCAACAGCAGCAAAAACAATAGAGAAGAAGACAAGGAAGAACAGCGGCAGCAGCAACAACACCAAGAGAGCAGCCAGAATGCCGCCTGATAGCACTTTGGCGTGCTTGCTGCTCCTACTGTTGTTATTGTGTTTGTTGTTGCTGCTGTTATTGTTGTTTTTCTATTTCTTTTACTGGTGCTGCTGCGTTTACAGTTTGTTCTTCTGTTGTCTGCTGTGGCTTCGTTTTCAAAACTGAAACTGAACTTTGAGCTTGATCTAAACATAATTCGTGCTTGGCACGCGATATGAAAATCAAAATTGAACTTTACAAGTTAATCCTTTACACAACTAAATCTAGTATACACACAGTTGCTCAAAATACTATTTTGACAAGCTTTATAAAAGTTCTTCATTTTATTTTGCAAAAAACAAAGAAGAAAATATGTTTATAAAATAAAAATACAAATTATTTTCTTTTTGTCAAAATACTTTTTTGACATACTGTTTATTTGTATATTTATTTGGTGCCTGGCATTCGCTTGCCATTTTATAAAATAAAATCAAAAACAAAGTGGTGGAGCAGAGGAGAGAGAGAGAGAGAGAGCAGTAACGCTGGAGGTAGAAGAAATCAACATTGGAGAGTCCCCGTATTTGGGTTTGTCCTTTTTTTTTGCATTTGCATTTGCGAGTTTGTGCGTCCGTCCGTCCGTCCGTCCGTCCGTCTATCCGTCTGTCCGTTAGACGTGGCCTTCGGTTGGTCCTGCGCATTAGCAAGCGCCGATTTGCGTAAGGTGCCAGGCTCCATAGTCAACGACTCACGACTCAACGACTCACTGTGCACTATGGGCCCGATGACGCATTTTTTGGACAAAATTAATAACTCGAGAACGAAACAAGACATTTTAATCTAGTTTTTTGCATTAGACTAATAGTGACAATTGGCATCGGTGCTGTAATTCTTAATTTAAGCTTATGCAAATTTGTTGTTTTTTACGCGATTTAAACAATTCTTAAAATTCCATTCTAACCATTCTAACACTTTGTTAAAAAATAATCCAAATCGGACAACTATATCATATAGTAATAATATGACTAATCAGTTGAAAAAGTTGTTTGTATAAAAATCATCTTGTTCTCTAAGATATCTGAACCAAACTTATAATACATGACATTTATTATAGGCCAGACACATTGGCCAAAAATGATCAAAATCTGTCAACTATAGCATTTCATTTTCATAGGAGCAATCTGTTTATAGACGCGACTTGGATGGAATAATATACTTTTCCTGTATTTTTTGCTGTCTTTTCTGTTAAAATACTTTAGAATATATTCTTTTCTACTAATTCGGGCAACAAAATTATCTAAAACACCAACTTTGAAACTAGATTTCTTTTATTGTTTTTGCCGAGTTTCAGCTTAATCGATACTTTTCACAGAGAGGTTACGTGCAATAAAGTCACAAGAATTGATTACCTTAAAAAATGCATATGGTCAAGTGCTAACAAAATTAGTTTTGTTCTCTCAAAGATAAAATATTTTTCCAAAATTAGTTTTTAAAGCAACTTTTTAAAACACACAGAACAACACAAAGCCCGCTGATTTTTAACACAGAATTACTAATACAAAGTAAAAGTCACACTATATAATATCCATTAAAAATATCAGTTAATTGTCTTTTCGATTAGTGTTGAAACAATTTAACCTAAAAAATTAGTTTAACACTGGCACGTGCTCATCGTTTAAATCATCTTCGTTTAACAGCTGTTAGCTTAACAGTGTTGGGCAATGTTTAAATTATGACTATGTAACATTGTTGTCTGAGGTATTTTCAATGTATTGCCAACAAAAGATCATTAATTTGTACAACTTTAAAAATGGACTTTTTTCCAAAAAAAAACGTCATCGGGCCCATAGTGCTGTGGCTCCTTGCTGGCTGCGAGAGTCAGAAGCACACGCCCCACCCACCATCGAGCACACACACACATTCGCGCAGTCACCCAGTCGGTCACACACACACACAGAGTTGCCAGTTGCCACCTTCACACTGATTCTCAATCCAAAAGTTTTCAGCTGCTGCGCGTTGCTTTGTCATCGGCAATTGTCGTTGTCCTAGTCACGTTGTTCAGCAATATTTTTATACCCGTACTCGTTGAGACTAACCGGGTATATTGCATTCGTTACAAATGTACATTTCAAACAAGGTGACATATTAAGTCTAGTCGAACTTTCTCTAACTCAAATCACCATTATCCAAAGAAAAGGTTCGAGTTATGGAGATATTCGACTTATAGATTTATTTTACTTAAGTTAATTTATTTTACTGCCACTTATTATGCTCGGGTTATGGAGAAATTCGAGCTATAGAATTTGTATTATTTTCTCCATCATCAAATTTCATGGTTTAAAAAATTACTGCATACACTTAGGCGTTCGTGTGGCTTAAGAACTCAAAGGAGCCATAACTTGAGTTATATTTATTCGATAAAATACAAAACGATAATTTTGTTTTCATTATGAAAAGCAGAGCTCTATATATTAAATATATATTTATTGTGTGCCAGGTATTTCATAGTCGGTCACTCGATTCTAGCAGTCCGTTCCCAGTTGTTTAGTTGCTCACATGTGTGAGGGAGTCACATCCCCATCCATTTAGATCCCATCACGTTGCGTGTGAGTGTGTGTGCGTGTGTGTGTGTTTTTGAATATAACTCGTTTTGGAATGCATCCTTGGTGGTGTTTCTTCTTCTTCTTCGTTTTCAACTTCTTCTGCTTGTTGATGATGATGAACTTGCAAATGGATTTGCCTAGCAACAACAGCTGATGGATGAGCAAAACAGCAATAACTGAAAGCTGCCCAAGGATACGCATACACCCCACCCCGCCTACACTGAGAAAAATGCTGAAAAATTAAGTTCAAATGAACTCGATTTCGATACTTTAAATGCGTACCTGATATAGGTACGACTTACTGAAAATCAATTCTTTAACTCAAGTATTCAGAATCTTGATATTTGTAAGTACAGCGAACCATGAAAAAGGTTAACCCTCTAATCTTAGTTGAAACTTTAAAAATTAATGTATTTATATAATATTTATAATTTAATGTATTTACAGTATTCCATCAGCCAGTTATTCTTTTATCGCTCTACGATGAGACTGACTACGTATTTTCATTTTCTGAAGATCATTGATAGCTCAAATTTCTTTTTTTACGTGGGCATTAGAGGGTTAATCTCCTAAATTACTAGAATTGAGTACCGAAATTCTTGATACAAGTTCGGAACTCAGTTTCGACTCACAAATCATGTTTATAATAATCTTAAATCAAGTTCTTTAATAATTATATCTTTTTTACGTTCGCTGATTTAGAATTCCCAAATGGTTCTGGCTTGTCTGCTATGAAGTCAAGACTATATTTAACAGGATAGTTTAAGTAATTCGAATTAAACGGAATTTAATCAAATTTTAATTGCATTTAAATCAAGTATGTTTTAAGATTGAAAATACTAAAATATTAAAATAAAATAAAAAATAAAAAAATAAGTTTACAATTCTTGACTTTAGTTTATTTCCATCTTAGTGAGAAATCAAGTACAAAATACTTTTTTCTGTCTGTATATGTACATATATATCTCTTTGATTGTCTCTCACTCACTTGCTCTCTCTCTCTCTCTCTCTGTCTCTCTCTCTCTATGTCTGTCTCTGTTTGATTGACAGTCAAGAGCAAGTTGCGAATTGCAATATCCTTTAATTTGCTACCTATCATTAAGCAAAGTCACACTCACAAAATGCTTTTTGCCTTTGAGCCATATTCAATTGGACACAAATTGCCAACAGGAGACAGTAGCAGCTAAAAGTGCACTCACAGGACATCAGCATACATTGAAATAACCGTTCCAATCCGCTTCGACCCAAATATCAAATATCAAAAATGGGAAATGTCAACGCAACCGACAGAAGATTGTAGTCAAAACGTTGTCATGTCACATTTTGAATAAATCATGAAAATGAAAACTTTATGCATTTGTCAGCCACTTCGTAGGTCCTCCTAACCTCCTTAAACCCTTCTCGTAACCCCCGTAAACCCGTTAAAAAAAAAAAAAAAACTCTTTCCACCCTTATCGACCATCGGCAGTTGACAGTTGCAGTTTGCACAGTTCGTCGATATTTTGGGCGGCTTTAAGCCCAAAAGATACAAATTGCAGTTGAAATATTTCATGTACTTAATTGCTGGCTAAATTCATTGACATTTTATTTCAATATAAATTGTATACATATTTCTGTACGATTTAATAAAGATGACAAACGGATACAGCTGTAGTCGTTACTTATTTAATTAAATAAATTTGTTTGGATACTTTTGGGCACTTGTTTTGCTTGAAACCTAAATCAGCCATTACTATAGTTTTGTTCAGTCGATCTTGTTGCGATTAAGTGGGATGATAGCTAATATTAATAGATAAAGTTTTGAGCTGATTGAACTCGGCTGTTGATGCCGATCAAGAATATATATGCTTTAGGGGGTCCATTTCTTCTTCCATCTCCCTGTTACAAGCATTTCAGCGAATTCAATATTCCCTTTTACTTATTTTTTAAGTAACGGGTATGAAAAAAACATCGCTATTTCAATACGCGCAATATAAATATCAAAAATCTCTTCTCATACCTTTTATTATTACTATTTTCTTTTTATTTTATTTGAAAATATATTATTGTTTTTTGTTTTAAGCATGGTATATAGCAATATTAATATTTCTCTCACAAAACTAACATTTTTTAATATTAACAATTTTCCTAGGTTTAAGATGCTTTAATTATATACAAAAAGATACAAATTGCAGTTGAAATACTTTATGTACTTAATTATTGGCGAAATTTATTTCAAAAAAATTTGCTTACATTATAAGCAGTATTAAATAAAAAAAAAAAGTCCTAACTTATTATTTGAATACACCCAATATTAAATTTAAAATTTTTAAAAAACATTTTTATTATTTATTTTAAGAATTTTATCAAAATTAATATTTCACAAATCTAGAAATCGTTTTCTATAAATACGTTGAGAGTAATACGTTAATGTGAAAATTCAAACGGAACTAAAATTAATCAGTAACAAAAAAAATTGAAAATATTTCGACTACATTTCAATATTCATCCATTCATCAAATGCTTTCGAAACAGTTTCAATCATACTCGTAATAAAAATTTATTATCAAAAATATCGATAAAACCGAAAACAATTGAAAAGCGCTGGGATCAAAGAAAATTGGCCAAGTTATTAACCTATTAACTTGCCAATATAATACATTTTTGTGAACCTTTTGCAAGTGCCAATATACTCACGAGTACATTAAAAAAAAAAAAAAACAAACAACTTGTTGTCCAGGGCATTTAGTATATTGAATAATTCAGTTATTGAGTTATTAAAAACCATCTGAAATGAATCATGCCCGGAGAGTATTTGAATCCGAATCTAAATCCGAACCCGGAAGTCGAAAAATAAAAAGAATTCAACATAGGCCAAGCATTTTTGCCCATTTAAAAACGCTTAAAGTACTTATAAAATTTTTATATGCCCGGATAATGGATAAATGGTCATGTATAAGATATGGTAATTTACACTCAGAGAAAATTCATGAATTTAAACTGATAGCAAGTACAAATGCAGCTGGAATTAAAACTTTTCCTTCTTGATCCAAGTTAAAGTTAGTTGGAATTTAAAATTCTTTTTTAAAATTGGTTTTTTTATCCCAAAATACTTAGTTTCTGACTTTTTTAAGTACACTTTAAGAACAGTTTTCAGACTTACCATAGTTATTTTAAGTCTTTATTACTTCAAAATTAACTGAATTGAAATAAATTTCAAACTTTCAAAAACATCTTGAAAGTAGAAAATATTCATGAAATAAGTATTATGGCGCATAATTTTCAACACCACACGCTTGTCAATAAAATTATTCAAATTTATGTAAGTTCACACTGACTACAAAAATTATTCTGTCAAATAAAGTCAGTGCCCGGCGAGCTGCTTTTCAAAGCAGACAAGCTAGAACCATTTGAGAATTTTAAGCAAGAAAATGCACAAAAATGTTTATGGGAATTAAAATTGTGCTTGAACTTTAAATTGTAAGTACGAAAATATTCATAAAACAATTCCCACCGAATGACAGAAAACCGTTTTTTCTGAATGTATATATTTGGGAATCAAAAATTCTGTTCAAACTCCAAATTCTTTAGTAGAAAATCTTTCTTAAATCAATCAAACGACGACGAGTTTTTTTAAGTGTACAACTTATAAGTAGCATATAGCAATTGAAACAGTGCTCGACCATTAAATCATTAAATTTACAAAAGTTCTTTGGCTTTTTTTCCGCGCATAACCAGAACTCGGACTTGGACTCGAACTCGGAGTCGAATGCGGGCTCGGACTTTTTTAACCGGATATCGAGGCCCGTGCCATATTCGTAACAATAGTGGCAATAACTTATTGGCTATTGAGGCCACCTGCTTCAACTGAACTCGGTTTGGGGTTTCCCCTTTCCTTTCCTTTCCTTTCCCATTTCCCATTTCCCTTAGCCAGCTTTCCCAATTACCTTGAGGCCGTCTCAGTTGCCCACTTAAACAAGGCAGTCAGGGTCAGAACAGCGACTGGGCCAACTTCAATATGCACGGCCAATACGGGCATATGGGCAGACTGGACTTTTGGACATTTGGACAGTACACAGAGGGAAAAAGACACGTATTTCGTACTTCAAACGACACATTTTGAACTTGATTTCTCACTGCAATTGAAACATCTAAAGTCAAGTATGTGTTGAAAAGCTGTCAGTTAGTGTGAAATTAAGTGAAATTATATTACAGAAATCACCATGTTAAATCAAGTCTTGTCTTCATAGCAGACAAGCCAGAACCATTTGGGAATTCTAAATCAGCGAAGGTAAAAAATATATAATTATTAAAGAACTTGATTAAAGATTATTATGAACATGATCTGTGAGTTGAAACTGAGTTCCGAATTTGTATCAAGAATTTCGGTACTCAATTCTAGTAATTTAAGAGATTAACTCTCTAATGCCCACGTAAAAAATGAAATTTGAGCTATCAATGATCTTCAGACAATGAAAATACGTAGTTAGTCTCATCGTAGAGCGATAAAAGAATAACTGGCTGCTGGAATACTTAGCTATGCATTCAGTTTAGAAGCCATATACATTAAATTATAAATATTATATAAATACATTAATTTTTAAAGTTTCGACTAAGATTAAAGGGTTAACCTTATTCAAGATTCGTTGTACTTATGTACATATATATATTAAGATTCTGAGTACTTGAGTTAAAGAATTCATGAGCTCATTTTCAGTAAGTCGTAGCTATATCAGGTATGCATTTTATTTTATGTATCGAAATCGAGTTTATTCGAACTTAATTTTAGTAAGTCCTTTTTTCTCTCTGTGTAGACAGTGGGGTAATGTGTGATGTGTGCAATGGGCAGTGAGTGGACAATGGTCAATTTGACGTTGGGCGTCGAGTCGCGTCGCGTTAACGCAAACGCCTTAAATATTTCAGGAACCAGCAGGCTACCTTTCGTATCTCTCTATCTCGCTCTCTATTGCTGTCTCTTCCCAGATTCTCTGGTGACCGCTTGTCGCCACCGCAGGCGCATATAAAATTTATTATCGGCTAAATATGGCATGTACAACCGTCGGAGGTGTTTGCTTATAACTTAACGCACACATGTCGCACTCATTTACAAATACGAATACAAGTATGAGTATGAGTACGAGTATGAGTACGAGTACTTGTACTTGCATCGATAATTCTAACTCATACTCGAACTCAAACAATATCAACTTATCCGTGGCCTCCAAAATGCAGTTAAATAGACCCTAGCAAAGAATAACAACAGAACGCGACCATAACACAAAAAAATAAATAAGTACTGAGTACTCTAATAGAGTGTACACGACGGCGAAATACCCGGCGAAAATTTTCTGCAAATTTTCTTTTTTTTTACCTATTAAAAATTTTAATTTTGCGACTTTAAAACATTTATTTTTAATTTTTTCAACTGCCAAATTTAAAAAATTTACTTCTTTCAAACATTTAATTCTAATGCTTAGTATTTTTCAAAATTTTTAACATTTTCTTAAAATGTATACATTTATGAACTTAACATTTTAAAATTTTTAGTATTTTTTCTAAATTTCTTAAAAAACAATTTAATTTTAATGCTAACTTTCGAAAGAAAATTGTTAGTTTTCTTTTATTTTCAATTAAAATTCTTGAAACGGCGAAAACAATTATTATCAATATCATAAAAATTCATCTTTAACATTTCTAATTAATCTAAATAAAATAAAATTATAAAATAATATTAAATAAATTTAAATTTTAGCCTAAAAGAGCAATTAAAAAAATTACTTTAGAATTTAACGCTGAAATTTTCAGTGCATATTCAGAATTTGCTATGTAAAAAACTTGCTAAAATTCAGGATTTTAGCTAAAAATTAACTTTAACTCCGATTTTTTTTTATTGGATACAAAAGCTTATAAAGACAATTACAAGCAATTACGCCCGTTACAAACATTTGCATAGAACCATTATACCTTTCTAGGCTAGAATAAAATGCGGTAATTGGTAAACTGGCCAATGGCCAATAAACAGAAAAAAAAGAACATAAAGTCAGGCTAACTGTTATATTGGGTTAACTCATATGCCATCAATTAAAGCTGGCCAAATTGTTCGACAATCTGCAATCGTAGTCATATATCATCACTAAACTAGGCACTCTCTCTCTCTCTTCCTCTCTCTCTCCCTCCCTCTCTCTCTCGCTACCAACGAGAAAGGTGAAAGTTCATCGAGTCTTTAAACTGCACAGATACTCGTGAAAATATCATATGATATATATTATTTATGACTTTCAACAACATTGTTGATGCTTCCTCTATAGAAATATTGATAATTAATTTTTGATATATTGTACTTGCTATTATTTCAAATTTATCAACTTGTATCTCATTGTTGACGTCCTTCTGTTGTTGTTCTGTTGTTGTTGCTGTTTTTTGCCCCATTTTCATTCAATAACATGAAAATTACAAGTTTGTTGTAAAGGAAAAAGATTACTTTCAAAGGATAACGAAATGATTTTAATAAAAGGCAGTATGTGAAAAGTTGAAAGTGTAGATATATATTTAAGAGATGCACTTACTTCTTTTTTAAAACTCTAGATAAATTAGCTTAGTGTAAATCCAAACAGGGAAACAAAGTAAAAAAAATCGACAGAAAAAAGAACTGATATAGAGTATTTTCTTGGGAAATTTACCCTAAGTTCTTAAATTAATTTATAATTCACAAAATAAACAAATACTTTGGAATTACTTGTTGTTTTTGAATAAATGTTGTTGGAAGTAAATACGTTAAAATGACAATAACATTCTGTTAACTGTAAACATTATTGTTGTGATTTGATTGAGAATTTGAAATTGCTCAATGAAATTAAAAATGTAAAACTTTAAATCTGACATTTACTCGTATGTTAACATTCTGAAATCAGTTCAAATTTGCTTTAACACAGACTGTTAAATTATTAAGAAATGTTAAAGATTTAATGTAGGCAATTTCTTTAAAATATGTTCACAGGTTTGTGTATACAAAGTTTGTTAAATTATTAACAATTGTTAAAGATTAAATGTGGACAATTTTCTTAAAGTTCACAGAACAATCCATATGTAAGACTTTTCAAAATAGCCTACTTAAAGTTATCAGGGGTCACACAGAAATTGCAAGCGAAATAGAATTCCTCAGAAAGCAATTCCGCACGGAAAATTCCGAGGTGCCACAGAACTTCGAGAGATTTAATTTTGTTTAGCATTTTCACCAACCTTTTCGAACTAATCTGCTAAGGGTTGACACCTTTTTAGATTAAATTACCCAAAGGTTTGATTAGCAACTTTTTCAAGTTTACCATTGCAGAACATTAAACTTTTAATTTTTTCCTTATTTAATTAATATAATTTAATTTATTTGTGTAATAATTGATTTTGTTTAGCTGAAAAAAATTTAAAAAGTAATTGGCGCGACAAAATAAAAGTTACTCGACAGCTCTAGCAATTGTCTGCCATTAGTCTGGCAACTCTTCGTGAAAAATGTTTTCACAAATTGCACAATAAGTTTAAGGTTTTTTTAGATAAAACTTGATTTACCTCAAAAGAGCTATTTTTTTACTGCTTAATTTAAAGAAAACTGAAGTGCTTCCATATATATTTTTTAAATATCTTACTTCGAATTTTGAATAAAAAATGTGGCATCGCTGACCCTGACTTCGAAAATCTAAATCGGACTAGGTGGCAGCATCGGACGAAAACGGACTTAGCCCTAGTTCTTTCCGCACAAAATTATTATGCGAATTGACCTGTGGCACCGCGAAATGAAATTGATGTGAAATTCAAGCGAAAGCGATTTCAGTGGCATCCCTGTATACTCGTATGTTAACATGATGAAGTCAGCTCGAATGCAGCTGTTAAATTATAAAGAAATGTTAGAAATAAAATGTATCAAATTTTTTGTCAACTTTGTTCACAGTTTTGTTTTAAGCAATAATGATGATGATGACTATAATGATGACTTATCATATAGTTGTCAACATAATAGTAACTGCAAAGACGTCACAACTGTTATGAGTTATGCGTTATGAGTTTTTCATGAAAAGGGAAGGGAAAAAGGCATAACATAACATTCGCAAGCAGAGTTTGCTTTTCTTTTGCACTTGACAACCTGATGTCTTGCCACGTAAGTGTATGTGTGTTGGAAGGTGGATCCAAAAACGATATTAAAGGTAGACGTAATGCAATTTATTATAACTGCTCACTACAATAAAATGCCAAGGGACTTTGCGGTACGTTTAACACACAATTTGGTGTTTGTTTCCAGTTCGAGTTCGAGTTCGAGTTTACGAGTCAAGTCAAATTAAGTTAAGTCCGAGAATCGATTTTCAACTCAAAGTCGACCAAAAAAAAAAACTAAATAAATAAAAGGTGACGAGAGAGAACTTGTTTGCTTTAGGAAATGCTGAAATAATTGACGACGTACTAGACGAGTTAACTCCACAACTTTCCACACCTCTCAACTTCAACACCAACTGACCCTGACCGCAAAAAAAGTATACAAGAAAATAACAACACCCAAAAAAAAAAAACAAAAAGAGAAAGGAACAGAAATATTTATGTATACGACGAAAATAAAAGGCGAGTTGAATTTCAATAGTCAATTTGAGTTAACCGGAGGGATTTGTTGGCTTTATTGGGGGCGCACTGTTTAATGTCCCCAAAGCACTATGGGAAAAAAACTCAAATAGTTTGGCAAAAATACAAAAATTATTTTTTATTCACAATCAGGGAAATAGATATATGTGAATTCAAAAAAAATATACGTTTAACAAAAATGATTTGATTCAGATTTCTTAGTTTAATCTTCTATTCATTTAAATTCCATTTTTATGATACAAAAATTTACTCATGCAAACTTAGAATTTTTGTAAAAGTGCTTTTGTCCTTTTCAATTTTTTTCCTCGATCTCAAACATGTCAAAAAAAATTCTCACTCAATTCTAAGAGTGACTGCAAAAAAAAATTTTAATAATCTCTTCGCTAGTATTTTTTTAAGATTAAAATTAAAATAACAATTTTCAGCAATTTTTAAAACATCATAAAAAATACCAGCGAATTTAATATAAATATTGAGATGGTTCAAAGACCTCAAAACAAAAATTCTGAATTCTAAATGAGTCTAATTAATTGCTAGCTTTAATATTGTAATGCCCAATAAATCGATCTTTTTCCCATAGTGCATCGTTAAGTTTTTGAGGCCCAGGTGCTTTCCGTAAATTACCAGGAATTATGTGTGTGTGTTTTTATTTTATGTTATATTTCGAGTCATACCCATTTGATTTTGTTTTCTTTTTATCGAATTTAATGAGAATTGCCGAGAGACGAGTTATACATAGTACATATATCGAATCGAATCGAATCGAATCGAATCCAATCCCATCCAATCCAATCACTAATAGAGATGACTTCGCGGCAAATCGATTAGGTCATATGCCAGCAGCACTCTAAACAATATATCAAAGACAAAGCACTAACGGAATGAGGGGAACAGGAAAATATATACACACATACGTATATTTCGTATATTATACAGGGTAACATTCGAGTATTTATGGGCATTTGTTTTTCGATAGCAATTCAGATACAAATAGTACAACAGATACAACAACAACAACTATAATCGCAGTATTTGCCTTCGATCGGGGTCGCTTTCTTATTGTGTGTGCGTTTTAATTTCCATACATACATATACAATATGTACATACATACATATTTAATGCCCTTACATCAAACGCATCACTTTTCAGATTTAAGAAATGTTACTGCGAAATATTCTGTCAAGTGTTTAGCAGCTCTTTGGAAATTATACCCCATCATAATTATTATTATCTAGAATCTACTAACAGATTTTTAATTAGAAAATGTAATTGTTCAACATTTAATATGCTAACATAATGTTAAAGATTTTTAAAATGTTAAGGCTTAAGAGTTAACAATTTAACATTTAAATCAGTCGTGAGGATATTAATATGACACTGTTAAAATGTTAATGCTAAAAATATAAAAAATGTTAACGTTCAACAGCTAATAATTTAACATTTTAATGTGCCACCAGCGGATGAATCAATAACATCAGGCTGTTAATATGTTAACAGAATGTTAACGAAAAATTTTAAATATATAATATCAGCAATTATCTGTACAAATACAATTTCTCTGCTTCTCAATCAGTATATTAATATTATTAATATTTTATTTTTCAAAATTCTCTGTTAGCAATAAAATTCCACTTCTTTTCAAATTTTTCAATTCGATTTGGAATAAAGATAGATTAGAAAATTGGTAAATTTATTTCCACTTTATTTTTTTTTTTTGCTTTAGGTGCAAAAATATAAAAATAGAGCATTAAGTATTCTTTGTGCCCTGGGAAAATGCTTTCTCATTGTTATTTTGGTTTCCTCAATGTGTACGCGTGTGTTTAATGTTGTTGTTGCTGTTTTTCTGCAGATGCTTTGGATGAAAATAACTTGGAATAGCCCTAGTTTCAGTTTGAGGAACGTCGGCGCTTTTGTTTATTTTTATAGTTGACTCGATGGGCAATATCCGTGGACATGAAAATGGACCTGACGCTGAAACTGAAACCTGCCTGTCTCTTTTTCTCTCTCTGTCACTCGTACGTCATAGTTACAGTTACAATGGGCCAAAACAACAAAATAAAAAAGGGTTTAGTTTCAGTTATGGCCATTTGTCATTGCCAATGATTGGGCCAAAAACTTGTTTATCTGTACACAGAAAAAAAAATATTTCAAACTTTACGAAAATGTGATTTATTTTTTCCAAGAATGGTTTCAAAATTATTTTTGTAACTAAAAACTAAAAATATTTAAATTTGCGAAAAGTATAGTTTTAACGAACAAAAGTGCATGCTAAGACTTTTTCAAAAAACCGCTAGTTCAGCGAAAAACCGCTAAATCCCGCTAAAATTGACTTCGCCACAGTTCCCAAACGACAAAAGCTACAGTTATGTACTGTATATCATTGGAAATAGCTCTTTGGAATAACTTTTTGACATTTTGACAATTTTAGAGAAAACGAGTCTAACGAACTTAAATATTTTTAATTTTTATAATTTATCAGGTTTTCACATTCCGCAAGATTTTGCGGATTGAATTCATTTAACATAAAGCTAGTGAGTTTGAATTCGGAAGGGTTAAGTCAATGATTTTGGCATGCTTAGCATAAAATTAAAGTGTAAACAATATATTTATAAAATACTTCAATGGTACATTATTAGATAAATAAAAAATCATTTATTTGATTTTTAAATAATTTTTATTTTATCATACCTCAAAATTGATAAGACTCTGACCTAACATTTTTGTCGGATTGCTCGACTTGTTTTTATTTTCGCGAGTATTTGTGAAAATGAATTGGAAAGTAAGGAATTGGAAAGTAAGGAAAGCAGTAAATATTTTGGTATATATTTTAAGCTACAATTTAAATGCTTTTAAGCATTGCGTAAAATAATGAATTCAATTTCTTGTTTTTTCAACTCTTATTTTGACAACTCTGCAAAAAGAAATTTCTCAACACTGAAATCAACCCGCACTTTCAAAAATATAAAATGTATAACAAAAGTAGGTTTTATCTTTGAAAAATGTTTCCACTTATGATTAAATACATTTTTGAAAAATGATTAATTAATTACACATTTTTACAGACGGAAATATCCTTTTCTGATTGACTCAGAATATTTTCCAGCACTGTTCTGCTAAAAATTACTCAACACAATGTGGAAGAGCAATTCGGAGGGCAATTCGCAGGAAATGTAAAGGAATTTTAGGGGAAATTGGCAAAAAACAAGTGAAAACCGCAACAGGCCTGTGTATGTAACATTTAATATTGAATATCAAGAATGTTTTAGTCACTTGATTTTTATACCCGTTACTTATAAAAATAAGTAAAAGGGGATATTGTATTCGTTGCAATGTATGTAACAGGGAGAAGGAAGCATCTCCGACCCTATAAAGTATATATATTCTTGATCAGCATCAACAGCCGAGTCGATATAGCCATGTCCGTCTGTCTGTCCGTCTGTCTGTCCGTCTGTCTGTCCGTCTGTCTGTCCGTCTGTCCGTCCGTGTGAGCGCCTAGATCTCAGAGACTATAAGAGCTAGAGCAACCAAATTTGGCACACAGACTTCTATAGACCCCACGCAGGTCAAGTTTGTTTCAAATTTTTGCCACGCCTTTTTCCGCCTCTGTAAATCGCAAAAAAACACCACACGCACAGTTTTCAAGATATTATAATTTTTTTACTAATTATCGTTAACTACTATTATTACCTATCATCCTACTAAATCGTAACAAGAGCGGACAAACAGAAAGGTGGTAATGGCTAATTACAGTTTTTAAAAAATATAAGTGCCTAAAAGCATGCAATAAAAAATATGAAAAAAATTCATGAAAATAAGTAATGGGTATCCTAGAGTCGGGCGCTCGACTATAGCCTTTCCCACTTTTTTTTTTTTTTTTTTTTGTCTTGTAAAAAGATTTTTGTTTTTTTGTTTTTTTGGGCACTTACCAAGATGGGACGATCGCTGGCGTAGGAAAGTTTTCGGGTTTGACGCAGCGTCTCCACCCAA
Organism: Drosophila quinaria; assembly: GCA_035047525.1. Taxonomy (NCBI): domain Eukaryota; kingdom Metazoa; phylum Arthropoda; class Insecta; order Diptera; family Drosophilidae; genus Drosophila; species Drosophila quinaria. The sequence continues at coordinate 37,359,864 of JAWNPO010000455.1, forward strand.
AGGGATGTGCGGCGTGACGCATTTGTGGCGCCACCAGCAGCAGCAGCAGCACCATGACCACCATGACCACCAGCACCACCGCCACCAACGCTGCCGGTGCGCGTCATAGGATGCGGCAGTTGCTGCTGCTGCTGCAATGACGTTGGCATCGCAATAGTCACGGCTGGGCAAGCACCCGATGATGCAGATCCAGGAACTGGAACAGGAACAGAAGCCGTACCCGAACCCAAACCCGGACCAGGTCCAGTTTGATTTGGTGGCTGACAGAAGCCGCCCTTGCATTGGTTCTCCATGCAAGAGGCTGGCGACATGCCACAATCGCTTCTTGCCACACGAAACACACTTGACAAAAAAATATTCAACACGCACAACAACAGCAAAAAAAATTTAATACAAAAAAATTCAACAGTTTCAATTTAATTTTTTTTTTATATATTATTATTCCATACGTTCAATTAATGCATAATTTTCAAACTTTTATTGTTTAAAATTCATTTATTTTCCAAATTTAATTGGTTTTTTTTAACTATTTATTTATTTTCTTTTATTTTTACGACTACGACGTATTTTTATATTTTTATACATTGCGTTCAATTAATGCATTAAATTGAATAATTTTCGAATTTTCATTGTTCAATTTTCACTGAATTTTCCGCCGTCGAATGCATTTTTGGAACCGTTAGCTGGCGCACCGTTTGTGTTATTTACTTTTCATTTGGATTTCTTCAAATTGTTTTTCAATTTTTCGAATGTTTTTCTTGACTTTTGGGCTGCGTAATTGTCCAAATGTAAACACACACACACAACATACACACACCTCAGTTTACACACACACACAACCATTAAAGATGGGAAAAATCGGGCAGTTGATTTTCATTTTGGCACTTTCATTGCGTCTATAAGCATTTGGGCCATGTGTGCTACGACCTGGAAATTGTACAACTGAACAACTGATAAACTGACAAAACTCAACTCAACTCAACTGACCACACAAAATATTCTTTTTTTTTTAAAGAGAGACAGTACAAGAGAGAGCAAGTGAGAGAGCGAGACCTTTGGGCCTCCGGTCGCGTTGCCGTTATCCGCACAAATGTTGCTGCAAAAAAATCATTTTTATTTAGATTTCAATATTTCCAAGGGAGGACGCCTCGAAGCAGAAAAAAAAAAAATAAAAACAAGTCAGCTACATAAATACACTTTCCAGATACCGATGATCAAGTACACTTTCTAAATATTCAATTGTCCTATTATAACTTTAGCTTTAATTGTTAATAAAATCTAAGATGATATAAGTAATGATTCTAATAAATTTTACAACTAATAAACTGATGAAAAACAATAGATAAATATTTAAAAACGAAAACACATAAATATAAATTTATTAAAAGCTATTTTAAATATTTCATTACAGATTTAATTCGATAAAAAAATAACAAAAAATTTAAAATGAAACTATGTATATAAGTAAAAATTCTTTAGAAGTTACATTACATTTTTCATTTATTATTTAATCAAAGATTTCATTAGATAAAGAAATGACTAAAAATTTGATAATGAAAATATATGAATGAAAATTCATTAAAAGTTATATTAAATTTTTCATTACTTATTTCATCATAGATGTGTTTACAGATTTCATTAGATAAAATAATAACAAAACAATTTGAAAATAAAAATATATGAATAAAAATTCATTAGAAGTTACATTTTTTCATTACTTATTTCATTGTAGAAGTGATTACAGATTTCATTAGATAAAAAATTAACAAAAAATTTGAAAATGAAAATATATGGAATTAAAATTCATTAAAAGTTATATTACATTTTTCGTTACTTATTTCATCATAGATGTGATTACAGATTTCATTATATAAAGTAATAACAAAAAATTTGAAAATGAAAATACATGAATAGAAATTCATTAGAAGTTACATACGATTTGCCATTAGTTTTTTCATCACAAATTTCATTAGATATTTCATTAAATGAAAATGTAAATTTTTGGGATCAGACAATGCGTGGCATATTTGATGACAAAGTGGGAATTTACTATGTAATAGGGTATAGCAGCTTTTCAGAAGGCGCAGCACGCGACGCTTGGCGCTGATCGTGATTGCAGATTAAACATAGCCGATTAACGATTGGCCCGATTGTCGGATTGCTCCGATTCACCGATTGCCGATGGCTGAGAACTGAATGGAAACAGCAGTCGCTGAGAGAGACATCCGCAGCACAATTCGCATTAGCAAATACAATGGGCAACAATTGATTGCCTACGTCATGGAAACGATGTTTCCTGTATTCCGCTCTCTCTCTCTCTTTCTTTCTCTCTCTCTCTCTCTGTGTTCTGCACTCTCTCTCTCTTTACCTCACTGATGGAAGCGAGCCAAAACTTAATGGTCATTTGTCGGCTGACAGGTTTGTATGAACTTGACGATGCCCTGTGCCATCAATTGTGCATTCATGACTCATGGAATACCCTATGCCCTCTCGTCTCCCCTTTTGTGTGTGGGCAAATGAGACATAAACAAAACCTTGTCCCAGATGGCATCATTCCCAATTAAAATTTTGAGTACCGAGCAACAATTATTGGCTTTCATCCAAAATGCATTTGTTTGTTGCCCACAAAAAAAAAAAAAAAAAAAAAAAAAAACCAAACCCAGTTCAATAAATTCCAGAAAAATAAGTACATATATCAGGAAAACATAACTCAACAGTTTCCTTTAATAACAACGAATGTAACCTTAAATATTTACACGATAGTTTAAAGTATTGCATTTCGAAATGGGCAATAAATTTCATTAAAAGCTATTTTATAATACATTTTGTATATGGCTGTGAAAATCGGTTTGCTTAAAAGGTATTACTTATGTAGACCCATGCTCCATACAAAATACAATATTGTATATCGAAGAAGAATATTCTTAGAAAAATGATTTAAAATTTCAAGAAAATTGTAGTATTTTATTTTTGTGGTTCATTCTCCATAGGCTTCAAAATATTTGGAATTTTATAAAAAATATGCGTTTATAAGAATCATTAGTTATTTTTTCATAGATTTCATTGTTAATGAAATAGATTTAAAGTAAGTTATTTGATGAGTTGTAAAATTTACAACAAATTACATAGGATTTATCATTACTTATTGCATTTTAGATTGTTTTAATAATTGCGTGTGAAAAAGTGTGTAAATAGATCAATAATATGCGCCTTTAAGTTTCATTAGAAGTTTTATTAGTTTTTTTATTATTTATTTCATTATAGATTTTATTAGTAATGAAATAGTTATTATGCTAGTTGTATGATCAGTTGTGAAATTCATTAGAAATTACATTAGATTTTTCATTACTTAATTTATCATAGATATCATTAGATGTTTTATTAGTTATGAAAAAGTTATTATGTGTAAAGTTATCGCTAGTGAAATGATTAGAGTTCTCATTAATTAATTTTTGGATTAATTTCTCATTATTTTTCCTTCACAACTGAAATAGCTCTTGCCTATAACCAATGAATATAGCACACGATTCCTAATCATCTATTTTAATCTGGAAACCTGCTGTTTAGTTGCTTTAATAACACAATCTACTAGACAAATCATAAATCGAGCTCTTCGACATTAAAAAAATATTAAGAATCGAAGAATATTATTGAGAAATGCTGTTGAAATGTTTTCTCTACGGTGCGTCAAAGATTTATTCATAAGCAAAACGAGTGCAGTTTATTCAAGAGGCAGTCAGATTCGTATTCAAATTCGAATTCAGATGGGAAGAAAACTACGCTTACCTTTAAGATCAATTTGATCAATATTATAATCGAATATCTACTATATTCAATATTAAACAACAAACTACAGCCAATAACGAGCTAACAAATCAATGTGAATGAGTGAATTAGTGAATGAATGAATGAGTGTATTCAATAGCTACAAGCAACATTCGATGGAGCAGCTAAACGATGTGGAAAATGTTTTTGAAGTACGAGTTTCATAACTGTTAACGAGTCATCCAAAAAGTTTGAAGCGTGGATTTGATGAACTGAGTAGCTGATTACCGAATCATAGAGTGTGAATGTGACTGTGAGTGTGAATACATATGATGAGTGGGTTACTCAAAAACGTTTCATATCAATTACGTTTACGGGCATTCAAGTATCGCAATTCTTTTTGGGAATAAAAACAGTGCTCAACTTTAACTACAAAACTTTGGTATTTTTTGTTGGTATATTTTTTAATTATTTGCTGTATTTGTACACAATACATGTAAAATTTAACATTTGCTAATGGAATTTGAAACAATTTTTTTTTTTTTTTTTTTTTTGAATAAATTTAGAGATTAAATACCATTTTGGAGCATTGAAGCGTTTCGTTAGTGGCCTCTGTGAAGGCCCTTCTAAGTCTCAATTTTCGGCTTTCGGACAATGTGCGAGGCATTAGAAGAACGCCCTGAGAAAAATTGATGATGCGATTGTGATTATTTCGAAAAAATTAGTTAGTTAGTTAAGATAGTTAGAGATTAATATAGGGGAATGGTATACATAGACTACATATAAACTAACTAACTAGAATAATTCGAAGACTAATAGCAATATAATTACAATACTTTTTATTGTACAATTCTAAATATTAAATACAACTTAGATTTTATCAAATAAAACAATAAATTTATATTGTGGTTTTAAGTTAAAACAGATTATATAATAGTATTTAAGTTCAGTTTCTAATATAATTGGTTGGAATTCATTCGATTTGCCCGAAGCCTTAAATTATCCTTGCCAAAGTAAATTAAATTAAAACAAAAAAAAAATGGATCACAGAATTTAAAAAAGCTAAATTAATCAAATAGATTAATTACTTTAGTTTACTTTAAGAAAAAAATTTATAGAAATTGAATTGCATATTTCATTGAATCATTTTTGTGGACTTTTTCATTAAGGATTTCATTAGAAATGCAATCAACTTACAAATATATATGGAAATTCTTAATAATGTAACATATATGATTTTATTGAAAAATTCAAAGTAAATTAAAATATCTGTAATGATTTTAGACATCAAATACCTTAATGAATTTTTTAAAAATCATTTTGTTGCAGATTTAGTTTGATCTAGAGTACTTTCAGTTTCATCAGATATTAAAAACTTTCATCGAAAAATTCAAATTAAGAAAAATTCTTCATCTTTTTTTTTGAATTTTTCTTAAGATATATAAAAATCAATTGATTGGATATATTGATGTTAAATCAATATCACATATGCAATATATAAATATTTCATTAGATTTTCATACGAAAATGCGCTCAGCAAGAGGGAAATAAATTCATAAGGTTTTTACTGCGAATATCCACACAGATGGAAATTGCATGCTGCATACTTTGGGGCGCAGAATAACGAGAGAAAAAGCTTTCAATTTATTTCAATTAATGCAATGCAATTATCTCAATGCAAAATGCAAAATGATTGCCAAGTTTTTGTTTTTTTTTTTTTTTTGCCAAGAAGAAAAGCCATAAAGTATTTAATCATAATCAATTTCATTTTTCCTTATGCACAAATTATAAATAATTGTTAACAATGATATATGAGAGAGACTGAATGAAAGCTTTAATACGATAATTAAATGGCCTGTCTCTCAGTCTTTGTCTCAGTCTGTCTGTCGGTATGTGTGTTTACGTTTGATTAAGTCCTTTAGCTTTTCATATGTGAACTTGGCATTCCAAAACTTGAATAAAAAGTTCGGACCACGTTGCATAATTAAATGAAAAGCTTTTATTTAAACATGTAAACTATCACAGCAAGTGGAAATCGACAGGCGAGCTTTCCCCGTCGACCAAAAAGTAGCTTTTCACGCGCGACGTGTGTTTGTTTTTTTGAAATGCTAGAGCTTTCAATTCAAGAGCTCTCAAGGCAGGTACGCAGCTACGTTCAGGCGTGTGCTAAATAATAGGAACAACTTAAGTGAAAACTTCATTCGTTCAAAAAAAATAACCATGCACATATTTTTAAAATATGCTTTTATTTATCGTTTTTGAATATTACGCATTTTAAGCTATGTACATATTAAACGAATTTATATCCTCTTATGTGCTTATCTATTCATATCTTCTATGTACACAAAAGTTTTTGTAATGACTCACTGAGAATCAACGTGTAGGCCAAACGGTTAAAGCCAGAAAGCTGAAATTTTCACACAAAATAGATAAGACAATTTTATTGCTCTGCAATATTCGACCCGTAAGTAGGTAAAATTGGGGGTCAGAGTTCAGTAAATTGCTTAGTATTGAAAACTTTTTTGTTTATTAATATATGGGTATTTCCAGAACCGTCTTTAAATGAAAAACAAACATAGTAAAAGTTGACATTTTCAAAAATGTTATCTCACGTGTTTAACACTATTTTTATTATAAAAGACAAGCTTTGAATACTTGTCGTTTTCAAATTATTTATAGAAAACAATGCGTCGTGAACGCGACGAAAAATGGAAATCATGTTTGAGTTCATCTTAACAAATGCGAAAGACTGCAAAATGTGGCCAGTAATTGGAAAGAAAATACTCTTAAACCATTAAAGACAAATGTAGTTTTCCATTTTAGAAATAATTTTGATATGTAACTATGATTTTAAATATTTTACTTAGTTGCAGACATTTATTTCTATATAAGGGTGCTTTACCATTTTTTTCAGATCATTTGGAAACATCTGGACATTCTGGAAGCTTTTTTTTCTTGCCATAGTTGTCGCGATTTTTTTTGTACTTATACTTATATATTTAGTATTTAAATAATTTAAGACTTTATTATAATTAGGTCATTTTAAAACTATTTTTTAGCATATTCAGTTTTCACGTAAGTTGTTCTTATTTTTTCGCACACGCCTGTATGTATGTATGTGCATAGGAAAGTATGCTGTTAAGTATTTATTTATGGTTTGCCAGTACTTTAAAATTGCATTCAAAATTTATAAGTTGCGCATATAAATGGGCTTTGGTTTTTTTTTGTTTTTTTGTGTGGTTTGGTGGTAGCTGAGAGCTTAAAGCTTTTAGGCTAATAGTATTCAACAGTCGTTTAAAAACAAAAAGAAGAAAATGAAGAAAACAAGGATAAAGTCCTGTTGTCGGCAAAATGCCATAGGGCCTATCATTAACATCTTTGGCCATTAGTTTTTGAAACTAGTTACTTAACTTTTTGGGAATGTGACAAAGCTTTTTATCACACACTTACACACAAATTGGTCATAAGCTGATTTGCTGTTAAACACGGCTAATCTTTTGGGAAGCTCATTTATTGGTTGTTCCTGAAGGCCTAAAACCCAACCAGAAAATGTGTCAATTATCTCAGTCTCACTCCCATTTTCCAAACTTCCTTTCACTCCCAAACAAAAAAAAAAAAGGCGAAAGGAAATGTTAAGGATAGCAGAGATATACAGAAAAAGAAGGCGACATTGAAATGCCAAAGAGTGAAAACATTCATCAATCATTTTAAGGTCAGAAATGCGAGCAGCGTGGGAAAAAGTTTTCGACATTATCGAATTTATTGATATTAATTACAATTCGAATTATAATTATAATTCTATATTTAGCACTAAGTGTGAATATATATGTACATATATTTTTTGGACTTTTCTTTTACTTAGTGAAACTCAGAACACAAAAAAAAAAAACAAGTAGGAAAGGCTATAGTCGAGCGCCCGACTCTAGGATACCCGTTACTTATTTTAATGAATTTTTAAATATTTTTTATTGCATGCTTTTAGGCACTTATATTTTTTAAAAACTTTAATTAGCCATTACCACCTTTCTGTTTGTCCGATCTTGTTACGATTTGGTAGGATGATAGGTAATAATAGTAGTTAACGATAATTAGTAAAAAAATTATAATATCTTGAAAACTGTGCGTGTGGTGGTTTTTTGCGATTTACAGAGGCGGAAAAAGGCGTGGCAAAAATTTGAAACAAACTTGACCTGCGCGGGGTCTATAGAAGTCTGTGTGCCAAATTTGGTTGCTCTAGCTCTTATAGTCTCTGAGATCTAGGCCCTCACACGGACGGACAGACGGACGGACAGACAGACAGACGGACATGGCTACATCGACTCGGCTGTTGATGCTGATCAAGAATATATATACTTTATAGGGTCGGAGATGCTTCCTTCGCCCTGTTACATACATTGCAACGAATACAATATCCCCTTTTACTTATTTCTATAAGTAACGGGTATAATAAATTGGGCACATGGACAAATGAGCAAGTGGCCAAAATGGTATATTAACAACTTGAACTAATTTACAATTCCAGCGCATTATGAATAATCAATTTCGGAAAATGTCACGGACCAGGGCAGGAGAGATTTCAGTAACGAAATTGAAATCTCTCCTTCTCCCTGTTCTATTTTGGCTGTTCGCTTGTTTAAGGGTCGAAATGACCACGTTTCAAATTGAAATTGGCCCTGCCTTGGTTATGAATGTGGCGTTACTCGAGTGAATAACGAATTTGATTTACAATCGCCTGTCAAATAAACGAAAATCGAGCCACTTCAGCTCGGACCCACCCAACAAAAATCATCCAAGCAACCACTCAAATTTAAATTCACACTCACTCTCTCAAGTCTTTTGGCGAGTAAACAAAATTTTTAATTATGAACGAATGAATAAATATGAAAAAGAAAATGAAAAAAAAAAAGAAGACGTTGAAAATATTATAATTAATATTATTGGGCCAACGTGGCGTATGAGCAATATTGATTTTCACTAATTGGATTTCAGCGCGTGAAAATGTGAAAATGTGAAAAATTAGAAACTTACACACAAAAAACCAGAAGGCAATAAAAGAAAAAAAAAAAACAACAACGCCAAAAATGAAAAGCCGGCAAAAATTGTTGGATATGCATTGAATGTCGATTATAATACTTAATACTTAAGTACTTAGGCATGGAAATCAACTTGAGGGCAACTTGAAAATACGTTAATGGCAACTCTGTTACTTAGGGACTAAGTTAGAGAGGTTTAGAGGGTTTTACGCGGTGTGAGGTTGGAGGAGGTTCCAAAAACACACACAGTATGCTTAAGACTACAAATTAAATGAAGTAGGCGAAATATTTGAAGGCATGTTATTAGTTTAAGTCTTAATTTGAAGCACAATTATTTAATCGATTTTTTTGAAACCTAAATTCTATTAAAACTCCCTTGGAAAACACAATTATTAACTTAATGATTTTTAACTTAAACTTGACTTTAAACTATTCTAAATGGCAAAAATACTTAAACGGATACTAAACGGACTATCGATAGTTATCGCTGCTAATGACACGAAATATCGAATAAAATCAGAGAAACAGAAAATAATCAGAGGTGCCACAGGTGTGGCAACCCTGAATATGTGAGTGTTGCCATCATTCGATAATTCTGAAACGAAAAGTAATCGACCACACAACATCGAGTGCTAAAATTGAAATCGATTGAAAATCGATTGTTGTTACTGAACACTTCTTGTAGAGTTCACAAAGTAATCCAAAAAAAAAAGAAAAAACTAGAGTCGCAATTTGTAGGTTATGGACACACAACATATTATTATTTAAAAGGTTAGGTTTTTGAGTTTGTGGTTATGTACACACAACATATTATTTTATACGTTAGGTTTATCAGTTTAAGGTTATGTACACACAACATATTATTTTATAGGTTAGGTGTTTTTAGTTTGAGGTTATGTACACACAACACATTGTTTTATAGGTTAGGTTTTTTCAGTTTGAGGTTATGTACACACACAGAAATGCCCAAACATGAATAATTGAAGTGAAAGGAAGGTAAGATGTGCGCTTACCTGTTTAAATGGCCGCATGCCGCCATTGATCCTGAGGGAATCGGCGGCAATGCCAGCGATGCCATCTGTGGTGCTTTCCCGCAGCTGTTTCAGCGACACATTCGGCACCGTGTGCGAATGTCCGCACGCACTGTGCGATCCACAACAGATGGCCGTGCTGCTCGACTCCGGCTGCGAGCTCTGGCGTATAATTCTCGAGCCATTTGTGGGCGATGAGGTGATGAGCACGGGCGGCACCTGTTGTTGATAATGTTGGTGTTGCTGTTGCAGCTGTAACTGTTGCTGTTGTTGCTGATAATGTTGCTGTTGCAGCTGCAACTGTTGCTGCTGCTGGAGGGCTGTGCTTGATATGCATATGGCCATCGAGCCGGCCAAATTGCCCTGTTGATAGGCACTTTTAACACTATCCCGCGATGCCGAACGATCGACGGTCGTCGATGATATTGGCGTCGTCGATGCCCGCCGATGATGGCTGCAATTGCGACAGGCACGACACCGACTCGGGGCACTTGGGGGTATGCTCGAGGCAAGATTCTGATATGATGATGTGCCCAAATTGGGATGACTCGAGCCGTGACTTGTCTCCGCTTGTTGTGGCTTAAGACTTAAATTCATAATTGATATGGTCGGTTGTTTGTTCTGTTCCTGTTGTTGCTGTTGCTGTTGCTGTGTTGTTGATGTGTTTTTCTGATGTGTTTTTTGTTCTTGGTCCTCTTCATGTACTTCAATATCAGGCACTATCGATGTCGTCGTTGTCGTCGCTCTCAATCCCTGCTCAATATCCTCATCGCCATGATTAATTCCACTGACAATTCCACACATGCCACGCATACTCTCCTCGGAACCCATGCGTGCCTGCTGCGATTGCTGTGGACTCGTCAAATATGTGGAAGTCCGATCCTGACGCATCAGTGTCGGTTTGCCGCCCGACGTGGAAGCCATATTGTTAATAGTCGTCGATGTTGGTCCGTTCGCCGAACTGCTGCTCTTCACCTGACGCAACAGGGCGCTGCGACCGCCGCCGGTGACGCCGCCCTTCGTTGTATTCGATACCAGCAGGGAGTCTGTCTCCTCGGAACTAACATAGCCCGAGTTGGCATTATCGTTTAGCTTTTGAATTGACATCTGCAAGCAAAGACAAGTCAAGAAATGTTCACTTCAAATTGCAATTACCAAAGTTTTAATCCACTTGTTAATAAATATTACAAGTTGGCAGCCCCCTATCATTAAGTTGGCAGTGTGAAGGAGTTTTTATAAAAATTACATTTACAAGAGTTTTCTGTTCTTACTTAACTCGAAAAAGTAAATCAGACAAGTTGGCAGCATTTAAGCATTAAGTTGGCAGCACTCTATCATTAAGTTGGCAGCTCTATTCGCAATAATAAGCAGCAATTCATTAAAAATTAGAATTGGCAGAGTTTTCTAATTGACTACACTCCATAAAATCAAGTACAACAAGTTGACAGCACCCTATTATTAAGTTGGCAGCACCCTATCATTAAGTTGGCAGCTCTAGGTGCAATAACGTGCAGAAATTTATTAAAAATAAGAATTGCTTGAGTTTTCTATTTGACTAAACTCCACAAAATTAAGTACAACAAGTTGGCAGCGCTCTCACAAGTTGGCAGCACTTTATCATTAAGTTGGCAGCTCTGGGTGCCCAGTGGCTTCAACTTTATTCAAATTACAATTTCAAGACTTTACTATTTTACTAAACTCGAAAAAATAATTGCTACAAGTTGGCAGCACCCTATCATTAAGTTGGCAGCTCTAGGCGCAACTTGAGTTCCCCTCAATTTTTTTAATTTTTACAAACTTCGATAATAACTTAAAACTTTGAAATCAATAGATGGGCAGCACTTGTACGCAAAGTTGGCAGTCCTGTTCTGCAGTGTTACCAGAAGTTTGTAGACATTATCAAATGTGAAACGCTGCATGACAAACTTTAGAATAATTAAAAGCAAATTTAAATACAAGTCAACTAAATGCTTACCATTATCAATGGATCGTTTTAAGTAAGTTCAGTATAGAAATCAAAAGGTTGGCAGCACCACAAAGCCTGAAAGTGTTGTCTCTTTTTTAGTCAGTCAGGTGGCAACGCTGGCAACAGCAACTTACACTAAAATTGCATTTTTGAGTCTAGTTACATATGAATGCTTGCAATTGAAAAAGAAGCTCAAATCAAGCTTTAATTCAAAGCGGAGCTGACGAAACCTCAATTCAGACCAAAAAGCTCAACGAAAGCTTTGTGTGAACTAAAAGCAAACGAAAGAGAAGAAGAACAAGAAGAAAGAGGAACAGGAGCAAAGCCAAAGATAACATGTAAAAAATGTAGAGTGTGTGTGTGTTGAGACTGTTTGTGTGTGTGAGTGTATGTGTGGGCCTATACTCTCAGGTGTAAGTGTAAGCGTGTGTGTGTGTGTGTTCAAGGGCGTACCCAGAATTGGAAATTTTTGGGGGAAACACAAATTTTTGTATCATAAAAGTACGATGATGGAAAAAGAAGAAGCAACAATTTTTTGTGAAAAAAATCATTTTTCCTGTTTTGAGGTAAATCAAGTTTTACCACAAAAAATCCTTATATTATTGTGCAATTTGTGAAACCTCCGTCACAAAGTGTTGCCAGACTAATGGCAGACAGTTGCTAGAGTTGTCGAGTATTTTTTTATTTTCTCGCGCCAATTACTTTTAAATTTTTTTTCAGCTAAATAAAATCAATTTTATATAGATAAATTAAATTATATAAATAAAAACGGAAAAAAAAATTAAAATCTTATTGTTTTGCAATAATAAACCTAAAAAAAATTGCTAAACAAATCCTTGAATAACTTAATTTGAAAAGGTGTCAACCCTTAGCCTAGTTCGAAAATGTTGGTGAAAACGCTAAACTCTTTTTCGCTGCGTTTTCCGTGGCACCCCTGATAGATTTTTTTATATGTTGACGAACTAGTGCAAGGATTGGGGGGGGAGGGGGCAGAGGACGCCCCCTGTGCTACGCCCTAGTGTGCGTGTAGAATTTAATGCTGAAAATGGAGCTGAAGGTGGAGGAACTTGATGACCGCACACCTCATGGGATGGCAAACATTGGAATGCAAACAAGAACTCACGCACATGGACTTAAGTCCTCATGTGTGTAGATATGTATATTAGAGTGCATCGTTTTTTTTTTTTTTTTTAAATGGTAACCCATTTTCGTAATCTATGGTCAATTCTAAGATGTTTTCGAGAAGATACCAGGGATGAATATTATGTTTAAAGGACATTTCGTCCTTTGGTTCTGTGAAGTTTTAAAAGTCCTGGTCCTAACAAGAGTATTGACACCAAGTTAGTCAGGATCGGATCATAAACACCCACACAGAAAAAAAAATCCGGGCTATTTAGCCCGGATTCAAGCCGAAACGATGTCAGAAGTGGGGTAATCTCGGATTTTCTTAAATCAAGTACGAAATACTTGATTTTTTCAATCCCGAATTCAATCCAGAAATTCTTAAATTCAGGCTAAAAAAAAAAATAATTTTTTTTGTTACAATTAAATTTTTTTTTTAACTTTTTTTTTAAATTTTTTTTTTTAATTTTTTTTTTACTAACATTTCTTTATTTTTACCCTTTTTTTTTAATTGACTGTGGGAATCGAACCCAGGTTTTTTTCAAACAGGTCGGCGACTCTAACCACTGAGCCACCGAACCAGTTGAAATGAGAGAGGCCGAAAGAGAATAAAGTAATCTGGGCTTATTTTCCCATTTTAATCCCGATACAGGCTTGATTATTCAGCTTAAGCCTGGAAACATACTTAAAAAATGCAGGCTTAAATCAAGTATTTTAGGCTTGATTTTAGAACGGCTTTTTTTTTCTGTGCAAGACATAAATTTTGAAAAATAATTAAATTTTTCAACTCAAAAAGGAATTTATTTTAGAACTATGGTTTCTTGGCGAAAACATCTTAGAATTAAGCATAGATTATGGAAATGGGTTTTCATTTTTTCGGGCCCATACAAATCGATGCACTCTAATGTACAAATATATATATGTAAGTGTGTGTGTATGTGTATAAGTATGTTGAGCAATCATTTCAATATGTCTATATTTGATATGCGTATGCCAGAAGTTGAATGAGGAGGAATGAGTTTTTATTTCGGGGTCGATTGGCAGCTAGAAATGGAAGGAGGCAGAGAGTTATGTTTGAAGGGCAAATGGGAATGTTGATAAGGTGGTCGGGGCTTGGCTGTGAATTGGGGGCTGGGTCTAAACGAACACCCACACCCCAACCAAAATACAGGTGGATGAAACGGGAAACAAACTAATTTGAAAACAACTTTCAAAATCTAACAATGAAAATCAATAATTTAGCTATAAATACACAACGAGGCATTTGTAAATTATGCAAGAAAGTTTACAGATTGTTGTTGTTGTCGTTTGTCCATTGACGATTGTTGTTGTTGGTAGCATTTACAGTTACAGGCAAAACTGACACAGGACATGAGTCTTGGGACACGAAATGTAGAAAACAAAAAAAAAAAGCCAAACACCTGGAAAACCAACAACAACAACAGCCTGAGTGTCGGCATGTCGAGCGTGCCGCTAATAATAGTCATCCCTCTCCCTCGCCCATTTCCCTGCAGCCCCTGCCTGGGTAATGCCCATCCTCCCAAATGCCCTCAAGTCCTGTAATGCCTCTGGCCAGACAATTGTGGCACCCCAATTTGGGTTCAACTAGACTGGAAAACTCTAATCTAGACACAAACAGACTTTAAGCGACCCTGTACTAAACCGCAACCTTTAACCGGTAATAACCGATTGCAATATAAAACCGTAACTGAAATTATAACCGAAAAACAAATTTCAATTCCCCGAAACCTCTGTAAACCGAAATAACCGTTTCGTAACCGATTTATTTATAAGGCTTAATTTCGGTTTTTCATACATCCAAAAAAAAATTATTTTTCATTTTTAAGTTTGATCTTTAATTTAATTTTCTTTTCTTTAATTTTAATTTTTATTTGTGATATTCATGATCGAATTTTCAAAGCACTAAATAAGCGCAAATAAAATAAATTTGTTAAAAGAAATATTAAAATTGTTAAAATGTAACTTACAAACTGAGGAATATGTGAAATAGATGTGTGCATGAAACATTGAGAAAGTAAGGCCTTTTTGGAAATAAAAACCGGTTTGCCGTAACGAAACCTTAATTAAAAGAATTTGCGTAACCGATAACCGAAAACCTAAATGGGAACATAACCGAAACCGTAAGTGAAACCAATATTTGTTTCGGTTTTAATCCCTGCAAATAATAATAAAAAAATACAAAAAAAAATATATTATTAAAACATTATTACCTATAATATTCTATCCTGCCACAAACTTAGTACACCTTTTATACTTTTCAAGTACAGGGTCTAAATAGAAACTTTTTATTGTGCAAACTCATTTCAACAGCGGTACCAGCTCGCGGGCATTACCAAAACGGTGTGTAGGGCGGTAGGACGGTCGGGAGGTAGGGCCGCAGGGCTGCAGGGCTGCAGGGCTGTGGGGCTGTGGGGAGGTACCAGGTGGTACAGTGCAATATGCAGGCAGGCGACAGCAACATGAATTCAATTTCCATACCCAATTTTAAAAGAGTCATTAAAAGCAATGGCGGAACTGAGGAAGCGGGGAAGCGGGGAAGGTACCGCGGTACCGTCAGCCATATTGATTGGCCTGTCAGCCTGACAGTCATCGCGAGCTGCGTTTTTTTATTTACTATTTTCTATTTCTTTTGTCACACAATATACAATTGCGCACACACGGTGCACGATGCATGCAATCCTTTGTCAACAATCAGATAGAGAGGATCTTGCCAATCAGATCGCTGGCTGACAGTTGACAGATACCCTACATTTTGCGAAATCTGACATAAAGCGTGTAGAATAAAGTTAAAGTAATGGAAAGAGATTTCAAAAGTTTATTGCCTTTTTTAAATTTATTAACTTAACCCATTTCAGGCTAATGGGTATTTAAATACCCAAAAAAGTGTTGACACTAAAAAAATTCTAGCACGGGGAATGTGAGAGATATCGGGAAAAAATTTATTTCATAGTAAAGAGAAATAACAAATATATAAGTATAAAAATTGAACAGTTTAGTTATCCTCGGTATACCTGTAGTTTTTTACAGGTGAATATCTAGGTTTTTTTCCATAGAAAATGTTGACGAAAAAAGCTGAAAAATGTATGGAAATCGGAAAAATAAAATTTAAAGATAAAATTTTTTTTTTGTTTCTTTCAACTTCTATGGTCTTCTAGGCACACGTTTCAAAATTTCGTCAAAATCGTACCAGCCGATCTATAGGCAGTCTTTAATGGGTTAATGTCGTCTAAAAATGCTAAACTCTAATAGTGCTCCTACCTAGAGCCTCTTACTTTCTATTTTTATTTAATTTGCTTAAGTGTTTTACGAGTTAATGTCTGGATTTTTATCTGATGCACATTTTGGCATGCTAGCTTTGTACTCTGTAAATTTCATACAGAGAGGATAGAAATTGTAAAAGAAATTGTGTTTTAATTACTTTAAAATGTTACTTTAAAGTTGACTTTTAAATGCATACTTAAAATTTATTGTAAAGTGTACTAAGGCATATAAAATGAACTATTTCTAAACAAAAAGCTGTCTTAAGAAAATTATTATATATATTTTGAATGAATTGAAAAATGCGCTAAAAACTTAAAAGACATTAAGTTTGAAATAACTTTACAATTTATAGTAATTGAGACAGCTCTCTCTCTTTCTCTCTCTCTCTCTCTCTCTCTCTCTCTCTCTCTCTCTCTCTTTGTAATTGAGTTTGAAAGTGAAATATATTTGGACAGGTGTTGACCAATTTTCAATTAATATTAAATGATGTTATAAATAGTAGAGAAACTATTGCACACTGTGCCTTAAATACTCCAAATTTAAAATGCACTCAACTTTGCAGCTGTTCTTAAACTTAACTTAAATCAATATCCTCAAATTCGACTATTAAATAAAATACATATTTTAAAGTGTAAATTAAAAACGATTTCTGAAATAATTTGAAAAGTCTAACTTTAGATTTATTAGACCCATTAGGAAATGTATTTATTAACTTTGCATTTCGGCTAATTATTAAAAATAATAAACTTAAGTCAAACAAGTTTATAGAATTTTGGCAATATTGATATTAAAGAGATTTGGCGAAATTCACTAATTTGAAATGTACAGAAATTAATGCTCAAATCAAAAATAACTGTCATTTAATATTTAAGTTAATTTTATGTCATTGATAGGTATATACTTTCCATATTGCAACCATTTTCAATATCATCAATTTTGATTTGAAAAGCAAAAGAAGCTTTAAATCTATTTCACAGCCTTTGAAGATTGATATGCATTCATGCAGTTAAATCAAATGTTAGCCAAAAAGGATGACACAAGGATTCTAGGATCAATGAAGTAGTGCAGAAAAGGAAGCAAGGAAAGGGGAACAAATTGGAAAGGAGAGTTTGGAATGTTGCGAGTATTTGAAGAGAGAGAGTCAGCGATATTTGACCTCGTGACATGTGAATGTGAATGGAATGGAATGTGACAGCACTATGGGGTATTTTAGCGAAAAAGTGTCATTTATAAGTAACTCGTAAACTAAGCAAGATATTTTGACTATTAGAATTTGTTTGGAAAAGTGGGCGTGGCACCATCTCAAACTAAATTTTTTATTTTTTTAATTTTTAATCTTATTTAAAAGCACGCGGTCATCGGCAGCAACAGCTCACTTTAACAGATGTTATCCTAAAATTTTACTGTTATGTTAACATTTATGGAATATATCTTAGCAGCTGTTGCAACCGATTAAAGTGTGCTCATACACTGATAAAAAAAAGAATCTAAAATCAAGATTTTGGTCTCAGAACTAAGAACTTTGAAATGCGTCGAGAACATGAAAACCTTGAAGTAAGAAAACCCATCTTGGTTCTGAGAACATCTCAATTAAGTCCGAGTTCTTATTTTTATGATCATAAATTCTTATATTTTCAAGACCACAAAACTTAGAAGATTAAATGTTCTTATTTAAAAGTTTTGAATACACAAGACAAAAAATATCAAATAAAAATTAAGCAAATTAAATTAAGAAGAATGAATTAATTTAATTCAGTTAACTTGAGGTCTAGTAATGTCGATATGACAGACGCAACGAACATGGCTCGGTATACAGATTTTTCAAGGGATCTTTCATCTCTATCATCAGTACCGTTGTGCTGACTTGACCAGCGATCCAAGCCTAATGTTATCTTTGAGACGCCAGAACCAGTTGTGAATTTTAAGCCTCAAAATGTGACAAAATTTAAAGATTTTTGTTCTTACTTTAAGAGAAAAAGATCTAAGATCTTACATTAGGAACTTAAGATTTTTTAGAAAACTATTCGTAGCTTTAGTAATTTGGTCTAAAAATGGTCTTATATTAATAACAAAATATTTAAATTTGAGAATTTTATTCTTATATTAAGAACTTACGATTTTCGTAATTAATATTCTTAGTTTTAGTAATTTAGTCTTAAAATATTCCTTTTTCAAGAAAAAATATTTAAGATGAATGTTTTTGATTTTAAAAAGTGGTCTTTTTTAGTGTACATTTGCATACTTGTGAAAAATGAATAAATGACACTTTTTCGGTAAAATATCCCATAGTGCGACAGGTAGGAAGAAGTAGAAGAAGCAGACAGTGCATAGAGTATGTGTATGTGTGTGTGTGTGTGTGTGTGTGTGTGTGCTGACTGTTGGCAGTCACTGTATGAGCGTGGAATAAATTATGTGGCTGTTGCCCAGGTGACCCAGATGTCATTCAGCAGGCAGCAGGCAGCAGTCGGCGTTGAAACATGGCCCACAGCCACACGGGCCAATAACAATAAAAACAACAGCAACAACAGTGGCCACAATGCACTATGGGGCGAAATCCGAAAAATCGAATATTAATTAATAACTTTTAAAGTAAGCTAGATTTTTGAATGCGGTTTTTTTATTTATATTATGTGCACCCTCAGAAATATTTTTGGAAAAGTGGGCGTGTCACCACCCCCGCCCTTAATTTTTATTTTTTTTTATTTTTTTATCGGTAACAAGTAAGTTCAAATTTGTTAACCCAAATAACAATCATTGACCTTGTATATCATTAGCAATTAAAAGAAAAGTGGGTGGGTCACCGCCCCAGCAAAAAAAAAATAAATGAAAAAAATTTTTTTTTCATATTTTAAAATTTAATATCTACATGAATATATATTTACTAAAATACTTCTTTATACATACAAATAAAGTTATCATATTGGAAAAACATAATTTTGATGAAATTTATGAGTTAAAGGAACAATAGTTGAAATTAATCGTAATTTTCTTAATTTTAAATTTCTTCATCAAACATAAAAAACGATGAGGGTAATTCTTCTTCGAATTCCGCAGATGTTTGATTTGGCCTTCCATTTCACATGATAATTTGTCGATTATTGATGCCATTTGATTCGTTCAACTATAATTTAGTTGTGCTCATTAACCAATTTGAATGTGTTTTTTCAAAATATATTTTTTTTCTGTGGCATTTCTTCCATTTGGTACTTAAATTTCGGCACATAATTTGGCTTTTGTTTTTTAAATAGGATTCATATTTTAAAACAATTATTTTTTTACTTAGTTTCCTCTTAAAAAGATCAATAATTGCATTTATTTGGTTATGGCTGCCTTTCTCCTTGCACCATATGTCAAACAGCTCCACATTTATAAACTCGAAGTCACCAGCAAAAAATTAATTTGCGCCGATTGTCGCAAATTGTTCACATTGAGACATAATTCCTTTAAATAACAATGAATGGATCTACGACATACAGTTGGAATTACATTAAGCCTCGTTAAGCATCATTGCTAAATTCTTTCGCAAAGTTGATATTTCTTTCCAAGAAATTACGTTTCAACGCATTATCTAATATAACAAAATATAAACAGAACACGCACAAATACAGAATACTAGTACAACCAACACGTAGTATAAATCCGTATAATTGGTATCCATTTTAAATATTGTAAAAAAAATGATTAGACTTTGTGCAATACCAATTTGAAAATAGGCTGCCAAAATGTTAAAATGCTAGCGCACTTACTTTTCGAAAGCAACAGCTGACTTTAACAGCTGTCAGGGCTAACATTTTTCTGTTATTTAACATTTTTGGTACAGAGCTTTACAGTTTGAAGTTTTCTTAAGATGTTAACACCAAAAAGGTAGTAAAATTAATACCTTGATAAAATGACTAAATATTCGATTTTTCGGATTTCGCCCCATAGTGCAATGGCCACAGGCTCGTGCCCAAAAGCAAGAGCAACAAACCAACAACAACATGAGAAAATCAGTAAAGAAAATGCCAGGAAAAAGCAGCAAAAATAACACACACACACACACACAAAAAAGAGAAAGACAGAAGGAAATTCTATTGTGTAATGGCCGCTTCAGTTTTTCTTTTTTGCCCATTCGAAACCTGACAGCGTTGTTTAATGGCCTGGCCACAATTCCGGACAACGCCTCCATCCGCCCACGCCACACCCAGCCCACAAAGTTCTCGGCCAACCCTCGCTGCGCCTGCCCTTTGGTTCATTCGTGCCGGAATGCCCGTACACTCAGAAAAACAGGTCAAACACTTGAACAGGCCATATTCAAATTCAAGTACAAAACAATCTTAAAAACTAACTGAGTTCAAAAATTTTCAAAATTTGAGAACAAAAATCTTATTTCAAATTTGCTTCAAGTAATCCAGTAATAAAAGATTTGTTAGGTTTTTGGCTTAGTTTAAGTCCGTTAAAGACCAAAAAATGCACTTTTTTGTAGTACAATCTTAATTCAATCTTAAAATAAAACTAAATTTAAAACCATTTAATAAGAGTTTTAATTTCAAAAGATCCTAGCTTAATGTCACCTTTTTGCGGTTAGAACCAGTTGAGAATTCTAAGGCGCAAGCATGACAAATAGAACTTGAAAAATGCTTGATGTTGAAAATCAGTAACTTTTCAATTAAGCAAGAAATTGGGTTAAAATTTCAATATATACTCTCAATGCTTCAAAGAAATTTTTGAAGTTAAAATAAGAGTAGGCGTCAAACTGAAAAGGGCGTAAACTAACAACTAAACGTAAAATTTTATGATTTTTAGTATTCAACATTTTTTTAAAAATGTAAAAAAATTGCAAAAGCTAAATTTCATTTAACCAATTTTTTGTTTAAATATTGAAAACAAATTTAGTTTTTTTAAAAAAAAAATATTAAGTGAAAAAAAAAATATTTTTCTTAACACCTCAAGTACGAAAAGTTTCTCTTTAAAAATGAGTAGCTGGATTTTGATTTTGGAACCATGGTTTCTTGGGCAAAGCTTCTTGGAATTTGTCAGAGATTGTGATTGATGCACTTTAATACATATTTTTCTCTCAGTGTACCGTTGACTTCCAGTTTCAGTGGCCAGCTCTGAAAATCCCACCGTCAATCCGTCGCTCGCATGTGCAGATAAAAATTTATTGCACAACTCAAAATCAGAGGACGAGGCTGAGGTTGAGGCCGAGGAAGAGGAAGTGGCAAAGTGTCGTTTTGGCCACATTTTGTTGGCCACGTTGCTGTTGTTGTTGTAAATGCTGACTGACCGACGACCTCTATATAAATTCATTATTGTATAAAAAGCACAACAAGAAAATCGTTAGCTTGGCCAAAAATCAGGCACAGTTTTCTCATTTTGTCCTCTTGTTCCCTTCTGCACTCTTCCCCACATTCTTCATCTTTGTTCTCTTTCCACTTTTGCCCTATTCACACATTTTGGGCCCGACCTCGTTGCATTCGTCAAGCCTCTGTTAGCACTTTTTGAAAACGACGGCGATAAAGAATTGTCCCCCAAAATGAACCTTATAAAGACCCGTTAGGTAAGGTTTACAGACCCCTTTTTACTTCTCCCTTCCTCTCTCTACCTTCTCCCTTTTCCCGTTTCACTTTGGAATGACGTCAAAGTGCGACGAGAGAGAGAGAAGTCAAGCGAGAAACCAGCGAGAAAGCGAGAAATCAAGTGTAAAATTGAAGAGGGAAGCAAAGCAATTTAGAGTGAGAAGCAAAGCAGAGCGAGAAGTTCAGGGAGTTGAAAAAGATGTGAGAAGCAAAATGAGAAGTTGATTGAGAATCGAGAACTGTAGGGATAACAGAAAGGTGTGAAAAGGAGAGCGAGAAACGAGAAGTTCATGGAAATGAGAATAGTTTAAGAAGCAGAGTGAAAAGCAAATCAAGAAGTTAACGAGAAGCGAGAAGCAAATTGAGAAGTTAAAGCAAATGAGCAAAAAGATGAAAAACAGAGCGAGAAGTTAAGTGAGAAGTGAGAAGCAAAACGAGAAGTTCAGGAAGATGAGAATGAAACGAGCTAAGTGAGAAGTGAAGCGAGAAGCAGAGTGATAAACTGAGTCAGCATATAGGCGAAAATATAGGTAAGAATCTAGACTCAAAACTCTTGGAGATAAGCATGAAGAAGAGCGAGAAGTTGAGCGAGAAAAGTGAGAAAGCAGAGTAAGAAAATTAGCCAGTAGATGAAAGAGAATTTGGACGAGAAGTTCAGAGAGATAAGCGTAAACTGAAGCGAGAATCAGAAACGAGAAGTTGAGCGAGAAGCATAAAAAGCAGACTGAAAAGCAGTAGAGTGAGAAGCGGAGAGAAAAAATAAGCGAGATGATTTTAGTTATGAGCGAGAAGATGAGCGCGAAATTTAGCAAGAATAAGGCCAAAAAAAACACAAAGTGAGAAACTAATACGCGGGAAAAAGTAAGAAGTAAAATGAAATATGCCGATGAGCGAGAAGCTCAGGTAGTTGATTTAAAAAGCACAAGCGAGAAGTTGAGCGAGAAGATAGGAGAAGTAAACAGCAAAGGAATAAGCAGAGCGAGAAGCAATGTGGCAAGTTAAATTGCATGAAGGGTATATCGACGCCGCTGTTCACGGTTAAAGCATATATACACTTTATGGGGTCGGAGATGCTTGCTTCTCCCTGTTGCATACTTTTGAACAAACTTAATATACCCCCAGGGTATAATAAGAACCTTTTAAGGATAAGCTTCATGCTAATAATAATATAATTTCCTAATTGAATTCAGCTTATGCCCGTATCCGACTTATTATCCGCATTAAATGTCGTCAAATAAAAATCTGGATACTTGTGTGTTCACTACATTCCTGAAGTGTACAACTTGAAAGATATTGTATTCCTATTAGGGATTTGCGCAACTGTTATTTCGATACAGCAATAATCAACTGCGTTTTTTTTTCCAAGTTGTCAGCAAACAAAAGTTTTTTAGTTAAGCTAAAAGTCAGTGAGCATGATAAAGGTACCGAACGGGGCAGGGGAGAAAGCAGGGGGCTGAGATTTGTGCAGCATTTTGATTGACCTTTTTCTCGAGTTGAGCTACTTGAAGGACCTTTTGGAAATCTAAACAGTGTCTCATATTGTCAATGTCCCCGTGTCCCACAATGTGACACACGCACAATGCCAAAAACTGACATTTTGTCGATGTGGGTCGACAGACTTTTCTCTAACTCCACAAAAAAAAAAAAAAAAAAAAATCACTTTTTTTCAGGATGTC
This sequence comes from Drosophila quinaria, assembly GCA_035047525.1. Taxonomy (NCBI): domain Eukaryota; kingdom Metazoa; phylum Arthropoda; class Insecta; order Diptera; family Drosophilidae; genus Drosophila; species Drosophila quinaria. The sequence goes on from JAWNPO010000455.1 coordinate 37,383,297, forward strand.
GGAATGTTTGGGCAATTTATGGCTAGTTAATGAAAGCATCAAGCGGGCATGATACTTGCACGCAGCACTGTCTGTCCCATGTCCAATCTACATACACATATAATACTTTTATAATAAATGCTCGAGACACACAAAAGGTTGTGCCAAAGTAATTTTCGTTGTCCTCGTTCGTCCACAAATTGAAATGACATACGAAAAAGAATATTTAGACAGACATTGATGTTGTATTTTCTTTCCCCACCGCAAACAAAATGTCCCTCTGTCCAACAGTTGCTAAGTGAATGGTTCGCAACAACTGTTGTCGTGACAGATCTATAACTATGTACTTATACCTAAGCAAGAAAGACAACTGCCAACTCAGTAATATATGTATATATGAATGTATATGAAGACTACAATCTTGAAAACAATTACACATGACACAATAAAGATTATTTCTATAGAAATGGAAATGATAATGGGGAAAACGAAAGAAAAGCAGCCAGAGTAAAATTGGGGAATGGGAATGGACACGTACTTAGCATTATGTACGAGTGTCTTCACTGAGTCACAAACGAATTTCCCATTTACTTTCTAATTGAATGAGTATACATATATATTATACTTGTACTTATACTTAACAAATACAAATATCTACATTTATTTATACCCTGCACACATTTAATGCACACAAAGTAGTATGGCACATCAGTAATTAAGTACAGTCGAACTTCCCTAACTCGAATCCCCATTATCCAAAGAAAAGGCTCGAGTTAGGGAGATATTCGAGTTATAGAGTTCTTTTTCCTAAGATTATTAATTTTACTGCCACTCATTTAGTTCGAGTTACAGAGAAATTCGAGTTAGAGAAGTTCGAGTTAGGGAAGTTCAACTATATATAGCTTTTTTTGTAACTTTTCGAATAGAGAAAATGAGAGCTAGAGACACCAGATTTGTTATATGTTAAAACTGCCAGTATATCTTTTTTCAAATTCATTTTTAGTCTTATAAAAGGAGGCAAATTCCATTTTATATACATTGCTTGTTTAAAATTAAAGTCTTGTGGGTTCAGTTTAATTTTAATTACGAAAAAGAGACTATGAGAGCTAGACGCACTAGATTTGGTAGAAATATATCTTTATTTAATGACATTAATATTTAATCCTATAAAAAGGAAATTCCAGTGCTTGTTATACATTAAAAACCTTGTCGATTCAGTTTTGATTTTACGAAACAGAGCTAGATGTACTAAATTTGTTAGAAAGTTGCCTAGATATCTTTTTATTTCATATGTGAAATTTATTTCTAGTCTTATATAATTGTTATTCTCTAATACGTATATGTGCTTGAAATTCTCATGCTTTCAGTTTAATTTTATTTAAGAGACTATAAGAGCTAGATTCACTTAATGTGGTATGTAGCTAATCATATTTACCATGCGACTGCGAAATATTTTAGACTTAAAAAAACACTGCAACTTTAATAAAAAAGTTAAATTTACAAATTATTTAAAGTTTAACATTTAAGTTGCTAACAAAATATGATCCAAGCTCTAACCAGGGTAACTGCTAGTCGAGCATACTTCATTTACACAAATTAAGTTCGTTTTTGAATGTGTATTTGTGCATTGAAATGCTTCAAACAATGTTGTGGTAACAAAGGCAAATCCTAGAGTAAGACGAAGCTTATATACTCTAACCACACACACGCACAGTTGACTGATTTGAAAAGGGTAACGCACACACACACACATGTACAGCATTGTGGGCGTGACGGAGTGGGCGCATAAATTGAAAAAATTCTGTGGCTGGCAATAAAGATTTGGGTTCATTGGCTTGACATTGATGAGACAACGTTGATGGACTTGGATGTAAATTGACTGAACGAACTGTATAAATATTTTATATTTATATACACACGCAAACACAAGCACACACACACATTTACATGCATACACAGTGTCGGAAAATGTAATAGAAACGAGAATTATTTTTTGATATTTTTAAAAGTGATATTTTTTATTATAATTACAATTTTCACTTTTTTACATTTTCTCATATTATCAGCGCTGCCACAGAAATCGCAGCATTTTAGCGTTTAGCGTTTTCAATAATCTTTTCAAACTCGGCTAAGGGTTGACACCTTCTCAGATTAGATTATCCACTTCAGTTTTCCTTAAATTAAGTATTAAAAAAAAGCTGTTTTGAGGTAAATCAAGTTTTACCACAAAAAATCTTTAAATTATTGTGCAATTTGTGAAACCTTTGTCACGAAGTGTTGACAGACTAATGGCAGACAGTTGCTAGAGTTGTCGAGTATTTTTTATTTTCTCGCGCCAATTACTTTTAAAGTTTTATCAGCTTAATAAAATCAATTATTATACAAATAAATTACATTATATAAATTAGAACGTAAAAAAAATTAAAATCTTATTGTTCCACAATAATAGACCTAAAAAAGTTGCTAACCAAACCCTTGGATAATTTAATCTAAAAAGGTGTCAACCCTTAGCAGCCATGTTGGAAAAGCTTCTTGAAAACGCCAAAAGCTAAAACGCTGCGATTTCTGTGTACAAAAAATATATTTGAAATGACAAAATTACTTGTGTTTCTATTATTTTGTTCATCACTGTATATTTAGAGCATTAACACATCTGTATATATGGAAATATTTTTAAGTAGATGCAACCACGAGGAAAATCAATCAATAAAGGAAGACGCCAAAAATCAGCAGATGTTAACCACTGAAATGTTATAAAAAAGAAAAAAACACACGCAAACATATTTACATGTCCCTTTTCCCTCCCCCATTCACCCCTCCCACTTGGAAACTTGGCCAAATTGCCTTACAAAAAGTTAACGGAAACTTGTTTTGTCGTTTTCACATGCAATAAAAGTGGCAAATCAATTAACGCTTGGAATAAAACCCAAGTAATTTAACATAATTAATGTTTACCTAATCGATAGACAAAACAAACATTACCATTAATATTATCAACATTAACATAACATTCATATAAATAACATTAGCATAAACGTGCCTCGTTATGTTAATTTATGTTAACATTAATTGCAACATTTGCTGTTAAAGTTAATGTTATTACAAATGTTAAAGGTAGCTTATTCTTATTTCATCTGAAACTTTTCTAGAATTATTTTAATAAAATAAAAGAAAACTATATTTATTAACAATTTATTTAATTTGATTTGTAGCAAAGTTTAAAAATTTTTGATTTGGATTTTGCTAATCTGAAATATTCTGTCAACAGAGATTTGTATTTTTTGAAACTGTATATTGAATTTACAAGCTGAGCTATTATGTATCTTTTATTTATGTATCAGCATGATTGTATGAAAAAAGTATAGAAACAGGGATTAAAGCCGATTTCATAACCGTAACCGTTAACCGGTATTAACCGATTGAAGTAGGCAACCGTAACTGAAACCATCATTTTGTTTATAACGCCTAAGCAGAAAAATCGAAATTATTCGAACCGAAATAACCGCTTAGTAACTGATTCAAGCATAATTAAGGTTAGGTCAAGCATAAAATTAAATAATATTGTTAGGGTGTTTTAAAACTAAAATCAATTTTTATGTCTGCCCCAATTTAAATAATATAATTAAACAAAAGATTTAAATTTATAAAATGTTTGAATAATAATAATATTGTTAGGGCGTTTTAAAACTGAAATCTATTTTTATTTTTGCCCCAATTTAATCAATATAATTTAAAAAAAGATTTCAATTTATAAAATGTTTGAATAAATGATTTCAAATTAACATATCTCTAACATTTATTTATTTTGACGATTTTAGAATTTCGATTTTAAATTCGATTTATGATTTTGAATTCCTTTATTCAGAATTAATGCCATAGCATGTAAATAATTAATATTTGTAATCAAATACATACTAACTCTAAAATTAAACTACTTTAATGACATAATAGCAAGAGTATTTCCTTTTCATTCTGTTCTTTTTCATTTCATTTCTGTTGTGTTTTAATTAATTCCAGGGATTAAAAACTTTGAACTCAATAGAGGTTTGTAGTGTTGCCTTTTGCGATTACTTGGAATTGAATCAATTTGAAATCTATTTTACTTGAGGCTTTGTTAGTATATATACATATATTTTATGTATGTTGGATATGTAGAGTATTGGTAATGATGTTTTGAAATCCATACCAATGTTAATCAAGGAGAAGGAGAAGGAGACGGATAAAGATATGGAAGCATATGGTGAATCACATTAACGAGAGTCAAACGAGATGCCTTTTTGGGTTAATTGGAGCGAATGATTGATTACAGTCACTGTTAGCATTAATTGCGCCTACTTTCTTGGTCATTAACCAGGAGAGTCCATTAAAAATTCAAAGATGACTTCAGTGTAAATAAATAAATATGTATACAATTCAATTTGCATTTAGCTTTGAAAATATTCTCGATTCTCGAGGCTGCCAAATAAATACAAACAACAAAATTAAAAACAAAAATACTGAATAACAATTCAATTTTTCTTTTTTGTCTACGCGCACAGTGAAAAACTTTGTTCGACTTTTATAAGAACATTTTTGGAATCGTAATGTTCCCAAAACAGAGGCCATAAAAATGTGAAGCTGCCGTTAATTGAGCTATTTATTCAGATGCGATCTATGTATTTACAGTGCTGGACAACATGATAGAAACCTGGGTATTAAAACTAAACGAGCATCTGCTTCAGTTACGGTTACGATAACGGTATCGGTTATGTTTGCGTTTAGGCTTTCGGTTATCGGTTACGAAAAACTGTTGTATATCGGTTACGTAACGGTTACCGGTTATTTGTATGTTTCGGTTCAGAAAACACAAAAAAAAACCATTTTAAAAATGCTAAGATATGAAATTGGCAAACAAATATTCAAAAATGTTAAAAATCAAGATCTTTTTATTGATATAAAAATGCAATTTTGAGAAAAACAAATTAAATTAAAAAAAAACTATGACTACACCTTAAAATCATAATAAAATTTCATGCTTTACTTGAAACGAAAAAAACCGTCAGCCTGAATCGGTTACTTAACGGTTATTTTGGTTTTTCGGTTATATTAAAGGTTTAAACCTCTGAAAGAAACAATAGATTTTTTTTATATTAGTTTCATAATTTTTACCTAAGTCTATTTTACAATATTTCAAAATTTGATGCTCAGCTTTTTATCAATTTGTTTGAGCTGCAATGCAAATGTCTGTAGTTTTTATAATTCTGTCCAACACTGTATATATGAGTCTGAGGAAAAGTGCATTGTGTTCGTATCTAGGAGACAATTTCCGAAAACTCTTCAACTCAAGTCAGCGGCATCAGTTGTATGTGTATATGTATCTGTATCTGTATCTGTATCTGATTCGATTCTGTTGCACATTAAAAAACCGACCACAGACGGATGCTATTTATGGCAAATTCCTGAAACAGCAGACATATTTTTCGGGTTCATCTTCTTCCTCAAACTGAAACTCAGAAAACCATTTGCAACTCGCGCATACAAGTGCATTGTGTTGAAAGTGAGAGTCTATCTATATATCTATATATATGTTTATTTTCGTATATTTTTATATCTTTATGCACATATACATACATATATAAATATACTATCTCCAACCGGGAGCACTTTTAATTTTTGTTTTTTCACTTTTTTTGGGGGGAATGGCATCGCGGCAATGTGTTGTTGAAAATGAAAGCGAATTACAAATTGCGAATTTTCAAATTGCAAATGTGACACGCCAAAAATTGCAACAACAAAAAAATCTATTTAAATTTCAACTGCAAATTTTATTTTCAGTCAACAAGCTACTGTAAAAAGTCTGAATTTAAAATTGAGAAAACTAAGTAAAACCATAGATAAATTATATCTTTGATTTGATACACAAATATCAAAATCAATTTAAATTTTTAAAAGGCACTCTTTCATTTCCTACAATAATCTTTGCTTAAATATCTGCTTTTAATCTTGAAAATATATCAATGAAAATATTACAAAAATACTTGATAGACGGTACTTTGATATATGATATAAACAGAGTTGTTTATACAAATGGAAATTACAGAAAAAAACCCGCACACAAAGTATTATACAGATAAAAACATAAGATTTTTGTTTATGTGGAAATTGAGTAACAAAAAAAATGGGAAAATAAAATTTGTTTTCATGCCTTTTCTTGGTTTTTGATGGATGAATTGAAATATTTATATAGCCCAAGTGTTTGGAAATGAAATGAAATGATCTATTGGTTGTTAAGATTTCAATTTAATATGTTTTCATACCGAAAAGTCGAAACAAAAACTGACAGACAAATAATCATAAATGTTTCCATGATGATAAAAAGTAATTAAAAGTGTATAGTTAATCAAGATGAATCAACTTAGGAAGTTAAATAAAAATTTAGGAATAAATTAAATTGGCGTTAACTTTACCAAGAAAAAAACTTAAATACTTTTTTAGAGGTACTTCTCTGAGCAAGAAATTTAAAATAAGAAAACTCCATTTTAAAAAATTCTTTCCTTTCAAATACTTAAAAGTATCAATGCAGTTTAAAAAATAATAATTATAAGTGTGTTGTGTGTTGCGAACGATACACTTTGTATACACATATTGAATTCAAATTACAAATATATATTAAATAAATTTTCGATACAGTTTTTATCTTAAATAAAAGTAAATTAAACAAAGTTTAAGATTTGCTAAGAGTTGAACACTCAGAAAACTGTTTTGTCCACTTTTTTTACTATGGAAAATAGCCTTTTTTTTACAAGAATTGAAATGAAAGCAAGAGACAAAAAGAGAAATTAATGGTTAAATAAATAAACCACTATAAAATCATATTGATTTTCTATTTTAAAGCTTGTTAATGTATTTTATAATTCCAAAAAAAAAAAAAAACATTTAAAAAAAAAACATGTAAATTTTTGCTCTTAATTTAAACATTTTTTTGGCTAGCCCATATACAAAAACTTACAAAAATTATGTTGCAGAAACTTTATTTATGTATATGAAGTTGAGAGATTCACTTTAATAGTAGAGAGTTGAGCAAGTTTTTATTCTCCTCGACACTCGGAAAGTTTTTAGCGATTTGAGAACTCGACAAATAAAGTTTACAATATTGATTTTATATTTACTGTTACTGTAACCGAGTGCTGTGTGTATGTGTGTGTGTGTGTGTGTGTGTGTGTGTGTGTGTGTGTGTGTGTGTGTGTGTGTGTGTGTGTGTGAATACACCCAAACGTATGCTTTGAATACATTTCTGAATGGTGTTTGTAATCAGAGTATAATACGAGTACTCGTTATACAAATGCTATTGAGTATACTATATAATCTGGTAATGTTTTCTTTGTGAGAGTTACTGTGTGTGTGTGTGTGTGTGTGTGTTGTGTGTGTGTGTGTGTGTTGTGTGCTTGTTATCGCTTTTGGTAATAAGCCAGCTTAAGCCAGAAGCACACCAGACCAGGATCTGTGGCTGACACGAAAAGCTTTTTGTCCAGATTGCGACTGGGAACTCTTGGCACCCATGAATGTTCATTCCCTTGCTCTCTATATATACCTACATACATATATATTAGGGTGGGTCAATTTTATTCACTACCAAGCGGTCAAAATCGTACTCTCAAAATCGTACTCGAATTCTAATTTCGAACTTTCAATTTTAAACGAGAAACTTTGCATATTTTTTTATCATTTTAAACACGTTTAAATATCTAAGCGAGTGCATAAAAAATATTTTGTTTCATTTAACACTTTTTCAAGAAAATTAATAAATTTTAAAAATATAAAAATAAAATAAAAAAAATTTAATTTCATTTCAATAATTTTATTTTACATATAAAAAAAAAATTTAAAAAATAAAATTTTAGAAATTGGCATTCCTTGCATTTGACCGTTACTTTACGCCATTTTGAGTGACACGCCCACTCCGAGCCACTGCGGTTAACGGTTTGTTGCATGCCCCAATCTTGTGCATAGTGTGAAGAAAACCGAAGAAATGCCAATGCCCCAATGTGCAAACACGAATGCGAATACATAATGAGCGCATACACTCAAGTCCAAAAAAATAGAAACGATTTTAAATTTAACATTTAAAAAGTAATGTTTTTCAATATGATAAAAATAGAATCCGCTTTTTTAGTTGTTTAAATTGAGTAAAAATTTTATAACAAAATTATGAAAAGTTATTTAATTAATATAACTTTTAGATAGGAATACAAAATTCATGGGTTTTTTATTTTTTCAAAATGGAAATTTGCAAATAATTTGTATTATAAACTTTTTTTATAAAATTTAAAAAGAAGAGTTATTTTATGATTTTTAAATAAAAATTTTTATTTCATAATGATTTCATAATTTTATTTATTTGATTAAAACATACAAGTTAAAATTAAATGTTTTCAATAAACATTAAAAATAAAATTTGAATGTGTTTCTCGAATTCTGCATACTGAATTTTGTTTTCTAAAATTTTCCCATTTATCTTTTCATAACTCTTATTTGCAAACCCTGATCTGAAAAATAAATATAAAAATGTTAATTAAATCAAGCAGTGTAGTCATTATGAGTTATTTAAAAAAAAAAGTGGGAAAGGCTATAGTCGAGCTCCCGACTAAAGGATACCCGTTAGCTATTTAAATAAATATAAAATATTTTTTATTGCATACTTTTAGGCAATTACATTGCTTAGAAAAGGGGAAGTCCGTCTCTGAGATCTAGATCGTTTCTATTATTTGTTCCAGTACTGTATTTGAATGTTTGAGCATGTCAGTGTGGACACAATGTATGTATATGAATATGCATGAATATACTCATATATATGTACACATATACATATATACACAAGTATATAACTCATTTAGCAAAACGAGCGTGCTCCTGCCACTTAACAGGCAACTGCAAAACTTACACTGATCAAAAAACAATAGTTAGTTAAGAAAAACTAGCATTTTGATTAAAAGATAATATTGTTGATCAGAGCATTGTTCTGTTTATTTTACCAATATAATTTATACAATTTTACATTAAAGTTTTTATAATAAAATTTTCTGAATTCTGTGCAGAGCATATTTTTGGGTATTTGTTAACAATTTTTTAATCGAATTTCAAATTAAAATTTTGTTAGGAAATTTTTAGATATTTAAAAAAAAAAGTGTTGTTTGAAACCATTAAGAAGAAAACATTTCTTTTATTATAACAATTTGAATTTTAGTTAAAAATGTATTAAAAATATATTCTTGATTTTTAAACTTTAAAAAGATTCATCTAAAAAATGCGTCGAAGAAAAATTGTTTTGATTTTAAGACAAATTTTTTTTTCTTTAAAATTTTGAATTTTAATTCCCTTTTTAAGGAATAAAGTTAATCGACTAAAAAGTTTTCATATTTAAAAACAATATTCCTGTCTAGAGTAATTTGCTTTTTTTTTTTAATATTTTAACTTTGATTCTATTTTAAAATGTGTAATAAAAAATATTCCTGTTCTTGGAAAATTTTTTTTCATTCGAAAAGTTTTCCAATTTGAAAACTTTAAATTTTAAAACCATTTTTGGCATAAGAGTATTTTGTATTTTATATTTCAATTCTTTTTCAAAATCAGGGATCGTAACGATTGAAAACGTTTTTTGCTGATTCTTATATTTATATTTAATAGCAACTTTTATTTTGTAATTTGTATAGTTAAAATTTCAAAATAAAATTTCAAAATAAAATTTCAAAATGTAATTTGATATTTGCGATCCCTGCTTAAAATGTTGTCATAAAAAATATATTTATATTTTGTCAGTGTAGCTGTTGTCGTTGTTGTTGCTGCCATTGTTTGCACTTTAGCTGCAATTGCTGTTGTGGTGGGTGTGCCAAAGTGTGTGTGTGTGTGTGGGTGTGTGTGTGTGTGTGTGTATGGTTGGTATGTTGCGGTACTCACTTTGTTAGTTTGCGACGCCTTCTTGCAATATTCGTTGTTGTTGCTGCTGCTGCTGCTGCAGCTCCAGTCGTTGTTGCTGTTGTGCAAGCTTCAGTTAGTAGCAATTGTTGTTGCTGCTGCTGCTGCTGCTGTCGCTGTCGTTTGCTTGTCAAAATTGGCAATATTTGGCACGCGGGTGTCACAAATGTTGCTGCTGTCGTTGATGTTGCTGCTGCTGTTTTTGATGTTGCCGCTGTTGCTGTTGTTGCTGATGTTGCTGCTGCTCGTACATATTGCCATTGAAGCATAAGCATGTGTAAGCAGATTTATATGCTGTTACTGAACATATACATATACATTTTGGTCAAATTGCTGTTGCAATTGCTGCAAATGTTGCTGCTGTTGCTGGTGGAGTTGCTGCTGTTGATTGCACATTTCCATTAGCCGCATTGAGGCTGCTTTTTTTTTTTAATTTTGCACTTATTGCACTGGCTTTTAACAAGAAAAAAAAGATGTGTAAATATATATATATATATATATATATATATATATATATTAAATGGCAAAACGACAAAGCGACAGACGAACAACGAATTTAGCGACGAGAGCAACAAACGAAGTTGCCGCTGTTTTTTTTTTATAAATTTTTTACAGTTGTAATTTTACAGTTGCAATGTTTGTCTGTGTGTGTTTTTTAACTATTTGTTTTTATTTTCCTTTTGGTTTAAATTTGTTTGTTGCTGCTGGTGTTGCTGTTGCTGCTGTTGGCGCTGTGTTGTGTTGTTGATGGTGACAATAGCAACAACACTCAGACAGACACACGTACGCTCTAAACACACACACGCACGCACGCTCACACACACACGCACACACACACACAGACAGTGACAGTGACAGAGACAGAATGCCCGTCCGTCTGTCCGTCCAGCTTTGCCACACGTTTGATGTTGCCGTTAGTGTTGTTTGTGCGATACTGACTCAATTTGTTGCTCGGCATCGCCTCTATACACGTAGCAACCACGTCCACGTCCACGACGACGACGACAACGACGCAGCAACGTCCACCAGTGTTGCCAACTTTAGCTATTTTCCCGCCAAATGACAGACTTTAAATTGCATTCTCATTTTTCACACAACATTTCTGGTAACATGCCAATACTTTAAAACAGGGGCCGTAATTATTATGAGTTACATTATAGAAATTACATAGTAATGATTATTTAAAGATTTTTTTAAGGATTTACTTCAATGATAATATAAGTTACAGTCAAACTTCCCTAACTCGAATCACCATTATCCAAAGAAAAGGTTCGAGTTAGGGAGATTTTCGAGTTATAGAGTTCTTTTTCCTAAGATTATTAATTTTACTGCCACTCATTTAGTTCGAGTTACAGAGAAATTCGAGTTAGAGAGTTACAGTCAAACTTCCCTAACTCGAATCACCATTATCCAAAGAAAAGGTCGAGTTAGGGAGATTTTCGAGTTATAGAGTTCTTTTTCCTAAGATTATTAATTTTACTGCCACTCATTTAGTTCGAGTTACAGAGAAATTCGAGTTAGAGAAGTTCGAGTTAGGGAAGTTCAACTGTATCATTATTTTAGATTTTTATTATTTCGCTCAAAATAAAACTCACTTTTAAAAAAGTTTACGTAATAATGTTAAAGATTTTTTTTGCGTTTTACGGATCCCCTTTGCTACTTTTAAAGGGATATGCAAAAAAACTGCGTGATAATTTTACACAAAAGCCATGAATTTAAAGTAAGTTTTATTTTAAGCGAAAAAAATTAAAATTATAAATAATGATTACTTGTGAGTTTTATGTTTTCGCTCAAATCTAATCATTATAATTTTTTTATGTTTATGTATTCTAGTCTTTAATTTTTTGATGTAAAAGAATTTCAATAATCATTATTTGCGGTCCCTGCTTTAAAATGCCTACTGAGAGCAGCGTTGCCAACTTTAGCTATTTTCCCGCCAAATGGTAAAGTTTAAATTGCATTTTTATTTTTCCCGCAAATTTCTGGCAACATCCTAAAATATTATATGTATAACATGGCAATACTTTAAAATGGATATTGTCACCAGCGTTGACAATTTACCTATTTTTCCGCCAAATGTGGCGTTTTTCGCAAAGTTTAAATTTAATTTTTTTCACACAAATTCTGGCAACATTTTAAAATCGTATAACAAGGCATCACTTTAAATTGCATATTGATAGCAGCGTTGACAATTTAGCTATTTTTAAGTTTATTTTTTTATTTAAATTTTTGCTAAGATTAATGAACATAAATACCTTTAATTTAAAATAGCTTTACAATAAGATTTTGTTCTAAAATTTTGCAGCCTTTGTGTTAAATGCAGTTCTAGCTTTTTCAGGCAATCAAGAGTTGGCAACACTGACGACAACGGCACATCGCAGTCGCAGTCGCTGCGGGCGTCAACGTCAGCGTCGACGCATTGAATGGTTCCTCACACCGCCTGTTGTTGTTGTTGTTGTTGGCTGCGTTCGGGCTTTTTGTTCGTCGGCTCCGACAATGACTCCGGGTCCGGGTCCGGGTCCAGGTCGGGCTCCTTTTGCCATGCCCAATATTCACTTACACACACACACACACACACACACACACACACCTTACCCCCTCCCCTAACCACCCCCCTACCCACTTCACCTGCCCACCTCCCCCTTCTCTCTTTGTTTGCCAAAAAAGGCAACGAAACGTCGGCAGCGTCGAGTGCATGTCAAACACTGAGAGAAAACATCGAGGTACTTGCGCATTTCAATCAACAATTTCCAGTGTAGAAGCACGAAAAATCCCGAAAATTCTCAATTAAAATTCAGAATATTAAGAGCATTTTAGGATTGTTTTAAGAATTTGATGTGCTCGGTTTAAACCCGTATTGGACTCATGTTACTGCTATTTAATCTTAATCTTAGAATGTATAATTCTTCAATTAAGAACTTGTACACAAAAAAAAAAGCCGTTCTAAAATCAAGCCTAAAATACTTGACTTAAGCCTGCATTTTTTAAGTATGTTTCCAGGCTTAATCTGAATAATCAAGCCTGTATCGGGATTAAAATGGAAAAATAAGCCCAAATTACTTTATTCTCTTTCGGCCTCTCTCATTTCAACTGGTTCGGTGGCTCAGTGGTTAGCGTCGTCGACCTGTTTGAAAAGGACCTGGGTTCGTTTCCCACAGTCAATTAAAAAAAAAGGGTAAAAATAAAGAAATTTTATTAAAAAAAACTATTAAAAAAAAAAAAAAAAAAAAATTTTTAAAAATGTTTAATAAAAGTAAATTTAAAAAAAAAACTTAAAAAAAATTTTAAAAAATTTAAAAAAAAATCAAAAAAAATGTTTAATAAAAGTAAATTTAAAAAAAAAACTTAAAAAAAAAATTTTTAAAAAAATTTAAAAAAAAAAGTTAATAAAAAATTTAAATGTAACAAAAAAAATTATTTTTTTTTTAGCCTGAATTTAAGAACTTCAGGATTGAATTCGGGATTGAAAAAATCAAGTATTTCGTACTTGATTTAAGAAAATCCGAGATTACCCCACTTCTGACATCGTTTCGGCTTGAATTCGGGCTAAATAGCCCGGATTTTTTTTTGTGTATGCCCAAAAAAAGGACTAAGCGACCTAAATTTCGATAAATAATTGAATTAGATTCCCTTTAATTTAAGGTATCATTTCGAAAAAAAAAATATTTATTTAAATATTGAGAAAAAAATTAAAAATTCTAGATTTTAAAACAGTATATTTTACTATATTCGGTATCTTATACGTAAGTATAACCCCTTAATTTAAGGTTTCATTTCAAAGAAAAATATTTATTCAAATATTGAGAAAAAAATTTAAAATTCTAGATTTTTAAATTGTATATTTTGTCTATATTCGGTTCGCGAACAGGCTTATACGTAAGTATGACCCCTTAATTTAAGGTTGCATTTTGAAGAAAAAAATTTATCTAAATATTGAAAAAAAAAAATAAAATAATAGATTTTTAAATTATACTTTTTGTCCACTTGTAATGTTAAAAATATTAAAAATTAGAACGAAACGGTTTAAGAAGCCTTTATTTTGTAGAGCAAATCGTTCTGCATTTTTCTGAGTGTAACAGCAACAACAACAACAACAACAACGCACTCTCGCTGTCAGTCAAAGCAACGCGTCGTCGCTTGTCCCCCATCCCCCAGCACCACTCACCCCTCCTCCCTCTCTCCTCCTTGGAGTGCCGCCCACTGCCACTCCCACTGGCACTGCTTAGGCACTTGCTCCCTGCAAGCTTCAGCATATGCATGATTCCCGCAGTTCCGTTGCGTCACTGTCGCACAGTGGTAAAAAATGCCACGAAATCTGGGTATAAAACCGAAACAAATATCGGAATCAGTTACGCTTACGGTTATGTTCGTATTTAGGTCTTCGATTATCGGTAATGCGAAATTTTTATAATTTGTAATTCATAATGGTTACCGGTTTTTTGTATGTTTCGGTTTCGAAATACCGGTTGCCAAAGTTACTTAAAAAAATTTAAATGATATGAAAATTAAAAAACAAATATTCAAAAATTTCAAAAAATTGACATCTTTTTATGGATAACAACATTTAATAAAAATTAAATTAAATTTTCAAAAATGATTACACACTTAAAAAACGTAATTAAGTTTAATATTTGACTGAACCGTAAGTAACCGTTTCTAAACCAGCGATGGGCACGCAATGGCGCCGGGAGCCAGCAGCGGCTAACGAATGCCCACCGCTGTTCTAAACGATTATTTCGGCTCTAATAATTGCAGTTTTCCCTTTTCGGGTGTAATAAAAAAGTTTTGTCCCAGTTACGGTTAAAAATTTCAATCGGTTAATACCAGTTTACCATTACGGTTATGGTAAAGTTTTTTACACCCGTTTTCTTCTGAAAAAATGTTATTTTATAATTCTTCACTTTATAATTAGTGAAAATGTTTTTCTTCTTCTTAAAATATTTGTTTTGTTGCGCTAAAACAGTCAAATAACCCACTGTGCGGTGGGTGAAGGGCTGCAGTGTTGAGGTAGTTGCTGTTGTTGTTGCTACTCTTCACATAGCTGCTGTTTGTATGTAATGATAAATTTATGACTCCGTGCTTTTTTATGGCAATTGAGGGGGGTCATGTTGGATGGATGGCAATGTGGGAATATGGACAGGGGGAGGGTTAAATCCTACTGCCCTCCTGGCGCTAACGGCAATGCACTATGGGGCGACATCCGAAAAATCGAATATTTACTAAAAACTTTTAGAATAAGCTAGATTTTTTTATGCGGTTTTTTTATTTGTTAAGTACACCCTCAGACATATATTTTTTTGTATCGGTAACAAGTAAATTCAATTTTTTTCAAAGTATTTTTCGATTTTTTAATAAATACCTCAAAAATCAGCATTGAAAAATGGTGAGGTTACGTCCTAAAAAATTAATTTGCTCAGATTGTAGCAGATTGTTCACATTGAGACATATTGCCTTTAAATGACAATAAATGGGTATAAGATATACATTTGGACATACATTAAGCCTCGTTAAGCATCATTGCTAAATTCTTTGCCAAACTTAATATTTCTTTCCAAGAAATTAGATTTCAAAGCATTATCGAATTTTACAAAATATGTATTAACATAACACGCACAAATACAGAATACTAGTACAATCAACACACAGTACATTTTAAATTTTATAAATAAAAATGATTGGCCTTTGAGAAATACCAATTTCAAAATAGGCTGCAAAAATATTGCAATATTAGAGCACGTGCTTTTCGAAAGCAACAGCTGACTTTAACAGCTGTTAGGTTTAACATTGGTCTGTTATATAACATTTCTGGTAATGAACTTTAGATTTTAAAGTTTTTTTAAGATTTTGACCCAAAAATGTGGTAAAGTTAATACTTTGATGAAATGACTAAATATACGATTTTTCGGATTTCGCTCCATAGTGCGATGGTTGTTCGTTGTTGGTTGTTGATTGTTGATTGTTGTTTTTTGGAATTTTTGAATTTCACATTCACATTCACATTCATATTGTTGTGTATGCGTTTTTTGTTTTGTTTTTTTTTTCTTTTTTTTTTTTTGGTTACCGCTCCAAACTGGCACGAGTCAACTTTTATCACAACAACAACAACACACACATACACAGATAGACATGTGTGTGTGTGAGTGTGTACTTACATTGATTTCGCTTTGTTTCTCTATATAGCATTATGACAATGATAATGATTATTATTGCAACAGAGACACGAAACAAAACAAAACTAAACTAAACTAAAATAACTTTTATATTTATGCGAATTTAGTTTAGGCTCGGGCTTTGCCTTGGGCTTAGCCCTAAGTCAGCTACACACACACACACACACACACACACACACACATCCACACACACAGACACACACACACACACACACTCACACAATTAGACACTTATACACAGAAAAGAAACAGGGATTCCCCGGGATAAAATCATGTAAGAAGTTAGTACCTTATTTGTCACAGTTCGCAAAATAAAAGTTATCAGTTTTTAAGTAATGATTATTAATTACTGTCATTAGTAATTAGATTATTTTTATTTAAAAGTCGAACTAATGATTAATTTACTATTATTTTCGGTTTTGCCCAATTATTTAATGATTACAAAAAATTAGAAATAATCTAAAATTAGTCAGAAATAATCAAAAATAGGCAAAAATGTACTTTTCAAATAATCGGTTTTTTTTTTTGATTATTTTGGATTGTTTCGTATTATTTCTGACTATTTTTCTTATTATTCTGATTTTCTGATGATTATTTCTGATTTTTTTAATCGTAATCATGAAATAATCACAAATTTTTCAACAGTGCACTATATAGTCACTATGCACATACGTTTATTTTTGAAAGGACAATTCAGTAACGCTTTTTTTACATTTTTATTTTTAATAATTTTTTCAGCTTGTACTTTTTCTTTTATACAATCAAATATTTCCAACTTGAATTTTAGACTGGTTTTTATTTTCAGTGTACAAACTGGTATGGTTGAAGAAACTTCTCATATGCTTGCCTACACAAACATATGTATGTACATACATACATTTTTTCATACATGCTGTACTCACATACATACATTAGGGTGTCCCTTATTTTGTCAAAGTCATTATATTCAAACGCATACGGGATAATTCTATTAATTTACTCCTTAAGTGCTCGGAAATAAGTTTTTACCTCAATCGGAGTATGATAACCCGTGCCGACTTGCATCGAAAATATTTAAAAATTATATGGGACATTATTTTTTTTTAATTATTTTTTTTTTTTTTTATTTGGTCCTAAAGCACTTGGAAATAAATTTTCATCTCGTTTAAAAATCATGAGTTTGACAAAATAAGTGACACCCTAACATACATATGTATGTATGTATATATTCATTTGTGGAGTTTGTGTGGAGTTTTCAAGAATCTGCGGCTTATTGATTAGCCAAAGTATGGTGGAAATTCATAGCGGAAGAAGGAAGTAGCAGAATAAAGAAGAAAAGAGAGTAGTGATAACAGTAGCAGTAGAATAACAAGGCAGCAAAGTAATAAATAGTTGGGGAAAGAGGTATTTAGTAGTTTAGGAGTAGGAGAATAAGAATTAATAACTCCTCATCTCCACAATATCATTTTAAACACAATAAAATGTGTTTTTAGCAAGTGGTGTCAATGTCAAATTTTGGAAAATAAATTTGAACTTTGCAGAGAGTTTAACAAAATTGTTATAAACTGTTAATTTTGAGTCCTTGTCCATGGTATAGAGCAGCGGTGGGCACGAAATCTGAATTCGTAAACAGCCGCTGGCTCCCGGAGCCATTGCGTGCCCACCGCTGGTATAGAGTCGTTATTCCTCTATTCAGAATAGTTTGTCTCAAGGAATGTTTTTGCACACTTTTTTCAAAATTCAATTTTTTTAGCACGAAACCTCACAATTTTTCAAGATAAATTATTATCATTGAAGTAAATCCTTAAAAAATCCTAAAATAATATCTCGTAATGATTGCGGTCCCTGTTTATTTTTTATTCAATGAATTATATATGTATGCATATCAATTATAATTCAACATGCCGAACAAACCAGACGTTTTTTTATTGCTAATACGCCCTCAAGCAATCTTTAGTTAAAATACAGGGTATTTAAGCGATGAACTTGCAAAGTCACTTTGATGAGTTGAAACAGTTTCTTGAGTGCTTTCTTTTTTTTTTTTTTGTACTTCAACCTGTCATCTTTTCTATTTTCTCTATACTTTTCCCTTCATTTTTCCACACTCCAACTAGTTAGTTCAACTAAGCATTTAATCAAAATACTTGAAGCAAATTCAAAGTCAAATTGAATAAAAGTCAACGTAACTAAAGTTGGAACAACTTAATTCAATTTGATGAATTTGATTGGGGGTAAAAGTTACGGAAACATTCAATCAATTGCCGGTAGTTGTTATGGAGCTGGCTTATAAGCTAAACACTACCAAATGAATGTATTTAGAGTTGGTAAAAGCAAGCGAAAGAGAGAGAGGGAGAAAGAGAGGGAGAGAGGGAAAAGGCGTGAGGCGCATGGCACAAGGATTAATGACTAACAGATAGAAAGAGTCAAAAAAAAGTCAAAACGTGGGCGAATCGGGTTACGTAAGTACATTCCAAAATTGTAGCACATTAATCAATTCAATAAATATGACAAAGGTCAGCTAACGTGCGAGCGCGACAGCGAGAGACAGACACACAGAAAGAGCAAGATAGAGAGAGAGACACAGTGATGAAAAAAATAATAGAATTAGATAATTTAAATCAGGGACCGCAATTAATAATTATTAACATCAAAAAATCAATGAGTAAAATACGAATGTTACATTTGCTACCGTTCAGTTCGGTTAATTTTAATGCAATTTTCTGGAAAATATGGTGATTTAAAAATGCTTTTCAGCCTTACCATTAAAGATAAAAAGTTTAGCTTGCTTAAAGTTCCGTTGCGAACGCTACAAAAAATTGAAGTTAATTTGGGGCTAATGTGCATTTTCCCAATTTAATAAACAAAAAATATTGAGATACAAAAAAATTAAGAGAAATTTATGACCACATCAATTCTAAAAAAAAAATAGTCATATGTAGTCTCGATCAAAAAAAAATCTTAATTTTTGTCTGTTGCGAACGTTACACTTTGTATACACGCTTTTACATTGAATTTATAATATATTTTAAATTTCCTATCAAAATGGTTTTCAACTTAAGTAAAAGAAAATGAAACAATGTTTAGATTAAAGATTTCTATTTTTAATAAATATTATTATTATAATTATTATATATTTTTAAAAAATTCTTTTTAAATGTCAAAATAGCTCTAAAAATAGAACTCAGGACTTGCACTGAAAGCTGTTCAGACATTAGTTCTGAACAATGTAATTTTGAAAATGGTATTAAGGAGTCTCCATATGATTTACGAGTTAACTTCAACCGCGCAGACATCAGATTATAATTGATTGATACCAACCATTCCAAATTATGTGGGTGTTGTCGCTGTTTTTGCTGACAAATTCTATATATTTAAACGGTTAATTTCTAAACCATTACTGTTCAGTTCCATAGCGATGTGCTCGTGCCGTGACACGAAAAAAATTTTATTTTAAAGCCCGCTAACTGCTCGACACTATTAAGTAACTTAAATTTGTTTTGATAAAATATATTAAATAAAAATATAAAATTATAATTTATAGCTATTTCAACAAATTATTTGAAATTGTTTTAAATAAAATCGCAAATATTTTTGAAAGCAATTGGAATTTTAAATGACTTAAAAAAAAGTCCAGCTATCAAAAAAGTATTTATTTCAAATTTGTTACTATTATTTATAATATTTAAAATTTTTATTTGAATTTTTCTGACTTTTCAATTGAGACTTTCATTTTCCGTAAATATTTATTATAATTTTCTAGAATAAGATTTTAGCCCAGATTTTAAAACTGTAAAAAAATAATAATTGTTGGAAATTCATTTTTCAGATTATTTAAAATTAAGTAAAATCGAAAAAAAAAAATCATTGACAATATTAAAAAAAAATATTTTCTTCAAAAAATGTCCAAGCCAGGCGAAATAAACAGTAAACTGCAAAATTTTTATAATTTGAGCTTCTAATTCGCAACTAGTTAAGATAAGAAATTCAAATTAAAATAATGCATTTCGTGACAAGGCTGAACACACACACACACACACACACACATCTCTAGCAGCCACATACGAAGCAAGAAAGAGACAAAATCTGGCAGAGAGGGAGAGAGAATTGATTGACCTACAAAACTCTGATAATCTATTACCAAAAGACACTAAAAAATTCAGTTACCAACTGAAGTTCGTGCTACAATTTGAGTTTCCGCTTTGGTTTTGAATGTCCTCAAGAAAATACCTTATGTGGCTGAATATTAAGGCTAATTACGCATATAAAGAGTACCAGGCAGGGAGAAACGTATTTTAACTATATTTAATTGAAGGTTTAAATTAAACACGCGAGTCAAAAACAAACGCAAATACGAAAGAGACAAAAAAAACACAAATATATTTTAGATAGGATTTTTTTTTTGTTGTAGTTTTTTTTTTCTTTTATTATTACTTTACATTAGGTTTGTAATTGAACAATATTCAAGAATTTATTTTGTACATTCATAATTAATACACAACATTTAATTAGTTTCAAAATTCACATAGAATATCTAAAAAAAAAAACCAAAAAAAATATATAGATTACAGGACTCACAGATGTACATATATACATATGTATACATATATGTGTATAAAGAATCAATAATATTATAAATGCTATATCAAGTTTATCATTAGAAAATCAGTTAAATTTATGGAAAATGAAAAAGGATTTTAAATAGTTTTGAGTTTTTGGTATAAGACACACATATTTCAAAGGGACGAGAGTGGAAGAAAAAGTAAGGAAGAAAGGAGAAGGAGTAGGAGTAGGAGAGGAAAGGAGTTGGAATTGAAGGATGGAAAGGATACCAAAATTCCCATGTGTTTAACTTCACACGATTTTTGAAGGAATGGTATAAAAATTCGAAATTCCATAGGTTTAGCTTCGACTTTTCATTATCATTATCATTTGTCAATAGTTCTTAAGTAGTTGTTGTAGTTTGTTTTCATAGTTGTTGTTGCTGTTGCCTCTTGGCACGCACTTGGATAATTACATACACACTTTATATACTTATGTATCTTATGCATACGATTGAATTGATTACATACATAATTTTTTGGTGGTAGGTACATTCATCAATTTTTAATGTCAACGTATCGAGCGAAAACAAATTTGTTGTGAATTGTTTTTATTTTTATAGAATGTTATATCGTTAGTCGATAGTGTTTCCTTTTTCTTTTTTTTTTTGTATCTATCAGGAATCGCAACTAAAAGTTAAGAGTTGGAAAACTTGAATTATTTCCAATTTGTATGTTTTGAAATTATTTGCAACTTTTATTTTCAATTTTCATGATCAAAATGGAAAATAAAACCTATTTTGCCATTTTTATTTAAAAGTTATGCCGTAAAATTTTTTGGTACATTTTAAAAATATACTTTACAAATAAAGCAATAAATAAAAAAAAATAATTAGTGTTCAATTTTTTTTTTAAAAATTGCAAGTAAAAATTTAATTGATATGTATATCTTTTAAACGGGACAGTTCATAAATTTAAATATATATTTGATCTACGCTTTATTAGCTTTTATATTAAACATAAACTTCGAGCAAAGATATTTCAATTCAATTTAAATTTGCAATTTTAGTAGTAAAAATTGAGACATACTTTTAATTTGTAATGTTTATTTGAAAAATGGCAAAAAAAAAAAAAGAATTAGACTTGGAGTTTAAATAAAAATGGAAAAATAAGAATCTGAATCATAATTTTTTTGTTCATAATCGTTACGATCCCTGGTGTTTTTAATTTATATCTATTGGCCGCACACACATTGTTTTAGACATCAACAACCATTTTTTTATGTATATCCGTGTTGCCCACAACGGAGCAGAACTCATCGAACGAGATTTTGCCGTCCTCGTCCTTGTCGGCAAAACAAATGGTCTTGTCCACAATCTGTTGCAGTTGCGTATCCTTCAGATTGTTGCCCACCATCATTTTGAGGACCTGGAATAGCTCCCCGTTGGATATGTAGCCATCGTTGTCCATGTCATAGATGCGAAAGGCGAAACGCAGCTTGGACAACTTATCGCCGCGCACACTGAACTGCGAGACACCCTGGATGAATTCCTTGAAGTCCACCTCGCCATTGCCGTCCGCATCGAAGATATCAATGACCCGTTGCACCAACGGATTCTGCTGCAATTCCGGCAGCGACATGAACTCATCTATGCTCAATGCACCCGAATTATCCAAATCCAATTTGCGAAAACGTTTGCCCAATCTGCGAATCTCATCGGCATCGAAATTCGAGCACATGTCCATCGGCAGCGACGTTTCATTTCCCATTTTGAAGTCCTTGAATTTGAATTACTTGCCTTTTCCTATGAATTAAAAACATATATATTTTTCAATTTAATTTTAGGTATTTTTATGAGTTTTAAAAATCTCAATTACAGTACTCACTTGATTTAATTACTTTGCTACCTTTTGAAGAAGTTAAGTTACTTCTATCTAAAAGTATAAATTGAAGAAACATACATTTTAATTAAATTGATATTTGATTTGAATCTAAAAGAATAAATTTCAGCAAACAATATTTTAATTTTCATAATACTATAAATATTCTTTATTTCTATCTAAGAACATACAAAAATAATATTTTACTTTAATATCAATATCATTTCTATCTAAAAGGAAAAATTAAAAAAAAAAAACTATATATATTAAATTAATTTCTATTGTATTTGAATTCAAAAGAAACTTTAAATAAAATAATTTAAGGATTAATTTAGTTTAGTTTAAAATAATATTTATTATACTATCTAAAAGTAAAAATTGCAAAAAAAAATATATATGTTTTTAAATTTATAATTTAATTTAATTTTAAATTTTAAGTTTTGCTTTAAATTTAAGAAATTCAATTACAGTACTCACTTGATTTACTTTCTTTTCGATTGCCAAATTTCAGATGAGTGATAACTTCAATCTAAAAATACAAATTTCAAAATAAAAAAACAAAAAATTGTTAATTCATTGACTTTACTCACTTGAAAGTGCTTTTATTTTGTTTTCAGTGTGTTGTCCTTGGATGCACTTTCTGCAAGCAAACACTTCTTTTTTTATACCATCAGTTTTTGATTTAAAAAAAAATCAATTTAACTAAATTTGGTAATTTACAAAATTGTTTTTTTTTTTTTTATTTGTCTTTTTAAATAAAAATAATTTAATTTATAAACAAATGCTGCATAATTTAAATTTTGAAATTTTGTTTGCTTAATATTATAATAAATTTATTTAGTCAACGTGAAATAAACAAAATATAATTCGAAATCAACACTTGATATTTTGTATGCGTCTTATCGATTTTTCAATATCATATTTCTGTACACAAGCGAAGCGTTAAATATTTTGTTATTGCTTTGCTTTGACTGACTTGTTAAATCTTAATTCACATTTTCTTTTCAATATTTTTATGTATGCCTGTGTGTTTTATTTACTTAATTCGTACCGTTAACGCAACGCGTAATATAAACAAAGCTATAATACGTATACGCAGCGTGAATTTGACGCGCTCTCTGCACGTTCAAGTGTCAAGTTGATAGCTGGCTCTCAAACAATCACAAAAAAAAATACCAGCCACCCCGTTTTGTTTGATTTTGTATGCGTTGTTGTTTATGATATTTTAATATTGTGTCGTATCGTTCTGAAAAAAGTTCAAATGAACGGGTCACTAAGATGAACAAATGAACTTATTCAGTCAATCATGAACTAAATCGTTCATTCAGTTGGCCAATTTACAATTTTTTTATTTAAAACAATTATTAGCGATAATTACATGAAATTAAATTACACAAAAATATTTTCATCTTTATTATTAACCGGCAACATTATTATTTTATTTATGCTTAAATTAGTAAGTTAATTCGATATTATAACGGTAAAAAATAAATCATGTGCCAACCCTGGCTGAAAATAAAAGGTGGCAGCCTTCAGTTTCCACGAATAACTCAAATCCAATTTAACTCAATTAAAAAACAGTGAGTGAAAAAAAAAAAAACTTTAACATTCGAGAAAAATTCAACAAAAATTTAACTCGAATTTTTGTTGAATTTTTCTCGAATGTTAAAGTTTTTTTTTTAGAACTTCTTACCCAACTTCACCACGCGAAGAGTCTCATGCATCAAACCAATTTTAATATGAACTTTATTATTTTAGAAAATTTCGAATTTTCTTGTTTTCTTTTTTGCATTACACTTGAAATATGACCATTGAATTATATAAATTTATTTATTAAAAAGTTGCAACTGTATGGCAGCCTTGGACCAACTTTAAAAAAAACAAGGTGGCAACCTTGTTAGCACAGAAATTGCACTTTCCAACATTATTAGCGCGCGCATTTTAAATGTGTTTACAATGGGTAAACAAATAACATTTATTACTTCTTAAAATACATATGAGTTAAAATTTCACTTACTTTATACAAGTTATATAAATGAACAATTACTTTTTTCGCAGTTCCTGCACATAATCCTCTTCATCCGTGCTGACTTCATAAACATCCAGCGATTTGGAATTTTGCTTTTGGCTTGAATCGTTGGCTTTCTTTCTAATATCGTTCTGATTCTCGTCACTTGTTGTCTTTAATTTGTTTACTGTTTAATAAAATATTTAAACATATTAATAAATGTGGTCATAGTCTATAAATTAA
The DNA here is from genome assembly GCA_035047525.1 of Drosophila quinaria. Lineage (NCBI taxonomy): Eukaryota > Metazoa > Arthropoda > Insecta > Diptera > Drosophilidae > Drosophila > Drosophila quinaria. Next base: position 37,408,046 of record JAWNPO010000455.1, read on the forward strand.
TAACTTACGTTGAGCAACGCGTTCCAGTTCATCTTCAGTGTCGGGATCAGATGAATTTGCTGGATGCATTTGCTCTTTCATCTCCATCTCTGCCATCTCCACATCCTTGTCATCATCATCCACCGTGGGCTTCAATGATTCATCAAAGAGCTCTTCATCACTTTCGGGCTGTCCCAATTCTGTGGTGTCCAGCGCATAACGACGCCAAGGCAAATACTTTTTGAGCGCATAACATTTCTCGATCCAGCTGCGTGTGACAATTTTGCCCTTGCCCTTGACTTGATTGTACTTGGGCGTGTTCCGAAAGGCGCAGCTATGGAAGGCATCAAAAGAGATTAAAGTCATATTATAAAAATATACTAGGGGGCTTTGCCCCCTGCTCGATTTACTCGCAAAATTGAAAATTCGATTTTTTACAAAACATTTTTCGATTTTTTACAAAAAACATTTTGATGCAAAAAAATTCTTGGAACAATTCTAAGAGTAACTGCAAAGGAAATTTGTCAAAAATATTTTTGCTAGTATTTTTTATGATTTTTTGATAATTTCTAAATAGCCACTTTTTGTGTGAAAAGTAGGAAAAAGGGGTTATAATAGTAATTTTTAGCAATTTTCAAAACATCATAAAAAATACCAGCGAAAAATTGTATTTGCATTCATTGAAGAATTTCAATTGTTTGAAGAATTTTTTTGCATCTAAAATATTTTTTTTAAAAAGTTGAAAAATTAGACATTTACAAATTTTTGCATAATTTAAACGGAATTTAAACGACCTTTCCAAACATATTATTTTTACTATGAAGACTTGACTTGCAATATATGTAGTAGCTGTTAAAATAAAAAAAAGGGTGTTCGCATAGTTTTTCAGGCTAGTGTAGATGATGAATTAATTAAATGAAAAACAAAAGAAAAGATGCTTACATTAAATGTGTGCAACCAGCTTCCCAGTCTGCTTTGTATTTGGCGCCCAAGGCAACAGCTTTCGCTCTCAGATCGCCACGATCTGGATTCTATATGGGGGTAACAAAACATACAAATATAATTATTAGTGATTATTATTATGAATAATATGAATATGCTCCAAGTGCAACTCGCCTGAATGCCACTGATGACCAGGACAACACCGCGTAGCAGCTGATTAAATGGCACATATTTAATAGTTTTATCAGCTTGGATCTTTTGTTTCTTGGCTGGCGAGCTGGAGCAGCGCACGTCATCTATGGAGCTGGACAGACGCTTCTGTGCGGCTCCAGGTTGCGGACTCTGCTTGGGCACAACTGAACTGGGATACTCCTTATTATCTATGGATTGACGCTTGCTTTTGGCCTTCTTCTTTTCCAACTCGCGCTCCTGCTGCTGCTTCTCCAGCTCCAGGCGGCGTCTGTTCTTGTCCGCTTCAAGGTGTTTGCTTAGTCGCTGCTTTTTGGCATCGCTTACAGTGTGCCCCCCATCATCATCATTATCATCATCTGGATCATCGTCGCCAAAGAGCAGCGCATTACGATTGCGATCCAGTTGCTGCTTGGTCTCTGTCTTGGTCTCTGTCTTGGCTGCTGGCGAGGATGTGGCCAGCTTAAAGCTACATCTGGCAGCTGGCCTGTTGTCGCTGGCGGCATCTCGTATCGCAGCTGCTGTGCTAACTTCACTGCGACTCGCCTTCCAGCGCTGGAAGAGCGTCGATGCTGCTGTCTTGCCCTCCGGCTCCGAATCGGGCGACTCCTCGCGCAGCTTCAACTGCACAAGCTTAAACTTGTCCGGCACCAAAGATTTAACCTTCGTTGCTGTTGCTGTTGTTGTTGTTGTGTTCACATGCACCTTTATAAACGACAGTCCGTACTGCACGTGCCTGTTAAACGGCTGCGTGCACACAATCTTCACCAGCTTCCATTTGTCGTTCAATAAATTGGACGACAAAGCATCGCCGCCAAAACAACGCACGCGATTTAAATTACTTGAATTTTTGCTCTCAATTGGCGTCATAAATGAGCTGGACAGGAGTATCTCCTTGAAGTCATCCGGCTGGCAGCCGGACTTGCTCACCAGGACCTCAACAAACGCCGCATGCTCGTTGCCAATATCAATGGCCGTAATTTGTTGCGGCTCCTCAAACTCCAAAATAACATGCGCCGATTTTTCGCCCGTTTGTTGTGTCTTCCATTTTTTGCCGGCATTCTCCTTCAACAGATTAACAGCCAAATGCACCTGCAATGTGTTAATTAGTTGGCAACTTATGTGCTTCACTTTGTGGCCAACAACTTACCGCATCTTCGCTGCTAACTTCGCGTACAGATTTAAAAACTCCGATCGGCATTTCATAAATACAAAATAATTTTTGGCCAAGCGCACCTAATATTGGCGGTAGACTTGTTGATATATCGATATATCGATATTTATTTTTTGCTGATGATATATTTTTGGGCGATATTTTTTTGTAATGATATCAATATCGATATAATTATTCGATACTGTCGTGCATTATTGTTTACCCCTTTTTTTATCTTTTGCCACCATATTTTTCTTCACGAAAGGAAAAAGCTAAAATTTATAAAGATATAATTAACAACACTACATCTACACTACACAAATACCAACATTGCATTAAAATAGTATACCTTAGTGGTAACTCGACTAATTTAGGGTAGAAAAACGGTTGATTTAAGATTTTTTTGATTTTTTTGTCAAAAATATCAAGAAAAATTATATTTATTTCAAAGCGTAACATCAACGATATTGATATTTTTAAAAATATCAACAGCCCTAATTGGCGGTAGAGTTGTTGTTTTTTTTTTATTAATGTCACCGACTGTTTTGAAACGTGTGGCAGCCTTGGTTCACCGAAAATGGGTCACCGATAGCTTTGAAACGGGACAGTTTGGTATTTTCTCTAATTTTGAATCTAGAATTTTGCAAAAATTTTGTATATCAAAAAACTCATAAAAACGATAACCATTATTTAATCGAAATTTTAATTTAATCATGTAATTAATAATAGCTTTATTACAAAATTAAAGAATTGTTGAACGATATAAATTTTCTTCCTTTAAGTTGCGCGCCATTTTAGGATTGCTGACAAGTAACTATTAGCACACACTGTCCACACCATCCACATACACCCCCCACCCACAAAATCCACATCATTCAAGAACCGTTATTCATTTCGTTTTGTTTTTTTTTTATTGAATTTAATAGAATTATTAACTGGTATATATGCAGATAGCAACAAGTAACACGAATTGCACTTTTTTATCAACGCTATACCAAAAACAATTTTCTAACGATTCACAACAATATATGTTAAAATTTTTTACAATTTTCATTATAACAATATCGTTTATCTCTGTACACATACCACTGCAAGAGAAAAATGCATATGTATTGAAGATCGATATACACACACACGATACTCTCTCTCGCTCTCCCTCTCATTTTTACTTTTACACGGAACGAATTCAAATAGAAAAGGATACCTTGTTAGTAATTTCACCATCTGTTGGTATCTCTCTCTCTCTCTCACTTCAAGACACATACGCCCGCTCTTGTCTGCTATGAGATTGGCCTGATTGCGGTTATACATATATATCTCTGTCTCTCTCTTTTTGTTTTTGTTTTGTTTTCGATAGGGCTACAAAATAATCTCCAATTTATAACGGTAACAATTGGAGAGGAATTTTGTTAATATTAATATGTATATATATAATATATATAATTGTATATGTAGTTATAGATAATTGTTTGTTTGTTTTTTTTTTTAAGAATATTACAAATACTTTACATTATTTAATTAGTGCGAGTAACATTACAATAAAATCGAAAAAACAAGCACAATATTATGCTCAAAATATGAAATATTTTTAGGTATTTTGGGTATGCTTAAATATGTATGTATATGTAAATATGTATGTAGGTATGTATGGGTATGTATGCATGTGTATGTATATATATATATTTGAAGACATTTGATTTTTTGGGTATGTGACAACAATTTTCAACAAGGGATCGATAACGATAACGAGGTAACGGTTATAAGTTTTATGAACAAATTTATCAACTAAAAATATTTCCTGATTTTTATATAAAAAAAAAATTGAAAATTAACTTTTGTTGAATTTTTATAATCAAAATTGAAAATGAAATTTATTTTGCAATTTTTAAAAATTGAAAATTAAACTTATTTTTCAATTTTATTTCAAACATTGCAAAGATATATGACGATTTATTAAATGGGCTCTACCGTTTTAAAGATATATATATCAATTTGTATTTCCAATTTTTATAAAAACATTAAAAAAAACTTATCTTAAGAGTTATGGCATAGCTTTTAAATAAAAATTGGAAAAAGTTTTATTTTCAATTTAAAATTGAAAAAAAAAGTAGTATTTTCAATTTAAAAAATAAGTTTGATTTTAATTTTGTATAATACAAAATTTCAAATAAAAGTTAGAAATCATTTAAAACATAAAATTGAAGCTACAAAATTTATCTAATTCCTAGATAGTTCATCAAAAAATCAAGTATGAGCAATTTTTCAAATCGCCTGTCATTATTTTTAAATCTTATATGGGATCCCTGATTTGACAAACAAAACAAAGGGAATATATTAACGATAACAATAATGAAATCTCTTCGAATTAAATCCGAAGCTGCCCGCATTCAAATTGTGGCACATGAATGTTAATACATTGACTATTGTTGTGATTTTTAGTTGTTTTCTTGTTTTCTTTGTCATAATGTTCTTTGGTTGATAAAATGTTTGAGGGGTTGTTTTGTTTTGTTTCGATTCGTTCACTCATCGTAGTCAGCGATCATGAGGCCCCGTTTGGTGAAGTTGATCGATGAGACCGTTGAGAGATTGGGTGCCGCATCGATGCCGTCGAAGAGGTCACTAGTAGCCGAGCTGTTCAGGGAATTGAGCGTCACATTGAATGACCCGCCAGCGGTATTGAAACGCAACTCCTGCAGCTCCTGTTGCTGCTGCTGCTTCAGATGATCCAGCTCATCGCGCAACTGTTGATTGCTCACACGCAGACTCTCCGCCTCACGCAGACAGTCACGCAAACTGCGAGAAAACCATTCAAAAAAGGGTTGTCATAGTAAGAAAGAAATGTCATCGAACAGGGATTACAACCGTAACCATAATCCTAACAACAACCGATGCTAACCGATTTAAATTTTTATTAAATTTATTAAATTTAAAAAGAAACACCGCAATTATTTAAGCCGAAATAACCGTTTAGTCACCGATTGATGCTTATCGGTTTCGTGTAATCGTTTTTTTTTTTTAATTCAATTATATTTTTATTTCTTCCCTAATTTTATTTAAATATTGTTATCAATAAAAAGATGAAACGGAAACTTACAAAAAACCGGTTATCGTTGTGAACCCGATCTACAAAAATTTCGCATAACCGATAATCGAAAAGCTAAATGCGAACATAACCGTAACCGTAATTGATAACGATATTTGTTTTGGTTTCATACCCAGATATCGAAGACAAACCAAATATTTGAATATTTACAATAATTATCGTTAAACATCAGCGGTGGGCACGAAATCTGAATTCGTTAGCAGCCGCTGGCTCCCGGAGCCATTGCATGCCCACCGCAGTTACAAATCATCAAATTTACAAATCACAATTTTCAATTTGGTCAGAATGTTTATGCTTGACCGAACTTAAATTAACCGTTATGTATGAATCGGTTTTTTAGAGGTTATCTCGGTTGGAATAGTTTCGATTTTTATGGTATCGGTTACGGTTACGTTTAGCAATTTGAATCGGTTAATAGCGGTTAAGAGTAATTTTAAAAAATTAAGATCTTTTTTTAAGATCAATATACAAATAACCGTCTTGTATGAATCGGTTTCTTAGCGGTTATTTCGGTTGGAATAATTTCGATTCTTATGGTATCGGTATTTTAACATTTTATTTTTTTTCGGTTACGGTTTATCGGTTAATAGCGGTAAAGAGTAACGGTTTAAGCAACTTACTTGTCAATTTCATTCTGCATGCTCTTAATATAGTCACAGGCCTTGATCAGTATTTGGGACTTGGAGTCGTTGGGTGGTGTGCGTCCATTATTTTGGTTGTTCCTAATGCTTGTTGTTGTTGTCGCTGGCGTTGTTGTTGCTGCTGCTGTTGTTGTTGTTGTTGTCTTGCTGCTGCTGTCGACATCAGCATGAGTTGTTGTTGTTGTTGTCGTCGGCTTATAGCGATTGCCCTCCGTGGGCAGCATCTCCTTGAGCTTAAAGATCCAACAATTGATTTTGTCGCGACGACGTCGCTCCACTTCGTTGTGTGTGGCGCGTCGTTTATCGTCCCGTTTTTTGTACGCATCCAGTTTGACATCCAGTTTGTAGTGTTGTGAAGTAGCCGCAGAACTAGGAGGAGGAGGAGTAGCATGAGGAGCATTGTGTGCGCCACCTGGCGGCGGTGGGTGAGGTGCACTGTGCGCGCCACCTGGCGGCTGATGGCAAGCAAGGGATGAGCTTGTAACGGAATCCTTGAGAGCAACATTAAAAATATTATGTGTGGGCTTTTTAACAAATAAAACATTTGTGGACGTTGTGGACATGGATGACATGGAGTCCGGCTCCAATTTGATGGAAGCCATGGCTGCTGATTGTGTTATCAATTGATTATTGGATGGCACAATTTGTGGTGTTGTTGTTGTTGCTCCAAGTGCTGTTGTTGTTGTGTTTAAAATGGTGTCCTTAACTAAATAGATTTCACAACCCGTTGGCAACTGCAGATTTGTGGGCAACAGAGCATGATGCAGTGCATCCAATTCCAGTGCATCCTGGCCGGGCTCCTGTTTAATGCTTTCAATGGCATAAAACTCTTGAGATTCATTCGAATTGTTGTCATCATCATCGTCATCGTCATCATTATCACCGCATATGGTTAAATAGATCTGAGCTCCATTATTAATTTCCCCAACACTGGTTAAAAACAAACCATTCGATGTTGCCGTTGGCAGCGCAGTCGGCGGCGTTGTCGTTGCCATGCTTCCAACACTTCCAAGATTTCCATTTCCAGTTCCATTGCCATATGAACTGCTGCTCATCTGCAGCGTTGCTGTTGTTGTTGCTGCTGTTGTTGTTGCAAACTCCAAACGTGGCCGTTTCTTCACATTCATTGCAGCTGCTTCCTAATTTTCGCTGTTGTTTCATTTGTCATCATTCTCACCACACACTACACACAACAGAACAATGTACGCGATTATTTTGCAATGGGTGTCCTCCTTACAAACGAAACGTTTCTTTCGTTCACGTAACTTTTGTTGAGTTTTGGAGAGGCGTTGGCGTCGCTGCTGCCGCTATTAACTACCGTTATCGCTTAACGTTTCTAAACCGCTCGTTGGCAATTTCAATTTCAATTGCATTTGTATTCCATTTGCCATTTAGAAGGCTAGCTAAAAAATCTTTAACACATTTGTTGTGTGTTCAATCAACAATAACAAATAGAGTTGCGTCGTTTCGTTCTGAATAGGTTCAAATGAACGGCTGATAAAGATGAGCGAACAAACTTGTTCAGTCAATCATGAACTAAATCGCTCATTCCACAGTTTGACAGTTTTTCTTTAGAAATAATATAACCTTTCTTAAGTACAATTAGAATTCTATTCATGAACTTTCGCGATTGGATTCAATTTCTTCTTTATTTATATGTATGGCCTTTCCTTATGACAGCCCCACCCGCAAGCTGTTTGTGACTCAAGAATTATCGCATTTATGGAGATAACGTCTCAACAGTGCTGCCAACTTTTGTTTGAAAAAAAAGCTGTTTTTGAGGATCGATGCATAATAGCTGAAAAAGCTAGTTTTTCAATTATTCATTCAAGTAGTTATTGTCTTTTCTTAATGCAGTCCTTCTTTTATATAAGCCTAAGTTATTAAAATCGGAATTCAAAAATCTATCGAAAGCTGTCACATTGGGTTGGTACATTTCATATCCCGTTGGTACATTAAACGGGAATTTGTAAATTGGTAAATTTTCATGAGCTTTACATATGTATTAAACAGTATCGAAGTAGTACAAAAGCTATACATAAAAATTGATTTTTTTTGGAATAACATAAATTCAGGTACCAATAAAAAAGGTTTTTTCTAAATTACTTTCATGAAGTGGCAACTTAACATTATTCACTCAAAATATATCGATAACCGATGAATTTAGCAAATTGCAATGCAACGCTTACAGTGAGCATAAACAAAAAACACCGCAGGTGTTGTTGTTGTTCTTTGCGGCCGTTTAATTACGATTAAAATTATATACAAACATATTTAATATGTCTATGGGCATTACGTCGGCTCGTGAATCACTTTCACTAGCATTGAACAATCGCTTTCTGCCCAATTTGGAGTACTTGCTGCAGGGCTCCATTTTGGACTCGGCCGTCGAGCATTTGATGCACAGGTGAGTCTCAAAAACAACAACAACAGCAACATATATAATTACAACTAATCACGTTTATACAGATTAAAAGGACTGTGTGATAATGTGGATACCTCGCCGGAGCCATTCCATGACTTGGAGGTGTGCATGAGCCTGCGACAGGCGAATTCCAATCAGCCGCTTTTGCTGCGCGTTCGTCGCGCCCTCGGTCGCGATGCGCCATTCCAGATGCGCTATTTGGGACAGCCCGAGGTGGACATACGACGGCCGACGCTGGTGCGCAGCTGCATGGACTGTGCCTGCACCAATGGCATACTCGATTTTCTCTCCGAGATGGGCTTTCGCCTGGAATTCGAGTATATAGCCAAGGGTAATGCAGCAACCATATTGAGCTCTGACTCCAACTTTAATTTGCCTTCCATTTGGCAGGTTACATGTTTCGCAAGGGTCGCATGAAGATCACCGTGTCCAAGCTCTTCAAGATTGTGCCCGGCAAGCAGCAGGATATGGCCAATGAGGCAATCTCACAGAGCTACATTGTCGAGCTGTCCGTGGTGGCGCCCACGGGTCAGGAGAATGTGGGCGAGGAGATGCGCGTGTTTGCCGAGCAGCTGAAACCGCTGGTCCAGCTCGACAAGATCGACTACAAGCGTCTGGGCAACTTGCCCTAAAACCCACCATTCTAGCCATTTAAATATATAGCATTTTAATTAGTTAACAAATTCAAAAACTTTTATTAGTTTATGTTATGAAAGAATTTTTAAGATTCCTTCACGAAAAAAAAACAAATAAACAAAGAATTCTATTTAAGAACCAAAAAGAAATCATAAATTAGGCAATTTTATATTTTTGGAAAGGTCATTTGAATTCCGTTTGAATGATGCAAAAGTTTCCTTAACCCATTAAGTACCCACTGAAATTTTTTTCCTCGGTCTCAAACAAAAAATATTTTGATGCAAACAAATTTTCAAAAATTCGCTAAAACTACTATTTAAACCCCCTTTTCCTTATTTTCATTCGAAAAGCGTCAGTTTAGCAATTGTACTTATTAAAAAAGCCTCTCTAAGAGGTAAAAGTCCAGTGACGAAAACATTTTTATGCCCCAAAAATTTCTGATATCCAATTTTAGAACAAACATATAAATAATATAAAAAATGTATAATTTATAATAAATATATTTATAAATTAAAATAACTTATTTTTATTATATTTTTTTTAAATAATTTATATGTTAAATTTAATGTGGTTTGTCACAAAAATTACTTTCCAATGATATTTCGCATATATTGAAAACTGTGACGATGTAAATTTTATTTTTATTGTGATTTCGCGCTAAACTAGCGTTTTTTTTTTTTTTAAAAGGCGTTTCTAGATTTTTCAAATTTAATTATCTCTTCAACCAGTGATTTTGGTTGATTGAGGTATCATTCGACTCGTATTTTAAATAAGAATAGTTTAAAATATAAAAAAAAAAATGTACTTAAAAGGCTCCAAACCACTTACACCTGCTCATCTGACAAACTAGGAGAGTTTCCAAAAGTCTGAGTATGCACTTTTGTTGGTTAATACTATGCCTGTCGATCGGTATAGCAAATTTTCCATTCGCCTCTTGCATTCTTCGTGCTGCTTTCGTCCCTAGCATCGACTGTCGTTGATAGTGGACCAATACAGGTCGAATTTCGAGATCCTTTAATGAAATTGTCTCACCTATATTGTGTGAAAATTTCAGCCTTCTAGATTCAACCGTTTGACCTAAACTATGATTCTTAGTCAGGACAAAGCGTTTCATAGCTATGATGAATTAAAAATTCTTTAAAAAACAAATAAATTATTTTTTGTTCATCTGATCATGTAGCATTATTCCTAAAACATTGGAGAATTTCATAAATATTTTGTTTTCACTTAAATTTTATGCTAGACATGTCAAAATCAGCGATTTTTTTCTTCCGAATTTAAACTCACTAGCTCAATATCATGTGAATTCAATTCGCAAAATCTTGCCGAGAGTAAAATCCGGAACGGGCCTGTTTATAATTTAAAATAAATTATAAATGCAATCAAAGTCAAGGTAAACGTTTTGTTAGAATATTAACAATTTAATTTGAGTTCTTAAGCGCCTAAAGAAAAAAACGAAGAAAGACAAATACAAAATACAAACGAATTTAACAATTGACAAAATTTGACGGCAATGCAAACGAAGTTATTTACACAAATCTCTATCAGGGGTGCCACCCTAATCGCTTTCGCTTGAATTTCACTTGAATTTGTTTGGAATTTCACTTGAATTTGTATGGAATTTCACTTGAATTTGTTTGGAATTTAAATTAAATTAAAAAAAAAGCGATTTCTGTGGCACCCCTGTATATATGTATATCGAGATAATTGGTTAATCCTTGAATGCCTCGTTTAAGGCCTCCAGATTGCGATCGCTGACATGTCCCTGGAGATCGCTGCGTCCCATCAGCGATATGACCATTTTTAGGGTGCTCCAAATGGACTCGGACATTTGGTGTTGGCTCTGACCCACGGAGAGCGATGCCTGGGGCAGTTCTCGGGCGGCATTGGTGTGCGCCTGCATGGTGAGAGCGGTCAGGAGATGCTCGGCACCCTCCTTGTAGGCCTTGAGGTTCATGCAACAGACGCCCACGTTGTAGCGCACCCGAATGAATCCCGGCTGGAGTTGGAGCGCCTGTTGATACGCTTCGACGGCTTCCACAGAGCGTGAGCCGTTGGCCAAGCTGGCACCGAGTCGATTCCATAGCTTGGCATTTTGTGGATCCACCTGGACAGCGCTGCGATAGCAATCCACAGCCTTGTCGTACTCCCCGGACAGATTGTAGAGCACACCGAGTGCCTCCTGGAGATCGGCATCCACTTGAGCGGGCTGCATGCGCACCGCCTCCAAATAGACCTGCTGCAATTCCCGCAGCTTGTTGGCTCCAATCAGTGAGCTGGCCATGGAGGATGGGCCCGACTGCGACGACTGCAGCTGCGGATAAGCGGCCAACAGATGCTTATACTGTGGATGCACCTCCAGCCAGTTGGACAGCATACGGACCGCATTGCTCTGCAGACTCTCGTTGGTATAGCAGACGGCCAAAGCCATCAGCACCTGGCGATTCTCTGGCTGCAAATCGTGGGCACGTTTCAGTGCCGCAATGCCCTGGGGATCCATTTCATTTTCGGCCTGTGAGACGCCAAGCAGCTGCCAGATTTCCGCACGTTCCGGTTCCTTTTTGGCAGCCACCTCGAAGCACAGCACCGCACTGGGTATATCACCTTTGGCCAGATACTCCTTGCCCTTCTCAAACGCATTGTCCAGCTCGGACATGGGATTCTGTTCGGCAAACTCGTACTCCTTGTACGCATCGAGGTTCTCATTGTATTCGGATAGCCACGGATGCTCGTTCTCCTCGGCCAGCTTCTGCCATTCGTCCTGCAAACGTTGCCAGAACTTTTCATTGAAATTCGTTGCGGTTTGTTCGCTGTGCTCCTTTTCCCGCTGATAGTCACTGATCCAATCGTCGACCTGCGGCAAATTAGCCGTTGATATGGTCTCCATCTGGTCAAAGAAGGCGTCGTGCTCCTGCGGAGGCGGTGCGGCGGCTATGGCCATATATGGACTCCGCATCATCATCGTGGGCGGCATAAAATTCTGACTGGTTATCAAGGGTTCATCAAAGAATTCCTGTGCATGTTGCAGCTGTTGTTGTTGTGGCTGCATGTGCAACATTTTCGGTTGCTGTTGCTGTTGTTGTTGCTGCTGCTGGACAAAGTCGCGACTCCATTGACCGGCCATCTCGTGTTGTTGTTGTTGTTGTGCTGCTCCGCCATGCAAATTGATATCGCGCATCTCTTGCAGCAACGCATTCATTTGAAAGGATTGCGGCGGCGCCGCCACGTGACCCAGGAAATCATTGACCAGCTGCTCCTCGGGCCGCAAGTGGCGCTCGAATGGCGCCTGGGCGAATCCCTCGTCCTTGTGGGCCACATCTCGTGTGAATTGGCCGCCCAGCTGCATCAGCGGATTCACGGCGCCGCAGTCGCCTTCCACAAGTGGACGCAACGACATCTTGCTATGTAACTGCTTGGTAACTGGTCTCTGCAGCAGCAGATAGTTAGATTTTGAGCTCTTTTTGCAGATAAAAGAAAAACGAAAACAAAGTCCAAATGTCCACAATAGTGATGGTCTGTACTTTAAAATATGTGCATATCGAAAATATGCATATCGAAGCGGTTATCGGCTATCGACGTAGCCGTTGCTGGCAGTGCTGCCGCATTAGCTTATTTCTGGCTAGATCTAGCATATTTGAAATAGCTTATTATATTCTAGCAATAAATAAATATTTTATGCGAGCGGTCAACACCTGGCAACATTGGTCCATTTTCTAATCTAATCTCGCAAATCGAAATTTTAGTTTGCACTTAATTTTTTTGTGATTTGTTATGAAAATAATTTTTTAAAATGTTTGAAAAAGTTGATCAGTTGTTTATGATGAACGTTGTGAATTGAAATTGAAATGTGCTTTTAATTAGATTAGACGACAAATTCCAATACGTTTCAGGATTCTCTTTTAATTTGTTTTCATTATTCAGGTGATTCAACGGTTATACATTTTTTGAAAAGCGATTGCAATGCACATCGATACCGATAAAGTCAATTATCGTTAGTCGTTTGGCTGGTGTGCGCTGCCAGACTGATGACTGTCTGCAGTAGCCAATGAAAATTCGATTGGGTGGCAACACTGGTGGCAAATAAATAATATTTAACATTTGGAAGTGAAAGTATATGATTTATACAATTTAAGGAGTCTCCCATGCTGCGTTAAAACAATAACTAGCTAAAGATGAACCTAGACACGAATGTGCGACAACAGCCATCAAGGGCTGGACAGGGAACAACAACAAATACGAATACGGATGCAGCTGCAACGAAGAAAGTCAACAACAAAACAACAGCAACTACAGCAACAACAACAACAAATGATTGGATGCGTTTATCACAATGGCTGCATTGTTTATGTGTCGTCACGTTCGATCTGAATCTGGGCCAGGCACTGGAGTATGTGTATCCGGCAGAGATGATGCCCAGCGAGCAGGAGGTGAGCAACATTTGCTATATGGCCTTTCCGGACTCCAATTCGGGCTGCATGGGCGACACCAAGTTCCATATGCGACTCCGGGCCGTTGGACAAAGTAATAACAATGGCAAATCTGCCACCTCCACCTACAATGCACTGTGCGCGCCCGCGTTGCGTTCCGATGGCAGCCACTATTGGGGCTTTGTCTATTTCCGCCAGAAACGTGATCCGAATCTGCCGCGCGGTTACTTTCAGAAGAGTCTGATCATCATAACGCGTCTGCCGTTCTTCAATCTGTACTACGATATGCTTGCCCAGCTGGCGCCCAAGTATTTCGAGCAGGGGGACGAAGTGTTGCGTCGTGCCTGTGACCAGATCAACACACAGTGGCCCAATCTGTTGGTTGGGGAGACGCTGCAGCTGCCGCTCTTGGAGTACAACTATCAGATATGCATACCCAAGGCGACCAGCAGCAGCCGGAAGGTGCACAGCATCCAGATGCAGGCGGCACTGGCGGAGATTACACCAGCATCGGCGCCCACTTTTCTGTTGGAGACGCCACAGCCCACAGCGGTCAAGGTGCTGGCCTCGGTGCATGAGGTGGAGCTGTTCCACAGCCTGGGCTTTGTCATGGAGCATCTGTATACGCTGTGGGAGCTGGTCATCACGGCGGAGCCCATTGTCGTGGTGGGCACCTCACCAGCCGACTGCTCCCACATGGTCCAAGCTCTGGTCGCCGTCATTTCCCCCTTGGAATACTGTGCCGAGGCACGGCCCTATTTCACCATACACGACAGCGAGTTCAAGGAGTTCACCCAGGAGATCGGGGATCGGGTGAACCGCAGCATTCCCGCTGTCATCCTGGGCGTCACGAATCCGTTCTTTGTCAAGCTGCTCAAGGATTGGCCCCATATGCTCCGTCTTGTGGATAATCAGGTAATGTATCGGTATATATGTGTACACATATATTTTATTTATTTATTTCAATTTAATGAATATATTAAAATGAAATTTATTTATTTGATATTTATATTGGTTTAATTTTATGTATGTTTTAAATTTATTTATTTATATTTTTATATATCTTTATATATTAAAATTTATTTTAATACGTCTATATATTTTGTTTATTTTATTTCAATTAATCTTTATTAAAACTAAATTGATTTTAATATGTATATTTTTTAACATTTTATTTATATTGAATTTTATTATTTATTTAGCTTCAATTTACCCAAATTTATCTGAGTTTTCAAATAAATTAAAAATTTTAATTAAAATTTAATATAAGTAAATTTAAGTTTAAAACTTAAAAAGATAAAATATATTATTTATTTAAAATTGTATTTATTTAAAATGCGCTAAAAGTAATTTAAATAATTAGAAATAAAATTGGGAAAATACAGTTTAAGATAACAATTTAAATTAATTACAAATAAATATAAAAGCACGTCAATTTAATATAGGGAAATTTTCAGATATGTATATATATAAATATAAAAATAAATAACAATTTAATGGGAACAATTATATGGGAATATCCAGAGAACCTAAAAATTGAACTCATTTGCCTTTAAAACTAAGTTTAAAAATTTTATATCGATAAGACATAAATTGACTTGTTTGAACATTTATGAAATTTGCTTTCCGAACACTCTGAAAGTATTAAAATACATTTATTAACCTTTCCTGCACAATTTATAAGTTTATTAATTGAAAATTAATCTTGAGCGGATGACCAAAAGTATTTTAAATGATTTGAAATCAACTTTGAAAGTACGATTTAAATAAATATTGAAAATAAATAAAAATGTAAAACTATCTTTAAAAATTATATATTAATTAGAATAAAATTAACGTTTTATATTTGTAATAATTACTAAATTCACTTTTGAGACAAAGTGAATCGGTAAAAACCGATTGAAATTTAAAACCGCAACTGAAACCGTAGCCGAAAAAAAAAATTGCAACGAAAAATTTTGAACTGTTTCGATTTTTTCCGACTCAAGTCTTGTTTGCAAGCTCTAATATTTTGTTATTAGTTTTGTATTTCATTTTTATTTTGATTTTTGATTGTGATATTCATGATCGAATTTTAATAGCACATTGAGTAAATAATAATAAAAAATAAAATAAATTTGTTAAATGAAATACATGTATTTTTGCAAAGAAATTGTTTCTTATGTGAACCGAAACATACAAAAACCGGTTCAAATGCTAAATGCGAACAAAACCGAAACCGCAACTGAAACCGATATTCGTTTCGGTTTTAATCAATGAAAATGATCTATTAATTTGAATAAGTTATTCAGGCCTGTTCCGGTTTTCACTTGTTTTTTGCGAATTTCAATTCGCAAGATTTGACCGAATTTCCCTTAAAATTCCTTTACATTTCCTTCGTATTACCCTCCGAATTTCCCTTGTCTTGTCTTTTTGCAGAGCTGTCAACTGTTGCACAGTGTTTGTTTACAAAAATAATCTCCTTTGTTTTGCATTAAATAACAACAGTTTTGTCACAACTTTCATTTAAAAAACTAGCAATTGAACTCTTAATTTTACGCAATGCTTAAAAGCACTTGAATTGTAGTTTAAAATATATACCAAAGTATTTACAACTTTCCTCATCGATTTTGAGGTATGATGAAATAAAAATTATTTAAAAATCAAATGAATTATTTTTTGTTAATCTGATGATGTAGCTTTATTCATAAAACATTGGAGAATTTTATACATATTTTGCTTTCACTTTAATTTTATGCTAACCATGCCAAAATCATCGATTCATCCCTTCCGAATTCAAACTCACTTGCTCAATGTCAAGTGAATTCCATTCGCAAAATCTTGCCGAAAGTGAAAACCGGAACAGGCCTGATTAATTTAGATGTGCCTTCTTCTGTACACTTGCAGAAAAACATGCAGCAACAGCAGCAGGAGTTGCTGCAGCAGCACAAACTGAATGCGGGAAATGGCAACAGTGGCAACGTGATGAAGTTGCAACAGCCGATGGCCAACAATTCCAACATACTCAACGGCAGCCTGACACTGGCAGCTGGCGACGGCAGCTCGACAGCTGGACTCCATACCAAATACAAGCCGTATCTGAAGAAGGACAAGACGCTCATCAAGAAGGTGCTGCTGGGCATGAAGACGAAGAGGCCGGAGCATGTCCAGACGGCGTTAATACGCAAATATTTGCTGGAATTGACGCAGAGTTTTATGATACCGCTGGAGCGTTATATGGCATCGCTGATGCCGCTGCAAAAGGACATCAGTCCATTTAAATCCGCACCCAATGCCAGCGCCTTTAAGCTGGATGACTTTCTGGCCACGCTGGAGACGGCCGGACCGCAGTTGACCTCACCGCTCAAGGGTGATTGGAAGGGTCTCTACAGGCGCTTCATTAAATCGCCCAACTTTCGTGGCTGGTACGAGTCGCGGCATCGTGAATTGCAATTGACACTGCAGGATCTGCAGCTGCAGGCGTTGTCCGAGGCGAATCTGGAGCATTGGGCACACGATAAGCAGGAGGTGGAAATCATAGATATGATACTCAAATTAAAACAGAAACTGAATCTCTACAGTGATAAGCAGTTGATAAGCACACAGGGCATCGAGGGTCAGATACGGGCACAGATCGAGTGCATGAAGGGATTGCTGCCTTCCGATCTGAAGAATGTTGTGAATCTTTGATCTTTGTATCCAACAGTGTGCACCTTGATTAGCTAAATTTTTAACTTTTACTTTTATTATTATTTTAAATTAAATTATATATTTTGTAGTTGAAAACTGTATATGATATTTAGTGATTTATTTTATTGCCAGTCACAAAAGTTGAGAAATTCAGTTAAAGAAACTCTTGAAAATTAAATGCATGTTATCAGGCAGTGTAATCATTATAAGTGTTATCAAAACAATTTTGAAATAATGATTAATTTCAAGTTTTATAGATTTGTTCACAAAATAATGATTTATTTTAAGTTATACTTTACTTCTAAACCAATAATCATTATTGTTGAGCAAAAAATTAAAACTTATGGAATAATCATTCATGAGTTTAATTTTTTTTATTAAAATAAATAAGCCAAGACAAACCATTAAAATAATCCATTTAAAAAATAAAATTTCTTGTGTTGAGCATCAAAATAAGCCTGGTCGAAATTACAATTTGAGTTTGAGCTAAAACGCAGGATATAATGTTTATTCCATAATAATTATTGGTTTAGAAGTAAAGTATAACTTAAAATTAATCTTTATTTTGTAAACAAATTTAGAAAACTTAAAAAATTGTTAATAATGGTGAAAATGCATCAATGAGCCATAGAGAAGAATATTAGTATTTTTGTGACTCACAGTTTGTGTAAGTAAATGATTTTTTGATTACAAAAAAAAAAATCATTATTTGCAGTCCCTGTCTTTAACTTACAAATACTTAGCATGTAAGTTGAAATAGATTTCATGTACAAATTCAAACCATATCCACAATGTTTTCCAAAACAAACTTTAAACAAACAAAAGTGTATATAAAATTAAAAATTACAATTGAGTCACATTTTAAAGTGTTCAAATATTCAAGTATTCCTATAATTGTAATATAATTAATGATAAATGATAAAAAAAATATAACAAGCTAACAATTGATGTTTAAATACCGAATGTTTTATGTGAGTTTCTCAATTAAAAGTAAAATTAAATTCATTTGTATTATATTTGTTTTACTCAATTTCAGTAGACAAATCGCTGAATTATTTAAAATTATCGTCTATTTTATTTTAAGATTTTAGACAAAAGCCGATATTATACACCTTTAACCCTCTAATGCCCACGCAAAACAAGAAATTTTAGCAATCACTAATTTTCAGAAATAGAAAATCCGTAGTAAATCACAGGCTGACAGAACATTTAGTTTTTCATTAAGTTTTGTAGCAATATACATCAAATTATAAATATAATATAATTATATTAATTTTTTAAGTTTTAACTGAGATTTATTTTACCCCGCCTAAAGGCAGGGTTAGGCATTAGAGGGTTAATTTGTCAAATTCGCGTATAATAAAGATGTTTTGAGGCGAGTTTCTTATATGTTTAATTCTTCAATTCTATTATTCACTTAAATTCCGTTCAAAAAAATTTTTTTTAACCCATTAAGTACCCATGGAAAATTTTGAGCTTTGGTAAAAGTCTACTTTTTCAACTTTAATTCTCGATCTAAGAATGACTGCAAAAAAAACTTCAAAAATCTCTTCGATAGTATTTTTTATGTTTTGAAAATTGTAAATTGTTTGAAATCACTCATTTATATCATTCATCAGGCCTAGGCCCAGGGTATATTACTGTCAAGTGCACTCGACACATTCCGCTTGTTTTTTTTATAGAGTCGCAGTAATTAAAATATTTGAGAAGGAATTGAAAAATTGTTTTTGATTGAAGTGCAGTAGAACTTTCCTAACTCGAATCAACATTATGCAAAGAAAAGCTTCGAGTTATGGAGATAATCGACTTATAGAGTTATTTATCTTAAGTTTATTAATTTTACTGCGATTCATTTAGCTCGAGTTGAAGAGAAATTCTTGAGATTTGTCCGAGTTGAGATTTATCTATAAACTGGGTAAAATAAACAATTGTTTCATAAATTGGGAATTGTTTTTAATTCTTTTTTTTAGTACTTTATTATAAATATGAAATAAACAAAAAAATTAGATTGTTGCCTTAATGGATACACATGGTAATATATTTTTACGTAAAATGCACAATAATGAAAATGATATAAAACAGCGTTGGGCACGAAATCGCAATTCGTGAGCAGCCGCTAGCTCTCGGAGCCCATGCGTGCCCACCGCTGATATAAAATGAAGGAAATGTGAATACCCTGTAGATAATTGGTGTTAAATCAGAAAGACAATATCATCGGCGAGCATTATCTGGTTGTCCTCGGTCATGCGATGCATGGCCGCCTCAATCTCGCCGGGGCCAAAGGGCTCCGCGTTGTTCTCGTTGATGGCGGCCGTGATGCGACGCAGGGGCAGACTCTGTTCCCGGGCATCGCGGAAGAGACGCTGCAAAGCATTCTTCAAGACGCCCAGACGTTCATCGGTAATGGTCGCTGCAGCGGATGAGGCAACTGTCGATGGCGTCGCTGTCATCTCTTCGCTCTGCTCGGTGAGCACGGGCAGGGAACGACGCGTCTCGCGACGTGTCAGGTCACCAGCATCTGGCTGTGGCGTCTCAATCTCCTCCTCGTCCTCCTCCTCCACATCGCTGTCGGGTGCGGTGCGTGTGCGTTTGCTGCGACGTGTTGGAGAACGCTCTGTGGCCGCATTGGGATCATCCCGAGGATCCTCCTCATCCGAGGAGCCGCCATTGCGACGCCGTTTGCTGGCACGCTCCTTCTCCAGCACCTTCTTGAAGTAGGCAAACTGCACCAGCTCAATGGCCGCATGGGCATCATCCATGGTCACCGTCTTGGACATTCGGGCGCGGGCGTGTGCCGTCGACAAGCGTATCAGCGTCTCCAGAGTACGGGCTGTAATCGGCTGTGTCCTTGCCACATCCGAATCGACGGCCTCCTGGGAGCGCAGACGACTGTACTCATTGGCAATTGCCTCGCACGCCTGCTCCGTCAGCTTCGGCTTCATGCACTTGGCAATGTGTATGTATTTGCGCATAAATTCCACCGACAGAATCTTCTCGTGCCGCTTGCGAGATTTGCCATGCAACAGTGCATCATATTTCTCATACAATTCCGTGTCCTTTTTCTCATCCGTTGTGTTCGAGACAAAGGACATGGAATCGGCGTAGGAGCTGCCCATGGTTATCGGTTCGCCATCGGCCTCCTTGGGATTGCGATAGCGATGCATGCGCACCACATGATCCGATATCATCTGATCCACATCGCTGTCAATCACATCCAACATCACGAACAGCAAATCGAAGCGGGACAACAGCGAGTCCTGCAATCCAATGTTCTCCATGGGCGTCTTATACTGATCGTACTGCAATTGCAATATCAAATTCAAGTTCAATTTCAATTTCAATTTCAATTAAATGGGGATTATAACACAAAAACAAGCGAAACAGCCGTGTGCACTCGACAGTAATATACCCTGACGATATATTAAGATATATGATATACTCTCTTTCTTTTGCTATAACAGCTATTGTAAGTCAAGTCCTCAAATTAAAAAAATATATTTGGAAAGGTCATCTAAATTCCGTTTGATTGATGCACAACTTTCCTTAACCCATTAAGTACCCATTGAAATATTCAAATCTTAAAAAAAGTCAATTTTCAAAACTTTTTTCCTCCATTTTTTCTAAAAAATTTTAATGTGCAAAAACATTCTTCAAACAATTTTAGCAGTGACTGCAAAAAAAAAAATTTCCTAAAATCTTTTTGCTAGTATTATTTAAAAAGTGCTAGTATTTTTTAAAAGCCACTTTTTGTGCGAAAAGTAGCAAAAATGGGTTAAAATAGTAATGTTTAGGATTTTCAAAAAAATTTAAGCGAAAAGATTTTTGAAAATTTTTTTTTGCAGTCAAAATTTGTTGGAAAAAATTGTATCTTTTAAATTTTTAAATTATAATTTTTAAATAAAAATTGAAATGTATTTAACTTTAAAAATTTAAACTTTAAAAATTTTAATCGTTACGGTCCCTGAGAAATAGTGTCTATGCGAATAGAAAAAAGCCGAAATTAAAATTTTTTTACTACAAGTCGCGCGATTTTTAATACAGTAGTTTTAAGTTCGACTTTTCACGCGATTTTTAATAAAATATTCTGAATTTCAGCTTTTACTAATTTTTGCTTTCCCAATTGTTGTGTTTCTAATTTTGGATTCCTAATAACTGTATTCCCAATTTCGGATTCGCAATTTTGGATTCCCAATTATTTGATTTCTAATTTTGGAATCCTTTTTTTTCCAATATTCGTATTCTTGCAAAAGCGCAATTTTGAATAAAGTAGTTTTAAGTTCGACTTTTCTCGCTGTTTTTAATAAAATGTTCTGCACTTCGGCTTTTCCCAATTTTTGTTTTCACATATTTTGCTATCTTAATTTTTGCTTTGCCAATTATTGTGTTCCTAATTTTGGATTCCTAATAACTGTGTTCCCAATTTCGGATTCGCAATTTTGGATTCCCAATTATTTGATTTCTAATTTTGGAATCCTTTTTTTTCCAATATTCGTATTCTTGCAAAAGCGCAATTTTGAATAAAGTAGTTTTAATTTCGACTTTTCTCGCTGTTTTTAATAAAATGTTCTGCATTTCGGCTTTTCCCAATTTTTGTTTTCACATATTTTGCTATCTTAATTTTTGCTTTGCCAATTATTGTGTTCCTAATTTTGGATTCCTAATAACTGTGTTCCCAATTTCGGATTCGTAATTTTGGATTCCCAATTATTCGATTCCTTATTTTATTTTTCGAATTTTCGACATTCGTATATAGAATGCGTTGGAACAAACTTAATATCACCCCAGGAAATGATCACAATAAAAGAAAAGAACTGGGAGTTGACTTACGCGTCCGTAGACAGGATTGGCCGCGGCCAGGACGGAGCAGCGGGCATTTAGGGAGGCGTGGATGCCCGCCTTGGAGATGGTCACGCGGCCCTGTTCCATGACCTCGTGGATGGCCGTGCGATCGATGTCGCTCATCTTGTCGAACTCATCGATGCAGACGACGCCGCGATCGGCCAGGACCATGGCGCCCGCCTCCAGCCGTCGCTCGCCCGTATCCTGATCCGTGGTCACGGCGGCCGTTAAACCGACGCCGCTGGAGCCGCGTCCTGTCGTGGGAATGGCACGTGGCGCCGTGTTGAGTACGTAGCGCAGCAGCTGCGACTTGGCTACCGAAGGATCACCGATGAGCAGGACATTGATATCGCCACGAAGCCGAGTGCCATTGGGCAGCAGCTTCTCCACGCCGCCTAGGAGCAGGCAGAGAATCGCCTGCTTGACATAGCTATGACCATGAATGGACGGCGCCAGACTCTTGCTCAACAGCTCAAAGATGTCATTGTTCTTGGCCAGCTTCTTGCAGAGCATTATGTCCTCCCGGGAAATGTCCAGGTTGCTCTCCTTGCTCAGCAGCGAGATGTTGTTGGCCAGGAGCACAGTGCGAAAGGTGCCGGAGGTGTAGCCACCATGTTTGCCGGGCAGACAGCGATAGTTGCCCACGATCTGGACACGATCGCCCGGCTTGCAGCGATCAACGAGATCATCATCGCAGATTATGTCCACGGCACGGGGCAATTGACCAGCTGGCGCCTTCTCCGGCATCTCCTGTATGGTCAGTCGCTGATGATCCTTGTAGACGGACAGTCCAAACTCCGTCTCCAGCAGATTGCCATCATCATCCTTGGTGGGATACACGGCACTCGATGGCACCGCCTCAAACGACGTCAGATCTGTGTATTTCCGTTCCAGCACCTTTTTGGTTGCCGGACAATAGTGTACGCTGCGCACGACCTTGGGATGGATTAGGGACACCCTGGTCACAATGCCCTCCACGCACACCAGATTGCCCAGGTAAATGGAGGTGAGGGAACGCGGCGTCACATGGCGATTGCCAAAGCAGCCCTCGAATCCCACAAAGAAATCCTCATGCTGCTTCGCATAACTGGGATCGATCGTCGACACATATTCCTTGAGGGCGCGCCCAAAGGCCAGCTGCTCGTCGGAGGCGTTGCTCAGCAGTCCCATGGCGCGCTGTTGATTCTTGCGCTTCAGATCGTTGATGTTGACAACGAGCCGTTTGCTCGCCTCGGCGATCATGTCTTTGACGTGGCCCGCGTAGATGCCCTGATCCTCCTCGTCGTCCAGGAAGTCCACATACTCGCGCTGTATATCCTTGATGTACTGTTCCGCGTCGTGTGCCATTTTCAAACAATAATTTAACAATGAACAACAACGGTCAACAAGCACAGCGATTTGCAAATTGTTGACTTTTTGGCGGGAATTGCAATGAACCAAACGCAGTGTTGCAACGATATGCTGCGTCGCTTACAATGGCAATCGATATATCGAACAGTTCTTTTTTAAACGATAGCAACAACATTAATGGCATTACGGCAAGTTTCAGATTTGGTTTAGATTACTTTTAACCAAGTCTAAAACAGTTTACGGAACTACCGTTTTTGAACACTGATTAAATAAATATTTATTTATTTATAAAAGCTTCAAGTGCATAAGACTTACTGTTCGCCATATTGACAACTAAAAGGTATAAGAACAAGGGCGTAATTGCACAAAATGCCGAAAGACAGCCAGAAAAGGAAATTTATAAACGTATTAAACGAAAGCCTCAGAGCAGATTTCACGAAATCAATTTCCCTGATTTGCTCTGGGCGCATTGACAATTTACCAACTCTAAAACGCTTTCCGGAATACCATTATTAGCATTATCGGTATTATCGATATTTTGCCGACGCCACCTATTGGCAGCCGGCAAAACATGTAGCACAAATTAAACCAATCAACGCTTCATTCTCTCTATTTATTGCGATGAAACGAACGTTGTAGAGAACACAATAAATCAATCAATTTATGTTTGCATTTATATTAAAAAAAAGTTTTTTTATATTTAAAAGTTACGAAAACGCCAGTGAATATATATATGATATATCGAATAAAGAGCCACATTCGATATAACACAATGCATTGCTGCAGCCCTGGTCAGCAGCTGATGCTACACGTGATTGTGTTGTTGTCGTTGTTGTTGTTTGCAAAACCAACGGCTGTTGCGTGGTGAGATTTTCCGGCAACTTTTTGGGATTGGATCAGAGAAATTCATTCGCATTCAATGGTATCAAGTGCATAATATTTTAAAATTCAAACGACAAAGAAGCTGAAGATTAAATAGACGATGCTAAATTTCGGACATTTTGAGTTATAGCCATTGAACGCATAATCGGCAGCCAAAAAATAAGATGCATTTCCTGCGACGCAAACTACGAAGTCTGCTGTCTCTGGGCAGTTCCAGTCTGAGACGGAAAGCGTCGTCCAATGGCGGCACTGGAACTGGAACTGGAATGGGAGCTGGAGCTCTGACAATTCATAAGTTGCGTGAATGGCATGGAAATGCATTTAGCAATAAATTTTTGCTATTCACAAACGTGGGCATCTCATTGACATTGAGCTCAGTGGGCGACATTCTGGAGCAGCAACTGGAGCTGTATAATGGCGAAATCGTGGAATATTGCGGCACACGAACGCGTCACATGGCAACGAGCGGTGTCACCGTGGGCATCATCTGTCACTATTGGTATCAATTGCTGGATAGATATTTGCCAGGTCGCAGTATGCGTGTGATTGCCAAAAAGATAGTGCTCGATCAGGTCATTTGCTCGCCACTGTACATATCGGCATTCTTCATAACGCTGGGCATACTCGAGGACAAGGACGCCAGCGAGGTGTGGGCGGAGATCAAGGAGAAGGCCTGGAAACTGTATGCGGCCGAATGGACTGTGTGGCCGGTGGCGCAATTCGTCAACTTCTATTGGGTGCCCACACACTATCGCATCTTCTACGACAATGTGATCAGTCTGGGCTACGATGTCTTCACCTCCAAGGTGAAGCATGCCTCCTAAAAGCCTAAAACTCACAAATAATTTATTTTAAATGCACACATCGTATGTAGGCTGTCATCGATAGCGCTCGACTATCGATATTTAACTGATGTCCTTTCTATATACATATATATATATATATTTTTTTTGTATAAATATTGTAAATACTCTGTATAAATATTAATTGCAATTTAAAATGCAACACAAGCTGCCAATTTAATTTTATGAACCAAACGAGCAAATGAATACAACGGCAATCGATCAATCGATTGGTAAATTGACTATCGCAAATTGGTTGCAAAACAAACTAGTGGGTATAGCGGCTGTAAGAGATTCTGTAATTATTTTATTAAAACACAAAAAAAAAACACCAAAACACTCAATTTTAATATAAATTTTTTTATTTAAAATAAGAAACCCACTGTACAGCATATGTAATTATGTGTAATTAGGTGAGGTGCGTCTGATGCAATTTTTGGAGTTTTCAGATCGATGCATGCTGTGCTGGTCAGGGGTGGGAGGGAGGTAGCAACAGCAATCGACAGTTACACACATCGAGTTCAAATCAAAAACCGGTTGGACACACCTCCCGCAATGGAGAGTGAAGGATTTTCGAGTCCAACGACCGCAACGTCAACAAAATTCGATCCGATGCTGTCCAATTTTGGGCTTGTGCAATGATTCTTGGTTCTTGTTTTGTTGACGTTTCGGTCGTTGTTTTTTTTTTAATGGCCTATACAAGAATTAGTGACATTTTATCAGCGAAAAGCTACTTAATTCATTGCAGCTTTCGAAATTATTAATGTCAAGAGTTCGTTAGTTATATCGTAAATGAGAGCTCGCAATCGTATCTGAAACGGACGATTGAAACGGAGGCTATAATTAAAATTTGATGCTTTGCTTTTTACATATATCTCTTTACGAGGTACATATACATAAGTCTAGTGACGAAAACATTTCCATGCCCAAAAATTTCTGATATCCAATTTTTATACATGTTGATAACAATATTAAATTTTACATATACATTTTAAAAGCAAAAAGTTTTCCCCAATTGTGAAGACTTTATAAAAAAAACCTATTTTGCGCAGTGCCGAATGCAAATTTTTTTTTTGTAAAATACTAATTTATGTGTTACATTTAATCTTTGTGATTACAAAATTTGTTATTAAAAATTTTGGGAGCATGGTAATGTTTTCGTCACTACATTTTTATCTCGTCGAAGTTTTTTTTTGGATTTTCACATACACGTATAAAAAACAAGCAGAACAGTCGAGTGCACTCGACAGTAATATACCCTGTGCCTAGTCCCCTGCACGCCAAAGATTTGATGCCCATGCAATTCATATACTTATCCTTATATTTCGTTTTTGTGGCAAATACATATGTACATATATAAATATAAATACATATAAATACATAAAATTTGCATGGTATACTTAAATTTTAAAAATTTATTAAAAGTAAAAACAAGTGGGAAAGGCTAAAGTCGAGCGCCCGACTTTAGGATACCCGTTACTTATTTTAATGAATTCTTTAATATTTTTTATTGCATGCTTTTAGGCACTTATATTTTTTAAAAACTTTAATTAGCCATTACCACCTTTCTGTTTGTCCGCTCTTGTTACGATTTAGTAGGATGATAGGTAATAATAGTAGTTAACGATAATTAGTAAAAAAATTATAATTTCTAACTGTGCGTGTGATGGTTTTTTGCGATTTACAGAGGCGGAAAAAGGCGTGGCAAAAATTTGAAATAAACTTGACCTGCGTGGGGTTCATAGAAGTCTGTGTGCCAAATTTGGTTGCTCTAGCTCTTATAGTCTCTGAGATCTAGACCCTCACACGGACGGACAGACGGACATGGCTATATCGACTCGGCTGTTGATGCTGATCAAGAATATATACTTTATAGGGTCGCAGATGCTTCCTTCTCCCTGTTACATACATTGCAACGAATACAATATCCCCTTTTACTTATTTTTATAAGTAACAGGTATAATAATGAAAAACACAACAACAAAAATTGTCAACTAAAGGAGGAATCGAACCGTTACATACTTTTCAACAAACTTAACATAGACGCAGGGTATAAAAATATGAATGACAATGTCGGGAATGACGCAGATGAATGTGCACGCTTACGCTTCTAAACTGCTGATAAGTTTAGAAGCTCCCTGATAACGCGTCGCTGATAGCTGATAGCGCGACTCTTTGGTGTCTCTCTTTCTCCTGTATCAGCAAGCAGTCAGGAGGAGAATGCGATGCGGAGCAGGAGATTGTCAAGAGATAGCAATTGGTTAGGCAGCAACACGCCATTCCATTCCATGCCATGACACGCCCAACGGTTGCTACCTACAATTAATTGACTTTACAAATTTTGTTGTATTTTTTTTGTTTTTTATTTTGCCGCAGTTAATTATAAATCAGAAAACCCATCCAACGTTGATAAGACGCCGCACACTGACAATGAGCACTAACAACACGGGCATAAATCACAAAAATATGCTTTTATATGCACAGAGCAAATAAACTCAAGAATTTTGTACAAATTCGAAGCTTCAAAATTGAGAATCTCAAGAATCTTTTTTCCGAAATCGAATTTCTAAGTAGAGTTTTTAAACTTAAAAGTAATTTCGAAACGTGATTGATTTAAATACATTTTAAACTTGATTTCTATTCCTTTAACTTTTTTTAATGAGTATAAGAACTTATTTAAGTAAGAAACTTTAAACATGATTTCTATTCCCTAAACTTTATAAATGATAACAAAAACTTGTTAAAATTTGAGCATGATTTTTGAAAAAATTAAGAAAATTACTGGATCTTGATTGTACGAACTTATTCTGTGAGTTTTCCTATAAAGAACGAATTGAACCTGAGCTTGTGTATTAATTCCAGGTATTTTTTAAATTTATGCGAATTTTTAGTCATTTTTGTAACTTATTCTGTGTGATTCTCTATAAAGAACGAATCGAACCTGAGCCTTAAACTGATGTTATTGGAAAGAATTATCTTATTCATTTCTATATAAATTAAGAATTTTACTTCATCCCAGGTATTTTTTAATTTTATACGAATTTTTAGTAAATTTTGTTAGGTATATATGTAGCTAAAGAATTTCAAATACTTAATTCAAGTTCTTTTGATATTAGCTTTCGTAAGGTATTTTTCGCTTTATGTACTTATATGTATGTGTTTGAAAACACTTCATAACCATTAATGAATTAGCTATCAGTTTCTGTGGGGGGTATGACTAAACAGGAACTCTTATCAATTCTCAACTCTTTAACAATTCCACTGCCCCCTTTATGCTTGACATTGATCATGAAATTGGCGAAAAGAATTTTCAAATAACAATAAAAATCACAAAAAAAGAAAATAATAAATATACTGCAGCACTTAAATGATACGTTCACATTATGACGACCTTGATAGTGAACTAAGACTGAGATAACAAATATTTAAGAGCCAAGTCTCTGGACTCGGCATCGGTAATTCG
The DNA here is from genome assembly GCA_035047525.1 of Drosophila quinaria. Classification (NCBI taxonomy): domain Eukaryota; kingdom Metazoa; phylum Arthropoda; class Insecta; order Diptera; family Drosophilidae; genus Drosophila; species Drosophila quinaria. Next base: position 37,436,586 of record JAWNPO010000455.1, read on the forward strand.
GTAACGACTCTCACTCACTCAATATCGGCTGCCCAGCAACAAGTGTCCCAAGTCATTTGCCCAGACTCATGAATACATCTTTAGTAGCTAATTTCAATATATATATATACTCGTATATATTTTATATACTATATCTCGAAGCGTCTGTCGATGAGTTTAGCATTTTGATCAGACTCATTTTTATACACTGAATGGGCGAAATAGGGTATAATGGTTTTGTGAAATGTATGTAACTAGCAGAATGATGCGTGACAGACTTTTTAAAGAATATATGCATCTATCTATGTATTATATAAATCTCTCTGTGTCCTGACTCACAGACTGAGAATCAACGTATAGGCTAAACGCTTAAACCTAGAAAGACGAAATTTTCACACAATAATTTCTTGGTATGGAAAACTTTTTTAATTCTTAAGATATCCCAACCAAACTCACAGATTGTGTATTTTCAAGTGCCCAAATTTGGTCAAAATCAGATTACTATATCATACAGCTACCATAGGATTCAGATAAACCTTTACTACAAAACTTACACATTAGCTCTTCTTGCCAAATCTCGACTATTCCGGTAAATTTAGCTTTTTCACCTCCAAATCTGGCTGTAGTACATATACATATATTCTTGATCAGTATTAATAGCCGAATACATTTAGTCTTGTCGATCTCAGAGACTTTATGCATCAGTATGCAGGTTCCTAAATACCAGATGCAGAATATAATTAAGCTTAAACTCGAAAACAATTTTAAATTTTATTGGATATCTCTATCAAACTGACAGAATCTTTATCTGAGAAGATCGTATACAGTCTGACTAAATTTTGTTCAAAATTGAGCTATTTTAGAAAAAAAAAACAGAGTATTAAATACCCGGCATGTCGACATAATATTTCTTTCTTGTTTTTTTTTTTGCATATCGAAACACGACAGAGCAACTCCAGCGGACTTGGCAATTTGAAAACCGGTTATCCAAAGATTAATTTCCTTTCCTTATGTTACTTTCGGGGCAGCTGGAAGAGGAAGAGAACCCGAAATCTGCTAGTATTCAAAACTGGATTGTTTGACGCAAAAGTAAATTAAACCAAAAAAAAAAGAGTCCAAAAAAAAACAAAAAATTTGCGAAAACCTCAACGAATTTCGATTAAAATTCGATTATTTTTTATGGCTTAGATTTAATATGGTAAACGTTTCAAAATAATCAAACGGTTTTAATTACCGATTGGTGCATTAACTGTAACTGTAGCCGTTCTAGTTTTCAGTTTCCGTTGCCTGTGATAATGTATTTATAGTAAAGATGATCAGTTTATTTTTGGTCGAAACGAATCAAATCGATTAACTATGGATGAGTATTAAAATAAGTACATACATAAGTATGTCTGATTTGTACACTTTCCTTATATTCTTAAATATATCGTATCGAATTGAATTCTTTTATATAATGTAGATATTTATAATCTAAAATGAGCCAACAATTAGACGTATTTGTAACTCGATTACAAAATTGATAACACACACACACACGTACATACATGCATGGAAAACTGTTGCCAATGCTGTAATTCTAACCTAAAAACATTACAACTTGTTTTCGAGTTCACAAATGACGTGCGGTTTTTTATTGTTGGCATCGCCATTGACCGACCGATCGACGATCGTACTGAGAAAATAAACAACAACATAAATATATGCATACTCATATACGTACATGCTTCAAATGTAGTAGGACAGGTTGAAGTAGAGCAAACCTGACGCTGACATACCCTGTTATTATTATTCTTAAATATTAAAAAAATATTTTAAATTAAAATAAAAAAATGCAGTTAAAATATTTATAATAGAGTTGTGAGAGTCTAGTAGCTTCTATCAGTTTCATATTTTGGGGGTTTCAATTTTAGCGGGCTTTATCGATTTCCCGCTAAGCTAGCGATTTTTTTTAAAAAGTCGTAAAAAAAAGTTTTTGGTTTTTTTTTTTATCAAAAATAGGTCCTTATTTTAAATATTGAAGCTATATCAACGCTTTGATACAAACAAACAAACAGTGAGACTGAATTTTCATCTCATTTTGAGAATTCCACTTAAAATTTCAAAATTGATTATCTTTTGGTTGGATTTTGATGATCAATGAATTATATAAATTGTATGTTATACACTTACATACATTTGTTGTAACGAGCTGTAAATAGTTATTTAATATTTACGTACCTATTTCGAAATTTTTTTTATTTTCTTATGCACATACATGTATGCTGAGCCCGTAAAACATTTATTTGAATTATTTTACTTATGTATGTACATATAAACCGCATGTTACCGCTTACTTTGTACCCCCTGTACTTGTTCAAGTGCAGGGTCTAAAAATCCGTTTATTTACATGATGCCAGGCCCTCCGCTGCTGCTGCTGCTTCCCGCCAACAACCACCCCACCGCCCCCCGTCGCCGCACAAACGTAAACGAGGGCGCGCTCGCAAAAAACGCGCGCGGATTGGCCAATTTTCTGGGCTCGTCCGTTGTGCCTCTCGCAGTATGATAAAATATAACCACACACACACACAGACGCATTAGTATTGTGCATACATACATACAAAACGCCCGATAAATCAGAATAAAGAAAACGCGTTAAGCGAAAAAAAGAGCGCAGATCGTGTGGCAATTGCGGTGGGGGGTCGGGGGAAGCATTCGAAGAGCGGAACACGCGAAATAAACTTTTGTAAAGAGCAAAAAGAGCTGAGCAACTTACAGAAAGAAAACAGGTATCGATACATACATACATACATGGATACATGACTACTATGTCTGTATGTATGTATGAATATGAGCAGCATTTAAATTGGACACTTGTCTGTATGTATGTATGCACATAAATATGTATGCCACATTGCACACTTGTTTGTGACCGATTTGTTGGCCGAGCAGATTTTTGTGGAACTGTTTCTAGGGCTGTGGTGCCACGCGCAACCACTATGTAACTGTGTGTGCGTGTATGTGTGGCTCTCCATATCTTATGAACAACAGCAAAACAAGTCCAACTATTACAGAACTCACTTTCATATACCTGCACTATTCGCCACTTTATATGTATGTATGTAAATAGGCATACACGATCAAAATATTTGATAATCAGTGTTGCCAGGTGTTTAGCTCCGTATAAGCTAGATCTTGAGTAAAAAAAACTTAAAAAAAAAGCTAAAAAAGAAAATGTAAGAAAACATACAATATCATTAGGTTTTTGTTGAAATTAAATAAGTTAACATATCATCGAATTAATTAGTCTCTTTCTCACTTAAATATTAATCTTTTTTTTCATAAGACTAACATATTTTTGTGATTTGTGAACTATTGAGCCCATTGATGATAAATGTTTTTTGGATTTCGCATGCTGCCTAATATCAAAAACTTTTTCAACTATTGTAGAATTGCTAGTGGTGCTTTCCAGCCAAATACCATCGCTTAAAAAAAAAAATTCACGATTATATAAATAAAGTTCACGGTACAATCAGTAAAAAAGAAAAAGCTTCCATAATTTTTGTCCTGGAACATTTTAAAATTATAAAATATTACGTTGATGTCAATAAAACGCATTTATTGCTAGAATATGATAGATAGATGCTAGATTTATGGCTATAAGCAATCTGCAAATTTTATAAGCTGCTCCGTTTTCAAATAAGCTAGATCTAGCCTGAAATAAGCTAATCTGGCAACACTGTTGATAATAGAAAACTCTAGGGCTCCAAAATCGTTACTGACGTCATGCACTTTGATCGTGTCCTGACCTCTTAAGTAGCATCGATATTGACAGTAATCGATATTTTAAAAAAAAGAAGAAAAATCAATCAAATTGATTTTGTTAGCTGCTAAAAGGAATCGGCGTGCTAACGAGGAAAGTCAACATAATTAAATTCCACTCAAGTGCCATTAAATAGTGGCTGCAAATAGTATGCAACTGAGCACAGTTGGGTTGGTAAGTTTTTTATTTTGGATAGCTCACAGATATACCCAATTGCTTGTAAATTAACGTGTGCCGTATGAAGTAAAAGCTTGTCTAAATAAACAAACAACAGAAATTCAAAGCTCACACCGAGAGCCACACGTGTCGTCAAGATATTTGCAAGCGAAGAACTCATGTTCAAATACATGCATTCATACAAATGTACCCAGTTATACTTGTATGTGTGTGTGTGTGCGACTTGAAAGCAAGATCTTTGCTTATGTAACCTCTTGTATGTATTGTAGATATGTACCATTTATTATTTATTTCTTAGTTGTATTTATTCTTCAACACGTGAGTTAAACGCGAGTTCTTAAAAATACGTATTAAAAGGTCATAAAATTTTATGAAAGAGGATCATAAAAAAACCGGTTGTTCAGATGAGTGAGCGAGACAGTAAACAAAAAAAAAAAAGAATTATCAACATACTCCCGCATACTCCCCCCCTCCACTTTCTTTTGCCCGGTGAGCGTGTGTGTGAATTGACCAGAGTTGCCATTTAACCTTGAATGTGCTGCAATCAAGACGGAAAAAAAGCAAAAGGAATTTCTTAGAAAGCAAAACATCGAGTAGTTTTGTTGGGAAAATAAAAAATATCAATTAGAGAGATAGTCGGGACAGCTGGTAAACATAGAACGTGGAGCTGATTTTTTTTTGCCATTTTTTTTATCGTATGATCTATTTTTGAATGCCAAAGCCAAAGCTCGACAGTGAACATGAAAAAAAGACCAGGGCTACGCGGCCTTGAGTTCGCATTTTAGACAAAAACAGAATCAGCAACAGAAACAGAAACAATAAGAACAACAAAAATCAGCGATGGAGAGAAACAACAGCAACAACAGAAAGAAAAAAAAGAAAGAATTATTGGGGAAATTTACGTCGCAGTGCGCAACAAAATAAATCACATAGCGCCTACGATTTTAGGTATCATTAAAAGATCAGACTAATATAATAAGTATGTAGACATGACTACATATGTACATATGTACAAACATGTCTACATATGTAGATGTAAGAATTGTGAATGAAAAGATATGAAGACATCTAATACCATAATATGATATTAATGTCAATTAACTAAACAAAATTAGGTTGAACAAAAAAAAAACAAAAATTTTATATATCATATAATAAAACAATATCATAGCTTTAAAAATGACTCCAACATTTAAATTATTGACTCTTTATTGGCTCGTAAAATATTTCACTGGTGCTATGATTTCTTAAAAATTGATAAAACTTACTATTATTTATTATTATTATTTAGTTTTAAGCAATTTTCAAAAAATCATAAAAAATACTAGCGAAGAGATTTTTGAACATTTTTTTTGCAGTCACTCCTAGAATTTTTTGAAGAATTTTGTTTGCATCAAAACTTTTTTTTTTTTAAATCGAGGAAAAAGGTTTAAAAGTAGAGCTTTACAAAAATTCTAAATATGCAATAGGTACTTAATGGGCTAAGGAAAGTTTTGTAAAATTCAAACGCAATTTTAATGAAATTTCCATCGATGCCAAAATGTACTTGAAGTAGGTTCAAATTATGAGTAGATTTAACTTTATATGTTGTCAAAATAAATATGCCGACCAGTGCAAATAAACATTTTATATTAAAAACGAATTCAGATTCAATATTGATTATACCAATTTTGTTTATATTTTGTTAAAGATTTGTTTTATTTGATCATAATATTATAAAGCTAATTTGTAATTTTCTCTATTGTCAAATCAATCTAAAAATGATTAATAAAAGCAAATACCTGCACAAAATAAATTAGATTTTGTATCTCTGATCCAATATCGATTATTACAGTTTATTGGATTTTTGTTAAAGTTGTTTGTTTGCAATTTAATGTGATTAAAATGTCAAGTGCGTAAATTGAGTATATATTTGATTGATTTGCTTACCCTACAGTATATCTATACTTATGGAAATTTATAAAAGTGGGTATGATCAACAAGACTTGTATGCCTTTAATTTGAAATCATTAGGTACAAATTTAAATGTTAAGAATATATATTAATTTTTTAGTCGGACAAAAGGGACTTGCAAGATCATTTTGGGAATGAACATCGTATTGTCATTATCATTGTCATTGTCAGGTGTTTCTCTGATAAAAAAATAAAAAAACAAAATAAAAAACTGAAACTACAATCCGATCGCGATCATGTGCTCAGTCCAGTTCGTCGAAAGTTATTTACTTATCTTTTATTTTTTCTATTTATATTTCCTTTCGCGCGTGTTTCCCTTTTCTGTTGTTGTTTTTTTTTTTTTTTTTTCTTTTATTATTTATTTTATATTTTATCTGTTGCCTGCTTTATCTGCACTTGATGAACGAACGGGCCACAACTATTTGCACAATAAATATCGTTTTACCTAAGCCCGGAAATTTCTAGGTATCAACAGTTGAGTTGAGTACCAAATGCCATAATGTTGATATATCATTATTATTAAGTATTATTCCTCTTTAGTTTTTTTTTTGTTTTTTTTGCTTCAACGCTAAAAGAATGCGCAAACAAACGTGGCCAAAATGATTCTCATTCCACTGAACACTGAATGTAGGGGGTGTGTGCTGTCTGTTTTTGTGTTGCCTGTTTATTCTAGCTATATATATATATTTCTTTTTTTTTTGTTAATATATTTTTACACCCTCTGACGTAAATGCTGTCTAAAAAAGCAGCAGCAAAAGAAAGAAAAAGTTTTGCCAAAGATTTCGCACAATAATCGAATCATTCAAGAATCAGAATCGCATGTGAAACCGCGTGATTTTATGCTAAATAATTGAATAGGACATGGAAAGGCCATTTAACGTTTATTTAGCATTCAAAGTTTGCATTTTTTACAAAAGATTGCATAACGGTTTTGTACAAAAGATTCTTAGTAAATTTTATCTAAAGCTCGACAAACTTATTCTTCTTAATATGAAAGTTTATTTGGCGATAGTTTGTGTATTTGACCATCCCTAAGAGATAACAGATGCAGTCTCTTAAATCATTGAGAACTGAGATTCTATAGCTATAGTTTTTGCTAAAAAACGATTGAGTTATATCATGCCCCTTAAGCTATAAGAGCTTTATAATCGTATTAGCGAGTTAAATAAATATTTTGCGTATCCGAAGTGAAAAAGACGATGGTATAAAACAGCGGTGGGCACAAAATCTGAATTCGTTAGCAGCCGCTGGCTCCCGGAGCCATTGTTTGCCCACCGCTGGTATAAAAGAACTGCTTTTTTAAAAAAGGTTTCGGCTAAAGAAATAATTCAATAATAAGTCTCAATATCAATATACAACAATATGCAAAAACTTGAACAGCGATTCAAGCCTAATGTCATCTTTGAGACGCTAGAACCAGTTGAGAATTTTAAGCGGCAAAATTAACAGAACAGCTATAAAGCTGATGTAGCATGTGTTGTTGTTAAATTAATTTCAAGCTATTTTTGAGAAAAAAGAATTCCAAAATTACAATATGCCACTATTATATTTTATAACGATGTAATATAAACTTATAAATATTGCTGTTAAAAGGCAATAAGTTGACTTTTAATATGGTTACCGGTCAGTCAAATTGTTAAATAGAAAACAAGAAACGTTTTTAAGCCCCAAGTATATATTTTCGCTGCCAAGTATTATCTACTTGGAATGATAATGATATATTGGCTATTGAATCGAGCAATCAACAATATTTATACGTACTTAAATGTTGAAAAAGACTTTGATTGCATCGTTGTTCGAACCCTTTGGCCCGATTGAAATGCATTTGCATCCCGATGCAAAAACAAATACAACAACAAACAAATAGGGGCTCCATCAACATTCTAGAGTCTAGACATTACCTCGACATAGTTGGAATATATTTATGTACGTACGTAAGTGCGTACGACGTACGTAAGTAAACGTCGACTTCATTCCAAATGCTATTCCGTTTCCAATAACGCATGCTGATCAATGGAAACAAACGATCGATCGACTCTACTCGACGATCATTCGTTTACAATTTCCTTACTTACTTAGCATTATATATATACTTATATATTCTCATTTTCATACAAAAAGTGCCTTTTTTGCCATTTTCAAAATATTATAAAAAATACTAGCAAAGAGATATTTGAAAATATTTTTTTTTTTAAATCGAGGAAAAAAGTTGAAAAAGTAGAAGTTTACAAAAAATCAAAATTTTCAATGGCTTAAGGAAAGTTTTATGACATTCAAAAGGAATTCGAATGAGCAAACTTTGCATGAAGTAAGTTCAAATTATGAGTGGAATTTACTTTAAGGGGTCTTCCCATTCAAAACCCGTTTTTTGGACCCTTTTTAAAAAAATTCTTATTTGAAAACGCAAAGAATAATTGAAAACTTTTTTTATTTATTGTATTACAAAAGGTTCAAAGTAAATAAAAAAAATTTTTTTGCTGTTCAAAAAGTAATGAGACTTCAAAGTTGGTGGTGAAAAAAAAAAGGTTTGGTCACGGCGGCCACGATTCCGGGTCTCCGAAGCGTCCGAAATGAAAAAAAAAACGGGGTTATAATCAGTATAGATGTTATTCTCGGGTGAACCTCAAGCTTAATTTTGTGATTTTTTTTGACAAAATGGCGGCCATTCAAAAAAAAAATTTCAATTTCGGGCTTGTTTTTTTTTTTTTTTGTAGTTTAGTGTAAAAAAAAAATAGTAAAAAATTTTTTAAAATTGTGGTCGAGGTTCACCCGAGAATGGTGACAATTCTGCGTCGATTCCACTTTGTTTCATGAAAATCGGTTCAGTTGAACTGGAGATATCATGGCCGCCAGTTCGAAAAACGTGGTTTCGAGATAAACGCGTTTAAAGTTTTGACTTCACATGCCTTAACATTAAAATTGATTCACAAAAAATGCTGTATCTTCTAAAGTATTTCGAATTTGTAAAAATCCTTTAAGGGGCATATTCACAACTACCCAAGCTATAAATAAATGCAAAAAAAAAAGTCGAAAAAAAAGTTGCTCAATGAGAAGTCCCCCTTAAATGGTGTCAAAATACTTATGCCTATGATGATGATGCCAAAAGAGTTTTTTTTATATATTTATATGTAAAACTTAATATTATTCGTCACAAAATTGGATATCAGAAATTGTGGGGCATGCAAATGTTTTCGTCACTAGACTTTTACCTCGTAAAGAGGTTTTTTTTTATAAGATAATTGATAACGTTAATTATGAAAAAATATGTTAAATTCTAAATACTTATTGAATTTATACAAAATAAAAATTCCCACATGTTGATGGACTTAAGGATGGGGTTTTATTGTTTTTGTGAGTGTGGCGGGGAGAGGGAAGAGGGAGAAGAAAAGGGGAAGCCTTGATTCGAAGAATGCCAGCTGACAGCTCGATGACGTGCTTCTGGTTATCAAGGTAAAGACACAAGCAAGCAAAACAAAATACAATAACAATATTAACAATAACAACATTGACAACAATAATAATAACAACAAAACAACTAGAAATATTCTCATATTGCGCATACGACGCGTGCGCTGAGTCGCACATAATAAAAAAATAATAATGAATAATAAAAAAAGTGGGCCCGTTTGCTTAAAGAACGCGCCTCCAAAAGCATACATATATATATATACACACACACACGTATGTACATATATAAAAGTAGTTGTTGTTTGTTGATTGAATTGAATTGAATTGAATGTCAAAAATGCAACTGAGATTTGCATCAAAGTATCTCAAAGATCTAATGCTGAAATGCATGTATCTAACTCTTTTGCAATTGTGTAATTTAATATGATAGTTAAGAAACACACACACGTGCTGTAAAGAAAAAAAGTGCCTAGTGACGAAAACATTTTCATGCCCCACAATTTCTGATATGCAATTTTGTGACGAATAATATTAAGCTTTACATATAAATTATTTAAAAATCAAATTATTGTCACTGGGCACATTGCGTTAAATATTTCATACCTAATAAATAGTACTTTTTTGCGCAGTGCCAGTGACAAACTACAACATATTGAAAACTAAAAAAAATCGTTAGCGGCGTTTTCTCAAAAACCGCCAAAATGTGGGGCAAAATACCTTATTTCACCTGTGAATTTTTACCTTTTTACTTAAAATAAAAACTTTGATGGTAAGTCCTTCGAAAAACCTTTTAAACTATATATAGATCACATCCGTAGCTTCTATCGTTAGAACGCTATATTAATTTTAGCGATTTTTAGCGATTTCCCGCTAAACTAGCGTTTTTTCGAAAAAGTCGTGGAACAAACGTTTCTAGATTTTTTTCCGGAACAAGTTCTCATTCAAACTTTTAAGCTAAATCAGCGATTTGATAAAAACAAACAGACAAACTGACTTTTCATCTCATTTTCGGAAGGCCACTAAAAATTTAAAAATAAATTATCTTGTGTACCAGTGGTCGGATTTTGATGATCGAGGTGTCATTCGACGCGTATTTTTAATTTGTATAGTACAAAATTAAAAATAAATTAGAAAAGGGTCCAACGGCCCCATTTGCTTCAATAATTTACATTTTTCCCTTCCACTAACACCTGTTTATCTCACGAGCCAGGTGAGTTTCCAAAAGTCTTAGTATGCACATTTGTAATTGATTGTTTAATTGATACCTTTCGATCGGTATATAACTCGACCCGATCGGACAGTCATAGCAAATTTTCCATTCTTCCTGTGTATATATGCCAGTCGCCTTCGCACCATTCGTGCTGCTTTCGTCACTAGCGCGGACTGCTGTCCGCAATGATACAGCCAAGTTGCTTTGGTATATGACAGTCATTTATCAACTTGTTTTTGTCATATGACAAACAACCACAAGAATAACAAGAACAACAACAATTGCTCGTGTCAACAACAATAATAATAGACTCGTGCATGAGTACATATACATATATATATTATAGATACATGCATACATACATATCGGACAATACAGAATGCTATACATATATCCAATTTAAGTACACTTGAAAAAATATGTCATTCTCAAATTTTAAGATTGATTTAGTACGAAACGATCTGTACCAGTTTAATTTTTCATGCTTCCGTCTTATAATTCTCAACTGGTTCTAGCCATTGAAATATCTAAATACGGAGCCTTTTTCGGTAGTTAGTTTTTAAGATTGAACCAATTTGAATAATATGCGTCTTATAATTCTCAACTGGTTCTAGCCACACAAACTAACAAAATCTGAAATATGATTGAAATTTGGTATAAGTTTTAAGCTTGTGTTTTTTTTACACGCTTAAATTAATAGCGAAAAAAAAGGTACTTAAAGTAAAAGTAAAATATCAGCCAAATTTTATTTTTGGACTTGCAAATAAAAATTTTAGAAATTCTTGAATATCCTCTGTTCTGTTTTTTTTTTTCTGAGTGTAGCTTGTTTATTTCGATGCTTTGCACTTGAAGTATCTACGCATAAATGAACTGAAGAAATCACTCGTAAACACACACGTTCATGTTTATAGTATATATGTATGTACTATATACTAATTTTAGTCTTTTTGTTTACCTCTTGCAATTCTCTTTTTTCGCATTTACATTGTCGTCACATCGTCGTTTTTTCAGCCTGTTGATTGTTGTGTTTACTTCTTTATTGAGTTTAGAACGCAAGAACAAAACCTTGATTTTGATTTAATTAAATTAATCACTCGCTATATGTTTTATATATGCATACATACATAGTATATATCGGTAGTGCACTCGGGTTGCAAATCATTTTTTGCAAAACAATGTAATTACTTGTTTTCAATGTATTCAACTGATATGCTATCAACTTGCATCGAATTCCAAATCTTTTAAAGCTTCTAAATAAGTGCATAGATATGGAAGTAAACAAATTTTTTTTTTCCGAAGCAATCTTAAAAATACAAAAAAATTATTGTTTCAAACTAGACGAATATTAAATTAAGTATAAATACCAGGGATTAGTAACCGTTTCATTAATAAGGGTTAATTTCGGTTTTTCATACATCGAAAAAAAAATTATTTTTAATTTTGAGTTTTAAATGGAATTTTCTTAAGTTTAATTTTGAATTTTTGTTTATGATATGAAGATCGAAATAAAATAAATTTGTTAAATGAAATGTTGAAATTGTTAAAATGTAACTAAACTACATCAAACTAAAGAATAAGAAAGTAATGCCTTTTTAATTTTTATTTTTTTTTTTTTGTTATACTATTAATGTGAACCGAAACCATACCGGTATTTCGAAAACAAAAAATTCAAAAACCGGTTCACCGTTACGAAACCTTTATTAAAACAAACCTATATTCGTTTCGGTTTTAATCCCTGATAAATACTTTTGTTATAAATTATGATTAAATTGAGCAAAAATTAAAAAACATTACCAAATTTATGCTTAAGTTAAAAAAACAATAACTGACGAAGCTTTTTACTCGAATTTACAATATTCTTTCTTAACGAAAAACTAACTTGACGACAATTTACAAAACTGAACAAATAAAATAATAAACTAAACAAAAAAAAAAAAAAGAATAAATGGGAAACACAAGTGAAATATTAGACATGTTGAACTTGAAATGAGGTGTTAAGATTATTAAACTGATAAGGATGAGTTAGGTACTGATTAAGGATAGATTACATTTAATTTATTTATATAAATAATATAATATAGGTGTAAATATAGAATTAAATTGCTGACGATTAACATTGTCATTGTGCCCTAAGGAGCTTTTTCCCGGAGCCATTGCGTGCCCACCTCCGATTTAAGGTATAGATTTACAACTTGTTGTTTTTGAAGCACTACTGATTAAGGATAGATTACATTTAATTTATTTATATAAATAATATAATATAGGTGTAAATATAGAATTAAATTGCTGGCGATTAACATTGTCATTGTGCCCTAAGGAGCTTTTTGTTGTTATCGTTAGCAGCCGCTGGCTCCCGGAGCCATTGCGTGCCCACCTCCGATTTAAGGTATAGATTTACAACTTGTTGTTTTTGAAGCACTAATCCTTGACACGCTGTCTCTACAAAGGAAGGTCACACACACGCACACAGACAACGCTGACCCACTAAAAGCCCATTACAACATGTTTGGGGTCTATCCAATCCAACAACCCATTCCATTCCCTTCCCTTCCATTCATTGACTCAGTCATCCAGTACATTGACATTGGAAATACTTATACATATATGTACAGTGCACAAGTGTGTAAGTGTGTGTGTGTGTGTGTGTGTGTGTGTAGTAATAACATCGCGTGATCGCGATAAGCAAAGCAAAGAACACAGTGACAAAGAGAAGAAGGAGGTGAAAAATCAGCGGAAACGTTTGTTTGTTGTTTATCAGCTAGTTCCGTGAGAAGAGCAAAAACAATGTAAAGAGAGCGCAAGAGAGTCATGTAGTAAGAGAAACAACTCTTAGCTTACAACAAACGTAAGTAAAGGGAAAATGCAAATCATTATCATAATTATTTCCTGTTGACTACAATATGAATAACATGATGTTGAGTTGCATCAGCTATTTAAGTTTATGGGACATTAAATCAAAATACTTACGTATTTTCTAATAAAATTCTAGTGAAATATTATAGGGAATTACAGGCACACGCAGATACAGTAACTAACCCACTGCACTCAGTGTTAGTCTTATCAGTGGGAACTACCATACATTACTTAAAAGCCAAAACAACAAAATACTCAAATTACCGCTAGGAAAAAAACAACAACAACAAAATATGCGCATCATGTTGTCCAGGTGACAGATAAGCTAAAAAGCAGCAGCAAAAAATAAACACTATTTTAAGGAAAGGAAGCATGAAAACTAAAAAGAAGAAAACAAACATGTTTATTAAGGGGGCTGTGATGGTTTCGAAAATTACAAAAATGTGTTTTTAGAAAAAAAAAAGAAACAGAAAGTTTTCAACAACAACTTCAAAAAATTTCCTAATGTACATCAGTAAATTCTAAATTTTAAAGCTTTAGATTTAAATCTATCTTAAAAAAAAAAAATTCTAAAAAAAAATGATCGTCACAAGATTCAACCCCCTTTAAGTACTCTTTCCCCTCCTGCAGTTCCCATCAGGTAGTAACTTGGCAAATTGCGCTAACAAAAAAATAAGAATTAACCAACTGAAAAACTGAACAACACGTGTGCGTCAGAGTTTTTCAGTATTTTGTTTTCAGTTTTTCCGCAAATGCGCGACATTTCAATACCAACAATCCATAATAATGACAGCTAAATTGCTTATGACACAAACAAAAGAAACAAGTTCTTTCAAATATTAAACTTAGAAAACCAGCTAAAAAATAAATCATTATATGATTAAATTTTAAAAAGAAATTAGAAAGTTTTTTGAGTTATCTGACAAAAATTTTACAATTTCCCCAATTTAAAATATAATTGTTCGACTTATAAAGCGCTTGAAATAGTCACAAGTCACAAACCTAGTATACTTTGTATCATTTAGTGATTCTTGACAATGATATTCCCAAGATATCTATCTATAAAGAAGTGTTGTGTTTGCACTCTAGGCCTACACACACTTGCACTTGCTCTCTAATGGAAAAGTACACACGCAGCCGAATCGAACAAAGAACTTGAATTTTACGCCAAAAAGCCTGAAATTAAATATATACCAAAAAAGAAAAAAAAAATAAACATTAACTCAACTTATTTAAAAAAAAAAAAGGTAAAAAGCAGAAAGCAAAAAAATTTCAACGAAACGAAGCAAATTAAAATGGTATTCGGAAGAAGAATACTCGACTTGTAGATATTCTTTGATTATTTCGTAAGATACAAAAGTTTTCGATTTTAAGAAAGATCAGTTAAAATCAGGGATTAAAACTGAAACGAATATCGATTTCGGTTATGGTCGCATTTTAGTTTTCTGTTATCGGCTACGCAAGATCTTTGAATAAAGGTTTCGTAACGGTGAACCGGTTTTTATATGTTTCGGTTTAAAAATACCGGTACGGTTTCGGTTCACAAAAAAATTTTTGCAAAAATATAATTATATTAATAGTATAAAATTCATTACATTGGTAATGTTTTATTCACATATTCTTTAGTTTGATGTAACTTAGTTACATTTTAACAATTTTAATATTTCAATTAACACATTTATTTTATTTGCGCTTAGTGCTGTAAATATCGCAAATAAAAATTTAAAATTAAACATGAGAAAATTGAAATCAAAATTAAAAATGAAATTTTTTGTTTTGAATGTATAAAAAACCGAAATTAACCCTTATAAATGAAACGGTTACTAAACGGTAATTTCGGTTCATAGAATTTCGGTTTTAAGGTTTAGGTCAAATGAAAATTGATTTTTTTCGGTTACGGTTTCAGATACGGTCTTAAATTTCAATCGGTTTTTACCGGTTAAAAGTTAGGGCTTCGGTTACGGTTTTAATTTCTAGTTAAAATATAATATACACAATCTCAATTTTAATTTAATTTTAATACTTTTATTGTGTAACTTATCGAGTTTAAGACAGATCTGTAAATATATATTCATATATTCAAAATCAAAAATAGCTCTCAACTATTCAATATATGATACTTTGTGGCATACCCTTTTTCAATAAGCATAGGGTATAGCAATTTCGTTGACGGTAGGAATTTTTTTTGGGTTACGTCTCGTTTTCAATTCGTTCGCGTTCCTTCGTTCGTTCGTCATTTCGTTGTTTCGTCGTTCAGTTCGTCGGGTCAGCCGAAAAGCTGCACTGCGTCCAAATAAGTACGTGGTAGACGCTTATGCTTAACCAACGCCATCATCTCTTTACTCTCTCACCTCCACACACACCCACTCTCCGTGTGCCGTTCTCCCACGTTAGCGAACTTAAGTTGTTTTGTCTCCCTTGGCCGATCCGATCGATTGTCTTTGTTGCTCTTAAAATGGCTGCCCATCACATTGGCAAACGGTAAACGAGAGCGAGAGCAAGAGTACGCAACGTTGACTTCGTTGTCTCCGCGCTCTCTCTCTTCCATTCCGATCGTTTGCTGTCGTCGTCGCTGACGTTGATGTCGACGTCGCAACACGACGCGTCGTCATAATGAGGCGCTGCTCGGGGCCATACATAAAGGCGCGCATTGCGAAAGGAGCTCAGTTCTTGCAGAGACTCTGTGCTGTCCAGACGTACGCGCGACTAGGAAAAAAAAAGCAGCTAACGAAAATCTAAAACAAAAACAAAGCAGCATCCAAAGACCCCATCAAAATACCCAATATCGTATTTTTTTTTATTGTTTATTAATTTCATGCTCCCTGAACCAATCACTGGTTAGAAAACTAACTTGAAAACTTTGGTGAAAAGTCAAAAAAAAAAGTAGAAAAAAACACGTGCGAAAGGGAAATTAAATACTATACAAATACTATATCATACATAATTTGTGATTGTTGTTGTCGTGTGCAAAGCATAAACAATTCTCGCCGTGTGTGTATAATCGCGCGGCGTGTGTGTGTGTGAGTGTGCCGGAAAAGTTTTCAACGCTTTTCCTTTCGTTTGTTTTAAATTTCGCAAATTTTTTTTCAATTACAATTTTTGAACTCTTGCAAACATGACGACCAAGATGGCAATTAATGCAAAGGTTTGTAATAATATTCCATTTACTTGCTTTTTTATTTATTTTTATTAGTCCAGTCGAGTCTCTCTTGTTCCCTCGAAAAAAAAACCATAAAAAAAAAAAACGTATGAGAAAAACCCAAGTTTAGCGACTGTTATCAGTCAACAACACAACATAAAAATCGCAAAAAAAAAATATAACAATGTTGATAATAAGAAATAATTATTATAAAAATAACTATAGAAAATAAGTATAGGAAAATACAAAATAAAAATTATAATATAATTGACTATACAAACATGAAACAAAACAAAAAAAACCTGTTTTCCAGTCGCGTCTTTGAATCAAATTTACTTTCAGTTGGCAACAGGCAACATTTACAAAAATAAAAAAAATAAAAAAATCAGTAAAAAACAAGAACATTCAAAAAAAAAAACAAGACATATTGAATAAAGACAAAAGAAATTTGTTTTCCAGCCGTGTCTTTAACCCATTTTCTGCCGAACGGCAAATTTTTAATTTTCAGACCGTTCTTTTGTTGTAAACCAATGTATTTTATTCGAAATAAAAAATTAAGAAAATTAGAAAATCCACAAAATGCATACTCTGGTCATCCCAAACTGAAAAAATAAAAATTTAGTTTAGGCTTAATTTTAAAAAATACAGTTGAACTTCCCAAACTCGAATTTCTCTGTAACTCGAACTAAATGAGTGGCAGTAAAATTAATAATCTTAGGAAAAAGAACTCTTTAACTCGAATATCTCCCTAACTCGAACCTTTTCTTTGGATAATGGTGATTCGAGTTAGGGAAGTTCGACTGTATTTAAGTTTGAAAAAATGTGAATTTTAATTTTTTTTTTTTATTAATATAGTTTAAATGTTGCTCAAACTGATATTCGCATAATTAATTTGTTAGTTGCAGTTTGTATATAGTTTATATCAGCGGTGGGCACGAAATCTGAATACGTTAGCAGCCGCTGGCTCCCAGAGCCATTGCGTGCCCACCGTTGGCTTATACAGTTGAGATCAATAAAGTGGCACGCTTTTTAGAGATAATAGAAAGACGAGTACTCAAAAACTTGTTTATAAATAGTTTTGCTTTTCTTTTTTCGGTTTTTCGTGTTTTATTTATAAGTGTGTTTGCTTTATTGCATTCTCGACTCTTATCGTGACGATTTGCTTAACGATAAGAGACCTGAGAACCTGGCTGATGGCTGTGCGAAGAAGTCGTAGACATTTCGGCTCCGTCCGTCTAGAGTCTAGACGGTCTAGGCTCTACACTCACACACTTACCTTGAATACACGTATTTATGTTGTGCTTAAACTAGTTTTGGTTTTCAATTTGTCAAATATTCATGGCTTATGCAATGCGTCTTTTGGATTTCACCGATTTTCAGTGCTTATTTTTTGTTGTTGTAATAGTTTTGATTTTGGTTTTCCGGCATTCAGACACTTGGCACAACTATTTCATCATCATCTTTTATTTGAAAATTGCTGATCAACTGTTTTTAATAGATTGGTTTGTTTTTTTGTGATAAGCGTATTTTGAAATAGTTTATTAAATAGTTATAGTTCTAATATGCAACATTTGACCTCTGCGGTCTAAATCAGCGGTGGGCACGCAATGGCTCTGGGAGCCAGCGGCTGCTAACGTGCCCACCGCTGGTCTAAAGGAATCGCAGCATTCGAAAAAATAGTGACAGAGCAATTTGCAATTGATATTTCAAGTTGAATCTAAAGTCAATACAAAGAATTCCATTTGTAGTACAGAAATATGTGTAGAAACTTAAGAAATTTGTAAGTTTAATAGTAAAATCTATTTTTGTAAAAAAATAATTTTAGAGAAATGGAATGCCGATCTTGAGTCTAAGAATTGAATCGAAAGACACCAAAAACAAAACAATTCAAATGTATAAACCAATGAAATTGAATATATTGGAAGTGAAAAGTCAAAATCACCTGTATTCGGAGTATATGAAAAGCCTATGACTTGATCCCACTAATGAGATGCTAATATCTGGAATTAGTTACGTCAATTTATGTAATCGAACTTTAAAACTCGTAGTCCATGTGCCCGTGGCCTAAATAAGCTAACGTTTCTGAGAAGTGCTTAGAGAGGCAGCTTGTAAAATGGCGCAAAAATATAAAAAAAAAAAATACGACGGAGGTTATTGAACGAATGGGGGAATTTGATCTACATAGAATTCTATATAATATAAATGCCCACCTATAAATGATGTATGCATTTTTTTAGAGTCTTTTTTTATGCAAATCTGGTTGGTGGTTCGAGCTTGAGTGCGTCTGGCTTTTGGGGCCAACACGAATACGAATACGCCATTGACATGCAGCACAAATTTCGGCTCTTAGGCAATTTGCATACAAGTGAATGGATATGTTAATTAAAAAAAAAAAAAAAAATGATAAAACAGGTGGCAAGCAATTGAAATTGAAAATGAAACTTGATCAAGTGAATTCTTTAGCTTGAGTGCTTGACAATCTAAAAGTTAGATAGATAAGAAAACTTGTCTTGTTCAACTGTTTACAATCCTACCTAAAACATCATTTTTGGATACTATAAATACAGTCGAACTTCCCTAACTCGAATCACCATTATCCAAAGAAAAGGTTCGAGTTAGGGAGATATTCGAGTTATAGAGTTCTTTTTCCTAAGTTTATTAATTTTACTGCCACACATTTTTATTTCGAGTTACAGAGAAATTCAAGTTATAGAAGTTCGAGTTATGGAAGTTCAACTGTATATTTAAGGATTCGATTTTTCAAAGTCAAAAACAACAAAATAATTCACATGGAATATTAATTACAACTTCACTTATTTCGCTAGGTCGGCTCGCGCTGACGGCGACTTTTTTATTATTTTTTTTGTGTTGCTCACACATTTCTTTTAAGCTTTTCCCTCTATTTGTTTTGACTTTACTTATTCTGCACTTTAAAACGAGTGTGGCCTTCGGATTATAAAGCTCATGGCATAAGAAACACACAACTCATAACTCACATGCTGCACTATAAACACTGCTAATTTAGCAACAAAAATCACCAAGCATTGTTAATACATTTCAACAGGCTAATTACAATGCTAATAAATAGTTGAATATTCTCTACACACAAATGTATGGCATAATTTGCATAATTGCAGAAAACTTCCATCAGCTGATTTTATTTCAATGTAAATAATATAAAATCGATATTTTTATTTGTCTTGCGTTTTGTGAATAAATATTCGAATGCTTTTTACAGCTTATGCCCATTGAATTAAGATTCCAATTTAAACTTACTTTAAGTTTGCAATTTTAGTTTTGTAAAATTGTGTTCATATATTTTTCACCCGTCTAGCTCTTAGATTTTCAGTAATTAGGTTAAAGAATTTTATAGTTTTGAATTCATAAAGATGATAAATTATTTTATAGATCTAAACTCACTAGCAAGTCTTGTTTTCTAAAAAGGAATGCTGCTGAAAATTCTTATCCGTCTAGCTCTTACAGAATGTTAAAGGAATTTGAGATGTTAGACTTGTTTTCTAAAAAGGATTGCTGCTGAAAATTCTCAACAGTCTAGCTCTTTCCGTTGCCTGTTGTCCTCGTAGAGATAATATAGAATATTATTCATACAGATGATAGAGGATATTATAGATTTAATTACACTTGCACTGCCGTCTAGCTCTTAGCTGTCAGTCACCGCACTTTATAAACTCTTCTACAAATTGGCAACTTGATGCTAATCATACATGTGTTTTTATTTAAATTGTAGGATATTTTCCGCAACCAGCACCGATTAATCCGCTTCATCGAGCAGTCGATTCGCCTGTGCAGCAATCAATCCCTGAAGACAGCACAGCAGCAACAGCAGCAAAAGTCGTCGGCAAGCGACTTTGAGATAAACGCATCGGTCAACACACAATATACACATGCCCCGGAACCGATCAAGCATGACAAGGATGTGGGCGATATGTTCAGGGCATCACAGTTGTCGGTGCGATTGGCGACACCGCAACAGCTGCAGCCCAAGCCCGACAACGATGAGGAACTCGGCTTTGGCAAACTCTTCACCGATCACATGCTAAAAATCTATTATCACAAGAGTCTCGGCGGCTGGCAGAAGCCAGAGATTACGCCCCTGGAGAATCTAGTCATGCATCCAGCTGCCAAAGTATTGCACTATGCCGTTGAGGTGAGTGTGCTTGGAATTTAACAACTATTTGAATGCCCTTCTCTAGATCAGCCACTTTATTATCTAAAGGCCAATGTACAATGATTGATGAATCAAGGTCAAAGGGGATAAAAAGATGCGGGAAAGGCTTTAGTCAAGTTCCCAACCATACCCGTTACTTATTTAAGCATATTCAATTTTTTGCTGCATACTTTTAGGCACTCACATTGCTTGAAAACTTCAAACAGCCATTACCAGCTTTCTATTAGAATGATCTTGTTAAGATTTAGTAGGATGCTAGCTAATAATAGTAGTTAACGTTCATTACCTAAAATTTCAATATATAATATTTTTAATTGAGTACTTTTAGGCAATAACATTGCTTGAAAACTTAAAACAGCCATTACCACCTTTCTATTTGTCCGATCTTGTTGAGATTTAGTAGGATGATAGCTAATAATAGTAGTTATAGTATTATGGTACATTCAACGAATACATTATACCCTATTACATATTTTTTTAATTGACTGATATGCAAATTTTTTTTTTAACAATAATAACGAAATTTCTTTTATTTGGTAAGTGTGGAATCCGTACATACAAATTAGCAACATAACCAACACAGATTTGGTATAAATAGAATAAGGACCAAACCTCTTGCGTAACGCAAAGGACTTGCTGATATGCAAATGATTAGAATCTTGCTCTTTACTAATGAAAATTGTGTTTGCATTTCAGTTATTTGAGGGCATGAAGGCTTATCGCGGCGTCGATGGCAAAATTCGCATCTTCCGGCCGGACATGAACATGAATCGCATGAATTTGGCCGCTCAGCGTTCCGGTTTGCCCACGTTCGAGGGCAAGGAATTTGTGCAATGCCTGTCCCGACTGCTGTCCATCGACTCCGAGTGGGTGCCACACACAGAAGCCGCCAGTTTGTACATCCGACCCACCTTGATTGGCATCGATCCCACGCTGGGTGTTGCCTCCTCAGACTCGGCCTTGCTCTACTCGATACTCAGCCCCGTGGGCAGCTACTTCAAGACGGCCACCGGCAATGGAGCCGTCTCCCTGCTGGCGGATCCCAGCTACACACGCGCCTGGCCAGGCGGCGTTGGCAATCGCAAAATGGGATCCAACTATGCACCCACCATCAATGTACAAAAGGAGGCAGCCGCCAAGGGATTGCAGCAAGTGCTGTGGCTCTACGGCGAGGATCACCAGCTGACCGAAGTGGGCACCATGAATATATTCATGTTCTATGTGAACGATCAAGGAGGTAAGCAAATCAATATTTAAGCATTCAATGAACATTTCTAGAAAAAGATCCACCTCGACCAAAAACGTAAAATTTATCAAAAACTCACATCTTTTGAAATTTTCTTTCGAATATGGGCTATTCCTGGATTGCGGACGTTACATTTGCACGCACATTTTAAACGCATGTTTAAACTGTTGCAGCTCGCGTTCAGATCGGTGAATTTTAATGTAATTTTCTGGAACATGAATTTCATTGAGAATGCTATCAAACCTAGTTTAAGATAAAAGCCTAACTATTTTTGGAAAATAATTAGACTTGCTGAAAGTTTGGTTGCGGACGTTACAAAAAATGGAAGTCGATTTGACGTTAACGTGCATTTGCGCGTATATTAGCGAATTTTGCATTATAAACTAAAAATATCCAAATACAAAAGATAAACTGGAATATATGACCAAATCAATCCAGCATCAAAAATACAGATAAGTAGTCTCGTTAATTAAAAATCTTAGTTTTTGTCAGTTGCGGACGTTACGTTGCGGACGTTACACTTTTTACACTCACACTTTCTCTCAAATTATTAATATATATTAAATATCTATTCGATACAGTATTTATCTTAAATAAAAGAAAATGAAACAAAGTTTAAGATGAGCTAAGCGCTAAACACTCAGACGACCGTTTTGCCAACTTTTTTGGCCATTGAAAATACCCTTTTTTTTACAAGAAATATTGAAATTAAGAGGCAAAAAGAGGAATTAATTGATAAGGCTCGACCATGAAAAACCAAACCACCGTAAAACCTTTATTATTTTGTAATTTGAAGCCCAAAAATTTATTCTAATAAAACAAAAATCAACTATTATTAAAAAACATGCAGTTTTTTGACAAAATTAAGTTTTTTCCCTTGGTTTAAAAATTTCCGGAATAGCCCATATGTATTCAAGTTATTTATTCAAGCAATATACGCAAGAAAAAACTCAATAGGATGAACATATAGATTCTACATTACAATAAATTGACTTTTTCCCATTTTCTTGAAAAATTGACTTCAAAAATGAACCGTTTGTAATTTGACGATTTCACGAAGAGTATTCATTGTTTAATTTAAAACATGTTTTTAGAACTGCTTTCGATACACCAAATAAAATTTTATAAGCAAATTGTTGAAAAAAACTGTGGAAATCTCGTCACGTTCGTGATGTCGCGTTACAAATTATTAATAAAACTTGTAAAATAAATAAAATCATGATAACATATCACAATTATTTCTAGAATGGAAAACTACATTATTTTATTATGGTTCAAGAGTGTTTTCTTCCAAATTACTCGCCACATTTCGCTGTTTTCAAGATAAAGTCAAACATGATTTGCACTTTTCGTCGCGTTCGCGATGCATGATTTTTTATAAATAATTCGAAAACGACAAGTCTTCAAAGCTTGTCTTTTATAACCAAAATAGTGTTGATGAAATGCATTAAACACGGTAAAAAACATTTTTGAAAACGTTATTTTGTTATTTTGTTTTTTCATTTGAAGACGTACAAATGTCGCGTTCGCGATCCTGGAAATACCCATATGCAGTTAGATATATCCGCCAAAATTCACATTCATCTGATTCATTAGCATAAAATTTAAGAATTGATTTTAAAGTTTTCCATTTTTGTTTATTTATTTACAGAACAAGAACTGATTACACCTCCCCTGAATGGCCTGATCCTGCCGGGAATCACACGCGACTCGATTCTGACCATGGCCCGCCAATGGGGCAAGTTCAAGGTGACCGAGGGCGTCTTCACAATGCCCATGGTTGCTGATCTGCTGAATCAAGGACGCGTAAGTAACCATAATGCCAATACGATCTATAAAAATTTTAGCTGAAACCGGAACCGCTAACCCTTAACCGATATTAACCGATTACTTGACTCGTAAACGTAACTGAAACAAAACTTTTTTTATATGTATACATACCTATACAGAAATTATTTAAACTGAAATAACCGATTTAAATAGAAATAACCGTTTTGGTAACCGATTCATGCAAAACGGTTACTTTCGGTTGAATCAAAAATTTGTCGTTTTTAAAACTAATTTTAGTTTTATATACTGAATTTGAATTTTAAAAATTTCATTTTTTTTGAATTTAAAAATATTCATTTTTTTTTAATTCAACCAATTTTTTAATTGAGAATAACAAATAACCGGTAATCGTTTCGCAACCGATATCAGAAAACTAAAATACTGCGATATTCGTTACGGTTTCGGTTTCGGATTGTTAACCTGATGGAAATAAATTCCAATCTTTAAATTTAATTTGACTTTGTTTTTTAAATATATTTGCAGTTGTTGGAACTGTTTGGCACGGGCACCGCCTGCGTGGTTAGTCCCATCAATCGCATCAATTATATGGGCCAGGATCTGTATATACCCACGATGGAGCAGGAGAAGCCCATCCATGAACTGATACGCGAAACTCTGATGGATATTCAGTACGGCAAGGTGGATCATCCCTGGTCCGTGGTGATTGACTAAATCAGCAGACAGTCAGTCAGTCAGTCAATTCACCACAGAGCAGCTGGTACAGTTGGTACAGTTGTGTATTAGTAGCTATTACTATTATTATTGTAGTTAAAACAAATGGAGGAAAGTCGGTTGAAAGGAAGATACGTTTCTGATTCTGGGTTGAAGATATGCTCGAATTTTTGCATGGTTGGTTGCATTTAAAAAAAGAAAACAAAACTATAAACTATAAAAAACTATATAAAACGCATATACTACAGATATACATATATATATATATATAATATTATTTACATAGATGTATAGAGCTTAACTAACTAGCTGTAAGTTGAGGGCCTTGCTATGTAGTTACTATATACATTTATAATCTACATACGATATACCTAAATACCATTCTAATTTCTATTTATTTATATCTGCTCTTTTTTTGTTTTTTGTTTTCTTTTTTTTTTTATTTTTTATTTATGCTATAGAGTGAATTTTACTTTCAAAATTTTTAAATTAATGTCAAGAAAAGCCCGAAAATCTAAAAATAATTTAATTCCTAGCCAAAGTCTAAGTTCAGGAACTGCAACAATTGCATTTCTCTCAATAAAAATAATTCAAAAAAAAAAAAAAAAAAATAGAAAATGAAACAAATATTAGTTTGGAAACGTACCGGAGGCAAATGCATTTATTAGTCAGTAAGTTGCCAGAATCGAGTCCAAGTTAACAAACAATTGCTAAGACACATTTCTGGGATTTGTTCCATTAATGCTGGAGGTAAAAGAAGCAGTCGGGAGAGCTGCAGAGCAAGCTGTGACTAAACTAAACTATTCTATGTACATAGATCTTAGACATACTTATTATGAATTACTATATCTATAAATATGTATACGATAATTATATTATTGAAGAGAATTGAAGAATAATAAAAATGAAGCACTGAAAACGCCAAAAGCGAAACAAAAAAAAAATGTATTTTTATTTACGCTAAATAATTTGCTATTAGACAACTAGATGAATCATATTAAATATTTCAATGCCCAAAAATACATTTTAATTGCTAACGAAAATAACAACTATTTTATTTTAAAAATGGAGAACATCTTTCAAAATACCAGGCGAACAGAAATAAAATTAAATTGCAATTTGTCACTATTATGACTTGCGATTGCCAACACTGCTCTGTTATTTTGTGTAAATTTTTGTTCGTGTTTATTAACACTGCTTATAACGGACATTTATCTTTTTTTGTCTATCTGGCAACAGCAACCTAAGCAAAAGTAAATTTACTGATTAAGGCCTGTCTCCAGCACCGCGAAATTCTTATGTTAGGAATTTGCTATTTATTTCGTGTGTGTGGGACATAAATAAAACAGCTGTGTTTTGTAAACAGCGCCAATTTTAAAAGTTCAACTAATGTAAAGAAAATTTAAAAAATAAACTCTGACGACGAAGTGATTGTGTTGGTGGCGGAATATATTGTTGCAAAAACAGTTGCATCTCACTTTTTGGTTTTGCGCACAGTTTTTTTTTCCATTTTTTCAATCGACACTTGCGAAATAATTGTCGACAATATATTCCTGAGCTGTGCATCAGCTGTTCTCTCAGTACACACACGCTGTCGATAGTCCATTTATCGATATTTATTTGTGGATTTCGTTTAAGTTGCTGGATACTCAAGCAACGAAATCGAAAACGAAAAGTTTCTCACTCAGTTTTTTTTATATGAAGTTTGACAGTTATTTTTATTTTCCGCGGTGCTGGATACTATGCTTTAATTTGAAATCTAGTCAATAAAATAAAATATATACACATACATATGTTGTATGTTTATTGAGTTGCCGCAAATAATTTATGGGTTGCACAGTGTCCACACACGGAATCAGTTAAATCAATGAATGGAATTAATTAATCAAATTAGTCTATATTTAGTGAGACTTGCTGCTGTTGTTGTTGTTGTCGTGCACTCCGCATGTGGGCAATCCAAAGGTCTGTCGCTCCACTTGCGATAGCTTGCAGGGTCGCACCTCGTTCAGAATGTCCCTGGCCTGGGCATGAAGGACGCGCATGCGCTCCTCATCCACCCGTCGCTCCATGTCCGCCTCCATGTCGTGCAGTGCCTGCATTATCATGCGCTCCTCCTCAACGGCCGCCGCACGCAATCGCACATTGTTCACAATATCCGAGGCGATACCCGCGTAGCTGCTCACATTCATCGCATGGCTCACGGCCTCCCTTGCAGCGGCCTGTTGATATTGGCGCTCCATGAAGCTGGTGTTGTCGTGTGTGATTTTTGTGAGATCCGCATCCTTTTTCGCATAGAATTTTTGCTCCTTCTGCTGATTGATCAGATCCTTGGCCACCTTGAATTAAAATTTTAAAATATTATATTAAATTTTGTTTATAAACGAATAATCGTTTTTGCTTGGTTTGTTAAGAAATGAATTGGGTTGGCAGCGCCACTCTCGACGTAATATCGATAACATCAATATCTGGGCGCGTGCTTAACTTTAATGTTTAAGCTCAAGTTAGTTGATGTTTACTGTTTAATTTCAAAGTTTGCACTTGAATTTTGTCAAAATAAATCATTGCCTACGAAGAAAGTTAAAATAAATAAATAACCGATAATATCGCATTCGTCAGAGTTAAATATCTCCCAAAAAAAAAATATATCATTGCCGAAAAAGATCTATCGATATATCTATTAAATAAACAACCTTTATTGATATTTGAGGCACGGTTGCCACTTAAAAATAACTGATTAGGGCAAAAAAAAAAAAAAAAAAAAATGGCCAAATTTACTAAAAAAGAGCCAAGCGTTATTTTTTTCAGTTCATATTATTTTTACATTTAATACTTAAAGCAATAACACGTATTTCCAAAGTATTTTATTTTGTCATTATTATTCTAGTGATTATGTTGTTAAATAAAAATAAATAAAACTATACAAAATAACCGATTCTGAACTGATGAAAAAAAGAGCCAAATCGAAAAAAAAAAGCCATTACGCCAACAAGAAAAAAAGCCAGTTTTGGCGCAAAAACGCTAATTTGTGGCCAACCGTGACTAGAGGTGAACTATTGATGGCACTATCGCCACTATCGACGGCAGCCTCACACTAACGATAGTAGAGCTCGATAGTGCCAACGATAGTTGGCTTGCACATCACCACAAAAAAAGAACGCGCGTTTGTTTTGATTTTAAAAACACACCTGTTGCTTCTGATTGTGACGCTTCTCAATGTCCTGATGGGCGCGCTTCTTCTCCTTGGCCTGGCGCTCGCAGGCGAGTATATCGGCGAGCATATTGTCGTGGGCCTCCTTCTTGGCGCGCATCTCGCTGAGCTGCTGTCCCAGACTCTCGCTGACGAGGCGGCGTCGCTCGATGTCGTCGACGCGTCGCTGCAGCTGCTGGCGCAGAAAGTGGCCGGTGGTGGGGCCGAGTGCCTCCATGACAATCACATCCAGCTTGTCCGGCTCCATGGGATTGGCCTCGCGAATGCGGCGCTGCAACGCAGCAAACTCGTCGAGCATCTGTTTGAGCTCGCGTCGCTTCTGGTGGCGCCACTCGAGCGCTTGCTGCAGATCGGTGGCGTGCGCCAGTTCGTCAGTGTGTCGCTTCTGACGACCCTCCTCCATGGCCGTCAGCTGCTGCTGCAGCCGCTGCGACTGCAATTTGCGGATTTGCTCGACCAATTGTTCGCTGTAGTTTTGCGCCTTCTGGCGCAGCGCCAGCTGCTCGGCCTGCTTCTCCAGACGCACTTGCTCCCGCTCCGCCAACGCCTCCTGGCGCTCCTGCGCCCGCTCCACGCCGCGCATATCGAGATTATCGTTGCGCCTCTGCACCACACTCAACGTGGTCTTGGCCCGATCGATTTCCGTCGCCAGATCCCGCAGTCTCTGTGAGTTGGTTTGCAGCTGCTTGCGTCGCATCGCCTCGGCGAATTCCCGACGATTATGCTCGGCCATCATGCGTGCGATGAGCGCCGATTGTCGTTCCCGCTCCTGGATGGGATGATAGTTTCGATTGCGATCGTCGGCGATCTGTTGCACCTGGTACTTGACTTCGCGGTACAGCCGATTGGTCGACGACGAGGCAGCGAGGACCAGCGGACAGGCGTCCACCTCCATGGCCCGATCCCGGCCCGTTGGCGTTGGCGGCAGACGCTTCAATCGCCCCAGCATATCGCCCAGTGGCTCCTGCGGCACTGTGGCAAACAGCGAGACCCTCGGATCATCCCAGGCCCCATATTGGATGCGCGATGGTTCCATGCCACGACGACGACGTCCTCGCCGCTGATCTCCTCCAGACATCTTGTTATCTTAAAAAGAAACTCTTCAACTTGAATCCAAATGTAACAAGTTACAATCTCTTGATAACGCTCTCCGTTTATCTTTGATTCTTGTATTGTATATATTTGTGTGCTATTTAATGTTAGTATATATTGTGTATATTGTGGAATCAGGCCAACTAACTGCCAGGTGTGCGACTGAAACTGAAACTGAACGAAACGTGCTCCTAAACTGATTTCCCCGAACAAACATCGAACCCAAAGCTCACTAGACACTTGAATGACGGGTAAAACTGTTATTGGACCTTTTTTCAAAATAATCTTATTTGAAAACGCAAATAGTTATTGAAATTCTCTTTTTTTATTGTATTAAGAACATATTGAATTAAATAAAAAATGTTTTTTTCCTTTGTACGAGGGCTGTTTAAAAAGTTGTCGACCTTCAAAGTTGGACGTCGAAAAAAAAGGCATGCTGCTGGCGGCACGAATATAACTTCATGTCGGATCGTCCGAAATGGAAAAAGTAAACGGCGTTAGATTCAGTACAGTTGTAATTCGTGTGCCAAACTATATTGATGCAAAATAGTCACTGCTAAAAAAAAATGTTTTTCTAAAATCTCTTCGCTAGAATTTCTTTTTGTTTTTTTTTTTATGGAAAAATTTTGTAGGAAAAGGAGGAAAAAGGACAAAAAAATTCAACAAAAAATCGGGTGCATATTTCGAAATTCTAGCTTCAAAATTAAGCAAATTCCAAAATTAACTGAATTCTCTTTAGCTACCAAACGATATATTGATTGCAAATTTAGTGTCCACCCGTTTTTTAAATGAATTTGAAAATTTAAATGCAATTTCCTTTTGAGTTTATTTTTGTTAATTTTATAATTACTTTTTATTCCATTTTTTGTTGTTTACAAGTATTGCAATTTCATTGTTTGTTACATTTTTCAATGTATTTTGAGTTGCTTTTCTTTTCTTTTCACTTTGCTTTGTTCATGTTTTCAGTTTTGCTTAAAAGGAGCAGATTAACAAAGTTGATAAATTTTTACTAATTGGTTTATAATCATTTAAAATGTTGAAGCTTGTTTGCTGTTGTTGTTGTTTTTGTGGTCGTTATTGTTTGTTGTTTTAAAATTTAAATACAATTCGAAAGAGTACAAAAAAGAAGCTGAGCACATTTTCAATAGAATTTTTGTTGGTTTCATTTTCGGTATTTCGTTTTCTTAAATATGATTTTGTAGTATATTTGATTTTGAAATGTGCGACTTAATTTCTGTATTTAGTTTGTTGTTGTTTTGTGAGAATTTTGTTATATTGTTGTTGATATTTGTTTTGTTTTATTTAATTTTATTGATCGCCTTAAAGATTCTTAAAAATTTTACAATTTTCACTGCTTTAATTCAATTCGTTTTAATTTAACAATGTTTGTTTCTTTTGCTTTTTCCCATATTTTATCAGTTAACAATAAACTTAATATGTTGTTAAACTTTAATACCAATTAAAAACGACTTATAAATAAATAAGCACATGTATAAAATTTCATTTCTCCAAAAGTTTCGCATTATAATAGAGTGTTGATTAGACAGAGATAGATAGATCGATAGATAGGTCGAGTGTGAAAGTGAGCGAGAGGGAGAAAGTGTTTCATGATCTCAACAAATTTCGTATAATTTTCTATTATTATTGTTATAATTTGTAATAATAATATAGTACTTGATTTTTGGTTGCTTGTTACAATTGTTAATTGTTTTAATTTAATTTAATTAAGCCATTTGTTTTGGCTGAGCTTTAACAACAGTCGTCGATATTTTCATGTGTGTGTGTGTGTGGGTGTGTGTATTTTCTTGGATTTGTTTCTCATAGATTATATAAACAAATTTAACATTATTATGCTCATTAGTTGTTGGATTCGATTAAATATCTTTTCTCAAATATTATTATTGATTGCAATAAACATTGAATTTTTTTTGTATCTTCCACTTTTTGCTATAAATATCATTCGTTTTATTTTATAATTTTCAGTGTTTATACTATGTATATTTAATTTTATTTATTGCTGCTAAACAAATAAATTGCATGCCATTTCAATTTAATTATAATTGTTATTTTGTTTTCTTGTTTTAGCTATAAATTTGTTGATGTAAAATTTGTGTCTTGTTCTTGTTCTATAAATTTGGTTGTTAATCTCTAAAAAATACATAGTATATGTATATGTATATATGTACTCTGTATATATATATATGTATGTGTGTGTATGTATGTTTATTATGCACTATGTAATAGTTGAGTTAAAAACTGAAAATGCCTGCATTTCATAATTTAGATAATATATGTATGTATATTTAAAATCGAACTCTTCTCAAAAGACTTAACTTTAAATTATTTATGTATATAACTTATAATAATGATAATTATATTGTAATTGAATATCTACTATTATCTATCAAATTGCAACGGGTACAGTATTTAGATGTTAACAACAAAAATATATAGCTAGCTTTCGGCATTCCGAAGTGTAAAGATCCTTGCCGATAGTTTTTCAAATTGCAATTTTTGGACTACATATTTAAATGGCAGCTAAAACTTATAATAAATGTAAATGGATTCGTTTTGACATACAGTTAGAATTAGTTAAGGATTACATAATATATTTTATATGTATAACATTAGAGACTTCTGCAAGGTTTTATCGAACATAGCTGAACTTAAGACCTAATTTGATAACATTGTTAAATATATAAGCAGAGTTGTTCCCAAATTTTTACTTTTGTAATACATTTGTCAAATAGTGCCACAAAAAATTAAAAGTTAAAAATTTAAAAGAATTGTACAAATTTGAATACGCAAAAGGATTAGAAAATCCTTAAATCTTTGTAACTGTATTGAAAATTTAAATGACATTTTAAATAAATGTTAAAAAATAAAATAAATCAATTTTGTTTTATTCAAAATTTTTTTTTTAATTTTTAAAATTTTTCAAACATTTTTTAACATGCACTTTAAACTATTTAAAATGTTAACAATATTCGAAAAATGTTAAGATTTAATTTTTTTTTTTACAATTTATTAAAATTTTCAACACTTTAAATTTTCTAAACTTGTTTAATTTTTAACATTTTTTTAAAACGCATGTTAAACTATTTAAAATTTTAAAAAAATTTAGGATTTTTAATATTTATCTAAAACTTTTGCACATTTTGAAAGTTTTACAGTCTTTTTTTAACATATCTTCATTTTCATTTATAATTAAACAATTTTTCATTTGAACAACTTTTTGCAATGCTAATAAAATTTTATCTCATTTCATTAGCACTATATTTTTCAATGATAATTCAAAAGTAATGATAATGCTTTTAGGCACAACTCTGTAAATAAATAAGATTTGATGCAGTTTTGAAATGCAGTTGATTCATTTTTAAGGCTAGTCGAATAGTCGAATGTAATACATATAATAATGTTGATTTTTAAGTTTGGTAAACTATACAATTTAAAATGAAAATTATTATTGGCTCGCTTTGGTAGCCTCACTAGCAACGCTTTAGATTTTGGTTGGTTTTATTTGGTTTTTATAGTTTTAGGATTTGTTTATGTTTGTTTTTAAACTTTATTTAAATCTGGTTGTGTCTTTTCTCTGCATTTGTTTTACTTAGTTGTTTATTTAGGCCTTGAACAATTGGGGAAATTCGTTGGCGATTTCGCGCACCAGCTGCTGATCGGATGCACTGCATTCGGTTTCCTCGCAGAAGATGCGCGTAAAGATTTTCATGAGATCGTGCTTGCGGTGCTGATGCTCCTGATAGTTTGTATTGCGCAAAATGCGACGGCACAGCTCCAAATAGCACGGACGTAACTACAAAATAAAAGAAACGCAAAGGGGCTCAATTAAGATTGCATATTTAAATTGTAGTTAATTAACGTTAGCTACTATTATTAGCTATTATCCTAATAAATAGCAACCAGATCGGACAAATAGAAAGGTGGTAATGGCTTATTTAAGTTTTTAAGCAATGTAACTGCCTAAAAGTATGCAATAAAAAATAGAGTATGTTAATTAACGTTAGCTACTATTATTAGCTATCATCCTGCTAAATAGCAACAAGATCAGACAAATAGAAAGGTGGTAATGGCTGACTTAAGTTTTTAGGCAATGTAACTACCTCAAAGTATGCAATAAAAAATATTTTATATTGATTTAAATAAGTAAAGGTTATCCTGTTTGTTTTTACTAACATTATTTTGTACTCTAAGCGTTAATTAAGGATTATAAGGATTAAGGATATACTTACGGCATTGCCCGCATCCAGATCTGATAATTGACGCACCACAATGTCGATCAGCACCTTGATATCGTTCGTATAAAACATTCCGGCCGTATCCGGATGGCTGAATATGTCAATAAACATGCGCAGCACGGTGTTCATGTGCTCATTGTGATGCTTTAACAGTCGCGTTGGATCATCTTTAAATAATTGAAATGATAATCCAAAATTTAACAAAAAAATATAGAGAACTCACCCTCTCGATTGAGTAGAAGCAACAACTTCTCGGTGAACACTTTAGCTGTTGGCAGATTTTGCATAGCCTCGATAATCACATTGACCGAATGCTCCGTAAATTGTTGATTGAACGCCAGGATTAGGGCAATTACCATGTCCACCAGCAGCTCCGGATTGTTGCCCTCCACAATTTCCAGCAGAAAACTGGCAAAGTGCACGCCCAAATAATCTGTAAATCAATTGAAAGTGATTTCAATTAGATTCGTTTAGATCAGCGGTGGGCACGCAATGGCTCCCGGAGCCAACGGCTGCTAACGAATTAAGATTTCGTGCCCACCGTTGGTTTAGATTGTCAATATAATTATTAGATTTGCTGTGAGCACGATACGCACCTTGATGATTCACTGGCATGGGCTGGCCCAATGAGAATATGATGGTCAGCATCTTGACGAGCTGTTTAAAGCGATCCAGATTGGCAAAGTGCGTCTTCATATCCTCCACCTGTTAAGTAAATAATACAAAATTTGATTCAATTTCAGATAACTCAGAAATGCAGAGAACGGACTTACAATCTCCAATGGCAGCACCGAGGTAAGCAGAATATCGACAATGATGTGATCGAGATGACAGGCAGCTGTGAAAGTCTTTAACAAGAGGCGTTTGATTGACCAGCGTGTTTCCATCTGATAGTATTGCACCAGATTGATGAACATCAGATATTGATCGCATGACATCTCATAGCAGCTGATGTTCTCATCCGCATTGTTCTACATTTGTGATCAGATTAAGAAGGCAACAGATTGATTTAAGAGTGTTTAATTCGATTATCTCGATTGATCTTGATTGACAGAGCTGTACAATCAATCAATTTATAAATGTATTCAATCAAAATCTGATTGCATTAAAAATTTTCAATTGTTTGTAGATTGTAGATAGATTAACAATCAGAATATAATTCATTCAAACTGATTGCTAAACATGATTGATTGCCTAACAATTTAAACTATTTAATATGAATCTGAAAGCAATTGCAATTGTAACATGATTGAAGGCAATCATTTGATTTAAGCCGATATAAAACGTTAACAAATTGAATGCAATAAATTGTAATTACAATCAAATTGATTGATAAACATAATTGTGATTGATTGGTAAACATGATTGATGGCAATCATTTGATTTAAACCGATACAAAAATTCACAATTCGAATGCAAATAATTGTGGTTTCAATGAAATTGATTGGTCAACATATTTGTGATTGATTGGAAAATATGATTGATGGCAATCTTTTGATTTAAACCAATTTTAATATTCACAATGGAATGCAAGTAATTGTGTTTACAATCAAATTGATTGGCCAACATAATTGTGATTGATTGGTAAACATGATTGATGACAATCTTTTGATTTAAACCGATTTAAATCTACAGAATTCCAATGAATATAACTGTAATTACCATCACATTTATTGGTCAACATAATTGTGATTGATTGGTAAACATGATTGATGACAATCTTTTGATTTAAATGAGAATGCAAGTAATTGTGATTACAATCAAATTGATTGATGAACATAATTGTGATTGATTGGTAAACATGATTGATGGCAATCTTTTGATTTAAATGAGAATGCAAGTAATTGTGATTACAATCAAATTGATTGATGAACATAATTGTGATTGATTGGTAAACATGATTGATGGCAATCTTTTGATTTAAACCGATTTAAATCTACAGAATTCCAATGAATATAACTGTAATTACCATCACATTTATTGGTCAACATAATTGTGATTGATTGGTAAACATGATTGATGACAATCTTTTGATTTAAATGAGAATGCAAGTAATTGTGATTACAATCAAATTGATTGGCCAACATAATTGTGATTGATTGGTAAACATGATTGATGGCAATCATTTGATTTAAATGAGAATGCAAGTAATTGTGATTACAATGAAATTGATTGATGAACATAATTGTGATTGATTGGTAAACATGATTGATGCCAATCTTTTGATTTAAATGAGAATGCAAGTATTTGTGATTACAATCAAATTGATTGATGAACATAATTGTGATTGATTGGTAAACATGATTGATGGCAATCTTTTGATTTAAACCGATTTAAATCTACAGAATTCCAATGAATATAACTGTAATTACCATCACATTTATTGGTCAACATAATTGTGATTGATTGGTAAACATGATTGATGACAATCTTTTGATTTAAATGAGAATGCAAGTAATTGTGATTACAATCAAATTGATTGATGAACATAATTGTGATTGATTGGTAAACATGATTGATGGCAATCTTTTGATTTAAATGAGAATGCAAGTAATTGTGATTACAATCAAATTGATTGATGAACATAACTGTGATTGATTGGTAAACATGATTGCTGGCAATAATTTGATTTAAATGAGAATGCAAGTAATTGTGATTACAATCAAATTGATTGACGAACATAATTGTGATTGATTGGTAAACATGATTGATGGCAATCATTTGGTTTGGAATGCAATTAAAATTGTGATTGCAATGGAAAACAAACACGATGACAGCTCTGTTTATGATGACTTGTGCTCACCAGAATCTCGACGAGCTCCTCGAGAAACTGAATGATGTCCTCCTCGTCCTCGTAGAGCATCCAAGTGCGCTGCTCCGTATCATTCTTGCAGTCGGCCAGCTGGGTAAACAAATATTGCAGTCGCTTCGAGTCGTGCGTGATGCCGAGCAGCTCTTTGGGCGTCGGCACCTTGCCAGTGACATGGACGGCAACAGCCTCCAGATATGGATTGATGGCACCATTGTACAACTGCTCCAAGCTGGTGAGCACAACGCGCAATGCCTCGCAGGACAAATCGAAGCTGAGATTCGTATTGCGACGCAGTGCATCGACAATTTGATAAACATCCGATGATTCCACTTTGAGTGGCGCCTGAAGACGATGTCGATGCGATGGACTCTCAATCGACAGATCATCATCGAGTGCTTGACTATTGTCATTGTCATTGTCATTGGCGGCATTGGCAATGCAACCATTGCAGGCATCAGCGTCCACATCCACATCCACATCCACATCCTCGGACTTGTCGGGCGCACTGTCCACGCCCTGGCTGAGACTGAGACTCAGACTGAGCTGTTCATCATGCGTTGCGGTTGTGTCACCACCACCACCACCACCACCAGCAGCAGCAGCAGCAGCAGCACCACTACCATTTCCACTGCCATTTCGTTTGCTCGACTTTTGCGCTGCGGTCGCTGCTGCTGCTGCTCCTCCTGCTGCTGATGATGTTGATCCGGAGCCTGATCCCGAACCCGATCCCGAGCCCGATCCCGATGTTGCAGCTGTGCCTGCTGCTGCTGCTGCTGTTGCTGGTGCAGCGGAACTCAGCTGACTGGTCTCCTTGTAGGTGGTCACCACATCCTCGCTGGTCGTTGTCGTCGTCGTTGTCGTCTCCGATGGCTCCGAGGTGATGCTATTGTCCTGCGCCACATCCGCAACAGCAGCGGCAGCGGCAGCCGCTTTTTGTGCAGCTGCTGCTGATGTCGATGCTGCTGCCACCAGCGCAGGTGGAGCGGGCAGTGGCTGTTGTTGTTGTTGTTGTTGCTGTTGCTGCTGTGGCGTCTGTATGGTGCAGCTGCTGCTGCTCTGCATGCTGCCCATGCTGGGGGATTCGGGCAACGCATGTGTGCCACCACCCACATGTCCCACCGCCGGACTGGACATGCTCTTCTTCTTGCTCATGTCCAGTCGCTGCTGTGTCGCTGGCGGAGGATT
Source organism: Drosophila quinaria (assembly GCA_035047525.1). NCBI lineage: Eukaryota > Metazoa > Arthropoda > Insecta > Diptera > Drosophilidae > Drosophila > Drosophila quinaria. Next base: position 37,473,594 of record JAWNPO010000455.1, read on the forward strand.
CGGCTGAGCGTGAGCATGTGGCGAATGTGGATGCGAGTGGGAGTGCGGATGCGGATGCGAGTGACGATGATGCGAGTGACTCAAACTGAGACTCTGGCTGCCACTCAGCTGCTGCTGCTGCTTGTCGCTATAACTGTGCGAATACGACAACGATGAATCCCCGTCCCCGTCACGTTCCGAGCTCTCCTGCAACAATTTTCAAAAATTCATTATCAATTTCAAATCAGTCAAACAATCAAGACGAATCAGCATTTGATTTTTATATCCTTGCAGAGCGCGTTTCACGATTTTGGAACACTTTCAAAGCGAGCAGTACAGTGCTGACCTACAGTGCTGGTACAAATAATAGGAACGACTGTCATTTTTACATTTTAAATCAATAAGGAATTTAAATAGGTATTAAGTAACAAATTATGAAACTGAAACATAAATATGCACTTTTAAAAATATAAACCGGTATTACCCGATTAAAATTGGTAACCGCAACCGAAACGAAACTTTCACTGCGGACGGCAGTCCGCGCTAGTGACGAAAGCATCAGTATATACTCGTATATAGGAAGAATGGAAAATTTACTATGACTGTCCGATCAGGTCGAGTTATATACCGATCGACAGGTTTAGTTCCAACAAAAGTGCATACTAAGACTTTTAAAAACTCACCTGGTTCGTGAGATAAACAGGTGTAAGTGGGGGGATCAAAATTTAAATGATTGCAGAGGATGGGGCAGTTGTAGCTTTTTTAGTAACTATTCTTTTCAAAAATACGAGTCGATCCTTGATCCTTTTTTACCTCGTAGAGTTTTTTTTACAAGTTTATAATACCGACACTCAAAAACTGACATTATTCCAACCGAAATAACCGTTACGAAACCGTTGCATGTATAACGGTTAATTTCGGATCGGTCAAGAATAAAATTTAATTATGTTTGTTAAGGTGTAATCATCGTTTTTTAAATAAATAAAATTGTCACATGTGCCCTTATTTAATTTATATTTGGATCTCAATAAATAGATCTTAATTTTTAAATATTTGTTTTCAAATTCGACTAAAACCGATATTCGTTTCGTTTTGATAGCCTGGTTTCTATTATTTTATCCAACACTGTAGATCAGCGGTGGGCACGCAATGGCTCCAGGAGCCAGCTAACGAAGTCAAGCAAAATATAAAAATCCTTACTTTTAAATGAGTCTAACTTGGGGACATGCCAAAAATTTCGAGTTGATTGTTTTATACTTAGAGTTTATGACAAAAACTTTGGGCTTTTTCCCATTGTGCATTGGCTCAAAAGTTGAATGCAATACGAAATTCTGCAAGGATCTCTGCAAATCTTCGTTCGTTTTGTCGTTCGTTCATTTCGTTCATTTAGCACTCACTGCATATAGTCGCTCCATGGTGTGCTTCTTTTCGCGCAGCCTGTCGAGCAGCTCATCCTTGGACATGATGCCATTGATCTCTGGTTCCATGCACTTTTCCAGCGACTCAATCGATGAGTTCAGAAAGCTGATGAGGAAATCATGTTCCACCTGCAAATACAACACAACAGAAGTCAGACGCCATTTACCGTAAACGGAACCGGAATCGTTAACCGAAATTAACATTTGCACATGTAGTAACGGAACCGGAACCGATATTTGTGTCAGTTTGATTCACTGACAAAAATTTATTGCCAAATACGCTTGCATGCGTGTATGTGTGTGTAAATGCATATGTGCCTAAGTGTGTGTGTGTGTGTGTGTGTTTACTTACCTTAATCTTCATTACGTAATTGGATGGCACAAAGCCAATGTTGCCCTTCATGCTAACAACTTGCCACCAATTGCGCTGACGTGCCGATGTCTGATAGAGTATAAAATATTCACCCTCATCGAAGCTGATCGTTTTGGGATAAACCGCTTGAAAATCGTATAATGCTTTTAGCATCTCGATGCCAGTCGTTGTAGTAGTATCGATGCCAATATCGATGCCAGCACCAGCGACTTCAGTTGCTGCTGCTCCACCTCCACCTCCACCACCACCACCACCTCCTTCCACTGCTCCTCCTGTTGTTGTCTCTGCTGATGTTATTGATACTGTTGTTGTTGTTGTTGCTGCTGTTATTGTTGTGGGCGATGCTGGCGCTGCTGCTGCTGCTGTAACAAAATGTGTCCTTTTGTTTAATATTTTTACGTTTATTATTCTTGCAAAATAGGGGCGTGAACACAGCAGGAAGCAAGTATTCTTTTATTTTCTTTACTATTATTATTATTATTATTATTATTATTTTGAGCTAGTGCTTAAGGCCCTTCCTGGCAGCCAGGCGCTAAAAAGTTCACTGCCGAGGGCCCAAACTGCTGACTGTAGGAATCACTTTACACACCAACACACACACACACACACAGGCAGAGAGTGACAAAGCGAGAGAGCGAGAGAGAGTGTGGCACGAGCGCATAAAACGAATGAAGACGGCCTGCAGGCGACAAGCAAGGATATTACAATGGCACACAGGAAAAATGCAATTTTCATATTGTACTATATGCACAAATGTATGTGCATTTGCAGCACTTAGTTTTCCGTGTTCCTTTTACATTACAAACACAATACAAGGATCTACTGTTACACACACACAAACACACACTTGCAAATACGCAAATAGTGTCTCGTTTGTAAGGCAGCCAACACATGATTTAATCAAAATTTCAGGCAGTAATCATTAAAAGTGATATTCAAAAAATTTTAAAATAATGATTCATTTCAAGTTTTATAGATTTGCTCACAAAACAATTATTAATTTCAAGTTATACTTTATTCTCAACCAATAATCATTATTTTTGAGCAAAAAAAATAAAATCATTATTTTGTGAGCAAATCTAGAAAACTGAAACATTTTTTAAGAATGGCGAAAATGCATAAATGAGCCAAAGCGAAGAGTATTGGTCTTTTTCTCGGTGTCACAAAGTTATTAATAAGTGAAAGATTTTTTGACTACAAAATAAACAAATAATCATTATTTGCAGTCCCTTCAAAATTCTTTTGACTTGTGACACATATTTTTTTAAGATGTTAATATACTAATATTTGTAATAATAATAATATACTTTACAAGTGTAACTAAACTTGAGTTCATTTGAAGCGACAAAGCTGTCGTATAAACATGTTAAAAGTGTCTGTTAAAAGCTCTGCTGCTGCGGCTATAGAAAATGAAAATAACAAAAGCTAAGGAAACATTTCAACGCTCTCACGCGCGCTCCTCTCTCTCTCTCACGTCTCCTTTCTCTCACTAATTTCGCTCTCTGCCTTTTGTTGTATCTAGGTATGTAACTAATTCAACCGTCAATTGCTGCTACTGCGGCTATTGTCGCATGCACTCACACACACACTCGCACACACGTGCATATATGCAAATTTGTCAAAAGTTAAACAACAACCCACTTACCCATATTTTTTTTTTGTTTTTGCTTCTCAGCACACCTTGTTTTTCACCGTTTATGTGTTTGTGCGCGCGCTTGTTTGCTTGCGAGAGTGTCGTCGTCGACGTCGTCGTTGTCGTTTTCTTCTTGTCCTTTTTACGCCTGTTCCAGTTTTGACGTTTTGCCGTTAACCAAGGACGTTACATTTACTCGACTTTTTGTTGTCTCAGTTTACGCCACTTGGCAACACTGTCTGCTGCTATTTGCTCTTGCTATTGTTGTTGCTGGAGAGTCTTTTGTATACAACAAAACTTTATTGCTATCGCTTTAGGCGTGTTTCGCTATTTGCCATAAATATCAGACACACATACATACATATGTGTATGTATGTATCTGTGTGTTATTTACAAGTTGCCCTGCAGTTTACGTTTATTTATCACTTGTTGTTGTCTTTCCTGTGGGGGGGGGGGGGAGGGTGTGTGTGTGTTCGCTCCGTAAATGCAGAAATTTTTTGTATACACGGACTGTCGTTTTAAGGCCGCACACAAATTCAGTTGAAATGCAATTTCATCTTAATTTCCCCGTTTTTTTTTATTTCAAGTCAAATTTTCCCCCCTTTCTTTGCTTATGCTCTCATTTTGGACTCCAAAGAGAGAGAGAGAGAGTGGCACTACACACTCATGTAATCGAGATGTTAATGCGGAAGGAACGCAAAGGATTCAACAGAATGTGTCGAATGTATGTATGTATGCATCTGCTCCACCCAAAATTAAACATACATACATATACACGTCGGCGCACTTACAGTGTAACGGTATTTTGCGTGTTTGTTTTGCTCGACAAAGGCGGTATGTGAAAACACATAAACAAATTATCAACACCCACATACACTCATACATATGCATTGGTATGCTTATGGAAATGGATGCACATAAATATGTTAAATGCAGTGAGGCAAGTGATTAACTGGATACATTTGCATATATGTATGTATATATACACTGCTTAAGCACGTGCAAAAATCGCTAGCCGAAATTCATTATTTAATCAATTGTTTTGACTCATGAAATCGCACTGAAATTTGCAATTTATTGTTTAACAAACACATTGTGCACACAAACAAACAAACATAAGAAAGTTGTTAATACACAGCTTAGCCATTGCTTTAATACATTTAATATGAACACAAAATGTATCTGCCGAAAATAAAACAATATATGTGTATTTTGATATAGAATGTTATAATGAGACTCGATAATGTAAACAAAAAGAGTACATCGATAGTTCTCCACCTCTAGAGCAGCTATCGGCACGGCACTATCTCGTGCGCATAGGAAACTTTCGTGGCGACTGCGCTGCCGCTCACGCATGAAGCAATAACATAAGGAGCAGTCGTCGGCAAAAGGCAGTCCCTTGACTATACTGATAATCAATGCGAAGGAAAGGAATAGAGAGCACCGCACTGAACGTGAAGGGACTAAAAACCGAAATATTCTGAAGCCGACGAGACCTCCTTATATGTACGTATTGCGTGAGCGGCCGATAGCTGCTCAGAGCGTGAGCAAAATTTATACATAGCTTGGAAAAAAAAGTCGTTGCCGAAAAAATTGTGATTGCAAAACATTTTTCATTTTATTTTCATTTTTATTTTGTTTCGTGTTTGGTATACATATGTAGATAATAATATGCACTTGAAAAATTCAAATACTGGGCAAGGCTGATGTAAATCAATATAAAACAAATTAAGAAAAAAAAAATTAATTTCATTTTTCTTTTTTTAAATCGTTTTTTTGGTAAATACAAACTTAAATGCTCTGTGCAAAAGATAAATTTTTCAGTGCAATTACAATTTCATTTATATTGACTAAAAATATTACATTTTAGTTGCTTTTGTTTGTGTTTCTCTAATATTTATAAACAAAAAGTCAAGTGACAGTTAATCGTTCATATATATGCGTGTGTGTATACATAAATATATATATTAATTTTAATTTTTTTTTTTAAGATTTTAGTCAATTTGTTGTGTATTTTTTGCCAATCTCATTGAATTTCGCTATTTACGCTAAACTTACATAGTTAAAAAGTTTGCAACATTCTGTTTGCAACATTGTTTCCCTAACTTTTCGCTCATTGTTGTCTTTTCGTTTGTCATAACTACATTATGTATGTATGTATATAAGTACACCTATCAAAAGTTTCGATAGTTCAGAACATGTCAAAAAATTATAAATATGCATATAAAGTTTAATTCCATTTTTTTCAGTTTTTCAAAATTGTATACGTATATTTAGTAGATTTATATTCTTTATATGTTTATATATGTATGTATATATGTTTTGATTATAGAACAACGATTTTAAATGTTTCTGTTTTTCTTGCATTCTTCAGTTTTTTAAGTGTATTTTTCAAGATTTGTTGTTGCTGTTTACTTCAGGGATCGCAAAAAAAATGCAATTATTTCCAATTTTTATGTTTTCATTTTAGTTTTTAAAATTAAAATTGAAAATAAAACTTATTTTTGTAACAGTTTTAATGAAAATAATACTTGTTTTTAAATTTTTATTAAAAAATTTGCAAATAAGAAATTTTGATTTTTAAAATTTGTTCAACTAAAGTTGAAAATAAAACTCACTTTTCAACAGTTTTACTGCAAATAAAACTAGTTTTTTTAATTTTTCTTATAGAAATTGGTACAACTTTTGAATAAAAATTGAAAATTAAGGGCTGTTTTACGATTTCTATTATAAAAAATAAAAATCAAATGTATTTATTTATTTTCGTTTTTTATAAAAATCAGCAAAAATAACTTTGATTTCTTATTTCCCTGGTTTATTTTCTTGATTTGCGGCCACAATAATAGTAATAATAAAATTGTTTCGTGTTACAATTACATACATATGTACATAATAAATTATAATAGCATAATTATTTGTTGTTGTTTATTTAAGAACATGTACAAATTGAATAACAGCAGGCCACAATTACAACAGACAACCAAACAAAGGAAAGGCAATTCAAGCAATAAATTTAATAGGTAAATAATAATAAATTTCATATGTATTTCCATAATAATTCAATAAGTTGATTTTGTGTCGTGTGTGGAACGATTAAGTTTGAAGCTTGACGGGATTTTGAGGATTGATTGATTGATTGATTGGCTTGCTGCATGTGGCATTCCAAAAAAACAACAATGCCACTTACAATGCAACTTTCGTAATAGTAACATATAATAATAATACAACAAATACAGTTTTATATATATATGTATATATAGATATTATAATAATAAAAAAAAAAAATATTATTCAATAAAATAATTATAAGAATAAGTAGCCGGTAGTTTGTATAGTAATAATCATAATAATAAGTTGTTTTGTGGTATAGATTTTTGTTTTAGTTTTTCATCTTTTCATCTACTTTTATCACCCTACTTCTTCTCCTCCGTCTCCATCTCCTTTTCCTCCTCCTTCACCATTTGCTTTGCCTCTTGCTCTGCATCTACTCTCCATCTCCATTCATCTATCCTTTTTATCTGGGCATTCAGCTTATTCCAGCCGATTCAGCACCATTCAGCAAAATTTTGCCACAGCCGCCAAAACATTTTGATTTTTATCGACAATTAGTTGCAATTTTTGAAAGCTTTGCTTGCGCTCTAATTGTTAATTTTGTTAGAATTATGCTATAAAAATAGTAAGTTTGATAAATGTTGCCGGTGTGCAAGCCAATCAAAATGTGCGCTCATTTCCGTTTCCGTTTCCGTTTACCCAGCGGCTGGACATTCATATCCGTAACCGTTTCAGCTTTAGCTTCATGTTGCAGCATCATGTTGCCGCAACAGTTGTCGCCTTGTTGCCCATCATCATCTCATGTTTATGTGTGTGAGAGATTTGTTTTAATTTCTTGTTGTTTTCGGGTTGCATTTGTTTTGTTGGTATTTGTTGTTTAATATGTGTGTGTGTATTTTTGAGTTTTGTATGCTTTGCTTTATAATTTGTTGTTGATTTTGATGCTGTCAGCGCGATCATTTGTCCTCACAGCAACCGTTCTTGGCCAGCTGCTTCTGCAAAGCGGGCGGAATGAAATCTTTCGTCTTGGAATGATTACCCTGACCGAGCAGCGCCGGCTCAATGTGCTTGCCCTCCTGGATGCCCTGTATGCGCTTCAGCAGATCATAGTTAATGCGCTCGCTGACCACCGAATCTTTCCTGCAATAACCAAGTCAGCTAGTATACAAAATTCAATTTGAAATTTACAATTTTAAGCACTTACTTGTATTCCGGATGGTTGAGCACCTGTTCGCGAATCCAGGTGGCTGTGGTGATGAGCTCACCGGCGGCACGCTTCTGTATGAAGCGTAGATACTGTTCGATGGTGCAGTGTGTGTCCGTGTCCACCTCCATGGACTGCAGATAGCTGCGTATAAGTGGCACCAGTCCCGGAAATACATCAGCCTGCAATTGTGCAAGTATTTTAGAAAGTTTTCATTTGTAACCATACCAAAAAATAGTGTTCAAGAGAACACGGTTGCCACAATTGGCGTTTAAGTCAATTTGTATAATTTTGTGTTTGTTTTTGGCTCAATCGACATTTTAAAAAGTGGGAAAAACACGAATCGTGTTATTAACAGTGCAAGCTAACAGCGTACTACGCTTACACACTACAATGTTAATAGCCGAGTGTTAAGTTAACACTATTTTTCATATTGAAACACTAACAGCACTGTTACAGCACTGTACAGTGCACTTACAGAGCTGTCAATGTAATAAGCAGACGAACAGCACTGTTACTACACAGCTAACAATCTAACATAGAATAGCACTGTTACTAAACTGTGCTTGCATTAACATTACAGAGCGAACTGTTACTACACAGCTAACAGTCTAACATACAACATAACATAGCACTCGTTAAATTTGAATATTTTTGGTTTGCTTACTAAATGTTTTTACCTTGCCATTAAAGATCTCATTAATGGTGAGCAGCTGGAACAGCTCATTCTCCTCATCATCCGTATCGGTGTGATCGCTATCGATGCCCCCGTTGGTGCCATTGGTATTTGTATTGCCATTAATTCCATTGCCATGACCATTCAATTTGGCGCTGCCATTCAAATGTGATTCTTTGCCATTTGTTGTGGTTGCACTTGTGGTTGCTGCTGTTGCTGTGCCATTGAGTTGGACACAGTCAGCTGCCCGCTGCTCCGTCGACTTGGATGATTTGCGAAACCAGAATTTCTGTTTGCGACAAGCGTCACGTTTCTGTGCCGTCTGCATATTCTCATCCACCTTGCTGATGGGCGTTAGGAAATTCAACTGATAGGACAGAATCACACGGGTGAGCAGCACAACGAAACAAACGATCGCCGCATTCTCGAAATCACTAATTTGGGCCTCGCACGGCCGGAACTCGACCCGCCAACCGATCGAGCTATTTGGCGGCGGTGGCTTAAAGCGCATCGTTTGCCAATTGGTCGACTGGATGTTCTCAAAATGGTCCGTGTCCTCGTTGTCATTCTGATGGACCTTCTCGCTAAACAGCGACACCGTGTCCCGTATAAACAAATGGGCCACATGCTGGGCCAACAAATGATCGATGCCGCCATCTATCAAACGATTGTACACATCCTCATCGTATGTCAGCGGTACATCATTATATTTGGCACCCTCGGGCGACAGATAGGAATCAATGGAATCATAACGAGACTTGGCAATACGAAATTTGCTTTCTTTGAGCGGCAATAAACCGCGTTCCTCCAACGTACGACAATCGACCGAGCTGCTAATAACATTCCAGCGACAATCCGACTCTGTTAAATAGCCACGATACACAGGCGAGGCGGCTGTTAACGCCAACATGATGGGACACAGAGGCGCCAGCTGATCGTACAGTCGACGTGCCTCTGTTATGTTACAGGCCTGGAACGTTAGCTGCAGGCAACAACAGCCCATTCCAAAGCCCATGGCGTCCAGGAGAACAACATCGGGCTCCCCGGGCGGTGCTCCCTCCACGGGCAACTGTGTGTTCACATCCTTAAACACTGCAATAGGCAACAAATATAAATATTAATATAAATATTATAATAAGAGAGATTTCTTTGGAGCCAGTGGTGTCCAAAATGCAGTGTTGCCAAAGGTTAAATAAAAAAAAAGACAGAAAACGGACAATTTTTTTTTTAAGGACAAAAAATCTGGACAATGTTTTCTTATTAATACATATACACTGAAAAAAAAGACCACTTTCTAAAATCAAGAACATTCATCTTAAATATTTTGTTCTTGAAATAAGAATATTTTAAGACCAAATTACTAAAACAAAGAATTTTAATCTTAAAAATCGTAAGTTCTTAATATAGGAATAAAATTCTCAAATTTAAATGTTTTGTTCTTAATATAAGACCATTTTAAGACCAAAATACTAAAACTAAGAATATTATTTTAAAAAATCTTAAAATCTTAATATAAGAATAAAAATCTAAGATCTTAGACCTTTTTCTCTTAAAATAAGAACAAAAATCTTAAAATTTTGCCACTTTTTGAGACCTAAAATTCACAACTGGTTCTGGCGTCTCAAAAATGACATTAGGCTTGGATCGCTGGTCTAGTCAGCACAACGGTACTGATGATAGAGATTGGCATCTCTTGAAACAGCTTTATACCAAGCCATGCTCTTTGCGTTCTGCAAGTGTTTTTGTGTTGTTCTTTGTTGTTTAGTGTCATATTGACATAACTAGACCTCAAGTTAACTAAAATTACTTCATTCTTCTTATTCAAAACTTTTTGGTCTATAAATAAGAACATATAATCTTGAAAAAATAATAAGTTTTATTCTTATACTAAGATTTGTGGTCTTGAAAATATAAGAATTTATGATCTTAAAAATAAGAACTTGGTCTTAATTGAAATGTTCTAAGAATCAAGATGTGTTTTCTTAATTCAAGATTTTCATGTTCTTGACGCATTTTTTAGACCAAAGTTCTTAGTTCTAAGACCAAAATCTTGATTTTAGATCCTTTTTTTTATCAGTGTCATATTAATTAATAATTGTATTTGATATATTCTTTTAGCGATTAGAACAAGTAAAAAGGGATAAAGTAAATTAACTAGTCCAAACTAGAGGTTGAGAACTATCGATGGCACTATCGATGGTCAAGCACTATCGAGGCGTCAACGATAGCAGACGTGCACTATCGATAGTGGTCGATAGTTTTTTATGAAGCTCAACTCGTCAAAGAACGGCTCTCTTTTGGCATCTGCATTTAAGTTTTGTGTTTAATAACTATATATTTTCATGACATGGATAATAAGAACGAAACGGAACTAAAATTAATAAAAAACGTGTAACTTTGGCTATTACAATAAATAATAGCGAAACATTATTTTTGATAACGAATTGGGTAAAGGTCTAGAAGCAGTAGCCAGCATCAAAAAAAAAAAAAAAAAAACACAGAAAGAGGGCGATTTATAATAAATTTAGGTGAAACAATCTTTAGGGGGTCTTTGCTAGTTTTTTTTTTATTGAATTTTGAAATTTCGATATTTTCAATGCAAAATGAGCTTTTGCGTCGTTGTTTTGTGCATATTGCCACTAATATGTTAATTTTTCATTTAAATTTCAATATTGAATAAAAAAAGACCCCCTAAAATTTTTTTTCTACCTAAATTCATCATAAATTGCCCTCTTTTTGTTCTTTTTTTTTAACGTTGGCTACTGCTTCTAGACTGTTACCAAATTTATAATTTAACACACTATCGAAAACTATCGATAGTTGTCGATGGCTTGAAAAATAATATCGTTGACTATCGATGGTGCCGACTATCGATAGCTCTCCACCTCTAGTTTGGACACACAACAAGTAGAATCGGTGCTTACCCTTCAATTTGATGGACACCTTTTCACCGCGTCGCATGCGAATGTTGCGTGTCAGGGTCTTGAATCTGGGATGACCCGGAAAGATGGCCTCATCGGGAAAGTAAAGGGAACGCGCTGAGCTCAATGGATCCTCGGGACGTGGCTGATGCAATGGATATGTGAAATTTGGTGCACCCAGGCGTGGAAAGTTCGTGATGGACATGACACACTCATCGCTGGCCAGCAGCTCGGTGACTTCCTCGCGACGATAGCGCATATTGGCCTCCACCAAATTGAAATGGGCCATCAGGCCGCCAAATGGCTTGCCCGGCGTACCCTCGATCATATATGCACCGTATTCGGGACGCCACAATGACTTGACGCCGTTGGGATCGTTTAGTTCCTTCTCGTTGAGGTGACTCAGCAAATCCGTGGCCTTTAAGGCAACACGTGCCACCTTTTGTTCGTCGTCGAATTTAACAATAATATATTCAACCTCATCGCCCCATTTCAATATATCGCCCTGGCGATCCTTCAGTCTGTGATACAGATTTATAAACTGTTGGATGCCGTGCTCCCGGACATGATTGGCCAGCTTTTTGGTCTCCTCCCACGACATTGGATTGCCCTCGCTCAATAGGCCCATTATCTATTTTTGATTAATTGATTTATTATCTGTAAAAAGAACTAGAGACGAGAAATGAGTCAAGTGTGTAATCGATAAATGTTAAGTGTATGTTAAGTCATAATGTTAATGTTAAGCAATGTTAAACGTCTTTCTTACTGTTATTACAATGTGTGTGTCTGAAGTTACAACAAAAAAAATTTTGTCACATTTAAATTTTGTTATTTTATTATTGAAATTTCACCAAAATAAATTAATTTTTCAAATCGTTCAATGACTTTCAACTGATCAGCTACTGATTACAGTTTTACCGATATGCAGCGGTGGCCAAAAGTATTTTGGCGCCCTTTAAAGTTAGTTTTAGCCAAATTTTCAGCTTAATTCATGTAAAGTTTGGTATCCAATTGGAAGGATTGAATTCCTTTCGAATAATAGAATACTTTCATTAACTCATTAGGTACTTATTGAAATTTTCGAATATTTGTAAACGTCTACTTTTTTAGCTTTGTTCCTCGATTTTTTTAAAAAGATATTTGTAACTGCTAAAAAAATTTCAAATATCTCTTCGGTAGTATTTTTTTTTTATAAGTTTTTTTTGCATGAAAATGAGGAAAAAGTTCCTTTTTTTTTGGGAATTTTCAAAAGAAAAAAAAAAGGAAAAAACTAATATTTGTGTTAGTTATTATTGCGTAGTTATAGTTATTATTATGTATTATTAAAAAATTTGTTTGAATTGTCAATTTGTCTAGTCGCTTTTATTATTTGTTTTAATCACTGTGCATTATATGTAAATAATACAAGAATACTAATAACACTTGAAATTTAAAAATAGCTAATCGACTATCAGATAACTGTCCAAATAGTCCATTTCCATTTCTGTCTACGATTTGTGGACACAGCAACAGTTAACAGCAGCAAATGCGATAATAATAGCAACTAATTCCATAATATGATTATTTATTACACATATTGTATTTTATATTTATGATACCATTTTTATTATAATGTGGCACACACACAACAACACAAATTTGGCGAGAAAAGGCCAAATTTAGCGGAATAGTCGAGATTTGGCAAGAAGAGCTAAACTGTGAGTTTCATACTAAAGGTTAATTCGTATCCGATTGTTCCTATGCCAGATATATATATAGTCTGTGAGTTTGATTTAAGAAACAAAAAAGTTTTCCATACTAGCATTTTATTTAAAGCTCAATTCATAATCAATTTAATTTACATTCCTCGAATATACCAATATTCATAGAAATCTTGTCATCTATAAGTGTATTTCATATTCGTCGTGCCTTTGATCATAAATTTTATATATTTTCTGTTTCTTAGTCACTTTCAATTCACGCGATTTCTCGTTTTGTAGCACGAGTTTTGTTTTATTTCTCGACACTTTTATTGTTAAGAATATATTGTATATAAAAAGCTTCTTTCATTGATTATAGTGCCAAGATAAGTGAAACGAGGCATTTATTTATAGTTTCGTTTAGAGCGGAAACTGTGACACGAAAAAGCACGAACATTTCAAAACTCACATGAATTCTTCAATTCTTAATCAGTTTTCAAAATACTAAAATAATAATGGTCGATTTAAATCAAGTCTTTATTTAAACTGTAAGCATTGCGAACGTTAATTTAACTGACATTTTCTAAAAAATGCATTTCTTTGGGAGTACTTTTTACCATTTTCTTTTGATACAAAAATTAAGCTTGCTGAAAGTACCGTTGCGAACGTTACAAAAAATGGAAGTCGACCATGAGCGTAATGTGCATTTTAAAATTTTTTTTTAACGCATTCTGCATAATAATCAAAAACTGAAGTGCAACACTTGACCACATCAATCCATCTCAAAAAATATTGATAAGTAGTCTCGTTAAATCAATATCTCAATTTCTATCTGTTGCGAACGTTACATGGGTACACTGCGCATTTTTACTTCAAATTATTAGTATACATTAAATATAATTTCAAAATGATTTCTATCTTAAATAAAAGCAAATGAAGCAAACTTTCAGAAACGACTGTTTTACCCACTTTTTTGACCATGGAATAAACCCTTCCTTTTTTTTACAACAATTATTGAAAGCAAGAGATAGCAGAAATAAATGATTGCTTAGACTCGGCCATGAACAACAATTAATTTTTAAGCTTGAAAATGTTTTTTGACAACTTTACATTTTCGACCTTAGTTTAAAAATGTTTGGGTTAGTCCATATATATATTAAACATATGTACTTATGTAAGTATATATATTTATGTACAGAAATAACGAACATTATGAAGTGAGTAATCGATAACGCGCAATGGGCCAGAAACAAATACATACATATTATTCGCTACATATACAAAGAAAAAAAAAAAAATTAAATTTATAAAATTATTGATAAGACAAATTATTGCTTATATATATGTACCCATTTATACCTATATATTTATATATATAGAGAGAGAGACATGTGCGTTATAGCCATAATGATATAGACCGTTTTGGTTTTTTTGTGCAATATCTAGAGCTCTCAAGCGATACTCAAGCGAATTGAATCGCTTGGTTGAATTTTATAATGATCATCAAACCAGGGAAGGGGGCTGAACAAGGGGAAGGGAGAGGTGGACAGCTGCCCCACTTGTTATGGCCACTTCAAATGGCAGCAGAAAACAGAAACAGCAACCAAACAGAGTCTGTAACTGAAATTGAAACCAGAAACCAAAATTCAAATACCAAAAAAACTGAAATCTATACTCAAGTCAGTCACATGATTACAGTTATTAGAATCAGTCAAGCTGTAAGCTCAATTCAATCTCAATCCCTTATTAAAGCTGCAACTGCAACAATAAAAAAAAAAAAAAAAAAAAAAAAAATGCATTGATTGTGCAATTTGTTGAACCGCGTCATAAAAACTGCAGAGACAAACAGAAAGATTCACAATTAGTAGATCAAAGTGTACAATATTTTATTATTGCGGACGGCAGTGCGCGCTAGTGACGAAAGCAGCACGAAGGGTGCGAAAGGCAACTAGCATACACATATTCCTCACAAAATTGAATATCAGAAAATGTTTTCGTCACTAGACTTTAAGCTTGTAAAGAAGTTTTTTTCTAAGTTCATTCATAATTGTGTAATATAATTACTTAATTTGTAGTTAGAATTGCAGGTTTTTGTAATTATTATATATGACATGCAAATTTACTGGCTTTTAAACTTGAAATCAGTTTTAGAAAAGCGTTTGAAAACATTTACTGAATAAACTTACAGAAAGTCAAAACTATTGGATAAATTAACAAAATCGGAAACATTTAAATGCTGTATGCTTTAAAGAAAGCTACATGCCAAATTTCCTAACTTTTTGGGTGAAAAGAAGCAAACAAATAAATTAAATTAATTACACAGAATTTCACAATAATAATTTCACTCAAAATAAACAATTATTTTTTGTCATAAAGAAACCAAACTAAAAAGTTGCTTTAACATATTTCTATAGTTTAATTTGAACTATTTACTTTTATTTCAAAGCAAATTTAAAGCCAGTTGATTAAAATCAATCATCAATCAATTCCATTTTCCAGCTACAGTTGCTTTATTTGATTATTTTCTGCTTTCAGATTTAAGCACAGGGCACACATGAAATTGGTCAAAGATCATTATCATTTTATGAATAGGAATTAAACGATTAATTGCGAACTTTAATTGCGTCATACTCGTCGTAATTCATTTACATTGTGAACAACGGAAATCCATTTGAATACAATTGAAATTCAAATTTCAATATTTAAATCACTTTTCGTTTAGTTAGAAATAATTAAAGAAAAAAAATAAAAATAAAAAGACAAGAGCAAAATAAATGTAGGGCACACACCGTTAAAATTATATCACTAAGGATAATATAAATATATATAGATATATATAATTGATCCCGTAACTTTCAATTCGAAGTACAAAGAACAAATAAAATACAACTTTGTTGCCTCACGGCTAAACGACAACTAAATATACAAACGGCCAGACTCCAGCTTAATATGCGGTGGCAGTACCTACCTACCAACCTCCCCCCTTAACGAGTCATCGACCGCACAAAACGATCCATTGTATCGATCGAATCAATCAATCGATCGCTCGGTTGACGACGCCAAACGACGACAACAAAACAAACACAAATACAACAAAAAAAATTAGAAGAAAATCAAACAGAGGCTAAGGAAAGAGCACTACCTACCTACCTACCTACCTACCCACCATATCTATAAAGAGCAGCGGATGTCAAATTATCAGGAAAGAGAGTCCACTTGAAAATCTATTGATTGCCATTTGTATTAAAATTATTTTGACTACCTTAATTTATTATGTACATATTTAATAATAGAAATAAAAATTCATTTATCAAGTGCTTAGTTTTTCCCATTTATATTATTTTTGTAAATTATGATTTTTTTTGATTTGATTTATCAACACAATAAAGATTATAATTAAACGAAACCACTAACTAACTTTATATGTTATAAATACATAAGGCGAGGGTCGATCGATTAAAACTCTAGAAGTTAGTGTACGGAAATAAATTTGGGAAGGAGGTGCGACATTTTTAAAAGTCTTAAAAAATCTTATAAATCTTATCCAAATTTAAATGAACTTTTTTCCTAAGACAAATTTCAATAGAATGAATACACATTCTCTATTCTATAAGTTTATCTATAAACAATGTATATTAAAAAGAATTTTCTCTAAAATTTTGTTATTTTTGAAAAATTTCAAGTTTTAATATGACATTAATATTATAAGAAAGTAAAGCGTCTATCAAAAACCTTAAAAACTTTATTTAATTATCTTTCGCAAAATAATTACATTGTCGTCTACAGCAAAACTTTGCAAACTGCCCTTATTTCAAATATTATTGGGTATAAAAAATACTTGATGAAGCATTGTAAATCAACTCAAGTTGCAATATTTAAAGCGGAAAGGAAATTAAAATATGTTTGCACTTGGCGTATGATTTTGTTGTCCGTCCACAATCAGATCGAAACAAATTCCATTTCGCAATTGTCGCCGAGTGCCACCTTGAAAGTGGTACCTGGTATTGGAATTGGAATTGGTACTGCCATGGTTATAAAAGTGACGATGAAATCGAAACTAGAATTTCATATTTTTTGTATTGTGATTTTTATACACATTTTAACTTTTAACCGAAACGGGCAATTTCGTGGAAAGCAAATGTTGTAACAGCTGTTAGGATTATGTTACAAATGTTGTAGCAGCTGTTAAGATTATGTTACAAATGTTGTAGCAGCTGTTAAGATTATGTTACAATGATTATAAGCCACTGTTTGGATGCACAGCACTTTATTTTAATTATAATATAATATAAAATATAATAAAATAATATAAAACAAATATAGTGCTGATATTTCAACTATTATGAACATTGCAGTGGATGAAATAAGCCGAGAGCCACTGTAGCTCTACTAGTCATCAGTCGGAATCTTTCGCGGAAGATTGAAGTCACAAGGAATGAAATGGTAGAAACCACCTGTGAATGTGGGAAGCGACCACAGTTTTGACTAAATATAAACAACAAATTGCACTCCCATGAGAAGAGTTGGAAGGGAATCAATTACAAAGAAACAATTAAAATTTATCATTCGATTAATTGTGCCCAAGTGTTTCATGATTAAACTTAATACATAATTATTATTATTATTAATTATTAGTAATTGTTGCCGTTTGTATTGAAATCAACGAATTTGTAATTTACATTTAATTTAAATACTTCTTGGGCACTACAATTTGTTCAAGTGTTTCTAAAGTTTCCTTTGTTATAATAATATTTGATTTACTGTAAAACACAAAGTTTCTTTGTGAACAAAAATAAGTTTAAAATATTTGTCATTCATGCTTTAAATACCACAAATTGCTTCCTCATGTTTATCCAGGGAGATCCCACTGCCAAGTGATTTCCCTCACATTTTTTTAGTCAAGTTTTAATTGCATTGCAAATGAGGTTTAATAGCTGGCGGAAATGAAAAGATACCGAGTCCTTGGGCATTAAGTTTTGGCTCATTTTGTTTACATGTTTATTGCCCTCTACTCTTATCACAAGTCAGTCAACAAGCTTCAAGTTTTTCGAATGTGACGAATATGTAACGTACTTATAGATCTACTGTTGTTAGATCAAAAAAAAAAAAAAAAAACATCATTATAGTGCCCTTTATCTAAGAGTGCCATCTTGTCTTTTTACACTCTCT
The DNA here is from genome assembly GCA_035047525.1 of Drosophila quinaria. NCBI lineage: Eukaryota > Metazoa > Arthropoda > Insecta > Diptera > Drosophilidae > Drosophila > Drosophila quinaria. The sequence continues at coordinate 37,491,697 of JAWNPO010000455.1, forward strand.
ACAAACGTTAAAATTCCAGTTTCAGTTCGTTATAGCAATTTAAAAAAAAAAAAGTTTAAGCGAGGTGTAACGTTCGCAACAGACAAAGATTAAGATTCTTATTTAACGAGACTATTTATAATTAATTTTGAAGCTGCTTTGATATAGTCAAATGTTGCACCTAATTTTTTGTATTTTGATTTTTTGGTTTATTATGCAAAATTCAAAAAAAAATTTTCAAATGCAAAGTCAACTTCCATTTTTTGTAATGTTCGCAACAAAACTCACAGCAAGTACTCCCGAAAAAATGAATTTTTCGAAAATTTTCACGATATATGTATACATAAAGCATGAGTGAAGTGAACTAGAATAAAAAAAAATGTCTCTCTGGATCATGATATATTTAAAAAATAAAAAAATTCACAAGATTTCTGGGTTTACAAGATTTTAAGGGTTTTGATGAAGATCTTTCTATAGAGAACAAGGGCGTCGGCAGCTTTTCAATGAGGGGGGGCCAAAATATTTTTTTCAAGACAAAATAACTACTCTGGTTGGATTTCAGAAGCTGAATAGTGCAAAATTATGAGTGTAGGGGGAGGCAACGGCCCCTCCCTGCCCCCGTCTGCCGACGCCCTTGATAGAGAATAAAATTTAAATTAAATTAGGGTCAGAAATTAAAATTAACCAATCAAGTTTTATGCCTGTCCAAACCGCAATTTAACCGTTATGCATGAATCGGTTATTCCGGTTTGGAATAAATTCGGTTTTTATGTTTAGGTATAGTTAAAAAATTTGTTTCGGTAACGGTTTCAGTTACGGTTACCAATTTCAATCGGTTAATACCGGTTACAAGTTACGGTTATGTTTACAGTTATAATCGCTGATTAAAATATACAGTCGAACTTCCCTAACTCGAATCACCATTATCCAAAGAAAAGATTCGAGTTATGGAGATATTCGACTTAAAGAGATCTTTTTCCTAAGTTTATTAATTTTACTGCCACTCATTTAGTCCGAGTTAGAGAGAATTTCGAGTTATAGAAGTTCGAGTTATGAAAGTTCAACTGTATGTTGAAGTGTCTCTAAAGCAGGGTATTCTCCAAGACGTGCTTAATTGACGAATGCATTATTATTATACCCGTTACTTATAAAAATAAGAAAAAGGGGATATTGTATTCGTTGCAATGTATGTAACAGGGAGAAGGAAGCATCTCCGACCCTATAAAGTATATATATTCTTGATCAGCATCAACAGCCGAGTCGATATAGCCATGTCCGTCTGTCCATCTGTCTGTCTGTCCGTCTGTCTGTCTGTCCGTCCGTGTGAGCGCCTAGATCTCAGAGACTATAAGAGCTAGACCAAATTTGGCACACAGACTTCTATAGACCCCACGCAGGTCAAGTTTGTTTCAAATTTTTGCCACGCCTTTTTCCGCCTCTGTAAATCGCAAAAACCACCACACGCACAGTTTTCAAGATATTATAATTTGTTTACTAATTATCGTTAACTACTATTATTACCTATCATCCTATTAAATCGTAACAAGAGCGGACAAACAGAAAGGTGGTAATGGCTAATTAAAGTTTTTAAAAAATATAAGTGCCTAAAAGCATGCAATAAAAAATATTAAAAAATTCATTAAAATAAGTAACGGGTATCCTAGAGTCGGGCGCTCGACTTTAGCCTTTCCCACTTGTTTTTATTTGTATTTCTTCACACAATAATTCACTGATAAGTGATAAGAGCAGCGTGCTCGAGTGTGTGTGTGTGTGTGTGTGTGTGGGGGGGGTGTGGGTGTAAATTTGATTGATTTGAAATAATAATAATGATGATGATGATTATGATGAAAATTACAAGCAGGTTGTTTCACGCAATTTCAATGGCAAACATTAAGCATGCACATGTGGCGTATACGTAATATGCAAAAATTCAACTCAAAATGAAAATCAAAAAAAAAAAAAGCAAATCAAATGCGGAAAGAAGCAATACAAATACAAATGCTAAATACAACAACAATGGCAATGTTTTTCAGGGCCATCGTAAATGAAATAGAAAACATACAATAGTCTATTGATAGATACACAGATAGAGAGATACAGATACAGATACAGATACAAAAAAAAAGCAAGTACATAAAGCTGCATAGATACACACAGATAGAGATAGAGAGATATATATGTATGTATGTATGTAGGGGAAAAGGTTTATCTGCAAATGGAATGTAAACAAATGTCGAAACAATTTACAGTTTACAGTTTTCGAATGGGCAATAGGAAATTGCAGTTTGCAGTTTGCAGTCGTTGCACTTGAAATAATTGCATTGCATGCCATACAAGATTACAACAAGATTACGTATACGACTCATAAAACAAGCTAACAATGAGTAAACGTAAAAAAATATATATATACATGTATGTATGTATGTATATTTGTATGGAAATGATGAAGAACAAGACGAGGAATGAAACGACCACAACAAAAAGTCATGTGACGACGACGACTCTTTAATACCCATACAAAGTATAACTATATAATAATACGAATTATGATATTTGACATGTAATCAATACAAATAAGGTTCAGAAAACACAACTATATCTGCTTCGATTCTATTCATTTCGATCTATATACTAACTACATCTCAATGATAGCAGCTGTAACAAATTTCATAGTTAGCTGAATGTTAGAAATAGTACTTCAGACCAGCAATGGGCACGCACGGGCTCCGGGAGCTAGCGACTGCTCCCGAATTCAGATTTTGTGCCCACCGCTGTTTTAGACTCATAAACACAAATCTAAAGCATTTACAAACGAATAATGATCAATCACATGTACAATAAATCAATATTATCAATGTTTTCTTAACATAAACGCTTCACAAAACGAAATCTATCTATATCTATATGATAAAGGCCGACTATTATTTAATAATAGCAAATATAAGAACTTTTGTGTAATTTATTTTTATATATACATTATTAAAATAATAGCAAAAATATTTTTGAAAAATTTCTTTTGCAGTTACTTCTAAAATTGTTTGAAGAATGTTTTTGCATCCCAACATTTTTTGGAAAAAATCGAGGAAAAAAGTTGAAAAAGTAGACCTTTTTTAAAATTCGAATATTTTAATGGATACTTAATGGGTTAAGGAAAGTTATACATCATTCAAACGGAATTTGGATGACCTTTTCAAATATATTTTTTAAATTTGAAGACTTGACTTACAATAGCTGTTATAGTAAAAGAAAGAGCGGTGCTATTATTTTCACCGCAGCTGTATATGTAGATTCGATATGGGGATTTATTTTTAAATTTAATTCGGAAAAAGTAATTTTTTTTACATTGTTTTCAGAAATTAGAAATATTTCAAAATTTAAATAAAAGAACTAAATGTGATTTACATGTTTGATTGAAATTTCAAAATTTTCTGCTCACGCTGGCAGTTGAACCCGCGAATTCTGAAAACTTAGTAACTTAGATTTCTAGTAACTTAGACCTCTACGCCACAGAACCCCACAAAATGACGCTCGTTTTTATTATTTTTGCGATCAGTGTATGACAGCCAGTCTTATCGACACAATAATACAACTTTTAGTAAGAGTATATCATGAAATAAAGTGTCTGCCGGCACAGCACAAAAATTGCGACGTAATAGAAATGTAGGACAGTCTAGAAAAAAGAGAGGGCACACATATGTACAGCTAAGTATATGTACATATTTAGGTACAAACATACATCTGTATAATATATTACACATGTGCATGGCTCTCATAGATACTGGCAGACGGACAAACGGAACGAACGACCGTTTAACCGTTGGACATTTGAATATTTGAGTAGTACTCGTATGGTATTTTTTTTGGCTTAGTTTGGTTTAGTTTGGCAGCTGTCAATTTAAGCAACAATTCTGTGAATTTTATCCAATTTGTGGTAAAATGAATTTATCGTTAAAAAACCAAACAAAATATATCGAGTATATTAAGATAATCAGTTCCCATTCCAAAACCAAAGCCTAAAGAATTCAATTCAAAATTAAAAGCAGTATTTCTGAAAATGAATACAACTTTTTAAAGGTGGGAAAGTCTATAGTCGAGTGGTTCCGACTATAGAATATCCGTTACTTATTTAAAAAAATGTAAAACATTTTTACTGCATACTTTTAGGCACTTGCATTGCTTGAAAACATAAAACAGCCATTACTACCGTTCTGTTTGATCGATCTTGTTGAGATTTGGTTGGATGATAGCTTTTAATAGTAAACACGGAATATCTTAAGATCGGACGGAGAGACGGACAGGAGTATATCGATTCGGCTGTTGATGCTGATCAAAAATATTTACGATTCCTTCTTCCTGTTACATATGGGCTATTCCTGGGTTGTAGACGTTACAATTGTACGCACATTTTTATGTTTAAACTGTTGCAGCTCGCTTTCAGATCGGTGAATTTTAATGTAATTTTCTGGAAAATACATTTTATTGAGAATGCTATAAAACCTATTTTAAGAAAAAAGCCTAACTGTTTTTGGAAAAAAATTAGGCTTGCTGAAAGTTTGGTTGCGGACGTTACAAAAAATGGAAGTCGATTTGAGGTTAACGTGCATTTGCGCGTATATTAGCGAATTTTGCATTATAAACAAAAAATATCCAAATACAACAAATTAACTAGAATATATGACCATATCAATCCAGCATCAAAAATACAGATAAGTAGTCTCGTTAATTAAAAATCTTAGTTTTTGTCAGTTGCGGACGTTACGTTGCGGACGTTACACTTTTTACACTCACACTTTCTTTCAAATTATTAATATATATTAAATATCTCATCGATACAGTTTTTATCTTAAATAAAAGAAAATGAAACAAAGTTTATGATGAGCTAAGCGCTAAACACTCAGACGACCGTTTTGCCAACTTTTTTGGCCATTGAAAATACCCTTTTTTTTACAAGAAATATTGAAATTAAGGGGCAAAAAGAGGAATTAATTGATAAGGCTCGGCCATGAAAAACCGAACCACCGTAAAACCTTTTCGATTTTGTAATTTGAAGTCCAAAAATATATTCTAATAAAACAGAAAACAACTATTATTAAAAAACATGCAGTTTTTTCACAAAATTAACTTTTAGCCCTTGGTTTAAAAATTTCCGGAATAGCACATATGTATACATTCATTGTAACGAATGCAATATATTCTTATACTTATTTTTTAAGTAACTAATTTTACTGCCCGAAAATTTGTGATGTGAGCGAGTTTAAAAATATTTACGTACATATATTTAAACTGGAACATAATTTTTTGTTTGTTAAACTTACTAGAGTTCTGGCTTTTTAACTCTTACTCTCTTACTCCCTCTATCTCTATCTCTAAGCAGCTGTGATCTCAAAACTATGAAATCATAAACTAATTGAATTTATATAAATAAAACGAGTCGAATTCAGTATACCAATCGCATACATATTATTATCATTCATATCAAAATATTTACAGAGTTATGATGAAATTGGCTTGGCTTTCTGCTGATGTTTATAGAGCATACAAATAAATAAATACCCTTTAGATAATTGTGACACGACACGAGCTTGACAATGACAATGTATTTTATGTGTTTTGTTTATTGAGTCATTATTGTTAATTGTAAACTACAAAATGTATCGAAATTGATATTAATATCGAAGGGAATTGTTCAAAGCACTTGTGCAAATGCAAGTGACGATGAAATTTCAATTCAATTTGTTAATTTCGCACATTTATTTATTTTTTTTTTTTTGTGCAAATTTTTGTAAACAGGTTTTGTTTTAATTAGCAAAAGGGTTTCATGCAGCTGCTCAGATACCCTGTTCATAACGAAATTATTTAAATGGGGTCGATAAGTAACAAAAGGAAAAATAAATTTTTTAAAAATATATTTGAATAGATTTAACATCATACAACAAATAAAGATCCATGGTAAATTGTTGATTTACAAATTTTGTGCAGGGTATTTTCTAGTCAGGTAAAAATTGAATTTAATTGTCGCCAATGTCATTTGCTTTTGCAATTGCGTAAAATGTGAAATTAAATAACAGCCCTTTGAATGACGCACTTAAAAAATATGTACAAATATTCAAAGAGACGTAATTGCAGAACAGTTGGATCATTATGTTAATAAGAACAATGATGTGGATGACGCAGTAGACTAGATACTAGATACTCCCAATTATTGACATGTTACTCAATTGGAAGTTAAATAGTAAGTTGGGGGAATATTGACCGAGCAATTGAGTGGGGAAGATGAGGTAAATAATATCCATCGTCTGTCATTATCAAAAGCAGCGGTGGGCACGCAATGGCTCCGGGAGCCAGCGGCTGCTAACGAACTCAGATTTCGTGCCCACAGCTGATCAAAAGAGTACACGATTAAATACCCTTATATTTATAGATATTTTTGATAATAATAATAATAATATACAAGCGAGTTCTGTTAACGAACTGTTAAAGAAATCCCTAAATTCGAAATTCGAATTCTGTTAAATAACAGTTTGTTAATGCTATGTTAATTGTAATTCTAAGTCTTTTAAAGCTTCAACTACAGTTAATAAATTCAAGATAAGCGAACAAGTTGTTATACGATAGTGATAAAGATATTAGATAATCATCTTATCTAAGGGCATAAAGATATTTAACAAATACAACAAAAAATAACAGATATTCATAATATCATGTATGAAATTTTTTGATAATGGTTTTTAAATGGATAGTTCTAGAGATTTTCTGAAAGATTGATAGGATATCCAGCTTTTACGAAATTCCAAAATAATTAAATTTTAAGCTTTAATTTAACTATTAGCCGTTATACATGGATAGGTTTTTTAGCTTCTGGTTTTTATTAAAATAAAAAAGTATTGTTTCGGTGACGATTCTTAATTTCAATCAGGATACGGTTTAAATTTCTATTTAATGGGTATTTCAACTTCCAGCAAGTGTTTAGTTTTTTCTATTTCGCAGTCGTTTTGACACTGCGATTAGGCCAAGGAAGGCATTTAACGCTTTGGGGGGGACCGTTAACAAGTTATTAAATGCCAAGGCCGAGATACAATGTGTACACACACATATATACAGGTAATTAAATATTATTGTATGAGCTTCACACTGTTATTGTGGCGATAACAAACACAAGGCACACTTGGCACAAATTTTTCGATATTTGATCGAGTTTATGCGCATTTGTCATCTCGAGGCAGTGTTGCCAACGCATTTAGACAAAAAAAGGCTGGTTAAACCCCAAAAAAAGGACAGAAACGAAAAGATGTTTTTAAAAGGATTAAATATGGACAGACAATGTTTTCTTATTTATTCATATATTTATAATAATTCATATAATAATATCATAGCTTTAAAAATAACTCCAATTTTGAAAGTATTAGCTCTTTATTGGCCAGTAAAATATTTTCCACAGAAAATGCATGAATTGTTTTTTTTATTTTCAAAATTATTCGGCAATTCGAAAATGAATATATGTGTATATATGATGACACATAGTTGTATTAGATATATTCTGTGAGCGACTTGAAACAATTAAAAAAGGGTAATGTAAATTAAATTAAAAAAACGCATTTTTTCTGTATAGGGGGACGTTTTAAAATTTATGCAGATCTCGCAGTTTCAAATCGGACAGATCTGTCCGCAAAAAGGACAACTTGGCAACACTGTCTCGAGGCCAAAGACCCAATTGTAGCGTGCCGTGCTGTTATCGGGCTGTTATCGTGCTGTTATCGTGTCGTGTGGTTTCTTTTATAGTTGTCTCGTGCCCTAAACCGTGAGTCATTTTGCGTTAGTTATTTGTGCTGATTCATGATGATCTTGCATTGCCACCATGAATATGCTAATTCTCAAAAATTAATTGGTTTTTGTTGTTGTTGTTGAGCTGTTATCTACATATATACTAGTTGTGGTGAAATTCCAATGTTGAAATGTGAAACAAATACACAAACGAGATGCCAATACAAGTGCAATGATCCATCAGCTGCGTCCTCTCTTGGACTCTCTCTCTCTCTGTTTGACTCTCTGTGTTGTGTTTGACTCTCCTGCATGCGGGTGCCATGAACTTCACCTCACCACAGCCCACACCCCACCCCCATTCACCACCCACACAAATGTTGATGCATAAACTCGTTTTCAGTTTTGTTTTGTGCCTTTCTTTCTTTTGGTTCTTGTTTGTATCACACTCGACTTATGCATGAGTAATATAATAAACAGTGACGACACAAGCATTATCAGTATCATTGATTTATTTTTGTCTTTATCAATTAATTGATCATCACATTGAAGATTGAAGCAATGTGAATGACTTTAAACAAATTCCACGTAAAAAATACATACAATATGAGTGTGTGTGTGTGTATTGAAATTGATTTAAACAAAATATCAAATTAGAAGTTTCCAGACCAATACTCAAGGCCATGCACATCGATTCCAATTGGACAGTAAGTGAGGCTTCGGCAGTGTTGCCAGATTAGCTTGTTTCAGGTTAGATCAAATAGCTGGCAACAAAAAAAAAAACACACACAGAAAGAGGACGATTTTTGATGAATTTAGGTGAACAAATTTTTAGGGGGTCTCCGCTAGTTTATTTTTTATAGAATTTTTAAATTTCGATATTTTCAATGCAAAATGAGCTTTTGCATCGTTGTTTTGTGCGTATTGTCACTAGTATGTTCATTTTTCATTAAAATTTCAATATTCAATAAAAAAAAACTAGTAGAGACCCCCTGCTGGCTACTGCTACAAGACTATTACCAAAATTTATTTTAAAAAATATTTAAGTTTTCAAAATATGAATTTGAATTTAATTTTTAACCTCATATTCGATTTTAGAATGTCCAAATTAGCCTAGAAAAGTGGTTTTTAATGAAAAAAACACTACTTTTTGTATCGCGGCATAAAATGGGTTAAAAGCTTTCAATGCAATATTAAGCTTAAGGTTTGGTCTTCTAAATCACTATTATTTTGTATATATTTTTTTTATTTATAATATCACAGATACGGATTGCGCCACAAAAATATGTTAGCCTTATTAAAACAAAATAAACGATAGGATGAGGTAACAAATGATGAAATAGAAGATTTGTTAACTAATTTAGTTAAATTGAACCTAATGATTTTGTATGTTTTCTTTCAATTTGGATATAGCTTGATTTGCAGCAGTTTTTTATTTTTAGCTTATTTTAGCTGATTTTTACTCAGAATCTAGCTTATGCGGGCGCTCGACACTTGGCAACACTGCACGTTACACGCACTGCCTCACTCCTCTGTTTCTCTCTCTTGCTCTCTTACACATACGCACACACACACGCATTTACATAAATTCGTATGGAAGCGAATGTCAAGGTTAAAAGCACAGCCTGGAACTGGAATTGGAATTGGACAGCAGCAAAAACAGCAAAAGGAACTTGAACAAAATCGAATTGTCATGTAAATTAACGAAACGAACCTAAAATCAATAGAAATAATAGAAGGGAAACGGAAAAAAAAGAGCTTATAGAAAATGGTCGATAGTTTGGTAATTACGCATTTATATATTCCTCACAAAAACTGTCGATTCACCGTTTGTCATGTCTTTCTTAGATACATTTTGGTAAAATAAACATATAAAAATCTACAAGTAGTTGCTTACCGGCAAAAAGCAGTACAAGAAGAATGTTCTTCCAATAAGAAGTTTTCTAATTGGTGTTGAAATTCAGCCCAGCTGTTGCTTGCAATGTCAATATTTAGACAATAAACAAAAAAAAAATAAAGAAACAAAGTGACGTCGGTTCACAAAACAAAATTGTGAACTGTTTGTTGTTGGTGCTGCTGCCCTCGCTCTTACTGTGTGCGCTGCTCTTGCTGTCTCTCTTTCGCTGCTCACACGCTTTTTGTGCGTGTGTGTGTGTGTGTGTGTGTGACCGCGTGCTGTTATTTTTCACACACGTTTTGAATCTGATTCCGATTCCGATTCAGAATTTGCTTTTGCTGCTACTGTTGTTGTGTTGTTTTTGTTGCTCCTGTTCTTGTTGTTGGTTGTGTAACAAACTGACCAGCGTCAATTTGCCAAAGTTTTTCTATTTGATTTTCTTTTCACGATTTCACAATTTGGATTTTGCTTAATAAACAAAAGAAATTTATATGTATACAATTTAACATTTTAGGATCAGCTTTTATCTATTTACAATGTGTGTGTGTGTGTGTTGACATTATATATGTATGTATGTATGTATATGTATGCATGTAAAATGTGCCGCCCGCGTGTTTGTATTCTCTTTTACACTGCATTCGTTCACTATGTAACTTCCGTTACAGCTGCGACGTCAACGTCGACAGAGCATCAGCTGTTTAACTAGGCGATTTCTAATATCTTTTATTAATAGATATAAAACTGACAATTTGCTGAATATATGTAACATATATTTAATTAAAAGAGAACTGGGCTTTCTAATAATGTAATATATCTGTGTTTGCGTTTGTTGGTGTGCGTGTGTGTGTATGTGTATGTGACCAAGTTGTTCTAATTAGAAGACGCATTGATGTTTTTACATGTGTGCATTGGTGTGGGTGTGTGTGTGTGTGTCTGCTTACTTCTCTTTTAAGAATTATAATTGCTTTTCCACTCTCTCGGTAAAGCAACAATTTCAATTTCACAATTCCACAAAATGCACACGATAATTAATTGTTTACTAGAAGTTTCACTTGATCTGAATTTATGCAGCGGCGAATAACTTGAATTTTTTGCTGTGTTGTTATTAGTTGTTAATTTCGATATATGTAGTTTTCGGATTGGCACCGTAATAACGAACGAGACAACGATAGTTAACACAAAATTCCAAAAAAAAACTATAAGAACCTGCCACTGCGCGCCGCTATTTATGTAAAAAAAAAGGAAATGTAGTCACCGAGGTGGAGAAACATCGAGTAAAACATCGTCGATGCTTGCAAAACATCGTGGCTAGAGATGGGCACGGGCCTGTTTGGGCTTTGTGTCCCGCGGGCCTGTTTCAAAAAAGTTTAAGATGTAGCTTGCAGAAAAGGATCGATAATTCAATTTATATCTGAAGAAAAATAAAGAAATAATTAAATTTAAATAAAATATTTTTTTATAGTAATATCGGGCCCGGGTCGGACCGGGCCTGGTCTTAAAAAGGAGGCCCGTGCCCATCTCTAATCGGGACCATCGGATTTTGGTTATAATGTTTTTATATACAACAGAAATAAACAATCCTGACAATTAAGACCCCATAATATATTGCAAAAAAACAAATTTTAAAATATAAGAAATATGTCGAAGCATCGGGTACAACACGCCGCAACACACACCTCTAATAAATAAATTACAGATGGGCATGGGCCTCCTTTTTGAGGCACGGCACGGCCCATCTCTAAAACAAATGCATTGACCAGCTGATTGCATTGACAAAAAAAATAATATAAAAGGTGGCAGCCTTGGCAATGTATCATTTTTGATCACATTCAACACTTTTCAGAAAAGTTGTTAAATATGAACAATGTTTTTTTAAATAAATATGGAAGCTCTAGCTTTGAAACTTTCACATAGCTTATATAGTCAACAAGTGAAGAGCGCGAGGGAAGATATTCGAAAATTGTCCCTAATGAGCACAAAAGGTGGCTCACAGAAAGAATATCGCCGATAGTCTTAAAAAGTATGGCAGCCCGTGGTTCACAGAAAAAGGGACTATCGGTGACGATAGCTGCAAGTCAAAGCTATCGATAAATATATACATCGAACGGGAAAGTTGCTTGCAGCGTTGCCAGACTTTGCTGATGGCTCCAAACGCGCCCGAATTTAAAATTGTAAATGAAAAATTTAACACGTTAATTGGCTGAAGATTAAAAATATATTAATATATATAAACAAAAGAAAAAGCTATACAAGTTAAACTTGTATATAAAATACAGCATGTTCGGTGAGAATTGTTATCACATTTGGTGCGGTAATCAGTCCAAGTATTTCGCCCACATCATCGTCGAGAGTCACCAAATTCTGTTTGCCAATCACGACTTGGGGACCATTGCGATTCCGCAAACCGCCAGCTGAATCATTGCGCGGCTTGTAAATGAACACATGGCGATAGCTCTCACAGATGACCGCGTAATCGAGATCCGGACTACAGTCGATAAACTTGCGCTCTGTCTTCGACGCCTGGACATAACCGAACGCATGCAGATTCCCCTCGTGTCGCACACTCCACTCGTCCGGCCGCGACGGCTGGAACTGCTGCAGCCACACGGCCCCATCGATGTCCTGGCGAGTGGCAAATGCCGCCGGGAATCCCGCACGCAGTGTCGACACAAATAAGGGTGGCGTTAAGCCCAGAAAAATTGTGTGTGTTATGCAATTTGCTGGCAAATTGAAGCGAACTATAGAGGGGGAGAAAAACAATTTGAAATAATAAAATTATTTGTCGAAATCAGCGAATGTAGCCGTTAACATATCCGTAACCGCTAAGTTGGTAACCGTAACTGAAATCGTAACCGAAACACAACTTTTTTAACATACCGAAACACGAAAACAGAAATTATTCCAACCAAAATAACCGCTAAAAACTGATAACGATAAAAATTTTATGATTGCAAACTTTACGGTTTACATTTTAATTTAAATATTAAAGTTAAAAAAAATTCAAATATTAGGATCTTTTAAAAATTGAATTTAGTTATTAAAATAAAAGCGATGATAACGTTTTAACATCGTAACTAGATTTTATTCTTGACCACACCGAAATTTGCCGTTATGCATGAATCGGTTTCTTAACGGTAATTACCGTTTTTATATATATGCATATGTGATCAAGAATATATATATAGGATCGGAGATGCTTACTTCTCCTTGTTACATACATTGCAACGAATACAATATCCCCATTTACTTATTATTTATAAGGGGTATAATAAAAAACAATGATTAGTTTTTAACAACGTAACTAAATTTAATGCTTGACCAAACCGAAACTTACCGCTAAGCACGAATCGGTTTCTAAACGGTAATTACCGTTTTTTTTTATATTATTAAAAAGTAAATTTAAAAAAACAAATAACTTAGGTTCTTTTAAAAATTGAATTTAGTTTTGGAAAAAAGAAAACAATGATTACGTTTTAGCAACGTAACTAGATTTAATGCTTGACCAAACCGAAACTTACCGCTAAGCACGAATCGGTTTCTTAACGGTAATTACGGTTAAAATATTTTCGACTATTGGATATTGGTATAAACAAGTTTTGTTTCGGTTATGGTTACCAAATTTAGTCGGTTAACGGTTATGGTTATGATGCCCGCCCGAATCGCGAGTAATTTTACATTGATCATTCAAAAATGACCTTACGTTTTTTCTTAAATCATTTCGTTCTGTAGTTCAGCTCTTACCCATTTTAACGTCCTGGTTGCAGGCGCCCAGCGGAAAGTCGCACTCCTCGACGGGATCCTCCAGATTCGGTATGGGCAGACGTTCCGGCTCCGAGTCCGGCTCCAAGTCCGCGTCGTCCAGGAGACGTGGCCACTGCTCTGCCTGCTGCTTGGTGAGCGTCAACTGCAGCTGCTGCTGCTCCGCGTCGACCGTGTGTAGAGTCCATGTGGTCAGCTCGTGGTTCAGCTGGCCATAGAGCGTGGCGTCCAGCAGTGTTTGGGATTGACATTCCACCAGCAGATGATTCTGTGTGCAATCGATGTGAAAATCGTTGCGGGAAACGTTTTGTTGTTGTTGTTGTTGTGTTAGTGGAAAGATTATAATTAGATTCAGATCCGACTGTGTCCAGGTGTAAGCTGGCCCGTTTAGGCCATTGTGCTCGGCCCGGGTAGGAGCAGCTGCCTCCGTTGCCTCCAGTGCCTCCGCCTCGGTTTGCAGCTGGCGATTGGAGCACAGGATCAAGGACTGAGCACGCGGCTCAAAGGCGCAATAGTAAATGGAGCCCGTTGTCTGCAGCTGCTGGCAAATGTGATAGCTCCACTGGCCACTGGCCTCCGCATCCAGTGTCCAACGTGACCAGGTCACTTCCAACACAGTGACTTCCACACTGGACGCTGCCCGCTGTCGACGTGCCACATGACCCGCCGCCAGCGAGATTTGTTTGCGCTCCTGGACAATGTCCAGCCGCGCATCGTAGAGCACAAAGCCGCGCTGCTCTTGAGCCGGATCTGTGAGTGTATTTATGATGGGAGTGCGCGTTATCAGCTGCCAGTTATCAGTTGCAGTTGTGGCACGTCCAGCACGATTGCCAGTGTCCAGGAGCGAGTAGCTCAGCATGCCATCGCAGAGCACACAGTACTTCTCCGATATGAAGCGCAGCGTATAATTGTAATCGCCGGGCACATGGGCGTAACCATCGCCGTGATCCGATAGTTGCGACTGCATTTCGTACACCACGCGCTGCTCCCGCGGCTGTCCACTCTGCTCGTCGTAGGCGCACAACACCAGCTGGTGTGCCCGGTTCATGTAGTAGCCATTGTGCCGTGCCCACGGATCCGAGAAGAGCGCATTGTGGCGGACAAACAGCTCCGTGTGCAGCAGTGAAAATTGATGGCGTGCATGCGGCTCCATTTTGAATGGTTCCCGTTGCTGGTGCAAATCCTGGCGCAGCACCGCAACCGCATCGAACGACAGCTTGTAGCCATCGAAGTTGGGACACAGCAGATTGCGGTCAACATTCAAGTCCACCACCGGCATCTTTGATTTGCAGTTAGCAGCTTAAAATCGAAAAAATAAAGCAAGGTAAACAAAAAACGTTTGTTACAAAAATTGCCAATTTAAAGTCTAGTGTTGTATAGAGTTGAAAAATTTATGATGTCTGACAGTGCCTGTTAATGTCAAGCGCTTAACAGTGACTGCTAAGTAGATCTATCGATACTTGTCAAAATATCGTCATTTATTTGAATATCGAAATATTGTTTGAAAATGGTAAATTATTATTAAAAACTTACATTATGTTCTTATTTTATTTTATTTTTTGTCATTTGCTTTACAGGAAAATTGAATTTTGTGGCACATATCGTATCGATATACCAATATATTTTATTTTAATCAAATTTCCTTCTGCTAAGTCACTTAACTTATGTTTACACTAGTAGCATTAACAGTAATTGTTGCTATGTTTTTAAAATGTAATGTTAACAATATTAAAATATTTTATTTGTTATTATAATACTATTTATTTAATAAATTCTAAGCTGTGATGATATGTAAATGTCATTTGAAACTAGCAACATTTTAGTTAGTGTCATCGGAGCATAACAGCTGTTGCTGCCGGCGCTGGAGTAGGTAAACACATACGTGTTACGTGTTCTTTGCAACTCTGCTGCACGCACAGTGCTGGTGAACGTGCACGAAAAAAGTGTTGACACGTTGACACAGAACATTGATGGCAGCCAGTGTTTTGCGAGAATTCAATTGAATTTAATTTTGTTGTTTGTTATTTTTAGCCAACAATCGAGTCAAGTGAAGACGTGAGTGGAGCAGGTGAGTGAGTGGTGGCAATTAGCGCTGCAGTGCATTAAATCAATTTTGTATTTTGTCATACACATATAAATAATTGCCAATATGCGTGTGTGCGTGTATTTTCTTTACAGTTGTTGGCAAATCAAAAAAAAAGAGAAGGAAGATAATTTGCCAGGACAGGCGGCGACAACGGAGAACGTAAGAAAGAGGAAACGAAAACCGAAAGCAAAAAGACGAATTTAGTTATTAACTAGCCAAATATACCAAAAAATGCTGAAGAACCAAAAAAGCAACAACAACAACCGAAACAAGTGTAAAAGCAACAATCGAAACCGAAACTACAGCAGCAACAACAACAAAATGACCAGCTCAATGTTGTTATTGTCATTCATAATGATGCTGGCAGCGCTGCTGCAGCGCAGCGACGCCGTTGAGTTTACATTCGATTTGGCGGACAACGCCGAGGATTGTTTCTACGAGGAAATCAAACGCAATACGAGCGCCTATTTTGAATTTCAAGTCTCTGCCGGCGGTGATCTAGATGTGGATGTGGAGCTAAAGGATCCACAGAATCAGGTCATTTATACGTCGCAGCGTGCCACGTATGATAGCCATCAGTTTACGGCGGAAACAACGGGCGTTTATACCGCCTGTTTTAGCAACAAATTCTCAGCGTTTTCGCATAAAATCGTCTACGTGGACTTTCAGGTGGGCGAGGAGCCCGCCCTGCCCGGCGTCGATGAGCATGCAACGGTGCTGACCCAAATGGAAACATCATCCCAGGCGATACACAAGGCACTAAACGATATACTCGATGCCCAGACGCATCATCGATTGCGCGAGGCGCAGGGATTCAAGCGGGCCGAGCTAATCAATCATCGTGTCATGCTCTGGGCATCACTCGAAACAGCATCCGTTGCTTTAATCGGCATCGTTCAGATTCTCATTTTGCGCAACTTCTTCACGGATCGCAAGCCCAGCGGCCAGCAACGCTACGACCGCCTGTAGGACTATTATTATTATACCAAGGACAAGGACATGGACTGGCACTGGGAATAGGACTAGGAGCACAGTCACCCATATCTAGTTTCATCTTAATTACATTTTTTTTTTCATTTGTTTTATGTGCATATACAGTCGTGTCAAAACACTTGACGCACCTACTGTCAGTGTTGCCAGAATTTGTACGTCAAAAAAAAAAAGACAGATCTGAATAAGTAAATCATCAGGAAAAAATATATAAATAAATTATTTTACTTTACTTTTAAATTGGACTGCAAGCAATTTCTTGCAATTTTCATTTATTCAAATCTGTCCTGTTTTAATGGATAAATAATAAATACTTTTATTTTATTTCTAAATTGAAATGCAAAAAAAAGGTAGAAATGAAATAAAAGTATGCATATATTTATTTCTAGCTTTTTTCTTGCAATTGCTATTTATTCAGATTTGTCCTGTTTTAACGGACAAATCTGGCAACACTGCCAACACTGTATATGAATCTTGAACTGTTATTTCTCTCGCTACCTCCTCAAAAAAAAAAAAAAAAAACGTATTCCATTCAAATTGTAATGATTTGTAATTTGTTTAATAATATTGTAATACCCCCCGCCCACCCCAACCTCCATCCTATAAAACAAACCGAGAATAATGTTTTCACAAAATACAAAAACAGAAAAAAATAGAATGTCTGCCTGTCTCAATTATAGCAAATTGTGTTTCATAAGCTTCGATAATCGAAGATGAGCTTGCAGAATGGCGACATGTGTATGTATGAGTGTGTGTATAAATGGCTGCCATAAATTATGTGCATGTGTGTTTGCTTATGGCAGCGGCAGGATGACTCTCTCTCTCTCTTAAGTTGTTGCTGTCTCAATTTGCAGGAAGCAAACATTACGAAACACAGGCGGAAATTAACAGAGAGCGAGCGGTGCGCGCTAGACAAAGATAGCAGCTATTGCAGCTCCTTGTTGTTGCCGCTATTGCTTTAACATAATTGTTGCCGTGGCATTTACACAAAAAATATCGTCAAAAATTGATCAGAAAATCGCATTTATGATTAATAACAACCAAAACGGACCACAGGGCAAAAGCAGCCAAAAATTGAAGCATAACAACAAAACAACTGTATCAACAACAAGCAAGAGAGCAGGTGTTTTGTGTGTGGGGGAGTGGGAGAGGGAGCGAGGAGAGCGTAGAGCAATAAAACGGCAAAGCAAAATGACGGCGAATTCGTTGCGGCAATTTGTTGTTGTTGTTATTTTTTGGGTGCTTTGCTTTATTTTTCAGCAGCCATAGTTCACCCAACGGCGAGCGTAATTTGCACAAAAGCGTAAAACAACAAAACACGTTTTGTGCCAAAACTTGGTAACAACGACGTTGACAATGCACATACATATATACATACATATGTATGTATGTACATACATACATATGTAAGATGCAGGCGAGACGCTTTTTATACCCTGGGGGTATATTAAGTTGGTTCAAAAGTATGTAACAGGCAGAAGGAAGCAACTCCGACCACATAAAGTATATATATTCTTGATCAGCATCAACAGCCGAGTCGAACCCTGTCTGTCTGTCCGCCTGTCTGACGGTCCGTATAAGCGAAAGATGGTAAATTCTAGGACCGCCAAATTTGGAATGAAGACTCCTTACTATGTCAGGCAATATCAGTTTATTTTTAAATTTTGTCACTTATATCACCTTTAATTTAGGGTTTAAAGCAGCGGTGGGCACGAAACCTGAATTCGTTAGCAGCCGCTGGCTCCCGGAGCCATTGCGTGCCCACCGCTGGTTTAAAGTTACAATTTTAAACCAACGTGCGTAGAAACATGCTTAGAATAAGTACCAAGTTTCATTACGAATGGGCCATAAATAGAGAAGATATTAACAATTTTGTACAAGATATTTTAATGGCGATTCTATAAATAGAATAAAATTTATGGTCAATTAATTCATTTTATATTTACTCCGCCAGGATGTACATGGAGAATGTGTATCGAGTTTGCCAGCATCAGACGAAGTGCCGAAGTGGCAGAGGTGAAAGGTGCTCGGCAAGCAAAGCGGGCGATCGAGGTTCGAATCCCAGTCCTGTCGATGCAAATGATTTTTTTTTATTTTTATTTATTTTTTTTATTTTTAAATTTGGTTCAAATCATTTATCATATTATTTATGTATGTATCTGCCACAAAAACAATAGGTCGATATTTAAGGATAAGTGTATGAATTACATGGGCAGGGTATACTGCTGTCGAGTGCACTCGACTGATCCGCCTGTTGTCTCTGTCTCAGCCTGACCTGCTGCTCCACTAGACTACAGGGAAGCATCAGCAGCCGCTCTCACACGCACACACACACACATATAGATACAATTGCATGTATGCATTGTAAATGCAAATGTATGCACATTGGTGAGTGTGTGTGTGTGTGTGTAGTACATACATAGGTCGAGGTTGTCGCGATTTTGATGCTACTTCCTCGTTGCCAGTCCGCACAGTGTGTCCAAAATTACAAACGAATGAGCAATTTTATTATTGATCTTGATATGTGTACAGTAGAGTGCATACATTTTTTTCACAAAAAATGCTAACCCTTTTTCGTAATCTATGGTCAATTCTGAGATGTTTTTACCAAGAAACCATAGTTCTTTATTTATTTCTTTTAAATTTATATCTTCGGTTTTTATGGTCCGATCCTGACAAACTTGGAGTCAATACTCTTGTTAGGACCAGGACTTTTAAAATTCCATAGAACCAAATGTTCTTTAAACATAATTTTCATCCTTGGAAGTTCGATTTGGCGATTCGTCTCTATCCTTAAAAATTAAATTAAAGAATGAAAGCTATTTTTTGGCCCAAACAAATTTTTTTTCCTTGAACCAGTATTTTCTTTTTATTTTTCTTTGCAGAAATAATTTTAATAAAATATGTGTTATGTGCGGGATAGGACATTTGGTCCTTGGGTTCTATGGAATATTAAAAGGGCTGGTCATAACAAGAGAATTGACCCCAAGTTTGTCAGGATCGGACCATAAACACCCAAGATATAAATCAAAAAAATGAATTTTTCAACTCAAAAGGGCGGACCAGGAATTCATTTTAGAGCTATGGTTTCTTGGTAAAAACATCTTAGAATTGATTATAGATTACGATTATAGAAATCGATGCACTCTAATGCAGAGGTGGGCACACATGGGCTCCGGGAGCTAGTGGCTGCTCACGAATTCAGATTTCGTGCCCACCGCCGCTCTAATGTGTACATCATGCACCCTTCAGGAATGCTTGAACGATCGTCAAGGAATGTTTCCCTAGGCATTCCCTAGCGTATCCCAGTTTGGGAATAATGTAAAAAAAATTCATGATAATGACCAATTTTCGTACGCTACAAGTGGGGGTAATCCCTTAAATCAAAACCTTAGGCGGCATAAATTTTGCTCTATGCTCATAGCTTTGGCTCCACTGTACTGTAGAGCAAATTTGAAAAGTTGGTCGGCAAGGTATCATTATCCAACCGTCTAACATTGACTGTTGCCACGTGAGTCTTTCAACTGTGGCAACCGCTGATGTTGCATTGTTATTATGCATACAATATTTTGATGCACTGTTGTTTAGTTCAATTATTTGCATTATTTGCAGTTGTGTTTTTTAGGGGGTAGGACAATTTATTTATTTCTTTTTTTTTGTCCACTGTTGTCTTCCACTTCATTCATTTGCCTTTTATTTACTTTGTCAGTCTGCCTGTCAGTCTGTCCGTTTGTCCGACTTTCTGTTAAACTGTAAGTCATCTTTTGTTTCCCCAACGCAACCGTGGATTGTGTAAGCGTCACTGATTGCAACTTATTATTGCATTTGCCTTTCTATACCCTGGGAGGGTATATAAAGTTTGTTAGTAGTATGTAACGGGGAGAAGGAGGCGTGGCAGATCATATAAAGTATATATATTCTTGATCTGTATCAGCAGCCGAGTCGATATAGTCTTGTCCGTCTATAATTCGAGTTGGAAGTGTTGCTTGAATGCATGTGTAGTAAATTCAATCGATTTGATAGTATAATGCAGCGGTGGGCACGCAGTGGCTCCGGGAGCAGTCGCTGCTCCCAAAAGACTAGCTGCTGTTCATGTAGTGCTCCCCAATTTTCGTGCCCACCGTTGGTCTAGTGCTAGAAATACGCGCCCGTGTGCAATATGTCCTGGGTTCAATTCCTGGATATAGTTTATTAAATTTAATTATTTTAACTTTTACTAGATTTATATTTAAAAAAATTGTTGCTCTTTTGCTCTTAATTGAGCTTGCCCAGGGCATATTACTGTCGAGTGTGCTCGACTTTTCCGCTTGTTTTCTTTTGTCTTGTTTTTGGCATTTCGACGACATTTCGCCAGTGTTTTTTGTGCTTTGTATTTTGTGCGTAGACTTCACTCAAATTACACCTCATAAAGATCTTTTGCACATTGAGCCATGTTTACATATGTACATATATTTTAACCGATAATAGGCTGTCCAATAAATTAAACAATTTGTTGTGAAAACCTTTAGTTTCTCAATACCTGACGACATTTTCATTTGTTTTTAGCATTTTTAGGTAGTTTTGCCTTTTCTTACTAACGCACTTAGATTTTCTTAAATTTATTTGAGCATTTCAATAAAATTGTGAACTGGAACAAGCTGAATTGCAAAATAACATTAGTCTTAAAACAGAATTTCAAATATTATAAATATTTCATATGAGAGCTTTAAATATGTATGTTCAATAAAAGTGAAAGGTATACCGACAATTTTTGATTGATCAATCAAATTTTCAAATTTAGTGCAATCAAATTAATAATTTTATTTTAAGTTTTTTTTTTATCAACAATATGCCTTATCAAAAGTTAAGTGCTTGAAATAAATTGCACTTAGTTCAATTACTCTTTATAAAAATTGCTTATTTAATTTATAAATCATCATTAAACAGATATTTAGACTAGTTATTTAAAGTTAATCGTTCTACAACTATTGAATTCAATTTTAAGTCAAAGAAATTATTTAAAAATTATAAATTTAAATTTAAATTGAGAGTTAAGTGGAGTGAATTGAGAGTTGTTATTTATTGACATTAGTTTTGTCTGTTGACAATTATCAAATATTTTGCCAATTGTGATATCAGTTGGCCAGCTGTTTGATTCATGGCCAGAAACAGAAACTTATGTATCTGCGTTCAATTGATGAGCTTTGCGGTTAAACCAACTTGTTAACCAGTTAAGCAGTTAACCAGTTGAAGGTTGTTGGCCCCCAACAAAATTAAAAACACAAACCAAAGGCTTGGCTGATGTTCTTAGTATACTCGTACAATTAAGAAAAAAAACTAAACAAGCCACAAACAAACATAAATGCAATTCTAAAATTCAAGTCTTAATTTTAACTTGTATTTTTCAAGTACATATGTATGTGTTTAGAACAGCGGTGGGCACACAGTGACTCCGAGAGCCAGCGGCTGCTCCCAACTTTATTTCTGTCTATTCGGAGCCGTTTGTTGTAGTTGTTGCAGTGCTCCCGAATTCAGATTTCGTGCCCACCGCTGGTTTAGAACAGTGTTGTTCAAAACTCACGATCAAACATTGCACTTGTGTGTGTGTAAGAGCCAAACACGAAGCGAACACTGAAAAACTGAATTGCATCGTTACGGTTGGCGACGAAAAGAGAGCAAAGTGTATAATAAAAATTTTGCGCTCTCTCTCTTAAAAAGGATCAGCCAACAAAAAGGCGAGGACCAGTGTTGCCAACTCATCGGGCCATGAAAAAGCTAAACTAGCCTTTGCAAAAAGCTAGAAATAGTCAGAAAATTGCTAAAAATTACTATTTTAGCTCCTTTTTAATATTTAAGCAATTTTTAAAAAATCATAAAAAATATTAGCAAAGAGATTTGTGAAAAAATTGTTTTGCAGTCACTCCTAGAATGGTTTGAAGAATTTGTTTGCATCAAAACATATTTTTTTTTGTAAATCGAAAAAAAAAAGTTTTACATAAATTCGAAATTTTCAATGAGTACTTAATGGGTTAAGGAAAGTTTTGTATCATTTAAACGGAATTTAAATGACCATTCCATTTAAGAAAATATGTTAACGATAACGGAGCAAATTAGCTCCCAAATGTCAATATGTTCGCCAGTGTATATATACTTGGCTGTCTGGGGCATGTGCGTGCAAATAAGAAAGTTTGCATTAATGTTACTTTTGCAATATTTACAAAAGCATTTCCCATCATCCCTTGCATCTAAAGCCAGCCAATCTTTTTATGCAGGGTCTTGCATCCAGGCATAACCACGTCATGCTTATATATTTAAGGGTTTTCACCTTACACTCGCGATTGATTCATAAATTGTTAAATACCTTGTTAGAGATGGTATAAAACTCGATTCAATTGAGTTTAGAGATGGACACGGGCCTCCTTCTTAAGGCCCGGCCCGGGCCCGAAATAAATCTTTCTGGCCCGGTCCAGGCCCGGTCCGGTCAAATTTCAAGAGGCCCGGCCCGAAACAACTATATACAATTTTTATTTAAATTATTTTTTTTTATTCATAATTTTTTAATGTCAAAAAAAGTGTTTTTTTTTTCATTCAAAAGTTATATATTTTTATGTAAAAAGATGAACTTATCTAAATTAGAGCTTGTGAACCTGGTACTTTTATTATTTAAAATATTTCCAGATGTGTTATTAGCAGTTACTTATTTAAAAAAATAAATAAATATTTTAATATTAAATAAATATTTTTATTAATCGATATGAAAAATTTACTTTTCGGGCCTACCGGGCTCCGGGCTTTTTGCTTAGGCCCGGGCCCGCACGAAAAAAGCCTGTTTTCGATTTTCATGCACGAAGCCCGGTGATTTTTTGAAGAGGCCCGCGGGACACGAAGCCCGGCCCGGCCCGTGCCCATCTCTAATTGAGTTCATAGTTAAAAACAATAAAATTTAATGCTCTTTTGGCGAGACGATGTTTCAAATGGAAAAAATAATACAAAGTATTTAAATGTGGCATCGTAAAGCATAAAAATAAATGAAGTTTACAGATGTTATTAAAAAGCTATAATTACACAAATTTCGCTTGGAAAATAGCTTCAACTCCCGCTAGCCGCAGTTTTACAATTTATCGCGCATTTGCCAATGGCAACCCACTAGATCTAGCGGGAAAAAAGCTAAATTGGCAACACTGACGCTCTCTCCGTCAGAATGATGAGCTCCTTTTGGCATTTCGAATATCTTTGCTAAATTTACACAACATGGATAAAATGACAAGCACTCAGCTTTCAAAACATTTGATATCAATGAAAAATCGAATTCGTAATAAAAATATTTGTGGAGCAGGACTTCAAACAAAAAGTGTAGTCATTCAATCATTAAAGAAACGACATTTCGAACTAAATTGTTTTGAAATGGAGCATGAATATTTAATTCTGTTGTTTTGTCTTTAGCTTTAAAATATTGCTAAATTCGAATTAGGTAAAATTATGAAACTATAAAAAATAGTTAATGTGTTTAAATCAATTTTAAAAATAAATAAAATAGATAAACAATTATTATTTTATCTCAAAACGGTAAGAGATAGAAACCTAAAATCTTAACCAAACTCACAGAGTATATGTTTGGGACTGTCTCTTAAATTCTGACCAAATTTGGTCAAAGTCGGATTACTATATCATACAGCTACCATAGGAACAATCGGATGAAAAATAAAATGTAGTATGAAAAACTTTTTTGTTTTTTAAAATATCTCAACCAAACTCACAGATTATATGTTTTTTTCATACAGCTGTCATAGAAACTATCGGATACAATTTAACTTTTAGAATCAAAAACTCTGTTTGTTAAGTAAGATATTCTCAGAAAACTCACTGATGAACTTTTCTTTCGAAATTTTGACTTTCTCCTCAAATTTAGCTTTTCCCGCCAAATCTGGATTTTTCCCGGTTGGTGTAAGGGAATGTACACTGTACATTGTACAGTCGACCTTCCCTAACTCGAGTCACCATTATCCAAGCAAAAAGTTCAAGTTATGGAGACTTCGAGTTAGGGCATTTTATTTTTAAAATAAACTATAAATTCATTCATGTTAAATTGTAAAATTTTTAATTTTTTTTTTTTTTTTGTAGGGCTTAAAATCTCACTTAAAAAATAAAAAACCAGAAACTAGTGAGTACAAACTCATGCATTCAAATTGCAATAAATTTTTTTTATCATTCAAGTTAAACGAAACTAAAAAAGTCAGAAATTAGTTACAAAAATTAAAATTACGTTCTCTTACTTTAACTTTTAAATTTTCTCTTATTCTTCAAGCTAAAAAGAATTTAAATATGAAATTAGGGTCCGATAATTATTTATTTTTTAATATTTTTTTTTTAATAAAAAGGACTTCTAATTTTTTTAAGGTCCAATAGTGATCATTACCAATATTTTAGTTCGCGTTATGGAGAAATACGACTTATGGAAGTTCGAGTTACGGAAACGCTATTGCCACTCGATTTTGTTCGAGTTATAGAAAATTCGAGTTAGAGAAAATTCGAGTTAGGGAAGTTCGACTGTATTTTATCGTGCTTAGTATTCTCTAAAATCGAATTGATTCTTTTTCGTTTTTTATATATGTAATTATTTCCTTTGTGTGTGTGGACAACGGTGCGTATGCGCATTTGACATACACAGACATTGCGCATACGCAATGTGAGTGCTCGTTCTATTTTTGGAAAAGTGTGGCATGCTTCAAGTGACAGATGTAAATCAAATCAAGCAAATAGCAACATCATGAACAACAACAACAACAACAACAACAACCAAAATACTAAAATGAAAAATAAATAAAAGCAGTGAAAAATGAAAAGGGGCAACAAGTTGCAAGTTGGATGCTTATGCAATGGGAAAGGTGCAGTTAATGTTGCGGCTGCTGTTGTTGCATGTTGCCTTGTTGCCTTGTTGCGGATGCAACAACACAACAGCACAAACAAGTCGCCACAAATGCCGCCAACTGATGCTGCTGTCGCTTGGCAGATGTTGCAGATGCGACGACAACAACAGCAACAACAACAGCAACAACTGTTATGACTGTTGTCGAAGCACTATGGGTCGAAATCCAATATTTCGAGTATTTATTAATACCTTTTTAAATAAGCTGGATTTTTGAATGCGGCTTTTTTTATTTATAAAAAATATTTTTGGAAAATTGGGAGTGTTACAAACCCCGCCCTTAATTTTGTTTGTATCGAAAACAAGTAAGCTCATCATTTTTATTCCAAATAACAAGCTTTGACCTTGTTTATTATTAGCAATAAAGAGAAAGAGAACTTGTTAGACAAAAGTAAGTTGTGTTTTCATTTAGATAGTTGTGAGCATAAAATTAAAAAAACACGCCCAGTTTTCCAAAAAATTTCTGATTGTATACATAACACTATAAAAAAACCTCATCAAAATATCCGAAGTAGTTTTCCAGTTAATAAATACCTCATACGCCAAGCGAGCAAATCAGTATTGAAAAATGGTGAGGTTACGTCCTAAAAAATTAATTTGCGCAGATTGACGCAGATTGTTCACATAAAGACATATTGTCTTTAAATAACAATGAATGGATCTAAGACATACAATTGGACATACATTAAGCCTTGTTAAGCATCATTGCTAAAGTCTTCCGCAAAGTTAATATTTCTTTCCAAGAAATTACCTTTCAAAGCATTATCTAATTTTAATATAATTGGTATCCATTTTAAATTTTATAAATCAAATGATTAGCCTTTGAGAAATACCAATTTGAAAATAGGCTGCAAGACTATTGCAATCTTAACCCATTAATGGCTGCCTATAGATCGGCTGGTCAATTTTGACGAAATTTTGAAACGTGTGCCTAGAAGACCATAGAAGTTGAAAGAAACAAAAAAAAAATTTTTATCTTCAAATTTTATTTTTCCGATTTCCATACATTTTTTAGCTTTTTTCGTCAACATTTTCTATGGAAAAAAAAACCTAGATATTCACCTGTAAAAAACTACAGGTATACCGAGGATAACTAAACTGTTCAATTTTTATACTTATATATTTGTTATTTCTCTTTACTATGAAATAAATTTTTCCCCGATATCTCTCACTTGTCTGTGCTAGAATTTTTTAAGTGTCAACACTTTTTTGGGTATTTAAATACCCATTAGCCTGAAATGGGTTAAAGCACGTGCTTTTCGACATCAACAGCTGACTTTAACAGCTGTTAGGTTTAACATTGGTCTGTTATAAAACATTTTTGGTTTTCTTAAGATGTTAACACCAAATAAAAAAAAACACAATAGTAAAATTAATACTTTGATAAAATGACTAAATATGTGATTTTAGGATTTTGCCCCATAGTGCAAAGTGTGGGAGGAGTGGAGGGAGGAGGTGGGGGTGGGGTGGCTGAGTCTCTGGCCAGAGTCTCACTTTCGCCTTAATGGCGAATGATGCGGCAGCATTTGGCCCATATTGCCCGTGAGACACACAGCACAGTCACAGACACAAACCACAAGCAGCAATACAATCATGACAACGGCGGGAAAAACTCTTGTACTCCCCCCCCCCCCCCACAATTCCCCGCTTTGTCTGCACTCTGCGTTTTTCCGGTTAATGTGCCACAAAGTTGCCCGTTTGCCACTGAAGTTGCCAGTTGGCAGTTGCACTTGCACTTTTTGTGTTTTTTCGGCCTGGCCAAGTATAAAAGTGCTGGCTGCCAGCTGTGGTCATGTCAGTGTTCATTCGCATCTCAAACCGTTTGGCCAGCAACCAAACACATAAATACAACATCTATCAACATCTATCAACATCTCAAGCCATCAACATATCAACCCATCAACCTAGCATCAATTGCATTTAACATATCGGCAATGAAAGTAAATACACACTTTTAATTTAACGTGTCAAGCGGTCAACCTCGCGTATACGTGATCTTTGCTTAATATTCTTAGCGCCACATTGCGCATACGCCGCGTTGTATTTTTTTGTTTGTGATTAATTTTAATGTTGTGATCTTAAATACGTGTGTTTTGGCTGCTTCCTCTTCTATTGCTTTTTTTTAACATTTTTTTTATTGTTTTTTTTTTTTTAAATTTTTTTACTGTTCATTTTTTTTTTTATTATTATTTATGGTTTTTTGTTTGGTTGCTGTTTACAATTTATTTCTTCTAATGCTGTTTTTCCGTTTTACTTTACTTTCTACCAGATGTTTATTTTTTTTTGCAAATTAAAAATTTTTTTTTTAATTATGTTTATACCCTGGGCGGGTATATTAAGTTTGTGAACAGTAAGTTAAGAACAGAAGGATGCAGATCATCTTTTTAATTATTATCAAAAGGTCCTGGGTTCAATTCCTGGATATGTTGGTCAACTAATTTTTACTTTTATTAAATTGTTTTTACTTTTAATCAGGGACCTCAAATAATGATTATTGAAATTTTTTCCCATCAAAACATCAAAGACTAGAATACATATGTGTACAAAAAAATAATGATAATAATTCAATTTGAGCTAAAAAATTAAACCTGACAAATAATTATTATTTGCGATTTTTATTTTTTTTTTTTAGTTCATGGCTTTTGTGTGGTATTTGCGATTTTTATTTTTTTTTTTTAGTTCATGGCTTTTGTGTGGTATTTTTACACAACATTTTT
The DNA here is from genome assembly GCA_035047525.1 of Drosophila quinaria. Lineage (NCBI taxonomy): Eukaryota > Metazoa > Arthropoda > Insecta > Diptera > Drosophilidae > Drosophila > Drosophila quinaria. Next base: position 37,519,788 of record JAWNPO010000455.1, read on the forward strand.
GCATATCCCTTTAAAAAAAACCCAGCGGATCCATAAAACGCTAAAAAAATTCTTTAAAATGATTACGTAAACTTTGTTAAAAGTGAGTTTTATTGAGCGAAAATTAAGAATCATAAAGAATGATTACTTTTGAGTTTTATTTTTTTGCTCAAGATTAATCATTATCATTGAATTAAATCCTTGAAAATCTTTAAATAATCATTACTAAGATATCTGAAGCAAACCGACATACATCCTGACTAAAATTGGCTAAAGTCGGACCACTATATCATATAGTTGCCATGGGAACGATTGATCGAAAATATAAATTTTGTATGCAATTCTTTTGGAGATATGTAGTATCTCAACCGAACTCCATGTGCTAAGGCACAGGGTATCTCACAATCGAGCACACTCCGCTGTAGCCATATGGAGCCCCATGTTTGAGCGAAAAGTACATTTAGTAAATCACTATATTAATATATGCACCGATTCTTATTATTATTTTATTTTAAGCAGTAAGTACACAGAAAAAAAAATCCGGGCTGTTTAGCCCGAATTCAAGCCGAAACGATGTCAGAAGTGGGGTAATCTCGGATTTTCTTAAATCAAGTACGAAATACTTGATTTTTTCAATCCCGAATTCAATCCTGTAATTCTTAAATTCAGGCTAAAAAAAAAAATAATTTTTTTTGTTACATTTAAACTTTTTTTGTTGATAATTTTTTTTTAAACTTTTTTTTTAAATTTTTTTTTAAACTTTTTTTTTATTTTTTTTTTTTATTTATTTTTAATTTTTTTTTTTTATTTTTCATTTTTTTAAATTTTTTTTTTACCATTTATTTTTTAATAGTTTTTCTTTTAAATGATTTTTACTAACATTTTTTTACTTTTACCCTTTTTTTTTTTAATTGACGGTGGGAATCGAACCCAGGTTTTTTTCAAACAGGTCGGCGACTCTAACCACTGAGCCACCGCACCAGTTGAAATGAGAGAGGCCGAAAGAGAATAAAGTATTTTGGGCTTATTTTCCCATTTTAATCCCGATATAGGCTTGATTGTTCAGCTTAAGCCTGAAAAAATACTTAAAAAATGCAGGCTTAAATCAAGTATTTTAGGCTTGATTTTAGAACGGCTTTTTTTTTCTGTGTACGGGGTCTGCGACAACCGAGTATGCTCGACAGTGGTACCGTCTATTATTTTTTTTTATAATTATTTTTGTTTTATTGGTGCTTCTTTCTCTCTTTCTTTCAGGCCTTTGTCTGTCTTCTGTTAATCGGCGCGGCCAGCGTCACGGCCAAACCGAAGCCTGGCGGTGGAGGCTGGTCCTCGGGCGGAGGCGGCGGAGGCGGTTGGTCTTCGGGCGGTGGAGGCGGTCACGGCGGTGGCGGCGGCGGTGGCGGCGATGTTCAAGTCATTAAAGTGATCACAGAGAGCGGCGGCGGCGGAGGAGGCGGTGGTTGGTCAGGCGGCGGTGGCGGAGGCGGTGGTTGGTCTTCAGGCGGCGGCGGTGGCGGTGGCGGCTGGTCCTCTGGCGGCGGCGGCGGCGGCGGACACGGAGGCGGCGGCGGCGGCGGCGGCGACATCAAGATCGTCAAGATCATTAGCTTGGGCAGCGCGGGCGGCGGTGGTGGTGGACATGGCGGTGGAGGCGGCGGCGGTGGTTGGTCCTCAGGCGGTGGAGGCGGCGGCGGCGGCTGGTCTTCAGGCGGCGGCGGTGGCGGACATGGCGGCGGCGGCGGCGGCGGTGGCACCAAAATCATCAAGATCATCAAGCTCGGCGGCGGTGGTGGCGGTGGTGGACATGGCGGTGGCGGTGGCGGTGGTGGCTGGTCATCGGGCGGCGGCGGCGGTGGCGGCGGTTGGCAGCCAGCTGGCGGTTGGGCTTAAGCGGTATGTGCATGCACGCATATACCCGCTTAGCCTAATACCCTGTACATACTGTAAATAATTTTGCAAAACTCACTTTTGTTTTTAATTCCAATTTTTTTTTTTGTTTCGCCTAAAATTGTCAAGTTTCTAACTGAAAATAATCATGTCCTAAATGAAAAATGTTATAATAATAATTGTATAACAAATTGCATTGGCAACACACACTTTGTATTATTATTGTTGGCCATTTGGGATAGGAGCTCATCATCAGTGTTTCCAATCTAGCTATTTTCCCGCTAGATCTGGTGTGTTGCAATTGGCAAATGTGGCATAAATTGTAAAATAGCGGCTAGCGGGAATTATAGCTATTTTCCAAGCGAAATTGGCGTAATTTTAGCTTTTTAAAAACATCTGGTCGCTTCATGCATTTTTATGATTTATTATGTCACTTTTAAATACTTTGTTGTATTTTTTGAATGGCAAAAAAAAACATCGATCGCGAGGTAAAAATGTCTAAAATATATACAGTGGTCCACTGATGTTTTCGTCAAATATTTCTATAATAAAAAAGATTTGATGCACATTTCTTAATTTAATCTTCTACCCTTGGAAAATTTTGAATTTTCTACCCTTGTTTGTTAAAGTATATTTTTCAACTTTTTTCAGGTCTTAACCAAAAAATATTTTGATGCAAAAAAAAAATTATTCAAACAATTCTAAGAGCGACTACAAAAAATATTTTCAAAAATCTCTTCGCTGATATTTTTTTTATAATTTTTTGAAAATAGCTAAAAAGCCACTTTTGTATAAAAAGGAGGAAAAAGGAAAGAAAAGGCCACATGACTGAATTAAATCAATAAAAATATTGTTTTACTACTCTTGCGTTTTTTTAGCTACCAACAAAATTTTCTGGCTATTTCTAGTTTTTTTCAAAGGATAGTTTAGCTTTTTCATGACTCGAAGAGTTGGCAACACTGCTCATCATTCTGCTGACGTCGCAGCCGACACACGTGCAGAGACAGAGAGAGAGAGAGAGAGAAAAATACACGTGTTCTATTTATAGCACAGTCTGCTTCTTGTGCTCTCACGACACGAAGCATCTGATTGGCTGGCTGATCCTCTCTGCTCTCAGTTGCTGAGCTGCGTATGTAACATTACAGCTTGAAGTATTTGCAATATGTTAGCATTAAAAATGCATACATTTGCATACTTTTTTGGTAAAATACTCCATTGTGAACTGCCCCAAAGCTGCGCTTAACTTGCCTAACAATAACAAAAACAACAAGTAAACAACATTCATATTTTCAAGTCAATAAATCATACTGAAATCTTACTTCAAGCGAGTTGACAACTCTTTTAACTCTTTGTTTAAATCTTTAACTAAATAAATTGAACCAACCATCCATTTATTGTTTTACTCATTTTATTTCCGAAATCGCAGGATTTTTGTAACATCGCATTGATTTGAAAAATTTCATATGCGGTTTTTGTTTATATAAATCGCATTGTTATACCCGTTACTTATAAAAATAAGTAAAAGGGGATATTGTATTCATTGCAATGTATGTAACAGGGAGAAGGAAGCATCTCCGACCCTATAAAGTATATATATTCTTGATCAGCATCAACAGCCGAGTCGATATAGCCATGTCCGTCTGTCCGTCCGTGTGAGCGCCTAGATCTCAGAGACTATAAGAGCTAGAGCAACCAAATTTGGCACACAGACTTCTATAGACCCCACGCAGGTCAAGTTTGTTTCAAATTTTTGCCACGCCTTTTTCCGCCTTCGCAAATTGCAAAAAACCACCACACGCACAGTTCTCAAGATATTATAATTTTTTTACTAATTATCGTTAACTACTATTATTACCTATCATCCTACTAAATCGTAACAAGAGCGGACAAACAGAAAGGTGGTAATGGCTAATTAAAGTTTTTAAAAAATATAAGTGCCTAAAAGCATGCAATAAAAAATATTTAAAAATTCATTAAAATAAGTAACGGGTATCCTAGAGTCGGGCGCTCGACTATAGCCTTTGCCACTTGTTTTTATTTCGCTTTACGGGGTAAAAGTCTAGTGACGAACGATACCAAATTGTAAAAATAAATGATGCTTTTAAAAAAAGTTTTTACTGAAAATCAGAGTGTAGGCCAAACGGTTAAGGCTGGAAAGCTGTAATTTTCACACATCAAAGCTGAGACAATTTAAATGGATCAAGTTCGAGGTCAAAGTTCATGGAATGGCTTAGTATGGAAAACTTTTTAATATACTAAGATATCGCAACCAAACTCGCAGATGTTATTTTTTGCATTTGTTATATTTTGCTGTTGTTTGCTCGTCGACGACGGAATAGACTTCATGCTGTTCCCAATTTGTGAAGAATAGCCAATGGTATACAAAAAAAAAGCAAAATCGTAATTTTGTTTTTTCAATGTTTTCTAATCTGCAAATGCGATGAGTTTGTCCCTGGATCAAGTGACAAGTGGACGCCATTCAAAAGGCAGTTGACATTATAAATTGCTCAATTTGTTAATAACAAATAATCACTGCTAATTTACCAAATTACAAGCAGAAAAAATGTTAACAAAAACAAAAAAACCAAGTTAACAATACAAAAAAGCAACTCAGTCGAGTGCACTCGACAGTAATATACCCTGGGCCTATAGAATCGCCATTAAAATGTCTTGGACAAAATTGCTAATATCTTTACTATTTATGGCCCAATCGTAATGAAACTTGGTGATTAGATTCTGAGCATGTTCTTACACACGTTGGTGCAAATATTTAACTTAAAACCCTAAATTAAGGGTGATGTAAGTTTTGGATTAATTACGCTCCCTATAGTGGGCGTGGCAAAATTTTAGCACATTGCCTGACATAATAAGGAGTCTTCATTCCAAATTTGGCGGTCCTAGCTTTTACCATCTCTGAGATCCTATCGTTCATACGGACATGGCTATATCGACTCGACTGTTGATGCTGATCAAGAAAATATATACTTTATGGGGTCGGAGATGCTTCCTTTTGCCTGTTACATACTTTTGAACAAACTAAATATACCCACAGGGTATAAAAAAGCTCGCGCGTGTGCCTCGCGACTCAAACGCGTTTAAAGCCGCGAGCGATTTTTGCTGTGGGCCACACACGTTGAAATTTTCACTGAATGGCAAAAAAAATGAATAAAATAAACACAACACAGCACTATGGGGTATTTTACCGAAAAAGTGTCATTTATCAATAACTCGTAAACTAAGCAAGATATTTTGATGCGGTTTTTTTTATAGTGTTATACATACCCTTAGATTTTTTTTCTCCGCCCCAATTTGTTATTTTTTATTTTTTGTTTATCGGTAGCAAGTTAGTTTATGATTTCTATTGCAATTAAGAAGCTTTAACCCTATATATAATTTGTAATATAAAAAAAGAAAGCTGTAAGCCTTCTTAAACAGCTGTAAGCATAAAATTAAAAAAAAAAATTTGGGGGCGGGAGTGTTGTCACGTTGAGAGGTTACGTGCTAAAAAATTTAATTGGGAAAAAGGCGCACCGAGGCGCACCTTGAGATAAACTATTCTGAATAGAGAAATAATGACTTTATAACATGGACAAGGACTCACATTAAACAATTTTCAACAATTTTGTTAAATTCTCTGCAAAGTTCAACTTTACTTTTCAAAATTTGACATTGACAACACTTGCTAAAAACACATATTATTAAACAGACACGTACAAAAACAACAATATACTAACATTAACACGTAACACAACACTGAACAGTTGACATCTATTTAAAATTTGAATTTATAAAATGATTCTTTTTGTTGTGTTTCAATTTGAAAATGCACTTCAATTTTGCTGTTAATAAAAGCACGCTGTCATCGTTTGCAACATCTGACTTTAACAGCCGTTATCTTAACATTGGACTCTTATGTTAACATTTCTGGAATGTAACATAACAGTTGGAAGTGTTTATTACATCTTAGCAATAAAAAATCATACATTTGCATACTTTTGAAAAATGAATAAATGACACTTTTTCGGTAAAATACCCCATAGTGCACAGCAAAGCAGGTGAAAGGCAAGGACATGTGCAAATGAATTGAGGTTCAATTTTAAAAATTGAACGAATGAGCGATTGAACGATTGAGCGATTGATGGATGTAATTGGGGTTAATCAAACAGCCAACAAGCACAATTTGCATGCTAATTATGAATACACAACGAATATTAGATACAGATGTATCTTGTAGGTACATAGATACATATTTACATATGCACACACACACACACACACACACACGCACAGTGGGGCCAGAAACATGATGTTGCCACATTAAAAGCCCATTAATGTTTGCTTTGAGCTCACAAAGTTTCAACTTTAAAATCCAAACTCGATTTGTGTCTGTCTCTCGTTTCTCATTTGAATGTGTTTCCAAATCCATTCAGATTTGCATCCACGATACACGCATACATAATACACACATATGCAGATGATACGCCAATCAATGAATCAATCTCACAATCAACCAAACTCCCAGTCTCCCGGAACAACAAAAAAAAACAAAAAAAAATAAAATACAAATACAAAAACAACGCCCCAAAATATTTGTAAACAGCCGCCGATTTGGCTGCCGTTGCCAGTTGCTGTTGTTGTTGTTGTTGTGGCAGATGCTGAATGCTTTATGTATCAATTAGCTATCTGTCATGCTGCTTACCAATCACTGGCAGTGACAGAGAGAGAGCGAGAAAGGAGCGAGAAATGTTGATATGAAATCAAGCCAATGAACGTTCAAGTTGTGCGATGAGCAGCTACGAGGGGCAATCGAATAGTTGCAGCCTTGGGTAAAGTAAACCAACGATTTTGGCTCGAAAATTGGTTCAATATAATGCACAAACAATTTTTTTTTTATTTTGTAATGCAAAAGAAATGAACATTTTTAATATAATAATTTTCACTTAGTTTTTTAATTTACATATGGGCTATTCCGGAAACTTTTAAACCAAGGGCAAAAACTTAATTTTGTGAAAAAACTGCATGTTTTTTAATAATAGTTGTTTTTTGTTTTAATAGAATACATTTTTGGGCTTCAAATTACAAAATAAAAAAAGGTTTTACGGTGGTTTGGTTTTTCATGGCCGAGCCTTATCAATTAATTCCTCTTTTTGCCTCTTAGTTTCAATATTTGTTGTAAAAAAAAGGGTATTTTCAATGGCCAAAAAAGATGGTAAAACAGTCGTCTGAGTGTTTAGCGCTTAGCTCATCATAAACTTTGTTTCATTTTCTTTTATTTAAGATAAAAACTGTATCGAATAGATATTTAATATATATTAATAATTTGAAAGAAAGTGTGAGTGTAAAAAGTGTAACGTCCGCAACGTAACGTCCGCAACTGACAAAAACTAAGATTTTTAATTAACGAGACTACTTATCTGTATTTTTGATGCTGGATTGATATGGTCATATATTCTAGTTAATTTGTTGTATTTGGATATTTTTTGTTTATAATTCAAAATTCGCTAATATACGCTCAAATGGACGTTAACCTCAAATCGACTTCCATTTTTTGTAACGTCCGCAACCAAACTTTCAGCAAGCCTAATTTTTTTCCAAAAACAGTTAGGCTTTTATCTTAAAGTAGGTTTTATAGCATTCTCAATGAAATGCATTTTCCAGAAAATTACATTAAAATTCACCGATCTGAAAGCGAGCTGCAACAGTTTAAACATAAAAATTGGCGTACAAATATAACGTCCGCAACCCAGGAATAGCCCATATGCTTAAAGTCTTAATTAGAAGTACAAAATTTTAGAAGAAAGTATAAAATCGATCGATTATATAATTAAAAATAAATACGGATTAAACAAAATTTTAACAAAAAAATCTTATATCAGATTTTTATGATACTTAAAAAAAAGAACAAACTTTATAAATAATGTTTATTAATAAAAGTAAATGTTACTCACTATTATTAAGATAAAAAAAGATAAATTTGGCGGAATAGTCCATTTTTGGCAAGAGCTAATGTTTGAAATTCGTAGTAAAAGTTTGCATTCAATTGTTCCTATGACAGCTATATGATATAGAAATCCAGTTTAGATCAAATTAGGTGAGGATATAAGAGGCAGACCCAAATATACAATTTGTGAGTTTTCTTAAAATATCTTAAGCAACAAAAAAATTTTCAAATAAATTAGTTTCAGCTATGTTGTGTGCAAATTTTAGCTTTCTAGCTTTAATCGTTTGATCTACACGTTGATTCTCAGTCAGTCAGTGAGTCAGGATAAGTAGATAAATAAATAAATAAATATAAAAATCACTAAAAAATAAATAAATAATTAAAACAATTCCATGTTGCATACTTATGGTTCGACCCTCGCTAATGAATTGATTAAACATTTTGTTTTCCCTTTCTTTCCGTTGTTTGTCTATTTATTTGAACACCAAAAATATTGATATTGTTAAAATGACATTGTTATTGTTATTGTTTTATGCGCATTGTTGCTACCTTATTGTATTGTCAGTATTGCCCCAAAGAGAATTAGAGGGGAAGAGGGGTAAATTATGAGGAAAGTTATGTTGTTGTTATGAGGAGAGTAGAGTTCGAATGACACCCGAAAACTGAACTGATAAATAGCTTAACAATCTTTGCCATGTATATGCAAATTCAAAAGTGTAAAAATAATAAAAAAAAATAAATTGAAAAAATTCGAAAAGGAAACAAATCAAAAATGAATAACAACAATTTCAGATTACATACAGATATTGGGTGACAATATTTGTAATATTTGTGAATGCATTATTATACATTTATCTTTATTTATAGGTCTGCATATGCGTAGATCTCAACTCCCGATTGAATTCAATAGAATAAAGGTAATATCAAAAAAAAGGAATTGTTTGTTTTTTTTTTTGTTAATGTTGAGAAATAGTTAATCTTTTGTCTTTCCATCTCTTTTTGTCTTTGTCTTAGGGATGGTCAGTTACTATGGGCCTATTGTATTGTCGATTGTTTCTAAATATATGCGTTAACAGATACTTAAGATTATTGGCCATAAAAAAGACATGGGCCAAGGTTAATTAATTGAAAAAAAGAGGCATAACATTGGTTGACATTGAAATTCGAAAATTGGGATGATTGAATTTTGGTTAACTCGTATAAAAGTGAAAGTCCGTCACAAAAAACTCAAAACTCTTAATCGAGTGTGTGAGAAAATCTGTGAAGCTTTCCTAAAAAATATTCCCACAGCATGCACAAATTTAAATGAAATTACATTCAATGAGTAATGTGAATGATATGTGAATGAAATATGAATAATATCTGAGTATTTGATCCAGTTTCAGTTTGTTGCGATTGTCATTGTCATTAGGTTTCAAGATTTTCTACGCTATGCTACTTAATAAGTTGATTTGATTAAATATTCAAATTCTTCTCTATTATTTTGTTAAAATTACAAATAATTTCGATTTCAAGGTGAACATTTAATAAGTCGCATCAAATTGCATTTAGATGTGACTTGGACTTTGTTACAGGGTATTTACTAGTGACAAAGTAAGTGTTGTCTTTATTCTAGAATCAATTTAAAAGAAAATATCGAAGAAAATATATACATAGATAAAAAGAAATATTGTAATTAAATACCCAGATGAAAGTGAAATCATAGAACAAGTCAGAAGAAACATAAGTCAAAAGTTGTTTTAGCAAAATAAAAAACTGAAGAAAGTTGCAAATTTAAAAAAAAAATAAAATAAAGAAAAACACAAACCTGAGTTTAAAGATAAATAAAAAAAATTTATGTTTATTTATTAGAAAACACATAAGTATTATTAGTTGATATGTCAGAGAAAATGAATATTAATGAACATAAATTAAATGAAATTATTTCTGTCTGTCTCTCTGTCCGTGTTCGTGGTGATCTATTAGATAATCTCCATATGAGAGGGGAGACTGTGCTCAATGCATACGAGTAGCATATGAAATTTCATTCATTAATATTTATAGTTTGTTAGGGCCCCAAAGGCACACCCAGATGGGATGGGATGGGTTGGTATCACTTCATATGATATGGCTGGAGTTTTTATACTCTAAGCGGGTATATTAAGTTTCTTAAAAGTATGTAAGGGGCAGAAGTAGGCGATAGTGATAAGTCTGCGATCCGAGTTCAAATCCCTGTTGTCTTTAAGGGGGACTTCTCTTTGAGCAACTTTTTTTTTTCGACTTGTTTTTTTATGCATTTATTTATAGCTTGGGTAGTTGTGAATATGCCCCTGAAAGGGTTCTTTGAAATTCGAAATACTTTAGAAGATACAGCATTTTTTGTGAATCAATTTTAATGTTAAAGCAAGTGAAGTCAAAACTTTAAACGCGTTTATCTCGAAACCACGTTTTTCGAACTGGCGGCCATGATATCTCCAGTTCAACTTAACCGATTTTCATGAAACAAAGTGGAATCGACGCAGAATTGTCACCATTCTCGGGTGAACCTCGACCATAATTTTAAAAAATTTTTTACTATTTTTTTTTTACACTAAACAAAAAAAAAAAAAAAAAAAAAAATACAGCCCGAAATTGAAATTTTTTTTTTGAATGGCCGCCATTTTGTCAAAAAAAATCACATAATTAAGCTTGAGGTTCACCCAAGAATTACATCTATACTAATTATAACCCCGTTTTTTTTTCATTTCGGACGCTCCGGAGACCCGGAATCGTGGCCGCCGTGACGACACCTTTTTTTTCACCACCAACTTTGAAGTCTCATTACTTTTTGAACTCGTATCGAGTCAATAAAAAATTTTTTTATTTACTTTGAACCTTTTGTAATACAATAAATAAAACAAGTTTCCAATTATTCTTTGCGTTTTCAAAAAGGAATTTTTTTAAAAAGGGTCCAAAAAACGGGTTTTGAATGAGAAGACCCCCTTAAATATTTAATATTTTTTCGTTTATTTGCTTTGTCTGCCTGAATGCATGTATACTAAATTTGCTAGAGATACGCGCTCGTGCGCAAGAGGTCCTGGGTTCAATTTCTGGATATATTATTGGTCAACAAAATTGTTTGTTATTATTATTTTTTTTTTTTTTAATTTTAATAACTTTTTAAAATTTAAATGGGTTGCCATCACAAGTTTATATCTATGTATCTAATTAAGGAGAATTATGGAAATTGTCGCTCTTCCTAAACTAGCATATGTGCCTTTATCCAGGGTATATGACTGTCGAGTGCACCCAACTGTTCCGCTTGTTTTTTGTGTTGTTTTTGATAACGTTGGAGTTTTTCGAGCCTCATACGCAGTGCTATCGCTTCCCTAATGAGCCAACACGTTTATTGGCACATAATTAATGATCTGGCATTAAAACATTAATATGGCTACTACATACGATATTCCTCCGATTCCGATTCCGATTTCGATTCCCTCCCCTTTATCCCTTCCTTTCTTTCTGTTTCTGTTTCTGTTTCTCTGCTAATGATATAATAATCTTTTTGGCATTATGAGGCAATGACAGAAAATTTAAGCCAATATTTTCGTAAGACTCCAATCAGAGAAGATATGAGATAAATCTTAGCCCCCTCCTTTCCCTGCCCCTCCTCGTTAAATATGAAACAAATCAGTAACCGAACCCCGGACTAATACGCTAGACTTTTAGATACCCTGCACATTTACATTTTTGGTGAAAATGTTCTTAGCTTATGTAAACTTAGCTAAAAACTTATTTTATGTTGGAAAAGTTAAAAGGTACAATAAATTTTGTTTAACAATAATAACTGTGACTCAGACTATAAAAAAAAAACTTTAAAAATTACCGCAATTTGGGAACTAAAGTATTAAATTTAAATTTGAATAGGTTTATTTTTTTGAGTTTATTATTATTAAACAAAAAGAATGCCTTGAAAATTTGAAACCGAAACGAATATCGGTTACAGTTACGATGATCGGTTACACTAACTTTGTATATATCGGTTATGAGTATCGGTTACAATACCGGTATGATTTTGGTTTGCAAAACAATTTAAAAAAATCTTAAAGATGTGTAAATTTAAAAACAAGTTTTTTGAATATTTTAAAAATTAAGATAGTTTAATTGAGTTATGAATTAAATTAGGGCAAAAAGAAAAATTATATTAAGTTTTTAGAAACGAAAGTAATTTCAACATATTTGCATGAAACGGTTTTTTAACGGTTAATCCGGTTGCAATAATTTCGGTTTTTGGGTTTCGGTATTATAAAAAAGTATAGATTCGATTACTGTTTCAGTTAAGGTTATCAATTTCAATCGGTTAATATCGGTTATGGCAATGGTTTGAGTCCTTGCTTGAAATCTGAACTGATTACTCGAGAATTTAAATATTTTAGCCTGCTCAATAACACTAGTTACCTTTAATTTAAGTGCTTGTTTCGGATAAGTAGAAATGGAAATATATTTAGAAGTGTTGGAGTAACCCCGAAAATTCGAAATATTTGATTATTTCGAAAACGCTTCCATTAAAAAAAATTTCAAGTGGCATTAAGAAAAAAATACAGTCGAACTTCCCTAACTCGAATCACCATTATCCTAAGAAAAGGTTCGAGTTATAGAGATACTCGACTTATAGGGTTATTTTTCTTAATTATTAATTTTACTGCCACTCATTTAGGTCGAGTTACAGAGAAGTTCGAGTTAGAGAGAAGTTCGAGTTATGAATGTTCTACTGTAATTTAATTCACTTTGCATGATAATTTTGTAAACTAGTGTAGTTAGAGCAGATAATTTTATATCTCATTTGATTTTGTTACCCTGTTCAAAAATATTGGCAAACAATTTGAAGATGAAACAAAAACCAAAACCAAAACCGAAACAAATTCCAGCACGTGGAATTATGCAAGTGGCACAAAGAGAACACAACAATTGAGGATGAGTTTCAAGCGGAAGGTGTTTGTTGTTGTTGTTGTTGTCAGAGGTGTTGTTGTTGCTGTTGTTGTTGTGATTGGGAAGCAGACGCATTAATTACATCCGCAGTGCGAATAGTTTTGAGTTTTGCCTATTTTGATAGTGTCGCATTTCAAAGCATTACGAACGAAATTTCTAACCAATATAATAACTCAATAAAATCATTTGCATTTCATGCGAAAGAGAGAAGCAGAGATTGTGTGACAGAGACAGAGACAGAGACAGAGAGTCAGGGAGATGGTTACGAAGACGGAGGTGAAGACGCAGTCAGAGACTGATAAAGCGACAGCTGACGAAAAAAAACTAGAAACAACAAATAAAATGTTGCGCAGGCGCCGATGAATTAATGAAAGGCCATAACTAACTATGGGATGGCTAAGAGTTTAAAATATACACACACACTTACACACACACACACACGCACACACACACACACACGCACACTGTTACAGTTTGTTGAACTTGTGTATAAAATGCGCGGCTGGGTCAAGATGGGCCATCATTGAACGGTTGGACATCGAGGGCTTAAGCACGACCAACGTGAAGATGAATGTAAGTCCAACAACAACAACAACAACCACAACAACAACAACAACAACAACACCACAACAACAACAACAACACCACAACAACAACATCAACCCCAAACAACAACAATTCTAATTACAACAAGTGCAATAGTGACAAAAAAAAAAAACCGAACAAATTTGAATTTGAATTTAAATTTGAAACATAAATTTTTCAAATCATTTTCATACCAAAACAAGGATTTTAGTGTGTTTTTGTGCATAACTAGTAAATTTATTTTTTATTTATTTTTTTTTTTTGTTGTGCCATAAATAGTGAAGATATTCAGGCCTGTTCCGAATTTCGAACGTTTTCAAAATGCAATAAGTTAACGAAAACAAACGTTTTACTATTGGCTGTTCCCAATTCCGATTGAAATGGGCGTGTTTTTATTTTTCGAACGCGGTTTCGAAAATTCATTTTAAATAAATGATATACAGGTGTGCTACAGAAATCTCTTCCACTTGAATTTGACATAAATTTGTATGAAATTAATGTCAAATTTAAGCGAAAACGATTTCTGTGACACCCCTAATAGCAGATAGAAGGTAAATTATTCAATTGAAGCAACTCTAGAAGCTTTCGATTGCGAGAGTATCGAGTGGTATCGATAACAAAAACTAAAATGCGATCCAGAACAGCTCGGTTTGGTTTTTTTGTAAAATATTTTATATATGCTATTAAAAAAATCCTTTTAGGAAATATTTTAAAAGTTTTAACTTTAAGGTATTTATTTTAATGCTGTAAATGCTCACAATTATTATCGATTTTCGAAATTCGGAACAGCAATCAAATCGTTTTGTGGCATTTCCACTCGTTTTCGCAATTCGGAACAGGCCCGATTATTTTTTTTTGTTTTTATCTTTGAAAAATTTTTAAAATTCAATTAGTGAATAATTAGGAAGTAGTGTGAAAATTGTTTCTCTTTCTAGAGACATCTTAACCAGGGTATATTACTGTCGAGTGCACTCGACTATTCCACTGGCTTTTTTTATCAAGTTATGTTTTGATGAATTGTGCTTAATTCGTTGCTATGTGCAGCAATTTGAAATATTATTTAAAAATATAGTTTAATTTTTTGTTCACTAAATTTTTAGCAATTAAAAAAATACTTTTTTTTATTAGTAGTTATTAATTTGGCCCAAGCAACAGTAGTATTTGTGATTTGTTTACTTTTTTTAATAATTCGCTTTTTATAAATTTTTAATTGTGTTTATTTTTGAAATGTTATTTTCAAAGATGGGCTATTTTTGAAAGCGATTTCATGTTCAAATTTTGCTTGCATTTTTTGTTGAGCATTCAAAGTTTAGAAAATCTTAAACTAAAAATTTATTAATCAGTAATGTGTTTACAAATTGAATACATTAATTAAAAATTGTATTAAAAAATTTATTACTTGATTAACTGGCCAGTCAAAAAAGTACATAAATGAGAGAGATTCAAAAATTAAATCAATATGGGCAAATTTTTACAAAAAAAAAAAAAAAAAAAAAAAAAAAACAATAAAAATGTAATGATAAAAGCATTACAAAATATTTAAAAAAAATAATTTTAAAACATTAAAAATGATTTTAAAATTAGTAAAACAAAGTTGTTGTTGTCTTTGAAATGTAGTTAATTATTAAATGATTACAAATTAATGTACTTAATTAATTAATAATTAATTTAATGGATTTTGTGTTTGTGTTTTGTTTTGTTTCTCAAGTTGTTTATCGCATTGTTGGCGCTCGTCGCCGCCTGTTGCTCGTGTGGCTCAGCGACAGCGGACATTTCTCTGAAGCAGCAGCAGCAGCAGCAACAGCAACATCAACAACAGCAACCATCGAGATTTGAGGAGAGCAATTATGGAAATTCGCGCTATCAAATCTTTGAGGTGCACAATCACTACGAGGGCAAGAACCACGCCTACTTGCCGCCGTCTCAGCCCATACACGAGGAGATCCACATCCATCATCACGCACAGCAACAGCAGCAACAGTCACAGCAGCAACACTTGCTGACAGCCACATCAACCGCAACAGCAACAGCTGCTGTTGCTGATGACGATGAGGATGATGTGTCGTTTTTGAGTTTCGCCGATGAGCGTCATTTGCATGCGCCAGCAACAGTTGCCACGGCACAACAGCAACAGCAACAGTTGCCCGTAGCTGTGTCTGTGCCTGTGCCTTTCCCCTCCAACTATCAGCATGATTTTCAACGCAAGCAACCGTTGCAATTGCCACAGCAATCAGTTGCTTATCGAGCACAGCAATATTTGCCGCCCACAGCAGCCACGCCCAGCCATGCACAGCAGCAGCAGCAACAGCAGCAGATTTATCAGTCATCGGTTGCTGTCGCACAGCAGCAACATGGATATCAGGCGGCAGCATATTTGCCACCCACTGGCAGCAGCAGCAGCAGCGTGACACAACAGCAGCAGCAACAACAGCAGCAACATCACCATCACCAGCAACAACATGTGCAATTGCAACAGCAGCAGCAACAACATCTTCAACAGCAACCAGAGCCCGTATACAGAGCCAATAATTATTTGCCGCCCACCACAACAACAACAACAGCAACGGCAACAGCTGCTGCTGCCATTGCTAGCTATCCACAACAGCAACAGCAGCAGGTCTATCGCGCGCCCGCCTATTTGCCACCCAGCAGCAGCAGCAACAGTATTGTCAGTAGCAGCAGCAGCAGCAGCAGCAACAGCAACAGCAACAGTATTGTCAGTAGCAGCAGCAGCAGCAGCTCTTCTCAATCAAACTATCAAGCACCTGGTTATTTGCCACCTGGTTATGAGTTTGCCAATCCTGAGCAACAGCAATTGCAGTCTGTTTCACATGTGCAGCAGCAACATGTGCCACAATTACAGCAGCAACATGTGCAGCAGCAGCAACATGAGCAGCAATTGCAGCCCGTGCAGCAACAAGTGCCGACACACTCAACAGCAACAGCAACATCGGCAACAGCAACGGCAACGGCAACAGCAACAACAACTGCTAATTATCGTGCACCTGGTTATTTGCCACCTGGCTATGAGTTTGCCAATCCCGATCAGTTGCCCGCGGCGCTAGCACAGGCAATTCCCTTGCCAACAGCAGCAGCAGCAGCAACAGTTGCTGACTATCGTGCGCCCGACTATTTGCCGCCCAGCTACGATGAAGTGCAGCAGCAACCGCAGCAACAAGCCATTGTTTATCAAGCACAACAACAGCAGCAACATGTGCAGCAGCAACATGTGCAGCAGCATCAGACACAGCAGCAACATGTGCAGCAACATCAGGCACAGCAGCAACATCAGGCACAGCAGCAACATCAGACACAGCAGCAACATCAGACACAGCAGCAACATGTGCAGCAGCAACAGGTGCAGCAACATCAGACACAGCAGCAACATCAGACACAGCAGCAACAACTCAGTCATCCTGGCACTTTACCAGATGGTTATGAGTTCAGCAAGCCCGATAATTTTGAGGCCGCCATTGCTGAGCTGCACAGCCTGCAAACGCAAACGAAATTGCTGAAGCAGCAGCAGCAACAACAGCAATTGCAGCTGCAACAGCAACATTTACAATTGCAGCAACAGCGACATGTTGCAGCCGCTTTGCCCAGCAGCAATATTGTTTATGGCGCACCCAAGCAGCAACAGCCAGCGACAACAGCAACAGCCACAACGACAGCAACAGCAACAGCAATTGCTTATCAGACGCCAGCAGCAGCAACAGCTGCCGTTGCACTTCCCGTATCAGCAGTGGCAGCTCCTGTTGCAACGCCATTGGCTGCACCACCAACACAGCACACACACACACACATACACACGCTGAGCAGTTATATGAATACAGTGCAACCATTTGCGCGCTACGGGCAACCACAGCCACAGCAGCAACATCATCATCATCAGCAGCAGCAACATCATCGCGTGCAGCAGCAGCAACGTCATCACGTGCAACAGCAGCAACAACAAGTTGTCGAAGTTGCTCCCATGTATCGTGAGCAATCGAAGCGTCCACGTTTCTATGCGCCAGCAATGTCTTACACCAGCAATGCATTGCCCACGCACCAGCAACAGCAGCAACGACACTTGAGTTTGCAGGCGCAACAGTCGCTGCAAAAATTCATGCCACGCGAAATGCAAATGGCGGTCAATGTTGCGGTTGCCGCTGGCGCCGCGCCAGTTGCACGCGGCGCGTCACGCGTGCGCACCGTGCAAATTGTGAAGGCGCATGCGGTGCGCACGTTCAAAGTGCTGGAAACACTCGATGCTGCTGGCGTGAAAACGATCAAGATACTCGGCACCAGCAACGTGCCACCGACGGGGCAGCATCATGTGGTCAAGGTCGTGACACAGGATGCCCACAATGGCGTGGAGAGTCACGTGCAGACGGTGAAGATCTACGATGATGAGCAGCAGGCATATTCACCACAGCAGCAGCTGCAGCAGCAACATCATCAGTCACCAGCTGTTGCTGCCACACGCGGCTATTTGCCACCAACTGTTGCACGTCCGCGCACGCGCACGCGCATCGTGCGTGACACGACGCCCAGGCATTGAGTGGCAGCTCCTTCTCCTCCTCCTCGTATGCAACAACAATTGCCACGTGCCACTAGTCAACTGTAAATCCAAAATATCGAGCGAAAGAACAAACTATCGACTTAAAGTTATCGATTCGAACATTGTCATCGATTTTGCTGGGGATTTGCACATCACTAGTTGCAACTATGCCGTCATCATCCTAGCACTGATTAGTTGTTAAAAAATTTCATCATTTCAAAAAAAAAAGGAAAAAAAATTATTTTTTTTTTTGTTGTTATCGAATTTTTATTTTTTTTTTGTTGAATCGTTTTGAAAGCCTTATCTTTAAATCAGAAAAACTGAAACGATTTCGTACCTAATAAAACCTACTTATAAATGTACATAAATTGTTTAATTGTGTAATAATAATACAACAGTCACTGTAATTTCTATTAGGCAGTGTAAAGTTGTGTGATTGGGGCGAAATTCACATTTCAATAACTTGATACCACTTAAAATAGACTTTATACCACTTAAAAGACAAGACTTCTCACAATTTTTTATATTGTTCGATGTTTTAACACAACTGTACTCGTCCTGTAATGGTTTTTTCCAGACTTTCTATGACTTTTTCTAATTGTTTTCGGATCAACAAGTCAGAAACTTGATAAAACACGACTCAACACGACATTAACATATATTTTTAATACATATATTAACTAAAAATGATGTACATAACCTAAAAAAAAACTGTACACAATCCATCAAAACACAGCGTGACACGACTGAATAAAACACGACACGAAGTTTATTAAAGTGACACGACTGTACGCATTTTGGGATTTATTAAAAAGGCCCGACTTACATATATGTACAATGAATCACGACTTGCGATGAATATCGAGCTGACACGACATTAGATAACCAGACACGATAGTATCCGATTATTCAAAACCACATAATGCTATTTCTCACGGTTATACAATATTTTGTGGAATTTTTAATTTAAAACATATCGTTATCGACAATTTAGCATGCAAATTTTAGATGAAGCAAAAACGCTAGCGTTTTGCACGCTGTTAAAAACGCATCAAGCTTTTAATAATCATAAAAAAGTAAACAAAAAAAATGCCAAAACATTTTAAAAACTTAAAATAAAACAAAATGTAAAAAACCCAAAATGTTGTGACCTTCAAAAGGTTTATTCAGCTAACAACTTGGTCAACAGGCCGGGCCCAAATGTTGGCCAAGTGAAAGTTGTATATGTTAATTGAAGTATGTTATGAGTCAACTTAAATCGATTTAGTGGCTAAGAAAAGAAAATGTCAATAGACACTGTGATGGCATGGATCCAATGGAAAATCAATGAAAAACCCCACACACTCCAAATGGGAGCAACAACAAAAGACAAACAACAAATTGACAAAGGTCAATCAATGGTCAATCAGTTGACCATTTTGTAATGATTACTGTAACAACTACCATCTCTCTCTCTCTCTCTCTCTCTCTCTCTCTCTCTCTCTCTCTAATTGCCTAATCGTTGACACATGTGGATGACGAGACAATCTCACAGTGGCTTACAACTTAAAACCCCCTTGATGAGTCGTTTCAATCGATCAATCGATCACTCGATGATTCGCCTTTGTCTTTTTTTATTGCTGTTAAACAACCGGAAGCTTTATACCACTGCACATTGGGCCAGAATCCCTTTTCTTTGGCATAAAGTCTAATTGTAAAGAGAGTTGAAACATTGCATGAACCTTAGTTAGACTAATTTAGAATTTTGGATTTTTTTTTTTTTTTGGATTTCGACCACGCCTTTGTCTCCCCCACCCCATCTGACTATGAGAAATATATGTAATATACTTTTAGAAAATCCAAAAGCAAAGATGGGGATTTGAAATTTTTTCTTATTGGACACCACAAAACAATACACATATTATCACATATAACAAATTTTAACACAAAATCTTTTCATTCAACTCAATTTACATACCTCGGTCTTCAAAATCCAATTTTAATAATATCAAATTTGCTTATCGTGTGGAATTGCCAAGCGCACAAAGTCGACAAAAGTTTCCCGCCAATTTTGTCACAAAAGTCAGCTGTTTAATTGGCTTTGACTTTGGAGCTCGATAAAAAATGCCAGGGTTGCATTTTTAGCAAAAATGTTTATTGATGCTTTCTACAGAGGGAATCTAGTATATATATGTTAAATAAAAATGTAGATTTGCTTCAATTAAATTTTCGACTTTATGCCACTTATTTTTCAATCCGGCCCAGTGTGCACTGGGTGCTCAAAACGCCAAATGCCTGTCCAATGTCTATCCCATTGGGCTCATAGTTCTGCCGGCCAGTATTGCCAACTCTTCGGGTCATGAAAAAGCTAAACTATCCTTTCAAAAAAGCTAGAAGTGGCCAGCAAACTTTGTTGATAGCTAACAAAAACCGCTAGAGCAGTAAAGCTATATTTTTATCGATTTCATCCAGTGTTTTTTTTTTCACAACAAGCCCAAATGGTCAATTGGGCTGAAAAAAATTTTTTTTTCATAGTAAAAAATAAATAGTAGAAACGCAAAAACTGGTTAGTTTGAAATTTGAGAAAAAAAAAACAGTTTCCGAAAACCCAAAGTAAAAAATTGTAATAAAAAATGAAAATTTAAAAAATTTATATTCAATGTTTTTGTTTTTGAACTTAGCACTTTGGAACTGGAAAACTTCTTCAAAAAAAGTCTAAAACTTAAAAAAAATCAAACAAAAAATACAAATATTTAAAAAAAATTTTAGGAAAATTATACTTAAAATATTGTTTGTAGATGCTTGCGGTAGATGTTTTTAATTAAAAACAATTTCTTGTATAAATTTTCTTTATTTTGATTTCTTTAAATTTTATTTGTACTTTTCCAAAATTCACTTAACATTTTCTCAGAGAGATATTTTCGAATTTAACATTAATTTCTGCGCACTTTACTTTGAAACAGCGGTGGGCACGAAATCTGGCTCCCGGAGCCATTGCATGCCCATCGCTGCTTTAAAATATTACATTCTATTTTTTCTGTGATTGCAATAGAATAATTCGGAATTGACAATTAAGAGCGATTCGCATTATCTTCTTGTGAAATCCAGCCAAATGCCGCCCTTGTGTGCGCCCACAAAGATGAACGGATCTAGTTGAATGCCCTCGAGTGTGCGTCCATTCACATGCACCTCGTAGCGCTTAACGATCGCAGCGATTGCCGCCTTCGTCTGGATTAGACCCAATCGAATGCCCACACATTGACGTGGCCCATTGCCAAAGCCCAGAAAGACGCCCATTTGCTGGTAACGCTTTAAGCCGCCATTGAGAAAGCGCTCGGGCCGAAAGACCTGAGGTTCCGGATAAAAATTGGGATCATGATGCAATCCATAGATCGGTATCATCACATTGTCACCCGGATACATTTGCAGCGGCTTGCTGTGCAGACTGCCGTGGAATGTGTAGGGCGAGGTGCAAGTCTTGGAGGCCCAGCCTCCAGCTGGATAGATGCGTAGACTCTCTGAAAGAGAGAAGACAAAAGAAGGTTTAGAAAAAACGTTTAAGAAGAAGAAGAGTGGCACAAGGACGAAATGCTCAAAACAGGGCATTTGCTTAATGGATTGGAAGAGAAAGAGAGTGATATTGGGAGAAGAAAAAAGAACGTTCAATGTACGGTTACATACAAAAACGCTTAAGAAGCATGACACAAAGAGAAAATGCGCGAAACAAGGCAGTTGCTTAATGAATTGGAAGAAAGAGTGATATTGGGAGAAGAAAAAATAACGTTCAATGTACGGTTACATACAAAAACGTTTAAGAAGATTGGCACAAAGAGGAAATGCTGAAAATGGGGCAGTTTCTTAATGAAATTTAAGAGAAAGATAGTGATATTGATAGCAGGGATTAAAGCTGATTCAATAACCGTAACCGCTAACCGGTACTAATCGATTGTAATTGGTATCCGTAATTGAAACCGTAACCAAAAAAAATGTGTATAACATACTGATATCGAAAAACCGAAATTATTCCAACCCAAATAACCGTTCAGAAATCAATTCATCCGGTCAATCATAAAAGTTAATTATGTGATCTTCTTAATGTATGATCCTGGTTTTTATAAGTATATTTGATTTTGATTTTTTATGTGTATAAAAAAGATGTTAATTTTTAGGATGTTTTAAATGTAGTTTTGTCAAAATACTTAATACGACTGTACACTCACCATTCAAGCAGGCACTCAAATAGGGCAGTTCACTGAGCACGTCAAAGTCTGGCAACAGTTGATCCCTGGAACTGGAACTGGAAGTGGAAGTGTAACTGGAACTGGAAGTGGCCTCGTCAAGTTCTTGCCGCAGTCGGTGCTGGCACTCGGGATAGCGAGCTAGCTAATAAATAAAATATTAAATAAAATATATACAAGCGGGAAAGACCATCAGACCTGTTCCGGTTTTCACTTACGCAAGATTTTGCGAATATGAATTTAACTCACTTGTTTCGATTTCCACTTTCGGCAAGTTTTGCGGATTGAAATCACTTGAAATTGAGCTAGTGAGTTTGAATTCGGAAGGGATAAAATGATGATTTTGGCATGCTTAGCATAAAATTAAAGTGAAAATTTAAATTGGGTCAAATCTTGCGAATTGAAATTCGCAAAAAAAAACGAGTGAAAACCGGAACAGGCCTGTATTGTCGAGTAGTCCCGACTTCAAAATACCCGTTGCTTATTTACAAAAATATAAAATATTATTTATTGCGTACTTTTTGGCGAGTACATTGCTTAAATCAGCGGTGGGCACGAAATCTGATTTCGGGAGCACTACAACAACATAAACAACAGTAATCTATCTTATGTTGCTCGCGAGTCTTGTATGCGACTTGACGGCGCCGAATAGGCAAAAATAAAGTTGAGAGCAGCCGCTAGCTCCCGGAGCACATCCGTGCCCACCGCTGGCTTAAGTACTTAAACAGACTTAAATACTTAAGAATGTTGAATGCAATTTGTATTGGGGAATCGAAGGAGTCACATACCAACAGAAGGCAGTGGGCAATGGTGGAGGATGTGGTGTCCAGGCCATCGAACATGAAGGTCATGGCATGCGATAGAAGCTGCGATTCGGTCAGTTGATGCTCCATCTGCATGTCCAGCAGATGATTAATGAAATCATTACGTTCCTGTCTCTTTTCACGTCTCAATTTGAAGGACTGCAGCACTAAATGACCAAAGAAATCGTCATACGACTTGGGTATGACCTTGGGACGCAGCCAAATCGGCAGGTGGGGAAAGAGACCGTTCAGGGCACCCGCCAGTGCCAGTCCTCGATTATCCTCGGACATCTCCTTGTTGTGCTTCGCCACGGGCAGCGGCGACTCGGTGAAGCTTCGTGCTTCGATGCCCAGAACGCAATCAAACAGATTGTCGCTGGTAAAGCGCAATCCCAACTGCAAAATTGATAATGAGAAGTGGTAAAAATGCAAAAAGCTTCCTTTATTTGCAGAGCTTTAAGCTTATTTGTGCCAAAACTAGTTTCAACTGATTTTCAAGGCAGTTATTGCAAAGGTAAAAGCTGCTTGAGAAAGCTTTAAGCTGCCAGAAAACTACTCTCGTGAATCTTTAGTGTTCTTTAGCTATTTATAAAATTACAAGCCTTGAGCTTTAAGTTTGATCTATGATATATATTGAAAAGCTCTTTAATTTCAGCAAATCAAAAAACGCTTTTAGCTTATTTGTGCACAAATTCTAGGCTAACTTTTAGTTTTGAATCTGCGTAAAAACTTGTTGATTGATAATTAATCATTAAAAGAAAATCTCAAAAAGTATTCATAAAAGTTAAAGCTTTGAGCTTTAAGCCCTATAATTTTGACAAATTAAAAAAAGCTTTTAGTTTATTTGTACCAAACTCTAGGCTAACTTTTAGTTTTGAATCTGCGTAAAAATTTGTTGATTGATCATCAATCATTAAAAGAAAATCTTAAAAAGTATTCATAAAAATTAAAGCTTTGAGCTTTCAAAGTGGAACATACGATAAGATTAATGAAACAAATTTCTTTGGGTCTTAAAAAAACCTATGTCAATGATTGAGCTAACAGTGATTATTTTAACGATTAATAATAATAAAAGCTTTTAGCTTTAAGTTGAAGCCGATATTTCCCTTTATGTTTAAGAA
Source organism: Drosophila quinaria (assembly GCA_035047525.1). NCBI lineage: Eukaryota > Metazoa > Arthropoda > Insecta > Diptera > Drosophilidae > Drosophila > Drosophila quinaria. The sequence goes on from JAWNPO010000455.1 coordinate 37,543,811, forward strand.
AATGTTGGCTTCAACCTAGTTAATTGTAAGCTTAAGTGCTTGAGCTTTTTAATGATTAATAATGCTGCAAGCTTTTAGTTTGAGTTAGATTATATGATCTTATTTAATTTTACATAAATCAATCGTTTTATTAAGCCTCTAAATTGAATTAAAATATTAATATGTTTTAGCTCTTACTTATTAAGTTTTAATATACATATGTATATTCAAGTTTTAATGAGCTTTAAATAAGCTAAAAATAAACATACAGCTTTGAGGAGCTTTTAAATGCCTCTGAAAGCTTCGACAAGCTTTCCGAGGACTTCAAACAGCTTTTCAGTTGTATTCGATATAAATTAAATTTAAGTTTTAAATTTAAAAAAAAATATATTTTCTGACTTTTCAAGTTTTATAAAAATAATTATAAATAAGTGGACGGTGCTATAGTCGAGCATACGCGACTGTCGGAGACCCCGTACTTACTATGGAAAAACAAACACTACTTATATAAATCACTATAGGTTCAAATAAGTTTTTCATACTAAGACTCGATCCAAAATCTAAAACAAGCTCGATCTGAAACGGGAGATCGAGGTTCGAATCTCGGTCCTGTCAAATGATTTTTAATTATTTTTATTTTTTTATTTTTAAAATTTGTTCAAATACGATGTGTCAATATTTAAAGATAAGTATGAGAATTTCATGGGCATCAAATCTTCGACTTGCCGGGAACTAGGCCCAGGGTATATTACAGTCGAGTGCACTCGACTGATCTGCTTGTTTTTTATGGCAAAGTGAATAGACCCCTGTATTTTTTTTAAGTACGGAGTCTACAAATGTAATAGACACTTTTAGCATAACTTTTATGTGATCAATAAGCAAAACCAAAGTTGAAAGATGCAAGTTGAAAATTCTATTCGAATTCGATTTCGACTTACGTCCATGGCATTGTGTGGCATTGAGGCGCGTTCGATGTAATCGCATAGCTTGCCGCAGATGCGCCGCATGTTGCCGTAGGCGTTGCGAATGCGTCCGCTGGTCAGCAGCGGCGAGAAGATGCCGCGCTGCAGGCGCCACGCGTCGCCGTCGAGCACGAAGGGATTGCACTGGACGAGCCGATCCTTGCGCAGGTCAATCATGCGCGACGCATCGTTGTTCTCAAAGTGACGAAACGCCGACACGAGCACTTCGTTGATCAGCTTCGGCTCGAGCAGCAGCAGCTTCGGTGATCGCAGCAGAAATGTGCCCACATAACTGTCCGTCTCACGATATTTCCTAGAAACAATCGACTAATTATAATCAGGCCTGTTACGAATTCCGAAAGTTTTCGAAAAGTAAAAGCGAAATGAAAACTAACGTTTTAACCCTAACCGAAACAGTAACCTTTAACCGGTAAAAACCGATTCAAATTTAAAACAGTAACTAAAACCGTAACCGAAAAAATTTTTTTATTTGACCGAGACCCTAAAACTAGGGTTGTTGAAAATATATCAATATATCGATATTTTTTATAAAAAATGATATATTTATATCGCGATATTAGATTTGGCGATATATCAAATATACGATATTTTTTTTTGATATTTTGCGAATTTTGTGATTCGTAATTTTCATACAATAAGTGCCGTTTAATCAATTTTCAAAAAATTATAAAAAATATAAGCGATAAGATTTTTTAACATTTTTTTTTGCAGTCACACCTAAAAATTGTTTGAAGAATGTTTTTGCATCCCAACAGTTTTTGGAAAAAATCAAGGAAAAAAGTTTTGAAAGTTGACTTTTTTTAAAATTCGAATATTTCAATGGGTACTTATTCAAACATTCAAACGGAATTTAAATGACCTTTCCAAATATATTTTTTAAATTTTAAGACTTGGCTTATAATAGCTGTTATAGTAAAAGAAATAGTGTACTTATTAATTTGGCCAGTAGTGTATATGAAAAAAATATATTATGAAAAATATGTATGGAAATATATACTGAAATGAACTGTATTTTGATGAAATATATTGTTATGTTTGATAAATACGACTATCTCTTTTTACTGTGGGGCGTATTACTTTTTTTTTTTTAAGTAAAAAAAAAAATATCAAAATATATCAATATATCGATATTTTAAAATGATATAGTAAATATCATTTTGATATTTTTTTAAAACAGAAAATATCATCGATACGATATTTTAAAAATATTTGACAACCCTACCTAAAACCGAAGCTCTGTAAACCGAAATAGCCGTTTAGTAACCATTTCATTTATAAGGGCTAATTTCGGTTTTTCATACATATAAGAAAAAAAAAACCGAGTCTTGTTTGCTATCTCTGATATTTTGTTATTAGGTCCGTAATTTTTTTTTTTTTAGATTTGATTTTTGATTTTAATTTTCTTATGTTCAATTTTGCATTTTTATTTGTGATAATCATGATCGAATTTTCATAGCACTAAGTAAGCGCAAATAAAATAAATTTGTTAAATGTGAACCGAAAAAATTTATTTATTAAGTGGATGAATGAAATACCGAAATTAACTTTTATAAATGAAACGGTTACCAAACGGTTATTTGGGCTTAAACAGTTTCGGTTTTAATGTTTCGGTCAAATAAACCTTTTTTTTTTTTCGTTACGGTTTCAGTTGCGGTTTTAAATTTCAATCGGTTTTTACCGGTTAAAGGTTACATTTTCGGTTAGGGTTTAAATCCCTGCCTGATACATATGTATATTGTATTTTCCACTGTATTTGTCACTCGCTCGCTCACTCACATGTAAATATCCCGCATGTCGTTCGTGAAATGCTTGCGAGGCCACACGATGTTCGGAAAGGAGCCGAGCAGCGGTAAAGCCTTCGGCTCCCGAATGCCGCGACGCCGCCAGTGCCCGAAATTCCATACGAGAAATGTGTAGATCAGGAGGATCAGTCCGATGAGACTCAGCAGCAGCAGCCACTGAAACTGAAACATGTTCCACAGATTGAATTGAATTTTTCTGTTTGTTTTTTTGATTTTTTTTTTGGGGGGTATCACTCGCAAACGCCGCTGATCGTCAACTGAGACGACGCCGTTTCAATTGCGAGCAATTTGAATGCCCTCCTCCGTCCACCCCCCTCCAAATATAAGTGGTATGAGTTCAGAGTCCATGTCAGATCTTCCGGTTTCCACCCATAAAACTTAAATACTGTAGTCCGACTGTCTAGCTACAATGTACATATTACGCAATTTAAGCAAAACACGACAGATTTCATGTCGTATTATCGAATTAGATGCTAAGTGGGCGGTTTTGACGTGTCTTGACATGTCGCGACATGTCTCACCGTGTCTTGATACACTCCTGCCCAAAACTATACGACACCTCAATAATTTTTGTTTCGACCCTTGCAGGAGAAGGGGAAAGCAAAATGAAACAAAACAAAGTAAGCAGATTAATAGCAGAAAGAGTTCTGCACAAGATGCGATGTTCTTATCTCTCATTGCATCTCTCATTTTCGACTAACGGGAAAAAAGCACAAAAGTTCTATTTTTGGCTTGCCTGCAAGTGTATCAAAACTATACGACACATTTGAGTTATAGCGGCTGAAGAGAAAGTTTAAGTGACAATTAATTTTTTTTCTATTTCTGATTAAAATTTAATGCTTTTTTAATAAAATGCCGCGCGGTAGTGTGTTAGACGAAGAAGAAAAGGCAAGAATAAGTGCTTACAATGAAGATGGCTTTAATGTAAGCAAAATTTCGCGCAAATTGGGTCGTACACGCTGCGTTATTGCAAAATATTTAAGCGATCCCAGTAAATACGGTAAAAAGTATAACACAGGAAGAAAACCAAAGCTCTCAGAGCGTGATAAACGTCGCATAATATCCAAGGCGAGCAATTCATTTGAATTGTGCTCCACGCTTGCTGCATGCTGCAGTCAACCTGTGTCACGAATGACTGTTTGGCGGACGCTGCAGTCGTCAGAAAATATTGTTCGTGGAGTTTTAAAGAAGGCTCCATCCCTAAAACCCCACCACAAAATAGCTCGACTCAAGTTTGTGGAAAACAACTTAGAGAGAAACTGGGCCTCGGTATGAAATTTTAACTTTATTTTGTTTATGAAGCTTTGTTCAATATTTTTCATTTAGATCATTTTTTCTGATGAGAAAAAATTTAATCTTGACGGCCCAGATGGCTTTCGTCACTATTGGCGAGATCTCCGTAAGGATCCCCTTTTGTTTTCTAAACGGAATTTTTTAGGTGGATCCGCAATGGTTTGGGGAGCGTTTCACAATTCAGGAACGCTTGACCTAAGCTTCACCAGCTCGCGGATGAATAGTGGAGATTATCACTGCGGACGGCAGTCCGCGCTAGTGACGAAAGCAGCACGAAGGGTGCGAAGGCGACTAGCATATATACACAGGAAGAATGGAAAATTTGCTATGACTGTCCGATCAGGTCGAGTTATATACCGATCGCAAGGTATTAACTTAACTTACAAATGTGCATACTAAGACTTTTAGAAACTCACCTGGTTCGTGAGATAAACAGGTGTAAGTGGGAGGGGAAAAATTTAAATTATTGGAGCTCATGGAGCCGTTGGAGCCTTTTTGATTTTTATTTTAATTTTTTACTATTCTAATCAAAAATACGCGTCGAATGACACCTTGATCATCAAAATCCGATCACTGGTTCAGAAGATAATTAATTTTGAAATTTTTGGTGCACCTTTCAAAACGAGATGAAAAGTCAGTCTGTTTGTTTGTTTGTCTGTTTGTCTGTTTGTTTGGATCAAATCGTAAATTTAGCTTAAAAGTTTGAATGAGGACTTGTTCCCGATCAAAAATCTAGAAACGTTTGTTCTACGACTTTTTCGAAAAAAAGCTAGTTTAGCGGGAAATCGCTAAAAACCGTTAAAATTAAAACCCCTTTAGCATCCAAACGATATGAGCTACAGACGTGATCTATGTATCATTGGAAAGGTATTTTGAAGGGCTTTTAGGCAAACCTTCAAACTTTGTTCTAAAGTGCATAGGTAAAAATCAATAGGTCAAATAAGATATTTTGTCCCAGATTTTAACGGTTTTTGAGAAAACGACGCTAACGATTTTTTTTAGCTTTCAATATGTTGTAGTGTGTAAAATTTCCCGTTTTTTGATATATGACACAAAATTTTACCGATGGGTTTGGAAGATATTACTTATTAACTGAATATACTTTTTACCCTTACACTACTGCATGTACATATGCAGTATGTTAATGTACATGTAAATCGCCAAAAGCCACAGCATCCAAACAATAGAAGCTACAGATGTGATCTATATATCGTTGGAAATGTATTTTGAAGGGCTTTAAGCCTAGCTGTAAACTTTTTTGCATAAAACACAGGTAAAAAGCTTCAGGTGAAATAAGGTTTTTTTCCCCACATTTCGGCGATTTAAGAAAAATCTACGTTTCAAATAAGTTTTAAATACAGTTGAACTTTCCTAACTCGAACTTATCTAACTCGAATTTCTCTGTAACTCGAATTAAATGAGTGGCAGTAAAATTAATAATCTTAGGAAAAAGAACTCTATAACTCGAATATTTCCCTAACTCGAACCTTTTCTTTGGATAATGGTGATTCGAGTTAGGGAAGTTCGACTGTATGTTATTTGTTGTAGCAATTCAATTTCGCGTTTTTGACTATAACACATAGCCGTCAAATTTCGTTTGGGCAAGATATTACCTGTTAACTGAATATACCTTTTACCTTTACACTTCTGCATGTACATATGCAGTAGCATGCATACAGCGGCAGCAAAGTGTCATAGCAGCCAGAGTTTGAGAGTGCTACTAGCTTTTGCGCTTGGCATGTGTGTTTTAAGGGAACCAGTGTTGGCAGACTGTTTGTTTTAGCTTGTACAAAAAATAAACAAAGTTGATAGAATGAAATTTCAAAATTTCTGATATCTTATTCAAAAATTTCTGATATCTTATAAAAAAAACCTCTTTACGAGGTAAAAGTCTAGTGACGAAAACAGTTATATGCCCCAAAATTTCTGATATCCAATTTTGTGACGAATAATATTAAGTTTGACATAAAAATTATTTTAAAAAAAATTTTTGCATTCGGCACTGCGCAAAACATTGAGTTTTATTTGGTATGAAGAATTGAGACATTTTGGCGCAATGTGCCGAGTGCCAAAATTTTTTTTAAAATAATTTTTATGTCAAACTTAATATTATTCGTCACAAAATTGGATATCAGAAATTTTGGGGCATATAACTGTTTTCGTCACTAGACTTTTACCTCGTAAAGAGGTTTTTTTTATAAGATAAAAAAGTACTGGAAGATCGTCTCCTACCATTTTTGGAAGAAAATGGAGAAGGAGAGACCATTTTCATGCAAGACAATGCATCTATCCACACCAGCAGAGAGACCCAGCGCTTTCTTAATGAGCACTCCGTTAGTGTATTGGACTGGCCAGCTTGCTCCCCTGACCTAAACCGAATAGAAAATATTTGGGGTATCTTGGCCAGGCGAGTCTATGCTAACAACAAAAAATTTGAGAACGTTAAAAGCCTCAAAAACGAAATTTTGGCACAATGGTCCCTTTTAGACCAAAATTTACTTAACAAATTAATAAATTCAATGCCAAAAAGACTTTTTGAGGTGGCGAAAGCTCAAGGGGGCTCCATTAACTATTAAGTAATATTAATGTACTAAATTTAAAATAAAATAATAAGTAAATACAAGAAAATTCAAATGTGTCGTATAGTTTTGATACACTTGCAGGCAAGCCAAAAATAGAACTTTTGTGCTTTTTTTCCCGTTAGTCGAAAATGAGAGATGCAATGAGAGATAAGAACATCGCATCTTGTGCAGAACTCTTTCTGCTATTAATCTGCTTACTTTGTTTTGTTTCATTTTGCTTTCCCCTTCTCCTGCAAGGGTCGAAACAAAAATTATTGAGGTGTCGTATAGTTTTGGGCAGGAGTGTATGTCTAAGCGTCGAGAAACATGTGTTTTTCAACAATTTATCACAGATAAATTTGAAATTCCGAAGGCTCATAAAACGAACTTAATATTTTCGATAGGCGATTTATCGATCATAAAAATAACGATTACAAGGAAAACAAGTGGTTCTCGATAATAATCGCGTATCTCGACAAACGGAAGTTAACGATAGCCGTCGATAACACATGTGCTTTTATTAATCGATTGTCGATAACTCTCATATGCTTGCATTCCATTAAATACTTGAATAAATGACTTTATGAATTTATCGATAATTCTATATTTGTTTATTTTCTTTGCCAAATATTTGCAATCGTCTGCTTTTTAACTTAATAAGGTCGATAAACGATTTATTGATTAAATAAAAATAATCTCGTAGTTACCGAAAGTCATCGATAACATATGTGTTTTTATGTATCGCTAGTCGATAACTATACATATGCTGGCATTCCATTAAATATCTTACAAATTACAACATTCACAATATCGATAAGTGCCTTTATGAATTTATCGATAACTAATTAGTAATCGATAACTTTATGTTTGTTTTTTTTTCTTTGCCAAATATTTGCAATCGACTGCTTTTTAATTTAATAATGTCGATAAACGATTTATTGATTAAATAAAAATAATAATCTCGTAGTTACCAAAAGTCATCGATAACACATGTGTTTTTATAATCGATTATTCGGATTTTTGTTTTCTTTTGCCAAATATTTGCAATCGTCGGCTTGTTTTCATAATCCAAACATGACAAGTCGAATCGAATTGTTTTGTTGTCTTCTGAAGTTTCAATCAGCTAAAGTGTGAACCAATTTAGTTCCGCTCTTGGCAATCGATTAATCATTTTAATCACCAGACAGAGTGGCATCATTTGTGCGCACAGCTCTCACAGCCAAAGGGACAGACGGGAGCTGACTTAATAAATCATTAGTTTGACATTTTAGCTTAATTCAAGTTATTCGCATCCGTTTACAAGGTCAAACATAAAGATACATATATGTATGTATATAATTTAGATAATCCCAATTTCACCAACGACCAAAGACAACGACATTGACATTGTTCCCACTGCGTGACCAATTGAATCACAATTGGGAGTTTACTACATTTGTAATCTCTAGTTAGTCTTTTAAAGACTCTCAGTTAATTATAAGATTATGGGGATTACGGGAATCGCAACAGATAAGTCAATAATTATTATCTGTAGATCAAGGTTTTTTCAAAATACTTTATTAACGAAGCTAAAACAGTATTAAACTGGAATAATATTTAAAAAAAAAAAGATAGAGATAATATAGAATTTACACTATACTCAAAAATTTTATAAAAATCGACTTTAAAAATTCGAAATATCGAATTATGAAGCATTAAAAAATTGAATTAGCTATATAATCCTACTTAATCGCAACGAGATCGGACAAATGGAAAGCTGGTAATGGCGATATTCAGTTTTTGAGCAATGCAAGTACCTAAAAGTATGCAATAATATTTTAAATATATATTTAAAAAGTAACGGGTATCCTATAGTCAGTAACTCAATTAAAGCCTTTCCCGTTTGTTGTTAATTTTAAATTTAAGAATTATGACAATTTTAATTTGCATATCACATAATATGCAATCGATTTATCATCTGAAGATCTAAGTATAAATGCCTTTCCAGTCAAGAATATATGATTTCCTTGTTATAACCGAATAACAGCTCTGAAAATAACAAAACAATCGACACATAAACAAAACAAATTAAAAATGCTATGTATCAAATGTAGTTTAAGTATGTATTTTATTTAATAAAATCCGTTCATTAAGCTTCTCATGAATTTATGACACTTGAAGGTATACAAAATATTGATGTTGTTTGTTGTTGCTGATCGATCAAGTTATCGATAGTTTCACATCGAAATCGAAACGAAATCGAATTGAATTAACATAATTTAAGTAAACTATGCAATTAAGCTAGTTAATTAGTTCGAATCCAAGTAATGCCAATTGTGGTACTTAAATAACTAATACACAGATACAGAGACATACATATACAAATACGATCCATCAGATCGGTGGATACATACATATATATATATATATATAGAAATATATTTATGTGTATATAGTATGTTTAGTTATCTGAGCTTAAAGTAAACTAATTTGTTGTATTGAAGAAGTATAATATATGTATAGTGTATAAAGTATATAATATATAAATCATTTCACATCAAATTCACGATTTTTACATGCGCATGGAGAAGACGAAGTTCGACGACAGGTATAAAAAATATTTGTATTTTTTTTTTTTAGTATTTTCTTTCCACCTTCCACTTTTTATATTGTGTGTATTTCTTAAGTTCCTGTCCAGCAGTTTGTCCAAAGCGAGTCTAACTATTTTTAGTAGATATATTACTTTAAATGTGTGTGTATATTGTTATTATTCTTGGTGGATCAGGAAGTGTGGCAACCTTTAAAAACATGGGCTCTACTGTACTTTTTTCGATATTATTATTATTAATATTTGTTTTCAATATGATCATATCTAAATATATGTTTAGTATTTATGTATGTTTATGTGTAACTCTGCAATATATATACGACAAAAATATAAGTGCATATTTATTTCAGTATCTTATTATTTTTTTTTTTTTGTATTTTAAAATAGCCCATGTTATTTAAAATATTTATGTGATTATGGATATGTTTTCATTTGCAAAACAACTTTTTGGATCTCGTGTTACATTTGGAATGAATTGAACTCAGTTTGTTTGTGTTTGTTTCAATAGAAAACTGGTATTTTTTCTGGTAAATATATGTATATAGTATAAAATATATAAAAGATTTTAATATATTTTGTAGTCAGTAAAAAAAAGGATTGAAAAATTATAAAAGTAGAGCAAAAAAAAGACATTACGGTGCGGTATTTAAAATGTTAAGGTTTTAAGTTGTATATAAGTATGCACTGTATACAATAATTATGTTAAATTTTTAATAGTTTTATGCGTGTATCGATCGCCCTTTTCAATGCATTCACATATATTTAATATATATATTTTATTTATTTAATATATTTTTATATATAATATATATTTTTTTTATTTTTATTTTTGTTTTGTTTTTTTTTTCACTTTTGTGTTTCTTTTAGGTTTATTTAGTTTTATTTTATTTGATTATTGTTTGTATTTTTTGTTTAAATTTTATTTTAAATATCACGGCATTCAGCTGAGGTCTGATCTGATCTATTTGTTTTGTTTTATATACAGTTTGTCAAAAAACACTTTGCACTCCCTAAATATGTAATATTTTTACTTTAAATAAGAAAATAGCTTATTATATATGTATATATCTGGAAAGGTCGTTCGAATTCCGTTCGAATAATGCAAATTTACTTAACCCATTAATAAACCATTGAAAAATTCGAATTTATGTAAACGTCTATTTTTCCACTGTTTTCCTAAATTTTTTGTAAAAAAAATTTTTGATGCAAAAAAATTCTTCAAACAATTCAAACAATGATTCCAAAAAATTTTTTTTATGATTTTTTGAAAATTGCTAAATGGCCATTTTTTGTGTGAAAAGTACTTTTGAACATTTTTTTTGCAGACATTCTTAGAGTTTAAAGAATTTTTTTCAAAAATTTTTTTTACAAAAAATCGAGAAAAAGTTTAAAAATTAGACTTTTGCAAAAATTTAAAATATTCAATGGATACTTAATGGGTTAAGAACATTTTTGCATCATTCCAACGGAATTTGAATGACCTTAACAAATATATATAATAAGCTATAACATTCTTATTTAAAGTCAAAATATTATATTTTTTTAGGGTGTGTCAAGTGTTTCTTGACAAACTGTATGTATATTTTCATATTTTTGTTAACACCTTTTTTATATTTATGATCTGTGCTAAGCGCTATGTTAACAATTATTTTTACGATGAAGATAAACAAAAAAAAAACAAACAAACAAAAAAATTGCTTTAAAAAAATAGACAACTTTGAAAATAATTGAACTAAGTAATGCAGCGGTGGGGACGAAATGTGCTCGCGAGTCTTGTGTGCGACTTTACGTCGCCGAATAGGCAAAAATAAAGTTGAGAGCAGCCGCTAGCTCCCAGAGCCCATCCGTGCCCACCGCTGAAGTAATGCGTTTGAAATTGAATGAAAAATGACAAAGTTGGCACTTAAGTTAACGATTAATTCAACAAAACCGAGGCACGAGCGAGCAATAAATGCTGTTAACGGATTACTTAGCAAAAGCTCCTCTTAAATGAGCTTTCGGCTTAAGAAAAAAGCTTTCGTGTGCTTTCAAAAGTGTGTAGCGTTGGAAACAAAAACAATCAAGTGATGTGTAACAATAATCAAAGCTTTGTAAAGCTTTACAATTACAGACAGTGTTGCAAAACGTATGCAAATAATACAGTTAATTGAGCAGTGTTGTGAATAAACAACTTTAAAGTTATTATCAAAAAAAAAGTAAAGAATTTAACGTTGAGTTGGGTTTTGAAAAATGTAGTAATCATTGGATTAAGTGGCATTTACAGCTCGTGTCATTGGGGGAACTTGATTAGAATAAGAAAACAAAAAAAAAAACAATTGGAAAGCAGCTACTACAAAATTGGCGGCTAGCAATTGAAAATAATAAATTTCTTTAAGGATTTGCGTGTTTAGAGTCACATGTTGTTGTTCTTGTTGTTGTTGTAGCTGTTGTTGTTGTAGTTGTTGTTGTTGTATTTGTATTTGTTGTGGTTTTAGCATTAAACAATTGGGCACAAAAGCGCCTCAAATTGAAATTGTCGCCAATCAACGTTGCACGTTGCATGAAACGCGCCGTCGTCGGCCTCTGAATTAATTCTCACAACTTTGGCATTTGATTACCCACACCCACACCAACACCATTATTATCATCATCATCATCATCATTGGAATCATCATCGTCATCATCATCATCATCATTATTCGAATCATTATCAATATCCCTATGATCTGAAGCAATTGGAACAACAGCGGCGCTTTCACTGAAATGCATTAGATTTGTATCGATGATTCCATTGCATAAACTCAGAGGTGGCGATGACTGCGAGTGGGAGAGGGGGCCGCCCCCCTCCAGGGAGAGGCGACTGTTGGTGCTGATGCTGCTCAGACTCAGCTGATCGTCAAAGACATCAATGTTCACCACAGTGGCCAATTCACCACCGATGCCCACAGCTGCTGTATTTATTTGTGGCATTGTGTGTGTTGGTTTTTGTACCACTGTTGCTGTTGCTGTTGCACCACTGTAACTTGTAGTTGCTGTTGCTGTTGTTGTTGGTGTGGTGCTCATGGGTTCCACAACACGATCGTCTTCCACATGTTGTTGCTGCTGTTGTTTTGTATTGTTGTTGGGCTTTCGGATTTCCTTAGTGGTTGTTGTTGCTGTTGTTGCCTTTGTTGTTGTTACATTGTTGTTATTTATGTTGTTGTTGTTGATGATGTTGTGTGACAGTCCATCCATTTGATCAGTGCCAAACAAGTTACCTGTCGATTATAGAAAACAATAAATGTATAAATTAATGTCTAATGTCTTTAATTCATTTATAAAGTAATAAAATATTTCCTATTTTTAAAGATAAATGAGGATAACTAATGATAATGATAATGTTAATAATAATGATAATGATAATGATAATGATTATGCTAATAATAATGATAATAGTAATGCTAATGATAATGATAATAGTAATAATAATGACATTAGTAAGGCCTGCTTACTTGACTTCGGACTTTATCATATTATGATATTATTGTAGTAATGCTAAATATATTAATTATAACAGTAATTTTAATGAAAATTACAATGATACAGCAAATCCCTGTCCAAACATGTTTTTTGACAACTAAATCACATCTTAAAGCTTAAAAAAAATAATAATTATATATATAAATCTTTCGGGAGCTTGTAATGTGCTAGTGATGATAAATTCAATGATAATGAAAAAGTCAAGAAATTATTATAGTGATAATTAATAGTATTGAGACAATTGACAAATATAATGACAAACACTAAATATACGTATGATAATGATAATAATAATGATAATAAATAGTATTATTGAGATAATTGACAAATATAATGACAAACACACAATCTACATGACAACTTTTTAATTTTTTGCTTAATAAACTTTAGTAAATTTTGTTCCTATTATATGAATAATCCATAATTCCTGTAGAATTAACCTGTAAACTGTTGCTTTGGAATAAAATCAAACACATTTTTATGGTAGTTTTAACTAAAATTGCATTTATTTAATTATACATATTTAATTCAATTAAATTTTTGTGTTTTTTTTTACATTTTTTTTACTCAATATATCTTTGAAAATCATAAATACTGCAAGTTATATGTACAGAAAAACTATTATTTCTTTTCTTTATATAAATTGTTTAAATCTCATCTTTTTTTTACAATATTTCGAAAGCTTTGCCAAAGTTTAAACATAATAATTACAAAAAAATCTTAAAAGACAAAAAATAAGATATATAAAATTTTTTTAATAAATTAACACAACAAAAAGTAAAAAATAAAAAGAAATATAATATTTATAAAAAAAATAAAATGCGCCAAAAATTTTAACTAGTTGAAAGTAATTTTCAACATTTTTTGTTTGTTTTGTAATATTTTGAGAGCGTTTTGTTGGTGTTGTTGTTGTTGTTGTTGGCGTTAAAAAACTTAGCGAAACTTAACGAAAAGCGGGCCTTAAAAAGAGAACGATTGTGGCTTTGGACAGTATCTTTTTTTGTGTCTTTGATTTTTATTTTTTGTTGTTGTTGGTTTGGTAAAAATTGTAAAGTTAAGCTGTCAGGGTGTGTGTGTGTGTGTGTGTGTGTGTCTAGCTGAGCAAACAGTATTTGTTGTTGTTGTTTTTACATTTGAAATATTTTCGTGTCAATTTTCTGTTTTTAATTTTTTTTTATTTACATTTTGTTTTTTCTGAATTTTTTTTTTTATTTTAATATAATATATAGTTGTATATTTTTATGTGTGAGTTTTTGTTGTTTTTCTTTGCTAATCATATAACTTTGCACTTGAAAATTGTTAGCCGTAGTTTATTTTTTTTTTTTTTGCATTTTTCTTTCTTATTTTTTTTTTGTTTTAGTTTAAACGAATTGCTAAATACGCATATAATTTTTTTTTGTTTTTGTTGATAATCACAATTTGTTTTTTTTTTCCGTTTTCTTATTGTTTATAAACATTATCCGTTGTTGTTGTTGTCGCACACTTGAAAATTGGGCTGAGAAATCAATGAAATTCTAGAACGACGAAGCAGAAGGTGACATTGTGCTGCCAAACTCTGTGTGTGTGCGGAAGGGAGACAGAGAGCAGTGTGTTGTTGTTGTTGTTTGGTTTATGTTTGTTGGCGCTAGGTGGCGCTGTTTTGCAGCATTTTCAGCTGTTGCTGTGATTGCTGCTGCTGCTGCTGCTGTTGTTGTTGTTGTGGCAACTGTTGCTGCTGTTGCTCAGTGACAACTGTTGCTGGATTCGCATAGAGATGCCACAGCACCACCAAACTGAATACGCACAACAAACAAATTGCTAATTCTTATCTTTTGCGACGCTTTGTCTTCTTCTTTGTGGCACTCGGCTGGTTAACGATTGTTGCCACGCCCATGCCAACACTTGTTGCTGTTGTAGTTGTTGTGGTTGCTGCTGTGATTGTTGCTGTTGCTGTTGTGATTGTTGCTGTTGCTGTTGTATTTGTTGTGGGCAATGTTACAGCTGTTTTGGTGTTGTTGTTGCTGGTTGTTGTTGTTGTCTCCACGCTGCTCTCCTCCGCCGAGGATGTGGATGACGATGATGATGACGCTGATGCTGATGATGATGATGATGATGATGAGGTGGCCGCTTCAATGGCAGCAATTAAATTGATTTTATGCTCTAGCTTTTTAGTCTTGAGCTTGTTATGTTGTTGTTGTTGTGTTGTTGTTGTTGTTGGCAATGTGCTGTTGGTGTTGTCAGATGTGGTTGTTGTTGTTGTTGCCGGCACGGCATCTTCGCTGTCTGTCGTTGTGCTGTCAACACCAACAAAATGCAGCAAATCCTCGGGCAGTGTTTGAATATCATCATCATCATCATCAGCAACATCATCATCAGCAACATCAGCAGCAACAACATCATCATCCAGCAACTCATCAGCATTGTCAGCTGCATACTTCAGCTGGGAATCGCACATGCTTATGCTAATCAATGGACGCAGTTCCTCATCCTCATCCTGTTGTTGTTGTTGTTGCTGCTGCTGTTGATGCTGCTGTTGTTGCTGCTGTTGCTCCTGTTGTTGTTGTTGTTGTTGCTTGGCACGCTTGCTCTGCTTTTTGCTTAGCTTTTTATTCGACTCCTCCTCGGAACCGGATGAATTGTTTGATGTGTTCGATGCGGATGTTGTTGTTGTTGATGTTGATTTCAACAACAACATGGCATCCTTAGCAACTGTTGCTGCTGCTCCATCTCTCTCGATTTGCCTGCCCAACAGCTGACCATATTCATTCTCATAGTGCAACGAACCGCACAGCGCCAATATTAAATTGTGCTCGGTAAAACCACGCGGTGGTGGCGTTATTTTACGCGTCATTCCCATTTGCATTGCATTCTCCTGCAATGGACTCTCAAAATTGATGAGACTATCAGTTGTTGTTGTTGTTGTTGCTGTTGCCACAACTTCGGGCAACACTTGCAATGGCTCCAGTGCAGGCAACGGCGGCAATGACACATCCAATGGACGCAATGCACTCAATAGAAAATCATCAAAGTTGCTTTCCTCCCTTTCCCTTTTGGGCAGCTTCTCTGGTTGTTGTTGTTGTTGTTGTGTCGTCTTGCAACGTGTCTGTGGCAAACTGAGACTGGGAAAATCAGCAATTGTTGCTGCTGCTGCCTCAGTTTTGTTGTCGAAACTCTTCCACACATTGGCAGCGGGCATTTCCAGCACTTTGACTTTGTAGACGTAGGAAGATTCCTTTTCCTTTTCCTTAGCTATATCTTTCACCTTCTTCTTATCTGTGTCCTCCTCCAGCTTACATTTGTTGTTGTTGCCTTCCTCCGGCTTTCGTTTGCTTGTTAGCATCATCTGCTCTTCCTTTTCCTTGTCCTTGTCCTTTTCCTTTTCCTGCTCCTCCGTCTCCTTGTCCTCCTGCTTTGATTTTGTTGCAGTTTGAACAACTTCTGCTTTTATTGTTTGCTTCGTTTTGCTTTGCTTTATCATCGTTTTGCTTAACTCCTGCTCTTCTTTCAATTTTATATTTAACTCTGTCTCTGCCTCTGTCTTTGTTTCCACTTCTGTTTCTATTTCTATTTCTATTTCTTTTTCTGTTGGCATCTCCATGTCCCATGTTTTCTCCTGCTCATCCTTCTGCTTTGCTTTTGCTTTTGCCTTTGCTTGCTTTTCCTCTTCCTCCGCTTGCTTTTGTTTCTCCCTTTCCTTTTCCTTTTCCTTTTCCATTTCCTTCTCCTCCAGCTGCCTTTGCTGCTTTGCTTTGATTTCCCTGCACTTTTCCTGCTTAATTTCCTCGGCTTGCTGTTGTTGTTTTAGCTTTTCATCCAGCTGCTTTGCTTTTTCTTTGCTTTTTGCATTGACTTGCTCCAGTTGTTGCTTTTCCTTGAGCTTTGGCTGCTCTGTCTGTTTTTCCTCCATTTCCATTTCCTTTTCCTCCTCTTCCTTATCCTTTTCCATTTCCTGCTCCACATGCAAATTCAAGCCCTGGGCGCTGGCGCTGCTCATCATCACCGCAGCAATTGTTTCCTTGTTCTCCAGCAATCTGTCTGCCAAATCCGCATCCAAATCTTGCTCTTTTATTTTCAACTCTTCCACAAGTTGCTCATGTTGTTGTTGTTGTTGCTGCTGCTGTTGTTTCTTGTCTTTCTTGTTGCTCTGTTGTTTCTGTTGCTGCTGTTGCTGCTTTTGCTTTGACTTCTTATTGTTATTATTAAATTTGCTGGATAATGTGGAGCTCACAGATGTTTGCAGCCCATCTTCAAGCGTCGTTGTTGTTGCTGTTGTTTCAACCTCCTCGCTGGCAGTTGTTGTTGTTGTTTGTGGCTTTAACTGGCTGCTGGCAGTTTTGTTGTTTATTTGCTGCTGCTGCTGGGCAAATGTTTTCTTTTTTTGATTGTTTTTGGCCGCCGCCTGTTTCTCTTTTTGTATTATGACCTCATCCACCTCCTTGGCAATAACGGGCACTATCAATTTGTTGGCCAACACCACAGGTGGTTGTTGTTGCTGCTGTTGCTGTTGTTGCTGTCGAGCTGTTGCTGCTGTTATTGTTATTGCTGCCTCGCTGTCTAGTTGCTGCAATTGCAACTCGTGCTTACGCTGCTCGGCAAGTTCGTCACAAAAGATGGCAACAACGGGTCGAAACAAGGCCTCATCACAATTCTCATGAATGACACAATCCTCCGCGGACAATTGGCCAACAACTTGGTCCAAGATATCCGTTTGAAATTCACCACTGATGCCCGCATTCACATCTGTCACGGTGCCCAATGGATTGACAATTTTCTCAATTGTTGTTGTTGTTGTTGTCGTTGTTGTTGCCTCTTCGTAACTGTAAA
Source organism: Drosophila quinaria (assembly GCA_035047525.1). Taxonomy (NCBI): domain Eukaryota; kingdom Metazoa; phylum Arthropoda; class Insecta; order Diptera; family Drosophilidae; genus Drosophila; species Drosophila quinaria. The sequence continues at coordinate 37,561,317 of JAWNPO010000455.1, forward strand.
TGTTGGGCAAAACAGAGGCCAAGGCGGATATTGTGGCTGCATTTGATGTTGTTGGCAACAATAAATCCTGCAGCTGTTGCTGTTGTTGTTGTTGCTGTTGCTGATCGTCCGTGTCATCATGCTCCGCCAAGGCATCATAATAACAGGCATTATCAGCTGTTGTTGTTGTTGTTGTTGGGGCAACATTTGCTGTTGTTGTCTCAACAACAACAACATCCATTGTGCTGCTGCTGCTGCAACAACGTTGCACTGTTGTTGTGTGTTGTTGTTGTTGTTGCAAAGGGCAGACGACGAACGGGCAGGACAGACAAGTGAACGTGAACGAGAAAGAGAAAGAGAAGAAAACAAATTATGAGAAAGGCGCATTTTTTTTGTTTTTTTTTTTTTTTTTTTTTTTTTTTTTTTGTTCATAGCAAACAAAAAGCCAAAGGCGCATTTAACAACTTTAAAATTGTTTTTGAAGTTTTCAAAACACTTTTTTAAGCATTTAAAAAAAACATACATATAAATAACAAATTGAAAAAGTAACTATAACTGTAACTTGTAAAGTGCAACCATCAGTAAAATGCATTAAGCAAATTTTAATAAAAATTAAAAAAAAAAAAGATTTTTTTTTTTGCTTAAGTGAAATGCTTGCTACTAGTTTTTGTTTCAAGTGTATATTTTTTTTGAGTGAGTTGTAAGCGTAAAAAGTAAAAGCGCTTTTTGGAAATTGAAAAAAATGAAAAGAAAGCAAGTTATACATAAATTAAACAAGTTTTCAAAATTTAAAAAAGTTTTTTTTTTTTTTTGATAGTTAAACGAAATTTTGAATGGCTTTGGCTTTTTATTCAAGATTCAAGATGTAAGTTTTAGTTTTATGTGCTCTTTCTTCTCAACTGTTCTCTCTATCTTTCTCTGTCTCTTTCATGCTCGCTCGCTTCCTCTCTCTCTCTGTCTTTGTTTCACTCGCATACACATAAAAGCATTGAAATTTTGAGTTCTTATTTTTTTGGCACGTAACGAAAGCAAAAAGCCCAATAAAAAGAGGGAGAAATAGCAGACCAAAGATGATGGAGAAGAAGAACAAGTCGAAGATCAAGAAGAAGAACAAGAAGCAGAAGAAGCAACAGAGAAGAAGATAAGACACAAAACCGCCTAGAGTCTGAAAATTAAATGTTGGGGAATTATGGATTTTGTTAAGGGGAAAATTTTGGTGAAAATTCATGAAGCAATTCGGTGGCTTTAGCTGAAAGAGAAGCGCAAATGGAAGGGAGCTGGGAGAGTAGAAACATGCAGACCATTAAATATTTATATTCTATCTCCAGATTCTGATTAATGTCGACATGACGCTGAATCAACAAACAACAACACACAAAACACTTAAGGAGCAACATTTGGCATACACAGCTGAACCAGTTGAGAATTCCAAGTCGCAAAAGTGACAAATTAGCTGTAAAGCTGATCTAGCCCTTTGTGTGTTGTTTTTTGTGTAGGGAAAATGTCAACAGTAACATTTTCACCAGAAGAATAAGAGAAAGTCAAGTTTGCACACTCCAGAGACAGGAATTTTCAGTTGAAATTGTAAGTGTGTGTGTAAAAATTTACAATTTTCAATTTGCTGTGATAAAAATTTGTGATTAGCTTAAAATTTAGATTATTACAGAGAGTATTTTACAATAAGTATTGGAAATGATGATGTTGCAAAAGCTGAAAAACCCGCAGACAGTGTGACCATACCACAAAACACCAAAAAGTATTAATTTTTGTTTTAAATTTTGTACACACACACACACAAACACAGAATATTAGTTGAATTTAGGGAGAGATTTTTTGTGATGTCATGAGTTTGGAAAAAATGTTGATTGTGAAATTGTGAAAAAGGGAGCAGGAAAATGGAAAATGGGAAAAGGATATATATAAATATATCACAGTTATTATTGAGGGCGAGCAACACTCGATCAAATTAAGAAGAAGAACCAATGCCAATTTCGTGGTGTTTCTTTTAAATATTTTTTTTCAAGAATATAATTCACCATTTTGAAATTTATCAAATTTCCATAAAGCGTGTGATTTACAAAAAAAAAAAATCAAATCAAATACAAATCTTAATATAAATAACGAGTCGTAAAGCAAGTACAAAAAGGAAAAACACTCGTAACCGCTAAAAAATAGATGCATAGAAAAAAACGGCAAAGTTTAAGAAACGCGAAAAAAAAATTAAACAATAAACGTAACAAAATTAATTGAAGAATTAATAAAAGAAACAAATTAATTAAACAATGGAAAGTGAAATGATGACAGCTCGTATTCAAATGTGATTCATAAGGTTGTTTTGTAAAAGTTCTTCTTTAATTTACATCAATTTTGAACTTCTCAATTAGTTTTCATTGATTTTTGTGATGAGAAATTATTCTCTGACCATTCGTTTGTTAAATATTTCGTTTCTACTTTTAAAAGCTATCATCCTACTTAATTGCAACAAGATCGGTCAAATAGAATGGTAGTAATGGCTGTTTTAAGTTTTCCAGCAAGTACCTAAAAGTATGCAATGAAAAATACGGGTATTCTATTCTATTTATTGCATAATTACAACATTGAATACCATTTTAAATGTTTAGGTTCGTTTCAAGAAATCTTCAAGTAAAATAGCTTTTTTAATGCCAACTATTTCAAAATCGTTTTAATTAATGTCCTTTGAATCACATTTTGAATAATGTCTGTCATCATTTCGCTAGTTGATTAAACTATACACAAATTCAATACTATTAAACGTGAATAAAAGTTGGGAAACCTACCCGTTGCTGTGGTTTCACGTTGTCGTGCCGCTGCCGTTGATGGTGACTCTCGCATGGCATCGGCCAGATCCTCCTTGAGACGCATATCGCCATGTCCGTAATCCGAATCCAAATGTCCATGACGAAAGCGATCCATCAGCTTGGGACTCTGCTCAATGCTGCCTACAATCAACAACAATCAATTTAATTGTAATCAATCAATATTGATCAATTTTTCACTTACTGTACGAACCGGATTCAATGAGCACTGGCACTCCGGAACGTCCAGTTGTTGTGACACTACCAGTTCCAGTTCCCGCTCCAGCTCCAGCTCCTGTTGCACTTAGGGGCATATTCAATGGACTGGAACGCTCAACGGCCGCAATGATGGCGCCACTTGGCGTCAACAACGCTGCACCCGATGATGAAGATGATGATGATGCACCACCCGATAATGATGATGAGGGCAACGGAGTCGTTGTCGTTGCTGCCTTGGTCACACCAATCTCCACAGCCTCCGCATCCACGTGATTCAAATTGGAGCTACAAACAGATGAGAGATGTGTAGAAATTATTCTTGACAAATTGAAAAACGCGCTAAAAATATATGAAAAATTTATTAAAATGTAAACTTTTGTGATCTACACAAATACCTATTGTAATTGCATTTCTAATATTGTTAACTGTCCAAATAAATAGTCTTCACACCAAATTGTATTAGTCTAGCTCTTTTGTCTGAAATAATAATCAAAAGCTGCACACTCAATTGTATGAGTCTAGCTCTTTTAGTGTCAAAATTCGTTTACAAAATAAATAAAAATGCATTAAAAAGGCGAATTTAAAATTCATTAAGCAAATTTATTCAAAAATAAATAGTATTTTCAATATTTGAAGCTCTTTTTTCTGTACGTAAGAGTCTACACGCCAAATTTTATTAGTCTAGCTCTTTTAGTTCGGAATTCAACTAATTTAATAATATTCAAATATTATTAATAATAATAATAATATTCAAATATTATAAATTACTCTTTTTTGTCTAAAATATATGGATCAAAAGCTGCACACTTAATTGTACGAGTCTAGCTCTTTTAGTCTCAAAATTCGTATATTTAATTATTTTCGGTAATTAAAATGAAATTCAAGAATGTGAAAAAATTATAAATATTTTAAACACTTTAAATTGTTCTAAGCTGCTTGCCAAATTTCATTGCTTTAGCTCTTATATTGCCCAAGTTCATTCGGGTTTTCTTAATCTATGCTACTTATTCAACTTTTAAAAGTATGTCAAAGAATGTGAAAATATACTACATTTTGGATTTCTATCAACTGCATTCAAAATATTATATACAAAAATCCTTCATATCAAATTTCTCAATTCTAGTTATATTTTTATTTATTTAAAATCTTTTCTTTTTTTTTTGCAACTCTTACCCGCTGGGCGTATTATAGTTCTTGAAAACGAACTGTGGTCCCATCCAGAGACGACGATGGGGTCCGGCATGCGTGATTATCTCGACCTGGGCTAGCCAGCTCTCGGCCCGCTCGTCGGGCTCATCAAAATTATGAGCGCTGTCCATCAGCAGACTGGCATGGCGATCCTTGATCAGCCAATTGTCCAGCGCCAGCGGTGGTACTATTTCTTGAGATCCATCCTTGCGTCGGCCCAGATTCCACTGCGCCTTCGCCTCCACCTCCAACTCAATGGGCGTATCATCACAAATCTTCTCTTTGGCAACATCTAACAAAGACAAAATTTTAGAAATTCAGGTGAAATTGTAAAAAAAAAACCTTAAAAGATTTAAATTGCTAAAATTTAAAATTTTAAACAATTTGCTTGGAAACATGATTATTTCTTGGCAAAGTTGTGAGAGTTTTTAATTAGCTGGATTTTGACATAGAAATTTACAAAATTACGAGTGTATTTTGTATTTTTAAAAATGTTTCATATAAAAAACTCGTTATATTTGGAAATCAATTTTTAACAATTTGATATTAAACGGGAGTTAAAAAGTATTGGTTTCAACACAACAACAGCACCAACACCAACCCACAAAGGGTTGGATCACTTTTGCGACTTGGAATTCTCAACTGGTTCTGGCGTCTCAAGTGTGATATGTATTAGACTTGGATCGCTGATAAAGTCAGCACAACTGTACTAGTATTAGAGATAGAGATTGGTTTCGCTTCAAAATTTAAAAGTAAATGTCATTTAAAGCTTTAAAATGAATACCTAAAATTATAAAATCAAAATTATAACAATGTTGAACATTTTTAGAATGGATTAATATCACTACTTCAAGCTTAAACAGTTGAAGCATTTTTTAAAAGAGTTTTTTTAAAAGCATCTATAAAATATTTTATATTAAACGAATTCAATCTGTTCTGAATTCCACTTTCCTTTTTTTTTTGCTTACTTTTCGTTTCGTTTTTAATTTTTGAAAACGTTCGGAATTCGGAACAGGCCTGATTAATCAGATCTCAAGTCGACTAAAAGTGTATTACATATGAAAATGAGGTTTCTCGTTTCTAATTTGATCCAACATCAATCTATGTTGTGTACTGTGCCTTAGACTGCTCGTATATCGTATATATATAGTAAATTAGGGGTGCCCATCGCCTATGCACACAATGCCCATTTGTTTTTGTAATGCACATGGGATATGGTAAGTAAAACAGAATACACATAGGCTTGAAATTCATGCGCATTGAATATTACACTAACAACTTGCAGAAAAACAAGAACAACTTTTTCAATGTTGCTTCCCATAAAGCAGCTTTGGGCACCCCTGCAGTAAATCAATCAATCAATATGTGGTCACTCACTTGAGGCTAACTTCGTGTCCAGGTCGTACTGTATGAGAGCACCGTGTCCGGCCATCACGAAGAGGGAATCGACCGCCTTGCGCTGCACACGATGCGGTGCCTCGCGAGTCGCCGTCGGTGGCTCCAGCAGCCATGATCTTGATTTGGCAAATGTGGCGCAGACGCTCAACGGTTTGCCGCTATCATCCGACAGCGATGACAAGCGCTGACGTTGATGCTGCTGATGCTGATGATGATGATGCTGATGATGATGAAGATGATGGGAGCTGACACCGCTGCCCATACCAGAACCGGAACCAGAACCAGAACCGGATCCGTTGCCACCACTACCGCCCAAGGAGGCGGCGCTACCGGGTGGGGAGCCCAAGGTGAATGGCTGACGCAGCTGGGCCAATGGTTGGACGACAGCGGGCCGGGGAAATGGCGGTAATGTTGGATTATGATACGGCTGCAGCGATTGCACAAACGTGGTGCTCTCCGAATGCGAAATGGGTGAACTGGAGCGACCGTCGGCGCCTAAGCCGGCGCTGCGATGGAAGCGCGACAGCTTGTTGACCACATGCAGCGAGGTGTGCGTCCGGACGCCCATGGCGCCGCCGTACGGCGTTATGGGGAAGACGTGTGTGGTGCCGCGCAGCGTTGAGACGGCCGCCCAGCGCGAGTCCAGCGAGAAGGCAATGTGTTGCACCTTGGCGCTCGTATCGCCGCGATGCAGCACATACAAATGATGCACGGCCGCCAGACTGGAGCCCACCGGATGCGGCTGGATGCGAAAGACATGAAAGTCGTGACCGCGACGGTCCGCCGTTAACAGCAGCATGCCGGAGCTATCAAACTCCATCGCCACCAGTGCCTCGCTGTGTGCCACAAAGTGGGCAACGATTGGATCACCGCCACCACCACCGCCAATCGCATGACCGCCGCCAGTCGATGATAGCGGTGAGCCCGTCGTTGGACTGTAATCCCTTACCGGATGCTGCAATACATCAAGATCACACTTGTTAATTCAACTCATTGGAAAAAGCAATGCACTTATTACTAAATATTAAATATTGTAATTGTAAAAAAAAGTAATGAGAAAATTAAATGCCAATAAAACAAGTTTTGCATTCATTAATTCATCACTAAATAAAACTCATTGGAAAAATCAATGCACTCATTTTTATGGTAGTGATGGTCACAAATTATTAATTATTGTAATTGTAAAAAAAAGTAATGAAAAAATTAAATGCCAATAAAACAAGTTTTTCTTTCATTAATTCATCTCTAAATAAAACTCATTGGAAAAAGCAATGCACTCATTATTATGGTAGTGATGGTCACAAATTATTAATTATTGTAATTGTAAAAAAAAATAATGAAAAAATTAAATGCCAATAAAACAAGTTTTTCTTTCATTAATTCATCTCTAAATAAAACTCATTGGAAAAAACAATGCACTCATTATTATGGTAGTGATGGTCACAAATTATTAATTATTGTAATTGTACAAAGAGTAATGAAAAAATTAAATGCCAATAAAACAAGTTTTTGTCATTAATTCATCACTTAATAAAACTCATTGGAAAAAGCAATGCTCTCATCGTTATGGTTGTGATTGTGAAAATTTATTAATTATTGTAATTGTAAAAAAAGTAATGAGAAAGTTAAATTCCAATTAAACAAGTTTTGCATTCATTAATTCATCACTAAATAAACCTCATTGGAAAAAGCAGTGCAGTTTTAATTTTAATGGTTGAAAAAATTAAGTGTCAAACAACGAAATTTTTCAGTACTTAGTTCAACAATAAACACAACTCATTAAATGTACTGATCATTAAAGTAGTGATATTATTTATTAATTACTATAATTTAAAAAAAAATTTAGTGCCCAATAAAATTTTAATTTTAGTAATTAAAGGAATTTTTCATTAATTAATTTATCATTTAATGCAACTCATTGCCTTCACTTTTTGAATATAATTAAAAAGTTATACTAATGGTTAAAAGCACTTATTGCTAACAACAATACTAATAAAATTATTTTCATTAATTAAAATTAAATTACTCATTATAATTGCTACAAATTATTGAAAAAATATTACAAGTAAAAAATAAAGTTAATCTTAACATTTATTGGATGTTAAATGCTTTAAAGCAGCGGTGGGCACGCAATGGCTCCGGGAGCCAGAGGCTGCTAACGAATTCAGATTTCGTGCCCACCGCAGCTTTAAAGTGCTGATGAAAGTAAATAATACAAAATAACAATGAAACATTTATTTCATTATAAATATATAAAATATTATTTTATAATTGTTTCATTCTGTATGAATATTGAAATGAACTCACCTTGACATCTATTATGGTAACCACGCCCGATTGCTTGGCATCTGCGCCACCAGTCGCTGAATCGAAGCTGCTGTTCTTGGAGCTGTTGTTGCTGCCGGCACTGCTGCTGGCACCTGTTAAACCGGCGGCGACCTGTTCCCCCAACTCGCGCAGACCCTTGCCAAAGGACTTGGCTGCATTTAGCACCGTTGCCGTGTAACTGGGAACTCCTTCGCCATCGCAGCCGCCGCCGCTTCGCTTCGAGTGCAGCAGCTTGTGCTCCGCATACGCAAGCCAGCGCGGACCTAGCGCTATGGGATTTGGATTAATCCTGTGAAGCGAAAAAACCATTAATGAGAATGTTCAACTAAACATTTTTTCACAGCATTAATAGTCTACTCTTTTTTTAAACACAACAATAAATTAATCCAGCAGCAATAACTGCTTTTTAGTCTGTTTTAGACACGATGAATTTGAAACAAAATTTTTAACAAACTTTCACATTTGCTTATTACAAAAGAAAAGCTTTTGAGCAGTTTCAAAGTTTCTAAGAATTGCAGAAATTAGAATGCTTGATTTACAATGCTATGAAAGTTTTAAAACATGTCTGAATGCAGTTAAAAGCTTTCATGAGATTTTTAAACTTTAAAAACTTCAGTAAATGTACTTTAAAAGCTTAAATGAAGCTTTAATGAATTTTGACAGCTGCTAATTACAACTTACAAAAATACTTTTGTTCCTAAGAATTGCAAAAATTAGAATGATAGAGGTTTTTAGTCTACAAGCAGCGTACATAGAGCTTTTAAAGCTTGTTTAAAATCAGAATCAAGCTTTCATGAGCTTTCAAAGTTGATTATAATGTAACTCAAGTCATGAAAAGCCTTTTAATGTAACTTTAAGGTTTGCTTTGTTTTGCATTCAAAGCTCAAATCGAACTAGGCATCATTTACTCACCCCGGACTGGGAAAGCAGGTAGTGATTGTTAGACGATCCTCCAGCGTGCGGGCATCGAAGACAGCAAGACGCTCATGGAAGCTTATGACGACCGCTGATCGATTGGCCTGAATGTCCAGCACCGGATTCTTGAATTTAATGGTCTTTACTTGGGCGCCCGTCTTTAAGCTCACAAAATTGACGGCACTAAAATGGGACGAGGCAGCCGACGGATTGCCACCAATGCCGGCGGATGAACTTGAGCCACCGAAACCACCACCAGACAATAAATTGCTGGCCGCAGCGCTGCCACCATCGACGAGAGCGACCAACGGACGCTTCTCGGCAAAGGCATCCATTGTGATCGGCTCATCGGTGCGACCATTGTCATTGTCGAGGTGGCTGGTGGCCGTTGCCGGCGTGGGCAGGACACGCAATGCGGTGACGACGCCATGGCGCCAGGACAAGACCTCGACAGCCTCACCGTTGGCGGGAATGGCCCAGACCTGAACACCCAATCCATAGCCGAGGATGAGCAGCAACGGCGGGGCGGCATTGCCCTCCAGTTCCCAGTCATCGCCAAAACGTGGATCACTCACATCCGCAGACGTTTCGAAGCGTGCCCAGGTGATGGTATCCTTCGGATCCTGAACGGTTTGATGCACCAGCGTCACATCGTTGATGAAACCAATTGCCGAATCCAATATGGAGCGATCGCTAACTGTTTGTGGCGGGACAACTGCTGGCATTGTCATGCCACCTCTCAATCCCATGGCACCACTCCCACTACCCGCTGCACTCCCACCACCTGAACTCCCACTGCCGCCGGATGATTGATGATGATGATTGTGGTGATGATGATGGCGTGGCGAGTCCGCTGACATTATATGTGTATGTGATCCGTACAGATCCGACGGACACTCGTCTCCTCTCCGCTCCTCTCCTCTGCTCTCGTCTCTCAATTCAATCGCAATCTGATTGAGTGCAAGCGAGACAGAGAGTGCAATGGAGACAGACTGTCTGTCTGACTGTCGCTGCTGCTGCTGCTGCCGAGCTGTTGTCGTCAACTGCAAATAGAAAGCAAACAAGCGAATCAGTCGAGTGCACTCGACAGTAACATACCCTGGGCCTAGTCCCCATGTAATTCATATACTTATCTTTAACTATCGTTTTTGTGGCATATATAATATGATAAATGATTTGAACCAATTTTAAAAATGAAAAAAAAAAAAATAATTAAAAATCATTTGCATCGACAGGACTAAGATTCGAACCTCGATCTCCCGTTTTGCTTGCCAAGCACCTTTCACCTACGACATTCCCATACTTCGTCTGACTCTGGCAAACTCGATATACTCGTACATTCTGGATGTATATTCTGGCAGAGTAAATGTAAAATGAGTTAATTGACTATTAATTCTATTCTATTTATAGAATTGACAGAAAGAATTGTTAGAGAAAATTGTTTATATCTTTACTATTTATGGCCCCATCGTGATAAACCTTTTTGATTAGATTCTAAGCATGTTGTTACACACGTTGTTGCTAAAAAAAAAATTTAAAATTTTAACTTACCTCCCTGAATTAAATGTTATCTCCCCCTATAGTGGACGTGGCAAAATTTTAGCATGAACTGATATTGCCTGACATATTAAGGATTCTTCATTCCAAATTTGGTGGTCCTAGCTCTTACCATCTCTGAGATCCTTTCGCTTATACGGACAGACTTAACGATACCGACTAAACTGTTGGTGCTGATCAAAAATATATATACTCTATGTGGTCGGAGATGCTTCCTTCTGCCTCTTACATACTTTTGAACCAACTTAATATACCCCCAGGGTATAAAAATAAATAAACAAACTGCAAGCTCTCTCTCTCGCTCTCTCTCTCTGTTAATTGCTCTCTCTCACGCGCTCTCATGATTTTAGTGTTTCAATTTCAAACGTTGCGTTTGTCGCTTTTGCTTTGTCTCAATCAAATGCTTTTAATCTTTGCACACTCGTGCCACGCTCTTCGCCCCCCACTCCACCCCAGCCCGTACCCCTTTTTAAGTTTTATTAGCGCATTACGTGTAGTTTTTGCCTTTTCTTTGCACACACACTTTTATAAATTTGTGTATATATGTATTTTCCATGGGGCGTAAATTAAGTGCAATACAACAAAATATACACATTGTGTATTATATGTATTACATATCAATAAAAAAAAAAATAAATAACAGCACAATAAGCGAAATTTGTAAACAAATAAGTAACGTGCTTACTTCTTGCTTTTATTATTGTAAAAAAAAACAATAACAAAAAAACTATTAACACGCGTCGGCCATTGCGAGCAAAACAGTTATCATCATCAGGCCCACAGCAGCAACAGCAACAAAAAGAAAAGAAACGAAATGAAAACGAAACGAAACGAAACAAGCACAAGGCGATACAAAAGCAAAGCCAAGCTTCAGACCAGCGCAGAGAGTGGGGCGCAAGAGCGGGAGAGCAACAGCTGTCCACAACACAACAGAACACAATGAATAAAAGCAACAGTAACATTAACCCATGTGCGGCCCAAGTGCTTATTTTTGGTACATACCAAATTCCTGCACAATGATACCTGGCTAAGGTTAAAAATTTAAGAGCTCGTTGTGGAAATTTAATTTATTTTTTTTTGGCCACAACTTAACTGATTGGTTTGGTTTCTTATCGGTCCCCCCCTGGTTTAGCTTATCAAACCGATAATGAATAATAAAAACAGTGCGACTGCAAATTGTTTTGACAATAACAAATGCAGCTTAGCGAAATAATAACATTTCTAGAGTTCAATTTTACTTCTTAATTTAATATACATATGTACATACATAGTACATACCTATGTAAGTAAGTAGTAAAGTATTAAAGTGAGTTTGTAAAGTGTATAACGAAATTCGTTTGTGATAAGAAAAATCTGACGTATTCGCTAGAATGAGCTGTATGAGCTAATCCTACAAATCAAAGATCAATGTATTGAAATGTATGCGCATAACTAATACATGCATTAGTTATGAAGAATTTTGACCCTTTAGCGTAATGCGCCGAATGCCAAACTGTATTTGTTTTTTTTTTTTTTAATAATTTTTATGTTCAATTTAATATTGTATATCGCAAAATTGGATATCAGAAATTTTGGGACATGGAAATGTATTTGTCCCTAGACTTTTACAAGTTGTTGAGTATGAAATGCTTACACAGTTAAAAGACCTAAATAAAATTCTGAGCAAATCAACAACACATGTACGTTAGTATATGTATTAATCAGGGATTTAAACCCTAACCGAAACCGTAACCTTTAACCGGTAAAAACCGATTGAAATTTAAAACCATAAATGAAACCGTAACCGAAAAATAAATTTGAATTTGAATATAAAAAAATTTTCATTAGACCGAAACCTTTTAACCGAAACTCTGCAAACCGAAATAACCGTTTGGTAATCGATTCATTTATAAGGGTTTTTTAGATTTTTCATACATAAACACAAAAAAATTAACATACAAAAACCGGTTCACCGTTACGAAACCTTTATTCAAAGATTTTGCGTAACCGATAACCGAAAACCTAAATGCGAACATACTCGAAACCGTAACTGAAACCGATATTCGTTTCGGTTTTAAGCCCTGGTATTAATAAAGTAAAAAATGTGGTCTTAATCACATTTTTCACAAATAAATTTAACTACTTGTCTCGGCTCAAATCAACTTTAAGTTAATTGAAAAACACTTTTCACAGTTCATGTTTTTCTGAACCCGTCGCGATTTGCGCGATATTAAAATGACTTTTCTTTTTGCAGTTGCTGCGTAAATGCGCTAATATGTCCACATAATATGGAATGTACTTAAATGTGTCATAATGCCAATTACACCACACTGTGATGGAAAGAGGAACAACAAATATTTGTGTGTGCAGTAATGGGTTAAGGTTAAGCCACAAAACTATTTCACAAAGTGCATGACGCATGCAAAGTTGAATTTAGTTGAAATGAGTATATGTTGTGAGTGTGAGAGAGATGGATGGATGGGGTGGGGGAGTGGGGCGTGGGGGTTGGGTTCTTTGTGTTGCAAAGAGGGATAAATGTTGCATTCCTCAATTGACTTGCGCACACGCGCAACAGCAATAACAAAATAGCAACAGCTACTAAAAGCAATGTCACACACACACACACACACACATGTTCACACATAGACAATGGCTCTACCCATCTCCCTCTGCCACCCCCCACTCCATTGACAAACAACAACGAAATAATTCAGACACCCAGAACTAATGCAGCCAACGGAGGAACGCAGCTCATTTTGTCTTTGTTTTACAATAGGCGAAAAAAGCAACAGCAACAACAACAACAATCGCTGACCGTTTACTGAGAGCATTTGTTAATGTTAGTGAGTGAGCTGTGAGTGCACAAGTGTGTGTGTGTGTGTGTGTGTGTGTGTCAATGTTAATAAGCTAGCTAGTCAGAAAGTTGAGCCCAATGATTTCGTTCGTTCGATTTCTTTGTGAACGCAGACAAAAGCTAATATGTATAGATGTATGCAAACATGTACATTTGTATGTGTGTATGCGTGTATGCGTGTATTATTGTCTATGCTGCTTGACAAAATGTACGCAGAGCGCTTTTTGCTTTTTGGACAAAGAAGAACCACAACAAAACGCAATACCAATACACAAACACACACAGATGATTGTGAACAGGTGTTACACACACACACACACCATAACCGAAACGAAATCAAAGAGAGAGAGAGAGAGACAGAGAGAGAGTGCAAAGTAAACGCAGCAATCAAACAAATATTCATGCAATTTAAAGTCTCATTTATAAACACTTGTTCCACAGTGCAGCGTGTAGGCGGGGGCGGGGATGAAAGGGCAAGTTCGTCATAGGACAATTTGCAATATGTCAAAGGACTCGCAATCGATACTAAGTACAAAATTGCAGAAAACTTTACAAATTTTCATAAAAACAAAAAACGATTACAGTCGAGCTTCCCTAACTCGAATCACCAATATCCAAGTAAAAAGCTCGAGTTATTTAAACTTTGAGTTATGGAATATAATTTTTTTTTTTTTTTTTTAAGAAACTAAAATTTCATTCATTTCAAATTGCAAACTTTTCTTGTTATTTTCAACTAAAAAAATTCCAATTTTTTCAAGACCTTTCGATATTCTCAAAAATTGGGTCTTTCGTTATTTTGCTGTAATATTCTAACATATTGCATAACTACATGTTTATATACCCATTACATTTCCAAATGAGCCGGTAACGAAAGATTAACATAAAACCTAAAAAAAATTCAAACTTTATTGGGCATTTTCCCGAAAAAATCGATTTACAAAGGCATGGGCCAATAATTTTGTTCAAGTCAAAGAAAATTCGAGTTAGGGAAGTTCGACTGTATAATAAAGACAATCATGTTATTCCCTCCAATTACATTTGATTGCATTGCAATTTTAAATAGCAAATCTGACTGCATATGGGGAAATGCATGATTAATCATCAATCACAATTGATAATTATCTTGCACGTGTGCAGTTAAATAAGAATAATTCAATTCGAATTGTAAAATGATGAAATTCGTTTATTTTTCCTTCCAACAACTTCTCGGTTCAAAGTAAAGGTGGAGAACTATCGAATGCACTATCGACACTATCGATGGTTGGGCGCTATCGCGCTACCATCGATAGCAGCTAGAGGTGGAGAACTATCGATGGCACTATCGGCACTATCGATGGTCAAGCACTATCGAAGCGCCATCGATAGCAGACATGCACTATCGATAGTGGTCGATAGTTCTTTATGACGCTAACTCGTCACAGAATGGCTCTCTTTTCGCATCTGCATTTAAGTTTTGTGTTTAATAAATATTTATTTTCATAACATGGATAAGAAGAACGAAACGGAACTAAAATTAATACAAATTATTATGTTTTAATATATATTTATGTGTGCCCGCCATTTCAGTCAAGTCCGAGCGCATGAACAGTGGACTGAACAAAAAGTTTTAGATCGTGAAACTTTGGCTATTACAATAGCTAATAGCGAAACATTATTGTTGATAACGAATTTTATTTATTTTTACTTTTATAATACCTTAATTAATGCCAATTTCAAATTTTTGTTGGAATTTTGTATAAAAATTTATAATTTAACACACTATCGAAAACTATCGATAGTTATCGATGGTTTTAAAAATAATATCGTTGACTATCGATGGCTCAGACTATCGATAGTTCTCCACCTCTAATAGCAGCCACCCACTTTCGATAGTGGCCACAGTACTATCGATAGTTTGGTTTTCACGTCACCAGACTCAAGGAAGAAAATATTTCTAACCAAAACTTTTGGACTAAAAATCATTAAAATACTATGGATTATTTATTTGTCAATATTTTCCTTTAAAACTTAAAATACAAAGCAAATATGCATTTTTTGCGTCCGTAACTATCGTCGACTATCGATGGTTTCGAAATTACTATCGTCAGCTATCGATGACGCCGACTATCGATAGTTCTTCACATCTAGTTCACAGTGTCACACTAAAGAATGTCCGCTGGCATATCGATATATTATAAATCGACCAGGGCTTCTTGTCGATAACAATTTTTAAACATTTTAATGACATTTGAAGGTATTGTCGTTACAATTACAATTCATATTTAGGAAAATCTGTTTTTTTATTGAACCTATATAAATTTATTAAAAATAATATAACTTCCTTGTATTATAATTTATTATTATTAAATTATTATGCATTACATTTCTGATCACGTAAATACAAAAAACACGTACGAGAGCTTTGCGTAAGGTAAAAAAAAAAGAGAAGAGCTTTTTCAAACAAAAGCGCACTAATACATATGCACTTATTTGTGTTTGGTTTATTTATGGTTTCATCAATTGTCTTATAGAAGGAAGCATCCACCCCACCCACAAAAATATTTGGCAAACATTTTATGGTCGAAACCAAAGAGAAAGCAAAATAGAAATCGGAAGAGACAGAGAAAGGGATAGAGCAAGGCAGGGAGAAGAGGAAGAATCATCTTTGCGCTTTGCACTTTCCCAGAGCAAGCAAAACAAAAACAAAAATTTTAATTTGTAAATAACATATTAAAATATTCATATCAAATCAATGCAATTTTTTATTGTTGTCTTTTTGCTGTTGCGATTGGTTTATTTTTAGTTGCTGCTGTTCATAATTTTTTGGAAACAAAGACCGACCCCCACAGTCAAAAAGCAATTATCAAACAGTAAAGCAAAATATCACAAATAAAAAAAAATAAATAAAACAGAAAACAAAACAAAACAAGAAACAACAACAACAATCAGCTGCAACGAAATGTTGTTTTTATCTGCTCTCTCTTCTACGCTCTTTTTGTCTATGGGCTCTCTGAAGAGCGCAGCGCATAGTGGTACAAGGTGCTTGTAAAAACAAACAAAATAAATGGCAAAATTCAATTTGTATACACAGAGTATATGTATGTGCACATGTACAGACATATATAGCATTAGGTCATTGTCGTTAGTAATTAAGTATAAATATTTTAAACTTTGAGTTTAACGTAGAACTTTTAAGATTTTGTGAAGTTATTAAGTATAATTTATTTAAATGCATTTATGCAGCCCCAGACAATGTAAATTTGGGTAAACACAAATATATGCATGCATATACCACTGTAGCAGTGTTTCACTATCAGTTCGTTTCATTTATTCGCTGTGTTGTTGTTGCTGTCGCTGTCTCTCTAACGCGCACTCTGTACGTCTCTCTTCCGAATATGTGTACACGAGTGAGCGACGACGACTATATACAAACATGTACATTTATATACATATGTATATATATGTACATGTACAAATTTTGTAGACAAGAACAAAAACACAAAATATTCACGGCGTTTACAAAAGTATTATGCAAAATTGAATAAATAAATTATGAAATCAAGTTATTTGCACACACACAAATACATTTGCAATCATATAAATATGTAAACACGTACATTAAATATGTAAACACTTACATACATATGTATACATACGTACATATGTATGTATGTGCGCACATATAAATGTGTGTGTGTACTTGAAATAGTTTCGAAAACGAACGTCAGATAAACAAAATAAATTGCATAAATATTACATTTGACTTTTTGTATACATACATATGTACATATGCATGTGTATACTTTCGTGTGTATGTATGTGTTTTGTTTTGCGCCTCAGCGTTAACGAAACAAAGTTAAAAAAAAAGAAAAAGAAAAAAGAGAAAAAACAACAACAAACTTACCACTTGACCGTGCTGCTTGCGTTGTTGTTACGACGTCAAGAAACAGTTGAGAATTGGTTGGTAGGCAGCAGCAGCAACAACAACAACAGCAACAGCACTGTGCGAGACTCGTTTAACTCGTTCCAGTTCCGCTCGTTCCGCAGCTTTGACTTTGCCTTTACAATTACTGCTAATATTGTGATTGTTGTTGTTGCTGTTGAGGACGACTCACCAGATGAAGAAGAAGCACAGACGAAGCGGATAGCACAAAAACAACAACACAAACAAAAATCATATGTTTTCAGCTGTTGTCGTTGCTGTTTTTCTTGTTTGCTTTGCTAGTTGTCCTCTTCTCTGTTGTTTATTTATATGTTGGTTTTGGTGTTCTTATCTTCTTATTATTGTTATTGTTGTTGCATTTCGGCAGCAGCAGCAACAGTAAATTGTTTTGGTTTCTTCTTTTTATTGGCTGGCAACAAACAAACTGCGTCTTGAGTTTTTTTTTTTTGATTTGTTTGGGGGGCTGCGCTGCTTGCGTCAATCTTGACACGCCCACCGCCCAATCGCTTGCTGCTGATGACCGTTGACGCCCACACACACAAGCACACGCAGAGACACAACAACACAAAGTCGTGCTTAGAAACAAACTTTCAAGTGCAAAGCTTCCGCTCGCGTTTGCGTTTGTTTGAATTGTGTCAAAAAAAAAAAACAAAAAAAAATCGACGACGAAGAACAACAAAAACGTCGTTCTCCTTTGTTGTTGCTGCTGCTGCCTCGCTCGCTCCCACGCACACACACGAACACAAACACACACTCAGCAGAGAGAGGCAGGCTGCGACGGCTGCGTCGTATGTTCTTTTCTTTTCCTTTGCTCTTCGTTTTCGCTTTTTGTTTTGTGTTCAGCTTCTGCCTCAGCTGCTGCTGCTGCTGCTACTGCTGATGGTGTTGTTGTTATTTTTGCTGTTGCTGCTGCTTCTTGCTAGCACACAAATTAACTGCGACATTAAAATTAAATCTCTGCTTTGCCCGTTGCGTTTTGTTTTTATTTTTCGCCTGAATTACTTTTCACTCTGATCCACTCTTTGTTATTTTTTCCCTTTTTTCACCAAGTCTTGTTGTTGTTGTTACTGCTGCTGCTGCTGCCTTTATTGCGTTTATCAATCGATTTCACTTTTTCTTCTCAGTTTCTATTGCTGCTGCTGCTGCTGCCCGTGCAGCCAACTACAAAACAAAAACAACAACACAAAAAAATAAGCCGTCGAACAATAACAAAAAATTGCAATTTTATTTGCTTGGCCTTTTTAATTTGCGTGCAACTCTCTTTTTTTTCGTATTATTATTTTGTAATATTTTGCACACTTGTACACAAAATTGATTGTGTTCTGTTGTTGTGGCGTTGTCGTCGTCGTCGTTGCTGTTTGCTATTTATTGTCTACAAGAAGAGTGCTTCTCGCTCGCTCGCTTTGCCTTTGCCTAAACGAGTTGCCTGACGTTGAAAAAAACATCATGTGGCAGCCCTGGCTAAGCTTGGCACAAAAAAAGAAGGTGGCAGCCTTTAGGTTCCACGGAAAACTGAATTCAAAAAATTGAGCTAAATTTGGAACTTACTTAATTTCGAAGCTAGCACTTTGGAAATTGCACTTGAATTTTTGTTGAATTTTTCTCGAATTTTGAAGATTTTTCTTGTTTGAAATTTTTACTAAACTTTACCACGCGCGTGGAGTTTCATGCACCAAACCAATTTTAAAATGAACTTCATTATTTTAGAAAATTTTGAATATTGTTAGTTTTCTTTTCAGTTTTTAGTTAATTTTATTAGAGAAATGACATGGGACCAATTTCTATCGATTTTTTTTTATGTTTCAGTTGACCGACTGAATAGGTAAGCTAAATGAGTGATTTAGATCACAACTGAACTTAGAACGACTGAACTTATTCAGCAAATTGAACAAAAAATCCCAACTCTAATGAATAGACGAATCTTGCAATCGTGTGGCAACCTTGGCAAAAATAATGGCACCGATAACTAAATTTCATATTTAACTCGTTTGTAAAAAATGAGTGAAATATGGAATCTGCTTATTTTTGAAGCTAGAATTTTAAAATTTAGAAAAATTATAATTTTTTTGGTTGCTTAAATTGTTTCTTTATTAAATGATTATTGAATTGCACCGCAGAAAAAGGTGCAACTGTGTGGCAGCCTTGGTCCACAGAAAAATAGTCACCATTATTTTTCATATGTTGCAACCTTAAGGGAATTTGTTTGGTAAGTATTTGGAATTAATTATAAAACTTTATATTTACTTATTTATTTAACTAAAAAAATTATTTGAATTTTTACCAAACTATTTTGTATTTAAAATGCGCGCTATGACCATTTTTAGCTCCTCTGTTAACGCAGTGCTGGACGCAAAAATGAGCAAATAACAGCCGCGAATTTGAGTTAATTAATATCATGTTTTGAAACTATTTAATTATCTCTGTTAATAACGGCTTTCTATACAAAACTGGCTCTTTTTACTCATGTTGGCTTCAGCAAAAATAATTTTAGTCATCATTTGAGACTGGGTATTATTTTCGTAATTACACTGAAAATTATCGGCGTACCACAATAAAAAAGCAACCTGTAAATGACCGATAGAAACAAAAATCTATAGAAAATTGATTCACGTCATTTCTCTTATGAATTTGTGCTAACAAATTCAAAAAACCAAGAAAACTATACAATTTCTAAAATAATAAAGTTCATATTAAATTGGTTTGGTGCACGAACCCCTTCGCGGGATAAAGTTTGGTAAGAAATTCGAAAAAAAAAATCTTAGAAATTCGAGAAAAATGCAACAAAAATTCGAAGTTTTCAAAATTCTAGTTTCAAAGTTTTTTGAATTCAGTTAAATCTGGAATTGTATTATCCCTGAAACCTGAAGGCTAACACCTTCTGTTTTTTTGATGGAGTTGAGTAAGAAATTCTAAAAAAAATCTTAAAAGTTCGGGAAAAATTCAACAAAAATTCGATTGCAATTTACAAAATAATAGCTTAGAAATTAAGCAAAATTTAAATTTAACTAAATTTTTTGAATTCAGTTAAATCTGTAATTGAGTTATCCGTGGAACCTAGTGCAAATAAATTAGCAAAGAACCTTTTTTTTAAATAATTTAATTATTTCAATATTTTGTATAAATTACGTTCTCTATTAGTTTTTCAAGTTAAAAACAGTTAACATTTATTTAAATTTTTAAATTACATTTGCATCAGCGCTGTCAGGTGTACAGTGTTGCACAACGTCGACAGAAGGTGCTGCAAAATGCAAAAGCTATTTAAAAATTAATTGGCGCGCAGCAAAAGTAAAAGTTTTTGTATTTAGCGTAAATTTAGGAAAAATCAATTATAGTGAGGTGCAAACAAGAAGCAAAAAATTGAGAACAAAAATGTAAGTATTAAAAATTATTAAAAGGAAACAGATGTATTGAGTGCGTATTCCTAAAACGTGGGAAGGATGTGATTTGGAAAACTGTTATACTGCCGCCAAGAATGGGCAGCACTGTCCAAGGACTGCTCTCAGCTGCGCGCTGCAAACTCCTTGACTCGGAGAGCACTCAACTGTTAGTTAACATTCACAGTGGCAGTTGAGCGACAACAGCTGTTAATATCCTTTAACAGCTGCTACTGAATATATTCTCAGTTACAGTGTGCTGCGTCCTTCTAACGTTTTTTAAAAAATAATAATCAATAATAATATTAAATTAAATTAAATTCAAATAAAAGCAATGGTATGCAATAGCCTGCAAAAAAGGTTAATTGTTTGCAAGCGGGAATGCATTGGTAGGAGTACTAAATGCTACCACTGTGCCGACGGCTGTTAACGTGAACATGACCGTTAAACGGGCAGCATTCTGATTGGGCTTGTTGTTGTCCATGCGTTCGCCGCGTTCTCATTGCCAGTTGGACGGCGTAAGAGTTAACGTCAGTAGGCAGCAAGACGTAAACGAAAATGGTTGTGTTTTTGTTGTTACGTGAACGTTGATTTATTTATCATGCATCAACATTTTTTTTGCCATTTTTTTTTGCGTGTGTGCGCGTGTACGAAATAACAATCGTAAGCAACTATATATTTAATTAATAATTGTAGTGAGTGTTTATTGAGAAAAAAAAAAATAAAAATAAATAGTTACAAAAGATAATTAAATACGACGGATAACAAACAACAACAACAACAACGTAAATATATACATATACATATATATATATTTGTCGGCATTTTGTGTTTTGTCAATTTCCCATTTGTTTGTGTTTCTTAGATTTTCTTTTTATTTGTTGTGTCGCTTGGGCAATGCCAATTAGCAATCGAGTGTTGGTCTTATAAGAATAAAAAATATAACAAAGCGGTGCAAATAACACGATAAAAAAAAAGAAAAAAAAAACTCAAACGAAACGTAACAAGAAGAAGCAGAAAAGCCGCAACGCTGACGTTGACATCCACAGAGAGAGAGCGAGAGCGCGAGAGAGCGTAACGCTGTGTGCGTGTGTGTGTGTGTGTGTGTGTGTGTGAGAACGTGGTAGCAGACCTAATAAGAATATGCGTTAACAAACTGATGACAACGTTAGTGTGTGGGGGGGGGGGGGGGAGCGAGTGGTGGGAGCAGGACGCGCGCTCTCTTCATTTTTTTTTTTGGCGCGCTCTCCCAATTTGTTTGCGCTCTCTCTCTGTGGCTCTGTTACGCACTGACATTCATTGATTTTTCCACATTGCCAGGGATCGTTGTGTCAAAAAGGGTTGGGGGAAGTGTGCACCAGCCAAGGTGAAATGACAGAGCGAGAGAGAGAGCGAGCGAGTGAAACGAAAAGGAAAACAAAGGGAAAAAACTTGTCAATTCGAGGTTATGTTACGGCCAAAACTGTAAATAACTTGGCCAACAGTTTAAGCTGAATTTTTCCAAATTTGCACTTTTATTTTTGTTTTAATTTTATTCAATTTGAATAACGCAAGCAAAGCAACCACTTTTGGCCCACCACCAACAACAACAACAACAATAACAGCCAAAGAGAACACAAAAAAAAAAAAAAAAAACAAAGAGCGAACGCAGCAACTGAGAGAGCGTGAGAGCCAAAGAGCGTAAGAGCCAGAGAGAGAGAGGGAGAGAACGCAAACCCAATGGCAAAGTTATTGGTAACAAAAAGTGCAAACAACAAATTATAGTGGCTCATGTAATTGTTTTAACAAAAATACAACATTTTTAAAAATTATACAGTGGAGTCACAGAAATCGCTTTCGCTTGAATTTCACCTAAGTTTGTAGGTAATTTGAGTGAAATTCAAGCGAAAGCGATTTCTGTGGCACCCCTAAGAAAAAACGTTCAAGTTGGGGAATTTTATTTTTTAAAGAAACTATAAATTCATCATGTTAAATTGTCAACTTTAAATTTTTTTTTTTCCTTAAAAAAATAAATAAAATAAAAATTGCTAGCTATTAATTTGCTGTTCCGAATTTCGAAAATCGTTAATAATGGTTGTTTTAGAGTCACCGGTGATTTCTCCGAAAAATTCGACTTACAGAAGCACTTGAGAATATTTTTTGGTTCGAGTTATGGAAAAATTCGACTTGTGGAAGTTCGAGTTATGGAAGCAGAATTGTATGAAATTTGCTCAGTAAACTCAATTTTGTTCGAGTTAGAGAAAATTCGAGTTAGAGAAGTTCGCGTTAGGGAAGTTTGACTGTATATAAAAAGAAAATCAAAACAAACACTAAACCAAGATGTTACAAAAATATTTGGTAATAAAATAAAAAAATTTGTTAGCTTGTCAAAATAATTACTTGACATACTGTACTGTATTTCTATGGAAATTATGGCTCTAATTGTCAAAGTTGCAGATAATATATGTACAAATACAATATATATATATTTATCATTATGTTAAGATTAACACTTGAGATAACATCACTGTTGCTCTCTATTTTTTTTATTGTTGTTAGTTATTCACAACATTCTCCACGTTTTTGTTGTTGTTGTTGCTTTGCTCCAAGTTGAAGTTTCAAGCGATCAGTTGGTTTCCAATTAGATAGTTGCTATGCTCCAATAGGGCATGCAAGGCTTCTCTCTCTCTCTCGCTCTCTCTCTTTCGCTCTGACGCTGTTGTGTGTTTGCGCTTTGCGCTCATTCCACTGCACAGTTTATCACACACACACACACACACACACAAACTTTTGTTCACTTCACACACATTGCAAGTGGACAAAAAAACCGGCCGCTTACGTGTCGTAAGCGCACTTCATTTACTTACGTTGCGTGCTGCGATAATTACGTTTGATAGCGCTCTCTCGCTCTCGCTCTCTCTCGCTTTGACTACTGCCAAATGTGCCACGCCAGTTTTTCTTCTATAAACATGAGGTGTAAATTTGTATTGTCGCTGAAATATTTAATAATAATATTCACTATTAGACGGGACCCATACAAATAGTGCAATAATGAGGGCATTACGTATTACATTAAATTGCCATACGACGATCTTCGTATACCAGTTATAACTGCACACGTGTGTCAGTTTTAAATTTTTATATTTAATTTTTAAAAAACTGCAGCGAGAACCAAAAATATCGGAAAATAAAACAAATCGTTTTTATTGTGAAATATGTTTTATTTTTTTTTGTCTATCTCTAAAAGTTACCTTAATAAACAAAATAATGTTTACTAATTTTTTTAGTACAGTTTATGCCACTGAAAATAGAATTTAACATTTAAAATTATCTTTCATTTTCGTTATTTGTTTATTACAACAAAAACAAAGTGTACTCGACTGTAATATACCCTGTGCCTTTGCAGAAAGCTGTATTCAATTTTCGACTTATTGTTCTATGGTAGTTATATATTATATAGTGAAGCGATTTAAACCAAATTTGGCCAAAATGTATTGAACAACACGAAATTTTCAATCTGTGAGTTTGGTTGCGATATCTTCAGGAAAACCAAATTTTTGACCGGTCGTGGCTCCCGGAGCCATTGCGTGCCCACCGCTAATATACAGAATCGATTAGAACCAAATTTGTTCAGGACGTACAAGATAACAGAAAATTCGAAATCTGTCAGTTTGGTTGCAATATTTTTAATACATAATCTTAATTTTTGAGCGATCCGATCCAAATTTCAAAAACAAACTTGAGCTGCGTACCATGCCCAGGAACCTACATACCAAGTTTAAGGTCTCTGGCTTTTATAGTATACCCTTTTTGATCATTTTCAATTTATACAGGGTATATAAAGCAATAAGAACTAAGTTTTTTATGTGAAAAAAAAATACTGGTTATTAATAGGTATAGCTGACGGCACAGTTATCGGCAGTGCGTGACGAATTGCCTCGATGCATAAGTTAATTTTTATAATATGCCAAGCACAATTACAATTGCATGAGTCGAGAAACCCGCTCTTAAGGGCTAACATAATAGTAAAAAAAAACTAAATAAAAGAGAGAAAGAGAGAGTAGGAGAGAGAGAGAGAGCCAAAGAAAAATTGATATTCATTATCTGGTGGTAACAGGTCTATAAAAAAGTTCTTGATAAGCAGTCAGAACGAAATATTTGTGCCCAAAAAGACAGAAACAAAATGTAGAAAATTCGATTGAAATTGAAAGCAGAAAACAATTAAGAATTCAACTTCTTATTATAAAAAAATTGAAAATTATTATAAGAATTTCCAAAGTTTGAATTCTTGCTACATTTACAGAGCATTTAATTCCAGAAATTAGTGTTGTTGAAATTGCAGATTGTTTTTCTAATTTTTAAAACGTTCATGTCTAAATTCCAAAATTTATTTAAATAAATGCAAATATAAATATTTATTAGGATAAAAAACTATACAATATAATAAAGTCATATTTATGCTAAATATTGTAGGAAGCAGTTATCGATAATTACAAAAAGCAGCGTTAGTTTTTTAAAGATCATTGTTTGTTTTTTTTTTTTTAATTATTATTTTTTATTATTATTGTTTTTATTGCTTAAAATGTATCTCAACTTGTGCTAGAAATGTATGTACCCGTGCTGATACCCTGTAAATCAAAAGCTTTCGAAATTTTGAAAGTTACTTCAACAATTAATATAATAATACCCTTTAAAAGGCTTGCCATAATATTAATTAGAGATTTTCAAATCAAAAGAGAAATTCAAATCAAATTTTTTTTCCCTTATCATTTGAGTTTTCGCTCTATTTTAAGAGAAATTTGAATTTTATGTGTATTCTGCTGTACAAAGTTGCAATTATATCGTTGAATAAATATTAGCCTGTATGTGTGTGTGTGTGTACGCCCGTTGACCACGCCCCGACGCCCCACGCCCTTTGTAAATAGTCCTTTTGATACATTTTGTAAATATTACATTTTGTATTATTATTTTTCAAATAGTTTCTTAGTTTTTGCTTATAAAAAATTTTTCGCTGGCCTTATTTATATATTTTTATACCCGTTACTTGAAAAATAAGTAAAGAAGTATATTGTGCTTGCTATAAGCAGTCATTCTACCAAGTTTTAACAAGATCGGTCAAACAGAATGCTAGTAATGGCTTTTTTCAGTTTTCAATCAATGCACGTGCCTAAAAGTATGCAATATATTTTATTTATTTTATTATTTAAATTAGAAACGGGTATCCTATAGTCGGGAGCTCGACTATAACTATTCCCGCTTGTGTTTTAATTATGAATTCAATTTTGCCTTTACCTAACTCATTTGAATTCTCTTTTTCTCTTTCTCGTTTTGAATGCTTCCAAAAAAATAATCACAAAAACCATCAATATTCCAAAAATAAATAACTTGAATTATAAAAATCAATTCTTAAGTGTGCAATACTAAATACTAATTAATTTCAAATATTTAACAAAAAGTAAAAAAAAAATAAAAAAAAAGTGTTTCAAGAATCGTTGACAACAACAAAAGTTGCTCAATATGAGCGACAACAGCAACAACAACAACGAAGCGGCACAGCAACAACAACAACAACATGCAACACAACAACAACATCAACAACAACAACAAATGTGTTACTCAAATTGAAATTTTGAGCCGCAGGCCCAAAAAAAAAAGTGCAACAAAAATTTAAAAATTCAATTACAAAAAAAAAAAAAAATTATAAAATAAAAAAAATAAGTCCAATTCGATAAATATTTATTTTGTTGCTATTTCCCCAAATAAATAAAAATAAAAAATCAATCTTTATTGTTTGCATATATCCAGTAATATATATATATATATACCCTTATATATATGTAAGTGTGTGTGTGTATGTGCTCGTGCATTTCTGTGTTTATGTGTGTGTGTATTTCCCACTGTGCATTCCATCCACTAAAATCTAAACATAACTTGGTCTAATGACAAGTATAACAACTAATCGATAAATTGCTATTTGTCTATGCAAAATTGCAACGCAAATATAACAAAAAAATAAAAAAAACAACAAAAAAATAAAATAAAATTTAACAACAATCGATAACGATCGATAACCGATATATCGATATACCGATAAACCGATAACCAAAACCATAACAAAACGAATCAAAAATGGCGGACATCATGCGTCCGCCGTTTAGCGACATCAAACGGCCCGACGAAATTGTCAGAATGACAACCGCCGATAACTTGAAATTTGCCGTCCTTATCGGCCTCATCGAGGTTGGCCAGGTGACCAATCGGGAGGTGGTCAATACAGTTTTACATTTGGTAAGTATCACGCAAAGCAATTTGTTACGTTTTTACATTTTTATCGATAACCCAACAAATGTCGAATAGCATTTATCGACAAAATGCAATTATCGATGAACATAAAATATGTAATCTAACCTTTGTAAAAAAACAAAAATCAAATTATAATTTTTATACACAAGTAATCGATAAATACCGAAAACAACCATCGAATACGATTAATTTATCAATGTGCCTACAATATGTAATACTACATAAATTTAAAACATTGTTATAATTATTTGTCGATTATATAAATTACAACATTTACAATTTTTAGAATTGGAATAACATCAATTTGTCTATTTACATATTTATCGATTACTTAACTAGTGGCCCAGAAATTCGAGCAAAATCGTGTTTTTCCTTGGGTTAATTATTTTTTTATTTTTTTTTTTTTGACGAACTTGAAGAAGAAAATTTGTGATATAGATGAGATGATGCTAGATATGATTTGGTATCATATAGGGATTAAATCCTGTTCTTACCAAATTCATTTAACCTTCAATTAATCTCATTTATCTTTAAAGAGAAAGAGATTATTAAGAAGAGATCTTTGGACTATGATAAAAGTTTATAAGTACAATTGAAGAAAAGCTTGATAAAGCTTTTGACAATCTAAATAATACATAGAAATGAAATTTTCTGAAAAATGCAGTTCTTTAGGAGTACTTGTTTTATGAAAGCTTGCTGAAAGTTCCGTTGCGAACGTTACAAAAAATGGAGATCGTCTTTGAGTTTAATATGCATTTGCGCATTTTTTTATACTGCATAATAAACAAGAAATATAAAAATACAAAAAGTTAAGTGTGGTATATGACCATCTTAAAAAATAATGATAAGTAGTCTCGTTTTATAAAACTTTTAATTTTTGTTTGATTCGTATGTTACAATTTGTGTACCCAATTTAAATTCAAATTATTAAATATATGTTAAATAAAAGAAAATGAAACAAAGTTAAGGATTTGCTAAGCGTTAAATACTCAGTCAAATGTTTCTCATAATTTTGAAAAAAACATTAGGTTGTTCGATAATCTTTAATGTTTCATTTATCTTTAACTTTTCATCTAAAATCTAAAAATTGCTGCATTTAAATGACTTTGTAGCATTACAATAGACCAGGAAACAGGAAAATCAAAGATTTTCTCTTATTTTTCTTCCCATTTCATTTCTTTGCTTGCATAAATCTCAGCGTTGGAATATTTCTTGTCAATATATAAAAATCTTTTACTTAGACAAGCTGGCTGACAAAATGGCGACTAAATGCCAGCCAAAAAGGGGCAAAAAGAGAGGGAGAGATGTATAGATAGAGAGTGCGAGTGAGAGGCAAACACACACACACACACACTCACCAAATAGACGCCTCTTTCATTAGCACAAAATTAACATTTCTCTGGAAGCCGCAGAGCGAAACATCTTCAAAATCCAGTGTGTGTGTGTGAGTGTAAGCCAGTGTTGCCAACGCCAAAAAAAAGACAGAAAACGGATAGAATTTTTTTAAAAGGACAAAAAAATTTGGACAAACAATGATATTAATTTATATTATAGTATTATAGCAATAAAAATAACTCCAATATTAAAAGTATTGGCTCTTTAATGGCCAGTATAATATTTTCACGTTTTTGTAAATTTCATATGATTTTAGATGACACATAGATGTATTTGATATATTTTATAAGCAACTTAGAATAATAAAAAAGGACGAATAAAGGATAAAGTAAAATAAATTTAATAAAGGGCATTTTCCGTGTTAAGTTTTTCTTCAGAAATCGCAGTTTTAAAAAGGGACAATTTGTCCGAAAAAAAGATAAATTGGCAGCACTGGCTGCATGGGCTCGAGAAATGCTTATCGATATTGGAAAATCAATATGTTGTAATCAGGGACCGTAATCATTATGAATTATTATAAAAATTACATAGTAATGGTTATTTAAAGATTTTTAAGTATTTACTGCAATGATAATGATTAATCTCACAAGTAATCAATATTTATGATTTTTATTTTTTCTAAAAATAAAAAAATAAAAATCACTTTTAAACAGTTTACGTAATATTGGCTAAAAATCCTACACAAAAGCCATGAATTAAAAAAAAAAAATAAAAATAACAAATAATGATTATTTGTCAGTTTTATTTTTTATAACAAATAATGATTATTTGTCAGTTTTATTTTTTAGCTCAAATTTAATCATTATCATTATTTTTTTTTGTATATGTATCCTAGTTATTGATTTTTTGATGTGAAGAAATTTCAATAATCATTTTTTGCGTTTCCTAGTTGTAATTGATAAATTGTATAAGTTACTTAACAATTAAAAAAGAATGAACAAAAGGATGAAATCAAATAAAATTTTTCGGCAGTTTCAAAACGGACAGATCTGTCCAGAAAAAGGACAGATTGGCAACACTGGTGTTGGCCTAGTCCTGCGATTAGATCAAAGGCCAGGCAACACTGTGTTTTTTCCCCCTCGCTCGATGGCTGACAATATGCCAGCATACATACATATTGTATTATTACACGACATCATCATCATCATCATCATCATCATCATCATCATTATTATTATTAGAGAACATTTTCAAATTTACATTTTTTGGGTACTTGCATGGAAAACGAGTGGGGAGAGGGGAGGAAAGGTGCTTAATGAAAACACGACACCGTCGTCGCTCATCATTATAATAAGACGAGGAAATCTGAGAGATTCTGAGATTCTGAGCTGCAGAAAAAGTGACTGACAAAAGAGGATGAAATGGAAGGGAGGCAGCTTGACAGGTGTGCTATGTGTGTGTGTGTGTGCGTCTGTGTGTGTGTAAGAAATTGAAAAGAAATTGAATTGAAGTTTGTCGACGTTGTCGTTTTTCTACTCATTGATAAGATAAGCAACTAGCTAGACGGAGATAGACATAGAAAAAAGAGTGAATCAAAGATATATATGTATATATATAAATGTTTGCCAGATACTCACACTGCTTGCTCATTTTTATACGCTTCTTTTCGCCTGATAATACGACAATCTGATAAGCGTAAAAAAAAAAAAAAAAAAAAAAAATTCAATAAAATAAAATGTATGTTGAGTTGACGTGTTCCAACCACAAAAAAGATATAATATTTAAGCGATAATATACATAGACATAATGCACTTATACACAACTTATATAACAATGAGTCACAACTATTAAATACCCTGTAAATAATAATAAAAAGAAACGTGAGCGTCAAAATTCCACATTTTGTTATTGATTTTCTAACATTTTTTAACTTACTTCAAATTTGATTTTACACTTACTTGTATAGGGTATTAAAGCAGCTGCATACCAAATTTAATAGTATTTGGCTCTCAGTTTGTGAAGCTTAAAGTCTTTGTTAATTTAGATGTTCAGCTTTAACTGTTGACGCCTTGTTGTAAGTTTGGCATGGCCTTGCTAAGCTCTTTAAATATTTACAGGGTATTTGGTTTATGGGCTTTTAGGTTTTCCACATAATTTTAATGGAGGGCAAAAGTTTAGTTTATTATCGATGGGTTTGCTTCTTCTTCTGTTTAAATGTAACTGATAATTTTATGATTTATGATAATGCTATCTATTGTTTAATTGACATTCTTCAGGCTGTATCTATTAATCGATATTGTTATCGATAGATTTTCGAATGCCGGTCGAAACTTTGCGTTCATTTCACTTGTCCGTCTGAATGAATGGACGAGTATACTGAATTCGTCAGGATTAACTAAATTGGCCTGTTCGTGTGCAAGAGGTCGTGGGTTCGATTCCCGGCTTGGTCGTACAATTTTTTCAAATTTTTTAAATTATTTTTGCTCTAAATAAGTTTTTAAAATTTAAAGATAACGTGGAATATCAAATTTAATATCATATATGTATGTAGCTGTTACAGAAACGATTGTGTGTCTTTCTGGAGATATTTAAATCAAACTCGCAGGGTATATTCGTGTCGAGTGCACTCGACTGTTCCGCTTTTTTGCCCCTACTTTGATTGGTTATCATTTTTCTATATGCTTTAAATCATCCTTCTGGCTTTTCTGCGCCTTTCATTTCGCATTCACATTTTGTGCACTGATAAAAAAAAGGATCTAAAATCAAGATTTTGGTCTCAGAACTAAGAACTTTGGTCTAAAAAATGCGTCGAGAACATGAAAACCTTGAATAAAGAAAACACATCTTGATTCTGAGAACATTTCAATTAAGACCATGTTCTTATTTTTAAGATAATAAATTCTTATATTTTCAAGACCACAAATCTTAGTATAAGAATAAAACTTATTATTTTTTTAAGATTATATGTTCTTATTTATAGACCAAAAAGTTTTG
Source organism: Drosophila quinaria (assembly GCA_035047525.1). Classification (NCBI taxonomy): domain Eukaryota; kingdom Metazoa; phylum Arthropoda; class Insecta; order Diptera; family Drosophilidae; genus Drosophila; species Drosophila quinaria. The sequence goes on from JAWNPO010000455.1 coordinate 37,592,457, forward strand.
AATACTCAAGACAAAAAATCTAAAATAAGATTCAGCTTCTTAACATTTTAAGAAAAATGAAGTAATTTTTAGTTAACTTGAGGTTTGGTAATGTCAATATGACACTAAACAAAAACCAACAATGCAGCTGTTTCAAATGATTCCAATCTGTATCATCAGTACCGTTGTGCTGACTAGACCAGCGATCCAAGCCTAATGTCATCTTTGAGACGCCAGAACCAGTTGTGAATTTTAGGTCTCAAAAAGTGGCAAAATTTTAAGATTTTTGTTCTTATTTTAAGAGAAAAAGATCTAAGATCTAAGACTTTTATTCTTATATTAAGAACTTAAGATTTTTTAGAATAATATTCTTAGTTTTAGTATTTTGGTCTTAAAATGGTCTTATATTAAGAACAAAATATTAAAATTTGAAAATTTTATTCTTATATTAAGAACTTACGATTTTTAAGATTAAAATTCTTAGTTTTAAAAATTTGGTCTTAAAATATTCTTATTTCAAGAACAAAATATTCAAGATGAATGTTCTTGATTTTAGAAAGTGGTATTTTTTTCAGTGTGCTTTCTCGCAATTCCGCCTGGTTTTCCATTACTTTTGCTTTTGCTACTTTGCTGTTGATTGATCTATAGCCTCAACAACTCGGCATTTATTTGCCTTGCCAACATTACTCACTGGGCTCCAGTTAAGCACCATCTCAAACCATCGTAACCCATCCCCATCCCCATTCCACATCCCACATTCAGCATTTCACATTTTTCTCCCTTCCTTCCTTCCGTCCGACCTTCCTTCCTTCCTTCCTTCCTTCCATCTCATTGAGGTTGTGGGTCAGCAACTGGCAACTTCACTTGAAATGTTGACGACGACGCTTAATCGGTCATTGGGCCTTGTTATACAGCTCAATTATGGTCATTTGCCATGTGGCGCATGTGGTACTCTCGGACCATTTAGTATTGGGCCACCCTTAACCCATGCCATCCACCCATGGCCATACACTGATGCACAAAATTGTAGAAACACGAGTCATTTTTGTTTTTTTTTACATTTTAAACAAGTTTTTAAAAAACTTGCAATTTCTCGAAAATAAACATCTTTTGAAATTTATTTTCATACCAACTCTACATTATAATAAATAAAGTTTTTCTATATTTTTGTCATTTGGGACAGTTTGTATTTTATCGATTACATTTTTATACATAGAAATATATTTAACGTTTTATTTCAAGCAAGTTTTTCAAGCTGTTTTCGATATATAAATTCAAAAAAGAGAGACAGAAACCACATATATGTGTTGTGAAACAATATGTCACGTGCGACACTGTTTAAAATTTAAATAAAAAATGGAATCAAATACAAAAAATTATTAAGACAAATCAATGCATAACTTTTAAAAATTATTTGCAAAATATTCCTTTGGGTTTCATTAAAATCAGTGTAAGAACTGTTCGCCGAAAGGGGGACTTATATATTTTTGTCGCGTGCGAACACATTGGTTTAACATTGAAATTATCTTAAAAACGAATAACTGCCCAAAATTGACTTTAGCAACATTTATTGTGCCAATCAAGAAGTTTTTCCTTTTGTTTTCGTATATGTTTTTTTCATTTTGAATGTCGCATTCGACATTGGAGAATCGCCCATACATTTTTTTGGTTAGACTTTTTTGGACTTTAATTATTTTGATAACTCGAATTTTCTCTAATTCGAAAGTAAATCGAGTGACAATAAATAATTATAAGCTTTAAAGTCTTCAAAAAGGGCTTAACTAGCTGTACAGCTGTTTTATCACTTTTGCAACTTAGAATTCTCAACTGGTTGAAAGTTGACATTAGATTTGAATCGCATAATTCAAACACTTTTCTTTGGATGATGATGGTTCGAGTTAGGGCAGTTTTACTGTATTTCGTGCTCTTTAGATGTCCAGGTCTGTGTAGTTAGAACCTTCCAGCTTATTTTCTTCAAAAGAGTCAAATCCTTTAATCGATTTGCCTTTCGTCTTTGTTTTGTTGTGTTTAGCTAAAAGTGTGTGTGTGTGTGTGTTTGCTACTAAAAATAAAAGCTTAATGCAAATCAACAACAACAACAGCAACAACAGCAACAACAACAACAACAATTTCAAAAACCGATTACAAAACGAAGTCAACAACAGACGAGGCACGAAAAATTTTCAATTTTCAATTTGTTTGTCTCGTTTCATGTTTTGTCTTCTCTCTCTCTCTCTCTCTTTCTCTGTCCCTTTCTCTGACTGTGTTTTGGGTTTGTTTACTTTTGCCATTACAACACAAACAAAGCAACAAAAACACAGACATATACAATTTGAAAAACTGGGCGACAACCCTATTTTTTGTTAAAAAAAAACCTTTTACCTTTCAATGATTTTATCGCATCATTTCATATTTATCTTGACATTTTGCATGTCATATTCATAACTCTTAAAATTTCCTCTTTAATATTTACTTAATTTGCATTTTAATGACCTGTAAATTGATAAGAACGGGTGTTTTGACTATATGCAACAGATGGTTACGATTTGATATGATTTGTAACATTAATATTGTGTTGAAACAAAGACTATTTAATGGGATATTAATTCTGTTTCTTATTTGACATGTAAGTTTGAAAACAAATATTCATTAATTTAATTAATTTAAAATAGTTCTTAAAACGATGAAAACACCTCAACAATTTAATGCTTGACCAAACCGAAACTAACCGTTTTGAGTGAATCGGTTTCTAAACGGTTATTTCGGTTTGAATATTTTACGTTTTTCGCTGTAGGTATAATAATGAAGATCCATCCGAATTTCAACTGAATTTTTTTAGCTTTTAAAAAAGCTCAGATAATTCAAATACTTGATGAGTAGTAGTTCAAAAGTTCTGAAATTTGCTTATCAATAAGTGAAGAAACGTGAAGTATTCTGTATCATTATTTTTTTAATTTAAATCCGAACAATTATGAAAAAAAAAATAATACACAAATTTTAGGAGAGTATGGCTTTAACTTGTAACCAGAACTTGTAACCAGGGATTAAAAAGTAATGCCTATTTAATTATTATATTACTAATATAATTATATTTTTGGAAAGACATTTTTATTTTGTGAACCGAAACCATACGGGTATTTCAAAACCGAAACATACAAAAACCGATAACCGAAAACCTAAATACGAACATAGTTGAAACCGTAACTGAAACCGATATTCGTTTCGGTTTGCATTCCTGTCTATTTTTATATTCTATCATCCTTTCAAGTCTTTAAGCAATGTAAGTGCCTGCGAGTATGCAATAACAAATATGTTGATGTATATTTAAATAATTGACGGGTATTTAATAGTCGGGAATTCGACCACAGCATTTTGCACTTCTTAATGCTTTCAACATTTACAGGGTATCTTCAAGTCGCACTCACTTTGGGCTATTATTTGGCTAATTACAGTCAGTCGAATTTAAGCAGCTTATTAACGTTTAGTTTCGTTACTCGAACTCACGAACTTACGACCTTTAACCTTACCCCTACCCCTCCACAAACACCCCACCCCTGGTCTATCACCCCCCACTCAACTAGCCCAGGCAGCGAGAGAGAGAGAGAGAGAGAGAGCGCAGCTGTCCAACTGGAACAAAATGCAAACATACAGTTTGTCAAGAAATACTTTACACACCCTAAAAAATGTAAAATTGTGACTTTAAATAAGAAAATAATAGCTTATTATATATACAGTCGAACTTGCCTAACTCGAATCACCATTATCCAAAGAAAAGGTTCGAGTTAGGGAGATATTCGAGTTATAGAGTTCTTTTTCCTAAGATTATTAATTTTACTGCCACTCATTTAGTTCGAGTTACAGAGAAATTCGAGTTAGAGAAGTTCGAGTTAGGGAAGTTCAACTGTATTTGGAATGGTCGTTTAAATTCCGTTGGAATGATGCAAAATTTCCTTAGACCATTAAGTACCCATTGAAAAGTTTGAATTTTTATAAACGTCTACTTTTTTCCTCGGTTTTTTGTAAAAAAATTTTGTATTTAGCAAAAATTCTTCCAAGTGACTGCAAAAAAAAAGTTTCAAAAATATGTTTGGTAGTATTTTTTATAATTTTTTGAAAATTGCTAAAAAGCCACTTTTAGTGTGTGAAAAGTAGGAAAAATGAGTTAAAATAGTCATCTTTAGAATTTTCAAAAAAATATAAAAAATGTTAGCAAAAATATTTTTAAAATTTTTTTTGCAGTCACTCTTAGAATTGTTTGAAGAATTTCTTGTGCATCCAAAATTTGTTATATATAATAAGCTATTAGTATTTTCTTATTTAAAGTCGAAATATTAAATTTGTTTGGGTGTATAATGTGTTTCTTGACAAACTGTAAGTATTTAGCTACTTTTACTTAATTTAATTAACGTTTGCTTTGCCACGCAACCATCGCAGCTGAAGTTGACGGCGACGCCGACTGCGACTGCGACGCTTACGTTGACGACCGTCAGCTGTTGCAAGTGCCGAAAAGGAAACAATAATAAAAATGAACCTTATTGTTGGCATAAAAGGGAGACGCTAAAACTTGCCCACAAAGCAAACAACAAATGCCAAAGTCACATACAACAAAAGGGAGAAAGAGCAAGACAAAGGCACGGAGAGACAGTGACAGTGTGTGTGAGAGAGAGACAGAGAGAGAGAGAGAGAGGCAGAGAGCTTAATACACAGATAAGGGAGAAGCAGGACTGAAAGAGAAATGATAAGAGTGCAATGCAAAAACCAAATAATAGAAAAATAGAAATCTTATAAATAAAAACCTCTTTACGAAGTTAAAGTCTAGTGACGAAAACATATTCGTGCCTCAAAATTTCTGATATCCAATTTTGTGTCGAATAATAATTATTTAATAATAATAATAATTTTTCAAACTACATATTGAAAACTACAAAAAATCGTTATCTGCATTTTCTCCAAATCCGCTAAAATGTGGAAAAAACTACCTTAATTCACTTATAGCTTTTTACGTATATACTTTTGAAAAGTTCTTTAAAGTATGTCTAACAGCCCTTAAAAATACTTTTTCAACGATATATAGATCATATCTGTAGCAGCTATAGTTTGAATATTGTAGGGGTTGGTCAATTTTAGCGGGTTTTAGTAATTTCCGCTAAAATAGCGATTTTTCGAAAAAAATGTTAGAAAAAAAGTTTCTCAAAGTTTCAAACTTTTAAGCTATGTATATAAGCGATTTGATACAAACAAACAAACAGACTGACTTAACATTTCAATTTCGGAAGGCCACTAAAAATTTAAAAATTAATTATTTTTTGAACCAGTAATTTCGATGTTCGAGCTGTCAATCGACGGGTTTTTTTGCGCGGACTGACGTCCTCAGTGAACAAGAAAAAAATCTTAAATACAATGCTAGACAACAAAATAGGCACATTTGAGCTGCTTCTTCTGTCCATCCTTAAAGAAGCAGCAAAGAGCGTATTCGACAGCAAGGATACCCTGTAATATGTATTGGGTAAAATAAAAAAGTTAACAAGCATCGCCAGAAATAATATACAAAAAGTTAAGCAACAAAAAACAACAACCAGCGATAACGTTGACGTCATCATGTCCCGTCTTCATCCTCGTTCTCGTCCTCGTTCTCTTCCTGTTACTCGTTTAGCTTCAGGAATGGAATGGCATGGAATGAAACGGAATGAAATCGAATTGGTTGCGTCTGCCTTCGCGTACCAACAACAACAGCAACAGCTACTGTCGCACAGTGGACAAAATGCAATTGAAATTATGATGAATTCTATATGGACTAATCCTGAGTTGCGAAATTTTAATGAAACTTTTTAAAAAATGCATTTCATTGGGAGTACTGTTTTAAGATAAAAGTCTTATTGTTTTTGAAAAAAAAATTAGTCGTTTGAGGTTAACGTGCATTTGCACATATATTATCGAATTTTGCATAATAAACAAAAAATATCCAAATACCAAAATTAAGAGGAATATATGACCATGTCAATTCAGCATCAAAAAAAAAAGATAGGTAGTCTCGTTAATAAAAAATCTAGGTTTTTGTCTGTTGCGGACGTTACGTTGCGTACGTTATACTTTTTACACACACACACTTTTTTTCAAATTATTAATACAGTTTTTATCTCAAATGAAAATACCTTTTGTTTTACAAGAATTATTGAAATTAAGAGGCAAAAAAGAGGAATTAATTGAAGTCCATGAAACCTTTTTGATTTTGTAATTTGAAACCGGAAAATTAATTCTTTTATAATATAAAACAACTTTTATTAAAAAACATGCAGTTTTTTTTTTGACAATTTTAAGTTTTCGCCCTTGGTTTAAAAATTTTCAGATTAGTCCATACATAATTTTGATGGCTTCTTAATTCGTGCGTTATCTAGAATTGACTTACTAACGGATTATTTACATACATTTATCTGATATTTTCAAACACATTTTATTTTGAGAAAATAAATGCAGAAATTGGGCGCATGCAAATTGTTTGCGCACCACAGTGAACATGTAGATCGTGAAGCAAAACTCGAAATTCGAATTCAGTTTCAGCCTCGGGCACAACTCAATGGCAATGGGTGCGACGGGGGTGTGACGGCGATGGGTTTGTGGCAGTGTTGCCAACGCCTCTACACAAAAAAAGGCCGGTTAAACCCAAAAAAGAAAGACAGAAAAAGCACAGTTTCTTTTTATAAAATTTAACATAAGAAAATTTAATTCACAAATCAAAATTAAAAATCAAAAATATTTTTTTTTTTCGATGTTGATAAACCGAAATTCACCGCTATAAATGAAACGGTTACTAAACTGTTATTTTGGTTAACAGAGCTTCGGTTTAAAGGTTTCGGTGAAATGAAAATTTTGATTTGCGGTTACGGTTTAAGATAAAGTTTTAAATTTTAATCGGTTTTACCGGTTAAAGGTTACGGTTTCGGTTACGTCTTTAATCCCATATTTTTTTTAAATTTCAAAGTTTTTTGGCTATTCGAAAATGAATATATTCGATAACATACTAGTAGTTGTATCTGATAAATTTTATGAGCGACTTAGGACATTGAAAAAAGCATCAGTAAAGGATAAAGTAAAATAAATTAAAATAATGTAATTTTCCAGAAATCGCAGTTTTAAAAAGGGTAAATGAGTCCACAAAAGGTTGAAATTAGCATCACTAAATGCATGACTTCGAGGCTTATCGATATCGGAAAAACATTATGAAATCGAAGCCACATTGTTGTAATTAATAAATTGTGTAAGCGAATTAACAATTAAAATAAAATGAATAAATGGATAAAATATAATAAAAAAGGCATTTTTTTTTGGGATAGGAGACGTTTGAAAATTGTTCCGGAAATCGCAGTTCCAAAACAGATAGATCTGTCCGAAAAAAGGACAAATTGGCAACACTGATTTCTGGCAAAGCTGGCGCCGTTAATAGGTAGGGGTAGGTGATGTTATGTATGTGTTGGTGGTGGTGGTGCTGCTGCTCATGGTGGTGGCGGTGTTGTTGTTGGTGGTGGTGGGGATGTTTGGTGGAGATGATGATGGCAGTGCGAGTTTGAGGCTCGAATAGGAAGACAACCGCAAGAGATTTAACGACCAATAAAGAAGAACGCAATGTTATTTAAGGATACTGAACGACAACGGCGACGATGACGTCGACAGCGACTGCGACTGCGACAGCGACTGCGACTGAGACCGGACGCATTATGTGTAACCGGTTAACCGGTAGCCATTTCAACGGCTGTTCGATTGCTTCGCCTCTGTGTCTGTCTTTATCCAGGGGTGGATGGAATTATTGTGGAGGGGGGCTGCTGGAGTCGGGGGCAGCAAGAACGTGTAGTTGTATTGTAGGCGTGACACATTTATGCACATTGTGGCCAGCAGATGAGAAAAATATTCTTTTTTTTTTTTTTTTTTTTTTACTACTTTATTAACATCATTAACTGAACAACCCCCTTTTGCCCAAATTAACACTACTTTTAACTACAGTCGAACTTCCCTAACTCGAATCACCATTATCCAAGAAAAAATTCGAGTTATGAAGACTTCGAGTTAGGGAACTTGTTTTTTTTTTTTTTTTTTAAATACAAATTTATTTGTGTTAAATTGTCAATTTTTTTTTTTTTTTTTATGTTGTAGAGCTTACAATCTTACTCAAAAAAAAAATCAGACACTAGTGACAACAAACTCTTGCATCTAAATTGCAATAAATTTTTTTTATCATTAAAGTTTAACAAAATTAAAAAATTCGGAAATAAGTTACAAAAATTCGTACACTTCAAATTACTTTTACTCCTACTTTAACTTTTAAATTTACTCTTATTCTTCAAGCTAAACAGAACTTAAATCTGAACAAAATTTTTTTTATATTATTTTCTAAAAAAAAGGGCTTCTAGTTTGTTTAAGGACCTATAGTGATCATCTATTTAAAACTATTTCACCAGCCTATGCAATTGTTAATGCCATATTTTATTTTTTGGTGATTTCCCCCAAAAATTCGATTTACAGAAGCATGTGCCAATATTTTTGTTCGAGTTATGGAGAAATTCGACTTATGGACGTTCGAGTTACGGAAGCAGAATTGTATGAAACTTAATCAGTAATCGCTATTGCCACTCGATTTTATTCGAGTTAGAGAAAATTAGAGTTAAAGAAATTCGAGTTAGGGAAGTTCGAGTCTAAATTTTTTTTTGCTTCGGAATAAAGAAATTTAGTGTGGGGACACTTTGTGTTAAGGGGGAGGGGGGGGCTCATCGGTTAAGGGTTTCGGTTGTGCAGGGGGAAATTGTGTTCAAGTATTTTGGCTGCGTTTCTTTTGGGTTTCAGATTGCGCTCCTAATGGGGGAAGCAGCTGTGTTGAAGCATCAAAAAAAAAGAAAAAAAAATTAGTAGAAAATAGAAAAGACAAAACACAGAGCACGACTTTTGAAACACGCTGTAAATATCAATTTGAAAATAATATTTATATAAGCAGAAAACTTTCGTCAAAAGTGTGAGATAAATAAACTCGAACTTATGTGTAAATGCTCATAATTTTTATATTTATGAAGATGTCATTATGCTATTTTTAGAATAAAAAAGTAAAAATATAATAACAGCATATTATAAAATAGTAATGAATGCAGAGATTTTAAATTCATAAGTACTTCATTTATATACATATTTTGAAATCGGAATTTTTAGATTATACTATAATTATAAATGATGTGAGACTGTTACATGCGTGAGCAGCAGTTAAAGCTACCCTTTTGAGTAATGTTTTGATGCGTTACAGGGTATGATAAAATGAAAATCAATAAAATTGAATTAAAGGCAAGAGCGCCAAACGTTTTTATGGCTAAGAAAAGCAGCAGAGAAAACGAAAGAAAGAGAGAAAAGGAGGGACTCAGTTAAGGAGAATAGGGAGAAGGGCATAGACGAAAAGGGTATGGAAGGGAAGGAAAGGAAAGGAAAGAGGGACAGCCTGGTTGACAGTTGGACTGAAATCTGTTTTAATTCCAGCTGCTTGACGGCTTTTTATTTATTTATATGCTTTATATATATACATATGTATTTATATACATATCAATCTATGTACGTTGTACATACATATGTATGTGTCTGTTTATGTGACATATTTATGTGGCAATAGATCGTGGGCTCCATTTCATTTCACTTGAAGCACAGGCGTTGACAAGGGCGCCACAAAAAGCCAAGGTCAATAGTAAAACATTGTTATTGTTTTCATCGCCAAAGGCTACCCTTCTCACTCACTCACTCCCTCGCCCTCTCTCTCTCTGCACTGAGCGAGAAATATATACATGTATTTAACATAGCATGCTCTGTTAACGAATATAACATGCTCTGTTGACGAATATAACATGCTCTGATTTACTTTAACTCGATCCTTTTTTTTCGATGATATATCGACAGCTTTCTTTCTCGCTGTGTATTGCTGATTTCATTCTTGTCTTCGTTATGATGAGTGTATTAATCCGCAATCGATTGCCTTCGATACGCAAGGGTTGTCAAGCCAGTCCGAACGTAAGCAACCCTCTCCGAGTGCTCTAAAAAAACTTGGGCAAACATATCCATGCTACCCAATTTTTGGCCCTTCACCCTTAGACCAAAAAGCATGTGATAGAATCTCATTATTCTGCCGGCGTCTCAGCTGGCACACATACAGAGAGCGAGAGAGAGAGAGTTCTAAAAATAGCACATTCTGCCGCTTGCTCTCTTACGATGCCCCCTTCGGCTTTTTGTTCGCTCACGAAGCATCTGATCGGCTGTTGCTCTCTGCTCTCAGTCGCTGAGCTGCGTTCAATGAGAGAGCGCTAGACTTTTATCATGCACTGCAACTGATTCGCTGCTCTCTTTAAGTCGCCAACTGCAACGATGCGTCAGTTGGAATCTGCTTTCATTTCATTCTTTCAGTGTAAAGCAGTGAAACGTTTTGTTGTCTTCGTGTTTCACTGCTGTGTTCGATTTTGTTAGTTTGGACATCCTGGCCATGAAGCAATAAGTAAAAGGAGGTCTCGTCGGCTGCAGAATCGTTCGTTTATGAGTCCCCTGATTTTCAACAACACAGATTTATTAACACAAATTACGCACCACACTAGAGATGGGCACGGGCCTCATTTTTTAGGCCCGGCCCGACCCGAGCTCGAAATTCCGAATGGAATTCATAAGCGAAATGAGCTTATGAGCTTGTTTAGAAATTAAATAAAATAACTCACGGATTTAACGGAATTTTTTGTAGTGTGACCAAGTTCGGGTAGCAAAATAATGCAATAGATTTGGCGTGTTCCGGCCTTTCGGGCTTTGAAGTTAGGCCCGAGCCCGGCCCGACCCGACCCGAAATGACAATTTTTGGCCCGAACCCGAAAATTTTGCAAAAGGCCCATGGGACCCGAGGCCAGACCCGGCCCGTGCCCATCTCTACACCACACTGAAAAATATCCATTAAAAATATTAGTTAACTATCTTTTGGATTGGTGTTAAAACGCACTTTAATTTTACCTTAGAAATTAATTTAACACTGAACGATTCAGAGCCAAATCATTGCGATAATGTCGCCAATTTCAAGAGAGAGAGAGAGAGAGAGAGTGTAAAAAATCTGTAAATTCTGAATCGGGAAACTGGAAAGACACTTGGGCTTCCGGTTCGTTCGTGGGGCCATTTTGCGTTCACTGCGGCAACCGGAAGCGGAAGCAGCATAACATCTGCTTAGCCACGAACAGGATTTAATGACGACACACAAAGTCTCTCTTTTCTTCTCTTTGCCTGCCTTTCCAAAAAAAAAAAAAGAAAAACACCCATTAAAATGAAAATTTTATATATTGGTATTTGCCTTATTTGTGTCAGTCACAGTTTCCGGAGCGAGATTTTGTCCACTTTCCACGCTTTTCGGCGCATTGCGGACATTTGATTTAATGCCAAATTTTTATGTTTACAATCATTATCCTATTGCTCAGCTTTGTTTTCGGTTTCCTTAACAACTTGTCGCAGTATCTTAATACCCTGCGATTTTGATTAAGATATCTCCAGAAAAAGCAACAATTTTTGACACTAATCCTTTATTATCCACATTCGTTTCTGTGGCAGCTAAATATACATATGATGTAAATTGGTGATTTAAACAAATTCTCGTGATGTTTTTAAATTTTAAAAATGTGTTAAAAGTACAAAAAAAATAAAAAAATAAGATAAAATTTGTTGACCAAACCAGAAATGAACCCACGACCTCTCGCACACGGAGAAACTAACTAAAAGGGACGCACACTTTACACATGTATTCTATCACTCTCTATAAAACTTTAATGAACAACAGTAATATACAAAAATTTATGACAGAACACAGAGTTTAAGTTTAACGCTTCTTTTGTCCGTTTTTCGGTTAGAGCATCCCTTTTTTTTTACTACAAATGCTCGACAACACTTTTGGGTATAACATTGTAAATTTAATAATAATCCCGAGCTCATGCACAAGGACCAAGGCGAAATCCAACGAACAAAACAAAAAACCAAAAAATGCCAAAACTAGCGCCAAAATATAAAAAAGAGAAAAGGGATTTGTGTCGTGAAAACAAAACTAATTTGGAATAAAATCAAATATGAATGCGACCCAGAGTACATAAATTATTTCGAGAGCTTTAATGCTTACAAATTTTTTTCACTTTTTCAATTCTATTTTTATTTTGTTTTTTTTTTGTCTTTTTTATGTTTGTGTTTTGTGCATGACTGAAATTTGTACGGATTATTAGCATTATATAAAGTGTGCAAATAAATTTCTATATGTATAAGGATTTGGTAAAAAACAATGATAAAGTCAATTTTGACTTAATAAAGAGTTGTACTAAATCCCTTGACTTTATTTATTTAAAGGATTATTTATTTTTTTAAAATGGCATCAGGTTGAATAATAGAGTTAGCTTTGGAAACTATCAATAGCTATAAATACTTCTAAGATTATGTTTGTTTAAACAGCAAAGTAAATAAATTGCAATTTAATTAATTCAAATGCCTAAACATTAGTAATATTAATAAATTTAGTAATTTCAAGCGCTTGCAAATTGTCAATTGTCAAATTTTAATTTTAAAATTGAAATGTAAATTTGCGGTGGCTTTAAGCTCCAATTCAACAAATACAATTTGGATTACAATTTTTCGGGTCATTTAAAGTGGCCTTATTCTGGGGCTTTAATACAGTGGTGTCCAAAATGCCAAAAGCCTACTCCATAGAATGGCAGCTCATAATTCTGCCGGCGTTGTGTGCACACACACGTACAAAGAGAGAGGAAGAGTGTGTTCTATTTATAGCATATTCTGCGGCTTGTGCTCTCACGAAGCATCTGATCGGCCGATGCTCTCTGATGTCGGTGCTGCGTTCGGTGAGAGAGCGCTAGACTTTTATCATACACTTTATCCTTTTTGCGGTCAGATCTGTCCGTTTTGGAACTGCGATTTCCGCTACAATTTTTAAAACGTCCTCTATTCGAAAAAAAATGACTTTTATATTTTATTTTCTCCTTTTATTCATCCTTTTTTAATTGTTAATTTGTTTATATAATTTATCAATTACAACAATGTGGCATCGATTTCATATTGATTTTCCGACATCGATAAGCATTTCTCGAAGCCAGATCTGATATTTTGTCCTTTTTGCTCTTTTTTAAAACAGCAATCAATTTCCCTATCCTGAAAAATTGACTTATTTTTAATTTATTTGACTTTATCCATAGTTTTTTCATTTTTCTAAGTCGCTCACAGAATTTATGAAATACAGCTTCAAATTTGTGTCATCTAATATCGCCGAAAAACTTTGAAATTTAAAAAAAAATTGATGCATTTCCTGTAAAAAATATTTTACTGGCTAATAAAGAGCTAATACTTTCAATATTGAAGTAATTTTTAAAGCTACGTTATTATTTAATTAATTAATATTATATGTATTAATAAGAAAACAATTTTGTCCGGATTTTTGGTCTTTTGAAAAAAAATTTGTCTGTTTTCTGTCTTTTTTTTTTGGGTTTAACCGGCCTTTTTTGGTGTTTGAATCAGTTTGAGTCTCCATTCATTTCATTTTTTCAGTGTAATGCAGTAAAACGTTTCGTTCACTTCGTGTTTGATTGTGAGCTTTAATAATATCAAAATAAATATCAAATTATAGATGTATGTATTTTGCTGTGGGTTGGGCTAGGACAATTTTGTGATGTTTATGCAAAAGGCTGTTGCCAGACAGACAGACAGAGACAGAGTGAGAGAGAGAGAGAGAGAGAGTGAGAGAGAGAAAGAAAAGGAGTGACAGTCGCCCTCACAAGGTTCGACAATCAATATATCCGTTGAACATTTCCGTTTTGTCGTCAGACATGGGGCAATGTTGTTGTCAGCTGGCCACATGACAACATGTGTGTGTGTGTGTATTTGTATGTGTGTGTGTGTGTGAAAGGGAGTGTTGAAAAGGTGTGTGTTGTCCTATGTCCATTGTTGCCGTGTTGTGTTGTCCGAAAACCCAACTTATACCAAAACTTTGCCTACACCCCTCGAAGCACTGCACTGTGGGCAAAAATGTACAATTTTAATATTTAGCATTTTGTCAAATGTGTGGTATTTTAAAAATCGCTTTAGCAAAAAAAAAAAAAATTGTTTTTTGTATTTTTATAAATTTTTACTTAATTCCTATTTAGCAATGTTTGAAAAATAAAAAATATAATAGAAATATTGTCTTCTGCAAATTCTTGTAATTTCCACTTAGCATACAATTTATTTTATTTTCAGAGCGATTTTTTTATGTAAACCAATTTATTAAATTCCAAATGAAAAATTAAGAAAATAAGAAAATCCAAAATGTTTACTCTGGTAATTCCATATTTAAAAGATAAAAATTTAATTTAATTTTTTAATTTAAAAAATATTTAAGTTTTAAAAAATGTAAATTTTAATTTAATTTTAAACCTCATATTCGATTTTAGAAGGTCCAAACTAGCCAAGAAAAAGGGCTTTAAAGGAAAAACAGACAACTTTTCTTATCGCGGCATAAAATATGTTTGTAGTTCTTTATATTTTCATATTTATTTAGCAACGTTTCAAAATTTCACGATTTTTAAAAAAATAATAAAAACATTTTTGTTTTGGTATTTATTTTTTTTTTATTTCTATAATTTTAGCTTCAAATCTAAATTTGCAAAATGTTTGAAAATTTAAAACAAAAACCAACATATTATTGAAAATTTGTATGAAAATGTCAAAATTACGCTCATATCTATTAATTTTTCCATCACTCTATGGCATAAAAATTTGGCTTTTTAGCCCATGGTGCGTACTTTCCATGTGAGTGCTACAAAAAAAGGGTGGCAAAAGGGCGTCGTCGAATGGTCGCCAGTTCATTGGGTGCGTCCACAAAAGGCACACACACACACGCACACATACACACACACATTGATATACATTTATATATATGTATATTGACAGATTTATATCGTATGGACTCGTTTTGGCCAGTAATTAATAACTGAGTTGCGTTTTAGTTTAGTTTGTCAGCCTGGCCTTTATTTCCTTTTTCCTTCTTCCTTATCCCTTCTTCCTTTTCAGGTTTGTTGGCCCTTTAACGAATTGGCCAAAACGATGGCCAATGACAATCTGTTAGCATCTCAGTTGGTTTAAAGCTTTGTCTTTTCCTTCGCATTTGTATCTTTGAATATTTAACAACTGTTTTAATTGTTGCAATTAAAGTTTCATACGTTAATTGATGTTAATTTATTTAGGCATATTCAATCAATTCAATTTAATAATATAATGTTACCACTAATTTAATAGAAAGCTGTTTAAAACTTCAAGCTTCAGTTAACTCGTAAATAGTTAGATATTTAGAGCCAGAATTTTAGCACGCTTAAAGAAATTAAACTGAATTATGCTATTATTCAGATTAAATATTGTTAAAGTTGTTTTTAAAAGCATCTGAACGCTTTTATTAGAAATATGCAAAATGCAACTTAATGAGATATAAGGATTATTAAAAGCACATTAAAGCTCAAAGAATTCGTTATGGTTTATTGAAAGCTTATTAAAGCTCAATATTTTAAAATTATTTTTTAGTAAGTTACTTAATTAGAATTTAAGATTAGAAACACACTTTAATCTCTTTGAATGTGTCATCGCCTATGAACTCTCATTTTAATTATTCTAAAAGCTTATAAAAAGTGTCTTAGCAGGTTAATTAAAGCGCTTTGAATGTGTTATGATTTATGAAATATCATTTTAATTATGGTAATAGATTATTGTTTCTTATCAGGTTACATAATGAGAAATGACGAATATTGAAAGCTCATTAAAGCTCTTAGAATGTGTTATGACTTATTTAATTATTCTAAGAGCTTATTGAAAGTTTCTTAGCAAGTTACCTTATAAGTTGTTCCAATTTGATGCTCTATAAAATTATTTTAAAACGGTTGACCATGAATTTCTGGTAGTATAGATATATTGTATGTTTCAAGTGTGACACTTAAACTAAAACTATCAATTAAGTGCATCTGACAGTGGGAATGAACGTTGTTTCGAACGCTGTCAGCCAACTAAATTGTTTTTCTAATGGTTTTGTTGTCATTGTCATTGTTGTTGCTGTTGTTTTGTGGTTGGCAACTCATTTACGCTTTATCCTTTTACCAACGCCAACGCCAACGTCAATGTCATATTGTCATTTCACTTTTGTTGCTATCTTTGTTGTTTAGTTGTTGTGGTTGCAACAAAAAAATTCAGGCATTTGTTCTCTGTTCATTTTTTATGCTCTACACTTTTGTATACCCGTTACTTAAAAAATAAGAGAAAAGGTATACTGTATTCGTATTCTATTGCTTCTTAACGTTAACTACTATTATTAGCTATCTTCCTACCTAATCGCAACAAGATCGGTCAAACAGAACGATTGTAATTGCTTTTTTAAGTTTTTAGTCAATGTGCGCGCCTAAAAGTATGCAATGAATTTTTATTTTATTTTTTGAAATGTGTAATGGGTATCCAATAGTTGGGATGTCGACAGTAGCCTTTCCCGCTTGATTTTTCTTCGTATTTTGTTATTTTCCATAGCTGTCGGTTGACCATTTTCCATTTTCCACTGTCTATTGTCCAGCCATTGCCTGTCATTGTTGTGGCTGTGCTTTTCTGTTTTTTTGTTTTCTAGGCGATGCGACGCTTCTCTGCTTCTAACGGCCTGTCCGTCCAAATGTTTTGGAAAGGGCATCTCGAAGGCAGTTTAGAATTGGGTCTTACAATGGAAAAAATGCTCGATTTTTGTGGTATCTATAACATTTGTGACTCGAAAATTGGTCAGAAACTGAAATTGTATAAAAAAAACACTTTTTTTCCAACTATAATAACAAGTAAAGCGGATCAGTCAAAATGAAAAAAAAAAACAAGTGGGAAAGGCTATAGTCGAGCGCCCGATTCTAGGATACCCGTTACTTATTTTAATGAATTTTTTAATATTTTTTATTGCATGCTTTTAGGCACTTATATTTTTTAAAATCTTTAATTAGCCATTACCACCTTTCTGTTTGTCCGCTCTTGTTACGATTTAGTAGAATGATAGGTAATAATAGTAGTTAACGATAATTAGTAAAAAAATTATAATATCTTGAAAACTGTGCGTGTGGTGGTTTTTTGCGATTTACAGAGGCGGAAAAAGGCGTGGCAAAAATTTGAAACAAACTTGACCTGCGTGGGGTCTATAGAAGTCTGTGTGCCAAATTTGGTTGCTTTAGCTCTTATAGTCTCTGAGATCTAGGCGCTCACACGGACGGACAGACGGACGGACAGACGGACAGACAGACGGACATGGCTATATCGACTCGGCTGTTGATGCTGATCAAGAATATATATACTTTATAGGGTCGGAGATGCTTCCTTCTCCCTGTTACATACATTGCAACGAATACAATATCCCCTTTTACTTATTTTTATAAGTAACGGGTATAACAATTGAAAATTTTAAATTTCCCTAAATAAGAGGTGATGTAAGTTGTTGATTGATTAATCTTACCGCCTCTGAGATCCTTCGGAGATGCTTCCTTCTCCCTGTTACATACTTTTAAACAAACTTAATATACTCCCAGGGTATAAAAAAGAAGTCTAATTTTTTGGCATAAACTCAATTATGCTTATTAAACTAAAGTGTTTTTGAAGGATTTTTTAATTTTATCTTGGAAAAAATTGGGCTAAAACGTTGAAAGGGTTGAAAAGGCTGAAATAAAAATTGAATTTATGTCCACAAATGTTGCACTTTTGCCCCTAGTGGATTTTGGAGTAGAACTCTTAGCTCTGGCTGGCATTTGCTGGCCAGATTTCCAGATCCATCTGCATTCATCCATTCCACTTTTGAGTTTACTTTGCACACTTCCACTTCTACTTGTTTCCAATTCATCCTAGTTGAGCCCAAAGCAAGCTGGCAGGAATCAGAAAGGCAGACAGACAGAGTCGTGCTGCAAGCATGTGGCATGTGGCATGGGGTATGAGGCATGTGGCAAGTGCTGCCAATGCTGCAGTTCAAATGTGTGTTGCCTCACAGCCTCAATTGCCTAGTTATGACTTTTGACAATCGACAGCAATTTGTCACAATGTTTTACTCTCTCTCTCTCTCTCCCTATCTAACTCTCTTTATCTTTCTTTCACTGTCACTAACATAGAGGAAACTTTCATTAGCAACTATGTTTCTTATTAGAGTTGTTTTGTCTCTTTAACGAATTTTTATTGCATACTTTTAGGCACTTATATTGCCTAAAAACTTAAAACAGCCATAACTATCATTATATTTGTCCAATCTTGTTGAGATTAAGAAGTATTATAGCTAATCAGGTCTTGAATTATTATAGCCAATGAACTTGTTTTTACTTTTCGAACTTGGTTTCGAAAACGTTTCAAAACGTCATGAAGAAAAAGAAATTGCTCAAAATGTTATCAGCTATGGATATTACTTAGTTGCTTGCAGGGCAATTATGGAGAACCAGAATTGTCATCAATTCAAAAATAAAAGCATTTAAGCTTTAATTTGTGTCTAAAATACGAAAAGATTTACTTAAAACTTTTTTTGAAAATTTACTTAAAATATTTCAGGTTGAATATAGCAGACAGAAGTTAAATTAGACTAAAAGTTTGTTGTCTAATTGTGTTATTCAATTGAAGCAACTCTAGCAGCTTTCGATTACGAGAGCGTTTATCGATAACAAAAGTGAAAGTGGAATTCATAACAGATCGGTTTAGTCATTAATGCTCGGTTTTGTTTTTAATGCAATATTTTAAAGATGCTTATAAAAAAATTCTTTTAAAATATACTTCAACTATTTAAAGTTAAAGTAGTAATGTTAAATGGACCTAAAAATGTTCAACATTATTATAATTATCAATTTACAATTTTAGGTATTTATTTAAATGCTTTAAATAGCATTTAAATAAATTTAAATATTTTCATCTCTAGCTAGAAGTTTCCTTCACAGAAGTTCAGCTAAAAGAAGCTTAAAACTTTACAGCAGCAAATATTGAAAAGTTCAGCTTTAAAAAGCTAAACATTTTCTGATATTTTCTTTAAAATGCTTCAACTTAAACTTATTTGAATTTATAAGTGAGAACCAATACAATTTTATCTATATAAGATTGTTGATGGATAATTTAAACTAATGAATTTTCAATATATTTTGAAAGTCTGTCTATAAGGTATTATTGCTATATGGGCTATTCCTGGGTTGCGGACGTTACATTTGTACGCAAATTTTTATGTTTGAACTGTTGCAGCTCGCGTTCAGATCGTTGAATTATAATGAAATTTACTGGAAAATGAATTTCATTGAGAGTACTATCAAACCTATTTTAAGATAAAAGCCTAACTGTTTTTGGAAAAAAATTAGGCTTGCTGAAAGTTTGGTTGCGGACGTTACAAAAAATGGAAGTCGATTTGAAGTTAACGTGCATTTGCGCGTATATTCGCGAATTTAGCATTTTAAACAAAAAATATCCCAATACAACAAATTAACTGGAATATATGACCATATC
Organism: Drosophila quinaria; assembly: GCA_035047525.1. NCBI lineage: Eukaryota > Metazoa > Arthropoda > Insecta > Diptera > Drosophilidae > Drosophila > Drosophila quinaria. Next base: position 37,611,957 of record JAWNPO010000455.1, read on the forward strand.
AATCCAGCATCAAAAATACAGATAAGTAGTCTTGTTAATTAAAAATCTTAGTTTTTGTCAGTTGCGGACGTTACGTTACGTTACACTTTTTACACTCATTCTTTCTTTCAAATTATTAATATATATTAAATATCTATTCGATACAGTTTTTATCTTAAATAAAAGAAAATGAATCAAAGTTTATGATGAGCTAAGCGCTAAACACTCAGACGACTGTTTTACCAACTTTTTTGGCCATTGAAAATACCCTTTTTTTTACAAGAAATATTTAGAAATTTAGAGGCAAAAAGAGGAATTAATTGATAAGGCTCGGCCATAAAAAACCAAACCACCGCAAAACCTTTTTTATTTTGTAATTTGAAGCCCAAAAATGTATTCTAATAAAACAAAAAATAACTATTATTAAAAAACATGCAGTTTTTTCACAAAATTAAGTTTTCGCCCTTGGTTTAAAAATTTCCGAAATAGCCCATATCTCGTTTTAATTCAACCGTAGGCAGCTTCCACTCAAATTGTTTTTTATACAGATTTACATAGAATTTATTTAAAGTAATTCATAGTTTGCTTTGACATTGACAACGTTTTTAACCGCTGACAGCTGTTGAACTTTTTGAGCCACTGAACTGATTTGATTAACTGCTGCTAAGCCACCTTTGAACCACACTCGCTTCAAGTTTGAAAAACCATCCAGCTAATTATAATAAAACAAAAAATATTGTTACGCAAAAAGGTCGTTGTTAATTACAAAGTTTTGACTCGGACGCAACTAAAAAACAAATTACTTATATGGAGATGGAGATGGAGAAAAGAGAGGCAACAGTTGCCGCCGTCAGATGGCGCCACAAAACAAAAAAAAGAAAACCAGAAAGCACAAAAAATGGCAAAAAAAAACAAGTGGGAAAGGCTATAGGATACCCGTTACTTAATTAACTAAATTTAAAATATTTGTTATTGCATGCTTTAAGTTGTTGGTTAATATAATTTTGTATTATTGAATTTTTTTTATATATTTCCCGTTTTATATTTATAAGCTTTTGACTCCAAAGCAGTGGTATCCTCTCCCATTGGATAGGATCTCAACATTCTGCCGGCGTCGCAGCCGACTCACGTACAGAGAGAGGCAGAGAGAGTATTTCTATAAATAGCACGCTTGCTCTCTCACGAAGCATTTGATGGGCTGTTGCTCTCTGCTCTCAGTCGCTGAGCTGCGTTCAATGAGAGAGCGCTAGACTTTTATCACTCACTGCAACTTATTCTTTGCTCTCTCTACGTCGCCAACTGCAACGATGCGACAGTTCGAATCTGCAGTCATTTCATTTTTTCAGTGTAAAGCAGTAAAACGTTTTGTTGCCTTCGTGCTTAGCTGTGAGTTTGGACACAACTGCACTATGGGGCGAAATCCAATATTTCGAATATTTATTAAAATATTTTAAAATAAGCTAGATTTTTGTATGCGGTTTTTTTATTTATGTTTTGTACACCCTAAAAAATTTTTTTGGAAAAGTGGGCGTGTATTGGTATCATAATTTTTATTCCAAATAACAAGCTTTGACATTGTCTATTATTAGCAGTAAAGAGATAAAGTACTTGTTAGACAAAGAAAGCTGTGTGCTGTTATAGATGGTTGTGAGCATAACATTAAAAAAAAATAAATTTGGGGCGGGGATTTTGACACGCTCACTTTTCCAAAAAAATACTATGGGTATACATAACACTAGAAAAAAGCCGCATCAAAATATTCGAAGTAGTTTTCGAGTTAATAATAAATATGTATCTCAAAGACTGGTCAAATACCTCATACGACAAGTTAACTTGCGCAAATTATTCAGATTGAGACATATTGCCTTTAAATTACAATGAATGGATCGACGATATACAGTTGGACGTGCATTAAGCCTCTTTAAGCATCATTGCTAAATTCTTCCGCAAAGTTGATATATATTTCCAAAAAATCACCTTTCAATGGTTTATATAATTTTTCAAAATATTAATAGAACACGCACAAATACAGAATACTAGTACAACAACATATAGCAAAAACCCGTCTAATTGGTATCCATTTTAAATTTTACAAAACAAATAATTAGCCTTTGAGAAATACCAATTTGAAAATAGGCTGCAAAAATATTGCACGTGCTTTTCGACAGCAACAGCTGATTTTAACAGCTGTTAGGTTTAACATTGGTCTGTTATATAACATTTTTGTTACTGAACTTTACAGTTTGAAGTTTTCTTAAGATCTTAAAAAAATAATAAAATTAATACTTTGTTCAAATGACTAAAAATTAGATTTTTCGGATTTCGCCCCATAGTGCAAAGCAGAGCGAACATCTTCTGCACTTTACATTTGTCTTTTGTCTGTTTTCATATCTACACACACACACATACACACACACACACACATATACACACACACATGCAGACACAACTCATTCACATTTTACGACACTTGACAATGTAACTTTTATTTGAGTTTTCAACTGTCGTTCAGCTCTTGTTGTTGTTGTTGTTTTTGTTTTTCGCGTTGTTGTTGTTGTTGCTAATGTTCTTGTTATGATTGTTGTTGTCGTTGTTGTTGTTGTTATGAGTTTTGTTACCTGCGAGCGAACATTTCTCCACTTGTCTCACTGTGTCTCAAATTCAGTTCTCTCTTCTTCATTTCATCTTGTTGTTGTTGTTGTTGTTGCGATTGTTTTTTGTTACTTTTTTCGCTGCCTTGACGCACTTAAAAAGCAATTTAGTCTAATTACATTAAGCATAACAACAACAACAAGCAAAGCAACGAGGGCAGGAAGAAGAATAACTCACAAAGTTGCGTCTCTTTGTGCGTTTGTCAATAAACATACACACTAAAAATATACTCTAATAAGCAACAATGTGTGTGTGTGAGAGTGTGTGTGTGTGTGTGTGTGTGTGCGTGTGAGTTGAAGCAGAAGAAATGGCGCTTTTAGGCCATAATTACCTGAGAACTTTTGCCAGTCAAGGCAACAACTTGGACAGCATTGTTGTTGTTGTTGTTGCTGTTGTTGTTGCTTCTTTCTCTTCCTCCTCTTCCTCCTCTTCCTCCACGTTCTCTTGCTCTGCTACTTCTTCTTCCACTTGCACGTCTTTCATGCTTCGTGCCTTCCGTTTGGCCATTGCTTGTTGAGCTCACTTCCGTTTCCTGTAGGCCATTTCACCTTCTCCCTCTCTTTCTGGCTCACTCACTTTGTTGTTGTTGTTGTCCTTTTTGTTGCCCATGGGCTCTTCATTATTATTATGTATTATTATGACTCTTGTTTTACTTGTTGTTGTTGCTCTCGCTGATTTCTTTACTTTCGGGCCGTGGACAGTATCGTATACTCGTCGTATACTTGATACTTGAAACAGACTGGCGCAAAATAATAGGACGACCATAATTTGCGCGATTATCAATTATTTTCGAATAAAATCTCTTTTGATTTATAGTAGTATATTAAATTAAATTAAATTTGGTCATAGTCTAGTAAGAAAAAAAAAAAAAAAAACAAAAACAACAAGAGTTCGATTTATGGTGAATTTAGGTGAACAAATTTTTAGGGGGTCTCTGCTAGTTTTTTTTATTGAATTTTGAAATTTGGAACTTTTCAATACAAAATGAGTTTTTAAATCGCTGTTTTGTCCATATTGTCACTAATATGCTTATTTTTCATTAAAATTGAAATAAAAAACAAAAAATAGTGGAGACCCCCTAAAAATTTGTTCACCTAAATTCATCATAAATCGCAGTTTTTTTTTGTGTTTTGTTTTATTTATTTTTTTATTCTGGCTACTGATACTAAACTGTTACCATTTAATTTAGTTTGATTGAAGTCAATTTAATTTAATTAAGTTAAATTTAATTTAAGTTCATTTGATTAAGTTTGATCTAAAGTAATTTAATTTAATTTAATTTAAGAGCCAACTAAATGGACGCTATGTAATTTAATTTGATGTCATTTAATCTAGGTTAATTTAATTAATTTTTATTTAATTTAGTCTGGCTTAATTAAATTAAATTAAATTTTATTTGATTTCACTTCATTTATTATCATCGCTTTATTTTAAACATTCGCTTTATGGAGCAAGGTGTTTCTATTAATTTGCACACGTCTGTACACACATTTGAAGTCTGTTTCATCTTCTTCTTTATCATTTTGTTGCTGTTGTTGTTGTTTTCAGTAAATAAATCAGCCGTTAGCCAAGTAACTTTTACCCACAAGTTGCCTACAACAAGTTGTTTTGTTTAGGCCTTGTTGTATTTCCGTTGCATTTGGCACACACACACACACACACATTGATTGGTTAATTATAATGAGCTTAGGCCCAACAGCAAACTTAATCAACGGGAAACAATGGGAGACCACAACAACAACATAAACAACAAAAACAATAACTGCAAAAGTAACTTGAACAATTAGTAGAGTTAGCATATGGAAATTGAGTTAGACACACAAAGAGGTTTTTTTGAAAAGAGATCTGAAATTTTTGAATAAGATTTTATTTTAATAGAATTTAATGTTGAGCTAACTCTCTAGTGCCTAAAACTTTAAAAAAATGAATGTAATAATACTAGGGGGCTCTGCCCCCCGCTCGCTTTGCTCGCCAACCCACGCTCGCTTCGCTCGCAAAATTGAAAAGAAGGTCTTTTGTTGTCCGGCTTAACAACTTCATACTGCTCGCATCGCTCGCCAACCCCCAGCTCGCTGCGCTCGCAAAATTAAAAAGAACATCTTTAGTAGTCCGGCTTAACAAATTTACATAATACTAGGGGGCTCCGCCCCCGATTGTTCCTATGGCAGCTATATGATATAGAAACCCGACTTTGACCAAATTTGGCCAGAATGTAAAGGACAGTCCAAAACATACAATTTGTGAGTTTGGTTCAGATATCTTAAGAAACAAAAAAGTTTTTCATACTAAAGGTTATTTTGCATCCGATTGTTCCTATGGCAGCTATATGATATAGAAACCCGACTTTGACCAAATTTGGCCAGAATGTAAAGGACAGTCCAAAACATACAATCTGTGAGTTTGGTTCAGATATCTTGAGAAACAAAAAAGTTTTTCATACTAAGCAATTCTGTGACCTTTGACCTTGATTTTGACCCCTTTACAGGTCGAATTTCGCAAAACGCCGTCTTATTGCACGATGAAATTATCTCACCTATGTTGTGTGAAAATTTCAGCTTTCTATCTTTTACCGTTTGGGCTCCACGTTGATTCTCAGTCAGTCAGTGAGTCAGTGAGTCAGGACAAAGAGTTTTATACGAGGGCTGCTATATATATTTCTGGCCTAATAATGAAAATGCGAATATTTATCATCAAAAATAGTTTTATTGTTTTTCAAAGTATTCTCCAGCCTGATTTATACACTTTTGCATGCGCTCAAACCAATTGTCGAAGCACTTTTTCCACTCCGATTGAGACACCTCCAAAACATGGTTTTTGAACGCTTCAACAGCATCTTCTGGGCACGAAAATCGTTGACCACGCATTTTTTTCTTGATGTGCGGGAATAAAAAGAAGTCATTGGGTGCCAAGTCAGGGCTGTACGGCGGATGACCCATCAATTCGACGTTTTGGCCGGTCAAAAAGGCGCTGGCTTGAGCCGATGTGTGAGAGCTCGCGTTGTCATGGTGAAGAATGATTCGTCTTCTCTTGTTTGTTTTTCGAATTTCTCCGAAGACTTCAGGCAAACAAATTGTGGTGTGCCACTCAGAATTGACCGTCCTTCGTTGCTCAAGCGGAACAGTCGCCACATGACCAGTTTTGCCAAAGAAACAGGCGACCATTTGCTTCGAAGTGCTTCTTCCACGAACAACTTTCGTTGGATTTGGCTCGTCTTCGAAGACCCACACGATCGATTGTTGTTTTGTTTCGGGCTCATACGCATAGATCCAAGATTCGTCACCTGTGACGATTTTATGAACATCTTTTGAAGCACCGCGATCGTATTTTTTCAACATTTCTTTGCACCAATCGACACGAGCCTTTTTTTGAGCGATTGTCAAATTGTGCCGGATCCAACGACAACAAACCTTTTTTACGGTCAGGTGTTTATGTAATATCGAATGTATGCTGGTGGGAGAAATGCCCAAGGATGCCTCTATCTCCCGGTATGTCACATGACGATCTTGCATTATTAGTTCACGCACGGCATCAATGTTTTCTGGCACAACGGACGTTTTTGGACGACCTTCACGGAATTCGTCGTTGAGCGAACTGCGACCACGATTAAATTCGTTATACCAGTTTTTCACGGTGCTATAGGATGGTGCTTGATCGCCATACAAAGACTTAAGTTCATCGATGCATTCTTGTCTGGATAATCCACGTCGAAAGTTGTGAAAAATGATCGCACGAAAATGCTCACGTGTCAATTCCATTTTTTTAACGGAATTGAATTGTTCAAAGCTCTGTAAGTTTAACAATTCACGATTAAATGACAACACGTTCTGAGTGATGTTATGCTAAAAAATGTCAACCTTTCCAATGGAAATATCAGATTGCACCTGGCAACACTTATTGTTGCCTAGCCCAGAAATATATATAGCAGCCTACGTATATATAGATTGCATTTTTGGACGAAAAACGCAAATATTTAACTTAGTGTTTTAATGTTTTTCCCCGGTAATTGGACTAAGGTGAAAGTCAGATTTATCGATTCAGCTGGAAAAATCCAGATTTAGCGGGAAAAGGCTAAATTTTGCGGGAAAAAGCTAAATTTGGGGAAAATGTCAAAATTTAGTAAGAAGAGCTAATCTATGAGTTTTGTTAGGATATCTCATACAACAACAGAGTTTTTGGTTCTAAAAGTTAATTTGCATCCGATTGTTCCTATGGCAGCTATATGATATAGTCATCCGATTGTGACCACACTTGGTCAGAATGTAAGAGACAGTCCCAAACATATAATCTGAAAGTTTGGTTGAGATATCTTGAGAAACAAAAAAGTTTTTCATACTAAAGGTTATTTTCATCCGATTGTTCCTATGACAGCTATATGAGATAGTCATCCGACTTTGACCAGAATGTAAAGAACAGTCCAAAACATACAATCTGTGAGTTTGGTTCAGATATCTTGAGAAACAAAAAAGTTTTTCATACTAAGCAATTCTGTGACCTTTGACCTTGATTTTGACCCACTTACAGGTCGAATTTTGCAAAACGCCGTCTGATTGCACGATGAAATTATCTCACCTATGTTGTGTGAAAATTTCAGCTTTCTATCTTTTACCGTTTGGGCTGTCAGTGAGTCAGTCAGTCAGGACAAAGAGTTTTATATATATAGATTACATTTGCTACAAAACTTAATGAATAACTAAATGTTCCATCAGCCAGTTTATATTGGACCGCTCTACAATGAGATTTACTACGTAATTTCTTTGTCTAAAAATTAGTGATTGCTCAAATGTATTTTTTTTTTCTTTGGCATTAGTGGGTTAAGCAACAACAGAGGCCAACTAAATGGGCTTAAGGTGTGTCTGACTGTTTTTTTTGACTGTGTATTCATGCAGTGAATGTGAGTGTATATGAGTATTCAAAAGAGAAATTAGATGAAAGGAACGTGGAATGTGGAAAGAAGAAATAGACAATGGCAAAACAGTTCGACAGACAGACAGACATACAGATGTCAGTCTAATGGAATTGTGCAGACACTGCACAGTGGGCAAAAACGCTAGATTAGCTGCCTTTAATTGGTATATCTAAAAATAAACAATCGTGTCTTTTTATTTCTCTAAGGGTTTACGTTCAGTATGTAATATTTATTTTAATGAATGTAAAAGCAGCTAATCTAGTGTTTTCAGCCCACTGTGTCATGGACCTCTGTCGCCTTGAAGTATGCAACACATTTTTCTTTTATTTTGCTGCACGTTCTTCCTGCGTTTTTATGTGATTTACAGTAAATTGCCAAATGGGTTTGCGGCCCCAACAAAAACAAAAGCAAAGCTGAATTGAGAAATAAAAATACAAAATGAAAAAAAAAACCAGAAAGTAAAAACAACAAAAATAAAGAAATGAAAAGGGAAAGGGAAATGAAAACTGGCAAATAAATCAAATGAAATTTGTGCGATGTCGCCTCCGATGTTTTTTTTCTCTTTCTCCCCACTTTAGAGTCCCCCTTCTGTTTTTATACCCGTTACTTAAATAATAAGTGAATGGGTATTTTGTTTTCGTTGCAATGTTTATACCTGGCAGAAGGAAACATCTGCGAACGAGACATTTGAAATTACTATTATTATATTAATATGCTCCAAAAATAAAGTACTAATTTGATTATTTTTTATTCTCATTTTAGGTAAGTTCTTCATCTTTTTAAGTACCGCAGAACCCCAACAAAAAAATATGAAAATTATACAAAATCGAAGCCAGAAGTAAGTGACTGCAAATATATTTTTTGAGTAAAATACTTTGGTAAAAATCATAATTTACAGCAGTGGTGGGCACGAAATCTTAATTCGGGAGCACTACAACAAAAACGACAACAACAACAACCCTATTAGAGTCGATAACCCAAATGTGCAAGCAAAAAAGGTCTACACTTCGCCTTTGCTGTTGTTAATTTTTATGACGGTCATAAACTTTAAGTGTCAAAAATGGCTTGACTCAAGCTGCTCATTTGTTGTTGTTCTTATCTTATTTTCGAGGCGCTGAATAGGCAGAAATAAATTTGGGAGCAGCCGCTAGCTCCCGGAGTCAAAGTGTGCCCACCGCTGATTTACAGTATATTAAATTTCAAGGTCATTTGCACATTCGAACTTTCAACAAATTATGTGCAATTTGAAGTCTTCAATTTGTAATAAGACTTGGCGTGTAACAATTTCACAGCCTTGACTCCGTTTATCCAATTTAAACAATTACTCAAACAAATAGAAGGCAACACGGGGTGAATCGACTGAAACTGAAAATAAATCAATAAATCGCGTTTCCAACTACTATAGATGTTAAACCGTTTAGGCCAGTGCTGTTCAAACTAACACAATCAAACTATCAAACGAAGTCAACGAAACGTTTCACTGCTTTACACTGAAAAAATAAAATGAATGCAGATTCGAGCAGTTGCATCGTTGCAGTTGGCGACGTACAGAGAGAAGAGAATCAGTTGCAGTGCATGAAAAAAGTCTAGCGCTCTCTCAATCTCTCCTCATTGAACGCAGCTCAGCGAGTGACCGATTAGATGCTTAGTGAGAGAACATGCCGCAAAGTGTGCTATTTATAGAATACACGCGTCTTTCGCTCTCTCTCTCTGCTCGTGTGTCGACTGCGACGCCGGCAATGCTATGAATTCGTTTTGGCATCTGATCTTTTGTTGTAAATAATAACAGAATAATTAAATAAACATTAAGAATATTAAATTTAAAATTTAAAGGCATCTGATCTCAAAAGTATGCAATAAAAACAAGTGGGAAAGGCTATAGTCGAGCGCCCGACTCTAGGATACCCGTTACTTATTTTAATGAATTTTTTAATATTTTTTATTGCATGCTTTTAGGCACTTATACTTTTTTAAAAACTTTAATTAGCCATTACCACCTTTCTGTTTGTCCGCTCTTGTTACGATTTAGTAGGATGATAGGTAATAATAGTAGTTAACGATAATTAGTAAAAAAAATTATAATATCTTGAAAACTGTGCGTGTGGTGGTTTTTTGCGATTTACAGAGGCGGAAAAAGGCGTGGCAAAAATTTGAAACAAACTTGACCTGCGTGGGGTCTATAGAAGTCTGTGTGCCAAATTTGGTTGCTCTAGCTCTTATAGTCTCTGAGATCTAGGCGCTCACACGGACGGACAGACGGACGGACAGACGGACAGACAGACAGACGGACATGGCTATATCGACTCGGCTGTTGATGCTGATCAAGAATATATATACTTTATAGGGTCGGAGATGCTTCCTTCTTCCTGTTACATACATTGCAACGAATACAATATCCCCTTTTACTTATTTTGATAAGTAACGGGTATAAAAAGTTGATATTTATTAAAATATGTAACGGGTATTCTATAGTCGGGCATTCAACTTGCCGCGTTTGCTGCGTGTTTTTACAGTTGCCTTAAAGCCCACAAGTCATTTAAGCAAAAAGAAAAACAACAAGCGGATCAGTCGAGTGCACTCGACAGTAATATACCCTGGGCATGCAATTCTCATACTTATCTTTAAATATCGACATATCGTTTTTGTGGCATCTACATAAATATATATATAATATGATAAATGATTTGAACCAATAAAAAAAAAAAAAAAAATAAAATATAAAAAATAAAAAAAAAACCAAAAATCATTTGCATCGACAGGAATTGTTAGAGAAAATTGTTAATATCTTGACTATTTATGGCCAATTCGTAATGAAACTTGGTGATTAGATTCTAAGCATGTTGTTACACACGTTGGTGCAAAAAAAGTTAAAAATTTTAACTGTACACCCTGAATTAAAGGTGATGTAAGTTTTTGATTAATTACGCAAAATTTTAACATAAACTGATATTTTCTAACATAATGAGGAGTCTTCATTCCAAATTTGGCGCTCCTATATCTAACAATCTCTGAGATCCGATTTATACGGTTAGACGGACATGAATATATCGACTCGACTGTTGATGCTGATCAAGAATATATATACTTTTTGGGGTCGGAGTTGCTTCCTTCTGCCTGTTACATACTTTTGAACCAACTTAATATACCCCCAGGGTATAAAAACAACATGTCTAAAAATTCTGTGTGCGCCATTTTTATTTATTTAACGTTCTCTCTGTGTTGTCAAAGAAAATACAATGAGAAAAATATACAGACACACACACACAGACACAGGCAGTAGACACTCTTTAGAGCTGTGCGTGTGCGTGTGTGTATGTGTGTGTGCACACACACATAATTCTCTTTTGCTGTTGACCTGCTGTACATAAAAAATTATAACAAATTCAATTACCAAATATGTTTTATGAGTTTCAGCTGGCATTTTCTTTGTTTTTCTTTCGTTTTTTGTTGTTGGGAAAAAGCTTTTAGTGTTTTACCTTTGTTTTGTTTTTCTTGGTGTTGTTTTTGTTTGTGTTATTTTCAGAGCAGATTGTTTTACAAAACAGCTTTTAGATTTTAAATGCCAATAATTAATTTATGTGTATACAAAATTACAAATATTATAAATATTTAATGCAATTATTTTAGAAGTTAACAAATTGCTATTTATTATTATTTATTTATTATAGAAATAAAATTTGTAAATTGACGACTTAATTATTATTTAGAAACATTTAAATTTAAAACTGAAAATCATCAAATTCAAAATATTGAAATTATTTTCATAAATAATTATAGAAAATTGTAGATTTAGTTGATAATTTGTAAAATAAGTTTGTTGATAATTAAGTAAGAAATCGTTGACCATTTGCTGGTATTTTATTAGTTATTATTAAATGAACTTATTGTTATTCCAAGTGTCTATATTTTTTCTATTCATTCTCGGCACTTGCATTGATTTGATTCAAGCAATTGAAAATCTTTTTCAAGGATTAGCATAATATTTCCGAAATACGCACAGTTGTTGTTAATATACTTTCCAAGTTATGATTTAGTCTTTTTCCCCCTGTGAGGGGCACAAATTTTGTATATGTAAATTTTTTATAATGTTTAGCCGGCAGCTTCAACTCTCTAATGATGATGACAATGATAATGATAATGATAATGACCTTGTGCTGGAGCACAAAATTGCCACGAAAATGCTCGAATTTGCCAAAATATTACGCACAACGGCCTCAAGGGAAAAAATACTGAACAAACTTACGCCACACAGTGGGGCAAAGAGGGGATTTAGGGGGATGGAGGGGGGGGGGGGGGTGGGTAACGTATGCAAATCAAAGTGTTGTGCAATTTTAATGAGACCCGAACAACTTGTAAAATGAACGTCTCTCACACACAGAGTTACTGAAAAAGTGTCATTTTTTAATAACTCGTAAACTAAGCAAGACATTTTGATGCGGTTTTTTATAGTGTTATACTTACAAGCTCTTGGAATTTGGAAAGAAGAGATCGAATTCTCCATACAAAAATTCAGCAAATCCGGTTACCTGCTAAAAAATTGAATTGCGAAAAAAGTGTTCAAATGTGGACCTCGAGGTAAACATTTTTTTAAAGAGAAATAATCAGGGGTGACACAGAAATCGCAAGCGAAATAGAATTTCGCAGAAAGCAATTCCGCACGGAAAATTCCGAGGTGCCACAGAACTTCGAAAGATTTAATTTTTTTTAGCATTTTCAACAACCTTTTCGAACTAGGCTGCTATGGGTTGACACCTTTTCAGATTAAATTACCCAAAGGTTTGATTAGCAACTTTTTCAAGTTTGTCATTGCAGAACATTAAACTTTTAATTTTTTCCTTGTTTAATTAATATAATTTAATTTATTTATGTAATAATTGAATTTGTTTAGCTGAAAAAAATTTAAAAAGTAATTGGCGCTACAAAATAAAAGTTACTCGACAGCTCTAGCAATTGTCTGCCATTAGTCTGGCAACTCTTCATGAAAAATGTTTTCACAAATTGCACAATAAGTTTAAGGTTTTTTTTAGATAAAACTTGATTTACCTCAAAAGAGCTATTTTTTTACTGCTTAATTTAAAGAAAACAGAAGTGGTTCCATTTAAATTTTTTAAATATCATACTTCGAATTTTGACTAAAAAATATGGCATCTCTGACCCTGACTTCGAAAATCTAAATCGGACTAGGTGGCACCATCGGACGAAAACCGACTTAGCGCTAGTTCTTTCCGCACAAAATTATTCTGTGGCACCGCGAAATGAAATTGATGTGAAATTCAAGCGAAAGCGATTTCTGTGGCATCCCTGAATGTCTCTACACCATGGACATGGACTCACACTTCAAAATTGTTAACAATTTTGCAAAGTTCAACTTTATTTTTCAAAATTTGACATTGACACCACTTGCTAAATACACACACTATTAAAGAGACATGTACAAAAAAAATCAATATACTAACATTAACACTTAACAAAACACCGAACAGTTGACATCTATTTAAAATTTGAATTTATTCTTTTTGTTGTGTTTCATTTTGAAAATGCACTTTAACTTTGCAGTTAATAAAAGAACGCGGTCATGATGGGCAAAATTTTTTTTTTTAATAATTCATGTGTGAAATATAATATTATTCGTCACAAAAATGGATATCAGAAATTTTGAGGCATGAAAATGTTTTCGTCACTAGACTTTTGCCACGTAAAGAGGTTTTTTTATAAGATAATACCTACTTGACTTAAGGCGCAGGTATGAGAAAGTCTAAAAGCTAAATTGGCAGTTGAGTTCAGTTCAAGATTTCAAGTGTCAGTGGGGCGCTTAAATTGCTACACACACACACACACACATACACACACACACACACACACACACACACACACACAAACACACAGTTTGGCCAAAAAATACCAAAAATAAAAACAAAAAACAAAGCAAACTTCAGCCGAGTTTTGATGGCAAATCGAAGCAGCAACTCAAATGGGCGTTACTAGTGGGCGTGACAGTTGAATGAGTGTGTGTGTGTGAGTGTGTGTGTATTGAAGTTGCAGGCAGGCAACCAGGCGATTTGCATATAAATGATTACGGAAATAAAGAAGGAAGTTGAAATAGACAGAGGCAAAAGTTGTCGACTCGTCGTCGTTGTCGCCATTCCAATCTCCATCTCCAATTCCATTCCCTTAGTAAACTCAGCTACACTCAGCGAAATAACCAAGTATTCTGTGGAATATTCTCCGATAATTTTTGATTTAAAAACAAAATTATAATTTCAAGTATATATTTTCTTTTATAATTCCAAAATATTTAATATTTAATTTTTATTCTGTTTAAAGCAGAGATTGAAACCCTAAACGAAGCCGTAACCTTTAACCGGTAAAAACCGATTGAAATTTAAAACCAAAACTGGAAAAAAAAATTGAATTTTACCGAATCTTAAAACGGAAACTCTGTAAACCGAAATAACCGTTTAGTAATCGTTTCATTTATAAGGGTTGATTTCGAGTTTTCATACAACAAAAAAAAATAAATTTAAAAAACAAGTTAAAATTAATTAAAAACTAAAAATTTTGCACTGTTTCGTTTTTTTTTTTGGACTGAATAGTCTTGTTTGCAATCTGTGATATTTTGTTATTAGTTTTGTTTTTGTTTTTTTATTTGTGAAATTTTATTTGTAATATAAAATATTAAATAAATTATTTAAATGAATTACATATATTTTTGGAAAGAAATTTTTTCTTTGGTGAACCGAAAGCATACCGGCATTTCAAAACCTTAACATACAAAAACCGGTTCACCGTTACGAAACCTTTATTCAAAGACTTCGCGTAAATATTAACCGAAAACCTAAATGCAAACATAACCGAAACCGTAACTGAAACCGATATTCGTTTCGGGTTTAAGTGTACTTGGTATAACTTTAGAAATTTGTACGATATTTTAAGTATTAGGTTTTATAATTTTAGTATATTAAAGAGAAGATTTGTAAGTGTGCCACAAAGCATCTTGAATAAATATTTGTGATTCAAATGAATTGTAAATCGTAGTTTAAATAAAGTAATTTTCGTAAGGTTTTAAGAAGTAATAATAGAAAGAAGAATATAAAAATTTTAAGCACTAAAATCAATTATTATTTATTTTTGTTATTTTTCGGGCTGTTCTTTTTCTTTTTTCCTAGTGTATTGTTGGTAGTGGCAGTACTTGTGACGGTCCTGGTACTGCTTCCTGGCGCTGTTTGGCGCTGCATCCAAGTGAGATGTCAGCGCATGAAGCTATTTAGCTACTTGGTTGCCAGTTCAGTCCAGTTGCCAGTCGACATCCTGGCAAATGTTCTTGTATCCTGGTGTCCTGCCAGCGACATTGCCAAAAACCAAAACCATTTCGCATACATTTTTGCAACTTTACTTTGCGAGTGCGAGCACGGCAGCTAAAGAGCGAGAGTAAGAGAGCTTCAAAGAGAGAGACAGACAGAGACAGAGAGAGAGAGATAGTGAAAAAGTGAGAGAGACAGAGTGAGAATGTAAGTAAATGCTGAGGTACTGGCTTAACTTGGCTTAAAATTTATTCGCAAAGAACCAAAATAGAAAAAAAAAACAAGAGAAAAAGCACAAGAAATTTAGTTGGAATTTTCAGCATTCAACTTAAGCTGAAAAACTTAAGAAAAACCGAAAATTGGTTTTTCCCATAAAACCGAGAAAAGAGCATAAAATGAAGAAAGAAAACAGTTGGCGAATTCGTTTCCTAAAAGTGTTTCAAAGATTATAAAATTTGTGGCACTTCAAGAAAACAGATAAACGACTTGAGTAGGAAAAGTTTACACATTGAAAAATATGTATGTGACTAATAATAATAAATTTAGTAATGATAATTCTGAAAGTAATAATGATAGTATCAATGATATTCATTTTAATAATAATAGTAATAATATTTATATAAATAATAATAATAATAATATTAGTAATGATAAAAATTGTATTTATAAATATTTTAAGATTAATTTCGTTTTCCAACTTGATGTTAATTTGATAAGCAACATAACTGTTAATTTATAATTTATAATTATTTATATTTATATAAGATATTTTTATATAAGATTGTCAATGTGACTAGTGCACTAATTAAAAATTATTCCTACTTGTAGCTTTAGGAAATATTCAATAAATAAATAAATAAAAAAAAAAAAAAAAAAAAAAGATACACTATCGTGACTATCGATAATTTCTGCCATTTTTTAATCAAAACATTTTTCTATGTTTTCGATAGAAATTTGTAGCTATAATCGAACAAATTTAAATAATCGCGTAGTTGAAGTAATATTTGAGTTGTTGTCCATTTCGAAAAACAATTCAATGTAAGAAAACTCGATTATCGATTGTATATTGTGAAATTTATTCGTATAATTCATTTTTCAACAGCTTTATAATATCAAGTTGTTGGGCTAGCTACAAATTCAAAGGCCAAAACGTAACAAGTTATTTTTATCAAACAATGTCTACGAAATTTGTAAATTAATTCATTAATTTAATTACCTACATGTTGGTCTTTTACTTCAGGCACTTTTCAACAAAATTTCAGCTCCAACTGCAAAACTCGTGTTGTGTTTAGAGTCTGAATTAGACGCAGACATACCCCAGAGGCTTAAAGTAAATATTACACTTTCTTTAGGCCAAAACTGAAGCTGCGAATTTGAGCTTGAATTTAAAGTACTAATTAAATTTACTCAGTCAAATTTGTATGATAAATTTAATAATCACAATTCTTTGAGCTGCTAAATAAATTTAGTCTCGAATATGTGAAAGTTAAGAAAATGTTATAGATAAATCAAGGTAAATATTTGTATAGAAGGGAACAAGCAACAAGCAGCAAATAGCAAAAGAAGAATGACAACAACGACCAAAGTAACAAATAAATAGAAAGATGTATCAAAATCAGAATGCAGAACTCTCAGACCACAGAAAAAGCTGAAACTGAAACTGAAACCAAGTGAAAAACAAACAAATGACATTGATGAATGATGGCAACAACAATGATGGATTGAATGCCGCTTGACATGATGGAATGATGCAATGACGTTGCCAATGAATGAAACGCTTGTCTCGATTCCATCCCCAACCATCCCAAATCATCCCCAACCTTCCCAAACCTTCCGAGCCTTCCTAACCTTCCAGGACGAGTTGTGAGTTGAAGTTGAGCTCCTTGAATTGATAATGAGCCAAAGCCGCCGTTGCCAGAGTCTTAATTAATTTTCACCGTGTCCGTCCGTCCGCCCAGCCACGCCCACTAATTAAACTTGTTACTTTTTTTTTGTTTTTGTTTTTTTTGTTTTTTTGTTCGTTATTGTTGTACTTTTTGAGAAGGTTGAAAGAAAAATGGCCAAGTGAAAGAGATTGGTAGCTGGCCAAAAGTTGCCAAACTTTAACTAATTTCAAATGTGCCGAATGACGATTTTGCATCCCTCACACCCACTGTACACTGTGCACTGCACTATGGTAAAATGTTGCATTTTAACATTAATTCCAATTTTTGTTGGTACAGTTTCTCAAATTTTTTGATTTTCAAAATCTTAAAAGAGAATAAAATTACAGTCCAACTTCCTTCATTCGAAACTTCGAGTTAGGGAATTTCGTTTTCTGCAAATTAATTCATGTTTAATTCTGAAGTTTTTTATTTTTTTATTTTTTTTTATCATGTAAGGCTTACAATCTTACTTAACACAAAAAAATCAGAGGCTAGAGACTACAAACTCATGCTTTCAAAATGCAATACATTTTTTTATCATTAAAGTTAAGCAGAATTAAAAAAAAAACAGAAACAAAACGCAATTTATTGTTCGAGTTAGAGAAAATTCGAGTTAGAAAAGTTCGAGTTAGGGAAGTTCGACTGTTTTTGTTTTAGATTTTTAGGAACTACCCTTATTATTTTCATTAAAAGCCACTTTTATAAGCTAATTTGGACCTTCTAAAATCGAATATGAGCCTTAAAATTAAATTAAAATTCACATTTTTTAAAACTTAAATATTTTTTAAAATTAAATTTAAATTAAATTTTTTTTTTTAATGTGGGAAGACCCAAGTAAACATTTTGTGAATTTTCTAATTTTCTTTTCTTCGAATATGAGTTTAAAAATTAAATTAAAATTCACATTTTTGAAAACTTAAATATTTTTTAAAATTAAATTTAAATTACATTTTTTTTTTAATATGGGAAGACCCAAGTAAACATTTTGTGGATTTTCTAGCTTTCTTAATTTGGAATTGAATACATTGGTTTCAAAGATTTGGAGTTTTTCTTACCATAGTACAAGCTGTACACTGTTTGCTACAGTGCCTACTGCTACAGATGGCCCACAGGCATTGACCAGGCTGACTGGCTGACGTATTGTTGCCACAACAGCTCAGCTCAATGTTGGCGCAGGCGAACTTTTAATTACCAAGCAGCAGGCGGTGGCAATGAAGGAAGAGAGAGAGAGGGAGTGAGAGAGATAGAGACGGAGAAAGAGTGGGAGGAGTGTTGCAAAAGAAAGGGAAGCAGACTTTCAATTACGCTGTGAAGCATGGCCAGCGGCCAAATTCAGCATCTGTGAGAAAGCCAAGCCACAGAACAACACCGACAAAATGCCAAAAGACTATCGTATATGAGACAGGAGCACAGAATTCTGTCAGCGTCGCAGCCAGTGTTGCCAATTTGTCCTTTTTGCGGACAGATCTGTCCGTTTTGAAACTTCTAAAATATATTTATGTTCGGATCGCTGAATAACTTTAAAATTAAAAAAATAAAATTGATGTATTTCCAGTGGAAAATATTTTACTGGCCAATAAAAAGATAATAATTTCAAAATTGATATTATAATTTGAATTATTATTATGTGTACTCCTACGAAAACATTGTTCAGATTTTTTGTCCTTTTAGTTGTAGGCGTTGGCAACACTGCACTATGGGGCGAAGTCCGAAAAATTGAATATTTAGTCCTAACATCTTAAGAAAACTTCAAACTGAAAATTTCAGTGCCAAAAATGTTATATAACAGACCAATGTTAAACCTAACAGCTGTTAAATTCAGCTGTTGCTGTCGAAAAGCACGTGCAATATTTTTGCAGCCTATTTTCAAATTGGTATTTCTCAAAGGCTAATTATTTGTTTTGTAAAATTTAAAATGGATTCCAATTAGACGGGTTTGTACTATATGTTGGTTGTACTAGTATTCTGTATTTGTGCGTGTTCTATTAATATTTTGAAAAATTATATAAACCTTTAAAAGGTGAGTTTTTGGAAATATATATCAACTTTGCGGAAGAATTTAGCAATGATGCTTAAAGAGGCTTAATGGGCGTCCAACTGTATATCGTCGATCCATTCATTATAATTTAAAGGCAATATGTCTCAATCTGAATAATCTGCGCAAATTAAATTATTGGAACGTAACTTGTCGTATGAGGTATTTGACCAGTCTTTGAGATACATATTTATTATTAACTCGAAAACTACTTCGAATATTTTGATGCGGCTTTTTTTCTAGTGTTATGTATACCCATAGTATTTTTTTTTTTTTTAAAGTAGGCGCGTCAAAATCCCCTCCCCAAATTTATTTTTTTTTTAATTTAAGCTCACAACCATCTATAAGAGCACACGACTTTCTTTTTCTAACAAGTTCTCTTTCTCTTTACTGCTAATAATAGACAATGTCAAAGCTGGTTATTTGGAATAAAAATGATGATACCAATACACGCCCACTTTTCCAAATAAATTTAGAGGGTGTACATAACATAAATAAAAAATACGCATTCAAAAATCTAGCTTATCTTAAAATGTTTTAATAAATATTCGAAATATTGGATTTCGCCACGCTGCTGTATTTGATTGTGTGTGTTTTTGCATCACTGATTTATGCCCAAAATTGCCTCAGCTTTGCCCACAGTGCAGTGAAAGCACCACTGAGTCACCACCTACGCCCACTTTTATTCGACCAGTTGGTGGGCAAAGTTATTGCTGCGACAGAAAGGTGAAAAAGCCAACAACAACAACAACAACAACAACAATAAAAATGCACAAGACGAGATGAAAAGCAGTTGCCAAGGCACATGGCCAAAGTTATTTGCTTAGACCTGGCAGCCCTGGGCAACCCTGGCGATGGCAACCCTCACTCCGACTCCGACTCCGACTCGGAGTCAGACTGGCGACTGTCGACTGACGACTGGCGGCGCATGAATTCCAAATGAGACGCTCAAGTGGCCCAAAATTGTGTTTCAGCGTTTTTATTTGCGCAAAATTAGCAGCGACCCCAGTCGGACTCCTTCTCGGCCAACTGCCCAGCATTCCAAGTCACAAACAAAAATAAAATAAAAAACTAGATGATAAGCCAAAAATTTGATGGCCTTGATGGATGATCAGAAAGTTGTACGCTAGCTTAAATGTATATTAAAATATAGTTTAAATTTAAGGTATTTTTTTCTTATTTCTAACAATAAAATACATTACGAAATGCTGTATAGTTCACTACAGTGATGAAGGTACAAATTATGAAACGAGTTTTTAATCAAAATTGAAAAATCAGTCCAAACAAAAATCGTCAAAATATTTTTGTAGACTTCTTTAATGAGTTGGGGAATTTTTTATGGCAAAAATGATATAGTTAGCTGTACCGATCTGTACCTATATACTTCATGGAGTCTACCAATGCTTACTTTCATGCATCACACAATTCATGACAAAAACTTAGTGCCCACGACCAGTGGACTATAAAAATGAAATAAAATAAAAAGTCGTAAAGTAGCAGCACAGAAGCTGTTCAAAATTCAATACGGCCTGGACTCTCAAAGCGCAACGTTTCAAAATATAAAAAAACAAATAAATGTAAAAAAAAGCACGCCAAAGATTTGATACCCTAACTGCATAAACTTGCCTGACTTTGTACTTGATTTTCTATTTTTTCATATTAGTCTTTCTAGGATAGAGAAATCGAAATTCGTACGTCTTGACATGAACAAAAAAAGTGCAAATATTTTTCATGTGTTTAATGCAGTTCATTTTTATTCTAAAAGACAAGTTTTGAGGGCTTGCCGTTTTCGTATTATTTATAAAAAACAAAGCATCGCGAACGCGACAAAAAATGGAAGTAATTTTAGACTTTATCTTAAAAAATGCGATAGTAAGCGAAATGTGGAGTGTAAATTAGGAAAAAAATACTTTAAAACCATAATAAAATAATTTAGTTTTTTAATTGTAGAATTTATTTTGATGTATTACGATTATTTTATTAATTTTACACGTTTTACAAGCGATCGCGAACGTGACAAGATTTTCAGCTAGTTTTTGACAAGAATTAGTTGATTAAATTGTATCCGATATATCGAAAGCAGCTTGTAAAATTTATTTTAAATTACAGCACACACTTGATGACAAATTTAAAATACCCTCTCCAAGGGTGGGTATAAAAAATATAATAAGAAGCAGCAGGAGGAGGACGTGAAGGTGGAGGTGGAAAACTACACCCATATGCGCAATAGTAGACAGAGCGCCGGACACGGGCCAAGTTTTTGGGCAGAGCCGGCGAAGCCAAAAAGTCAAGCAGCGCCAGCAAATTGGAAATTTTATGCCGTATTTTTTTTTTTTTTTATTTTATTTTCATTTTTTTTTTTGGGGCTGCCTCTTAAACTACGGCTACGTGAGGGGAGGAAGAGGAGGGAAGAGGGGGTGAGTGGGAGGTACATCAGTTTGTAGTATAACGAAAATAACGATAAGCTGCAAAGGAGCTGATGCAAAAGAATGAGAACGAGGATACGGATGAGAATGAGGATGAGAATGAGGATGAGCACTCGATGGTCGATAGTCGATGGTCGGATGGAGAGGAAAACTTTGTTCGCAATGGGATTACGATAGTTGCAATGCACTTACCCTTTATAGAGCTTAACGATTCTCATCTCTTCTCTTTTTTCTGATTCTTCTTCATCCACTGCTCGATGCGGATATTACGACAACGACGACGACAACGTCAACAAAACGGATTTAATGTTCAATAGAAATTTGTTCAAAAAAATGTGTGTTGTTGTCAAAAGTTTTTCGATAATTACAACAACAAACAACAACAAGCAGAAAACGAATCCTTTAAAATGTTAAAAGTCGAAACTTTTTAGTTAATGTTAACGCAAAACTGTTAAGTAAATGTTAACGAAAATTTTAAACAATGACAGCGCAATTTCGCAATAAATAATTTCATAAAATATACAAATTTTAAGTAAATGAAAACTGTTAAGTAACTGTTAACGAAAAAGTTAAAATATTTATTCCTGGTTGAAACCGTTGGCTGTTAAGTAAATGTTAACGCAAAACTGTTAACTAAATGTTAAGACAATATTATACGGAGAGAGCACAATATTTAATGAATCATTTTAGAAAAAAAAAAAAACAAAATTGAAGAAACTAAATATTTACTTGCATTTTTTATTTATTCTAGTTTTTCTTTTATTTAGACTTTATTAGTTGATAGAGATAATCTTTTGAGTTTAAATATACTTATATTAATACAAACATCAAAAAAATAAGTTCAACTGTTTTCTGTGTCAAAATGATCAGTTATCATTTATTCACAACTTTCTAATTGATTAAAGTTATACTCGTATTAAGAGAGACATCAGTTTATGTTGTACAACAATTAGCAATGAATTGTACGTTATATTTTGTTAACTATTTTCTATTATAAGCTAACATTCTACCGAATCGCAACAAGATAGGCCCCACAGAACTGTAGTAATGGCAGTTTTAAGTTATTAAGCAATGTAAGTGCCTAAAAGTATGCAATACAAATATTTTTTGTATATTTAAATAAGTAACGGGTATTCCATAGTCGGAACTCGACTCTAGCCTTTTCCACTTGTTTTTTTTTCTCCCTTAAACTTCTGAATGCTTCAAGAGACTTGAAAATATTAAAGAACCCTGCGCGATAAAAGTGTGTGCTGAATAAAAAATAGGCGGAA
Organism: Drosophila quinaria; assembly: GCA_035047525.1. Taxonomy (NCBI): domain Eukaryota; kingdom Metazoa; phylum Arthropoda; class Insecta; order Diptera; family Drosophilidae; genus Drosophila; species Drosophila quinaria. The sequence continues at coordinate 37,634,452 of JAWNPO010000455.1, forward strand.
CATGTTCCAAGTTATGTGAACTCCCATTTCGGAGTTTTGTGTATGTTTACGATGGGCAAACTGCAAAGGGGGATGATCCGGATGGTCTGCCTTGCTTTCTGTCTATCTGTCTAGTTTGCTTGATTTGAGGCTCCGGCTTCATTCGTCTCGTTTGTTTATACTTGTGTATGTGTCTTATAAAATATTAAAAATGCCAGGACTTTGGGCCAACTTTTGGCTTGGCTTTACAGCGTTTTTATGCACCCCTACAAAAAAGGCATGGAAAAATAATGAAGACTGATAACGTAGCTGCAATAAAATTCCACAAAATTGTTTTATTAAAACTTAACCTGTTGCTGACAAAAATTGTGTGTTCTTTGCCTTAAAATTTACACATGTTTTTGTTACATAAATATCAAATAGAATTTGTCAGATATTTGTCCAAAAAGGAAAGTCTTTAAGCTAAATTTAACCCAAGAGTGCCATTTACCTTTCATATTGAAATATTCGTTGTTGGTATTTCATAAAATATGTATGTACACATAGTTACAAGTGTTGCACAGACTTTAGACAAGAACCCCAAACAAGTTTCTTTTGCCTTTCAAACATTTTAAATAACAAATTGCTGTTGAAACTTTATTTTCAAGTCCTTCTTTCTCGTTGTCTTTTGCTTTCTGCTGCCTTGTTGCTTACTTTAGTTTTTAGTTTTTAGCTTATATTTTTATTTTTGGCCCAACCTAACGAAATTCATTAGGAATTCAAATGTAGTTGAGCTTGTGTAGTGGCCAGTGTCAGTTTTGTGTCACTTTTCAACCTGAAGCACGTCAAAATTGTTGGTTTTGAACTCTGTGTTTACCCTGTACGCAAATGACTTGTTCAAAGGGTTCTATGTAGTCATAGTTTGTAAATAAATACCATCTAGAAATATCAACAATGTGATTATTTATTATTTTAACTCGATAATTTTTGATGACTGTCAATCGAGTTAATTAAATAAATTTTAATGAAAAATGCAGATTTAAACTCAGTTAATTTTGTCATAAATCGATTATCGATTACTTTAACCCGATAATTTTTGATGACGGTCAATCTTCTTAGCTTAATCAATTTTTAGGAAAAATGCAGAGTTAAGTTCAGTTAATTTTGTTGTAAATCGATTATCGATTACTTTAACCCGATAATTTTTGATGACTGTCAATCGAGTTAATTAAATAAATTTTAATGAAAAATGCAGATTTAAATTCAGTTAATTTTGTTATAAATCGATTATCGATTACTTTAACCCGATAATTTTTGATGACGGTCAATCTTGTTAGTTTATTAAATTCTTAGGAAAAATTCAGAGTTAATTTCAGTTAATTTTGTTATAAATCGATTATCGATTACTCCAACTCGATAATTTCATTGACGGTCTATTAAATTACTTAAATCGAATTTCATGAAAAATTTTAAATTACTTCAACTCGATAAATTTTGTAGACAGTCAATCGAATTAATTAAATTGATTTTCAAAAAATAAGCAAAGCTAAATTCAGTTCATTATTCTTAATTCGATTATCGATTACTTTAACTCGATAATTTATTGTAACGATTTATCGAGTTCATTAAATCGATTTTCAAGAAAAAAAAAAAACAGAATAAAATTCAGCTCATTTTGACTTAATTCCATGATCGATTTTTTGAACTCGATAACTTCTTGTAACAATTAATCGAGTTAAGTTTAGGTAGTAAAGCTATGAAAGTGAAAAGGTATTGAATATGGACTTAAACTTTACAAGCTGCATTTATTTTACACATGTTTTGACTTTATATTTAAAGCATCTTTTAAATAACATAATTTGGGAGTCTATAAATTGTTTGTATATTACCAAAAAAAAGTTTTTAGTCCATAAAAAATTAAGTATTATGATAAATTTCAAGCACATATCACTATGATTGGCTTGGCTATTTACCTGTCTTTTATTCGAGTGAAACGATTTGTTTAAGCCAAAAACAAAAACAGCAAACAGCAAACAGCTTTTTTTCATTCACCAGCTTTAGTTTTTTATACAACTCGTAATTAGTGGAACCTTTTCCTCAGCATTTAAGGTAATTAAATTGCATTAAAAAGTTAACCCTTTTAACGCCTTTGGCTTGACTACAGCCATTTCACACACAATTGCTCTTTTGTCTACATCTACCTCTCTCTCACTCACTCGCTCTCTCTCTCTCACTTTTCTGAATTTGACTGAAAATGTGCAAAATTTTTTTTTTGTTTATCCAAAAAATTTAAAGATGTTTGCGACGGGAGAAGTGAAAAAGGATTTGTGGATAAAATATTGAAAGAAAGGCAAGGAAAATATTTGCTAGCATATTTGTCGCACTGTTATCGCAGCTACAGTTACGAAAAAAAAAACTTATTTTTAACAAAGAATTGTGGCAAATTTAATTCCCACACACACACAAAACTACGTCCGAAAAAATTATTATTTTGTACCTTTTTCAACAAAATCCCAGCAAAATGTTGTTGCAGGCAACTAACAAATTGTTGGCAAAACTTTGGGAAAACCTCGAAACAATATTTTGTTTTAATTCTTTTTTTTTTTTTTTTTTTTTAGAAAGAATTGTCGCAAATTTAACTCGGACACAAAGCAGCGACCTCAGCTTTGTCACCATCTTTGTCTTTTATTCCATCAGACCAACTGCAGTTGCTTCTGTTTCTGTTATCCTTTCCAGACCTTTACTCGAAATGGTTGGTTCTCAAAAAATACAAATAAAATAGCCGCTAGCAAGCCAAACATCTGAACAATGGACACTGTCCATCGTCCGTTGTCCATCGTCCTCTGTCTGCTCCTAGCTTCCTGCATGGCTCTGAATTTTTTTATAAAGCTTATGCATTTTGTATAGCCGTGGTGTCGAAACTCACACACTCAAAGCATTGCACACAAAGTGAACGAGACGTTTTACTGCTTTACACTGAAAAAATGAAATGAGAGCATATTCAAACTGTCGCATCGTTACAGTTGGCGACGTAGAGAGAGCAGAGAATCAGTTGCAGTGCATGATAAAAGTCTAGCGCTCTCTCGTTGAACGCAGCTCAGCGAATGACGTCAGAGAGCAACAGCCGATCAGATGTTTCGTGAGAGCGCAAGCCGTCGAGCGTGCTATTTATAGAACACACATATTCTCTCTCTCTCTGTATGTTTGCCGACTGCGATGCTGGCAGAGTTATAAGCTCCTCCATTGTTGTACACTCTGTTGGACTGTTCGGACTCAGCAATACAACGGATGCAGCTGTGCACACCCCAATAGCCCCGTCTCTGTTTCTGTTTCTGTCTCCCTCTTCGTTTCCATCTCCGAGCCACTGGCAGTTTGAACCACTGTCGAACCACTGTGAAATGCTTCGAGCCAAAAAAGAGCGCACAGAAATCACTCAGAACTCATAGCTAACTAACCACAAAGCACAAATAAAACTGCAGCCAAACACACGAAGCTTAAAAATAGTTTATAATAAAGATATATGCACTACAGAACACAACCATAGAACATACATAAATAGCTTTTGACTACACTCGGCGAAAAAAAACAAAGTTCATTTTCAGAATAAACATTCTCGAAGAAATAAAATGTAAATAAATCTCAGAGTATATTCAACTTTATTGAACAACAAATGATAATGTCCTATACTTATTATAAATGTTTATATATTTAAATGTTAAAATTCAAGCTGAACTTTCCATAGGAAATTCCATATTCCAGTGTGTAAACTGGACATGTGTACCTATTTTTTTTTGTCGTTCTGGGAATTGTTAATAATGAAATTGTATAGGAATTGTGGGGAATTTCGAGGTGGTTTTTCTGATGCTCAAGCACAAAAATCAAAGTTTTGAAGCGAACTCTCAACTTTATTTCTGCTTTTTGCACTGACAACTTTTGTCTTTATATGCCAGATGTGTGTGTGTGTGTGTGTGTGTGTGTCTATAGTGTAAAACTGTTGCCGTTAGCTTACAACTCTTATTGCTTGCATTGTTGCGGCCTGTGTTTGTTTTTTTTGTTTTTGTCTTGCCATTGTTTGTTGTATTGGAATGCTCGATATACTCACAGAAAGTTGCAGTCGTGTTGCCCATAGGAAAAACGCAATGCAAAAACAATCGAGTTACCGACTATAGAATACCCGTTACTTATTTAAAAAAAAAAAATATACGGCATACTTTTAGGCAGTTGTTTTTTTTTTTTTTTATATTCTTATTGTTTATTTAAATATCCTGTTATTATTTACAACAACTTTGCTTTGCTTTTTATTGCTTAAAAGCTTAATATAGTCATAACTACCGTTTTACCGATTTTGTTGCTATTTTGTAGAATGATAGATAATGTTAATTTTCTCGGAAAGACAGACTGTTGAAGCTTCCATCTGCCTGTTACCTACACTGCAACGAATGCAATATACCCTTTTACATACTTTTCAAGTAACGGGTATAGGAAGAAAAAGAAAGAGAAGGGGAAAAAGAGAAAACTAGGTGCTGGCATATGAACTACGAAAGGATAAGGATAAGAAGTAATATTCTATTCCGCATGCTTTAGGAACTGAAACATATTTTCAATTATATTGCCACAACTTATGCACTCCTACTTATTCTCTGTCTCTCTCTCTCTATTTCTCTCTCATTCTTTCATGCTTGTTGCATAAGAATAAACGTAACAAGTAGCACAATTTATAAGCTGAAATAGAAATGAATATCTAGCATTTATTTGCATCTACAGTCGAACTTCCCTAACTCGAATCACCATTATCCAAGAAAAAAGTTCGAGTTGTGGAGACTTAGAGTTAGGGAATTTGTTTTTTTTTTGATTTTTTTTAAGAATTGTTTATTTATTTTTATTTTTTTTTTTTTAATCAATCAATCTTACTTAAACAAGTTAAGTTAAACAAAACTAAAAAATTGAGAAATAAGTTACAAAAATTCATACACTTTAAATGACTTTTACTCTTACTTTAACTTTTAAATTTACTCTTATTTTTCAAGCTAAACAGAACTTAAATCTGAAATTTAGGTCTGAAAATTATTTTTTTATATTATTTTCTAAAAAAACGGGCTTCTAGTTTTTTTAAGGCCCTATAGTGATCATATATTGTAAACTGTGTCTTTCCTAAAGCTATTTCACCAGCTTACGCAATTGCTAATGCCATATTTTATCATGTTGCATCAACATATGTTAATGTACATCATTATAACATACCCAAACGAGCTGGTAACAGAAAACAGTAACAGAAACAAAATGCAATTTATTGGTTATTTCCCCAAAAAATTCGACTAGTTCGAGTTACGGAGAAATTCGACTCGTGGAAGTTTGAGTTACGAAAACGCTATTGCCACTCGATTTTGTTCGAGTTAGAGAAAATTTGAGTTAGAGAAGTTCGAGTTAGTGAAGTTCGACTGTAATTCGAAAAGTGCAAATTACGAAATACGAAACGTATTTCAAGTGCTTGTTGAACGTGTCACAAGTTTTGCAGTCTAGTTGTGCCAACTAGTTTTTAACTAGTTTCTTGAAGGCACAAACATAAATAATTGAAAACTTGTTAGTTTTGTAGCATCTGTTCCATGTCCTGTTGTTGATGTCCAGTGACTTGCAAACTGCTTCAAGTGAGAGTTAAAAATGGTTTCACTGAAATTCACAAATAACAATGACGAACCATTTTTAAATATTACTTTTTTTTTTGTCAAATCAAGTAATTGAACTAATCTTAGATAATTAGAAATACTTTCAATTAATTGCAAATTGCTTCAAAAGCTTTTGCAGGTTTTGAAAAAAGAATCAAATATACTTAGATGAAATGTCATTTTAATTTTTTATTCTCCTTTACAATTTTCGATATTTTTAAAGGGCTCAATATATTAAAAATGTATTTCTAGAGCATTGCACATAAATTTGAAATATATGTTCAAGGAATAAAAAACGGAATTACACTTCAAATGCTGTTAACTATAATTTTAACCATAACTCAATATATATTAAAATAATTATAATTATTATATTAATATGCTCAAAAAAAAGTATTAATTTAATTTTTTTATTTATTCTCATTTTAGGTAAGTTTTTCATCTTTTTAAGTACCGCCCAACACAAGAAAACACAAAGTGAGCGTAAGTTTGGTACATACATATTTTCTGAGTAAAATATTTTGGTAAAATTAAGAATAGTTTTATTTTCAGCAAAAAAAAAACTCATGAAATAATGTTTATTCCATAAGTTTTATTTTTTTGATCAAAAATAATGATTATTGGTTGAGAAATAAAGTATAACTTAAAATTAATCATTATTTTGTGAACAAATCTATAAAACTTGAATATAATTATTATTTCACAATTTTTTTAATATGACTTAAAATGATTACAGTCCCTGGTTAAATTAAATTTAATTATTTCTTAAATATAGTAGAATAAAAATGAAAAAGAAAAATTTTGAATGATATCATTACATAAAAAACAAACCCAAACCAAACTATTTTGTTGAAATTGAAAAAAAAAAGTGTGTACCAGTCAAAGTTTTTACTTAAAAATAGCCTAACAAAATATAAAATTTATTAAATTGTTTATTTATTGATAATTAAAAGAAAAGCTTTGAATACATTTTTTAATTTTATTAAAAACAAACCTAAACTTAATAGTTCTCTTAAAATTGCATATAAATTTAAAGCAGGTGATTTTTGTAAATTTAAAAGTGAGATTTAAGAAGAACTAAAATTATTTATAGAGATTTGCAAAACACACTTGTTAATGATAAATGGCGAATTAAATTTTGAGAACATGAAAAAGTGTGTAACTAGCTGAAGCCTTAGGTGAAAAAGTGAAATTAGTCAAAACTGGAAAATGTAAAATGGACTAAAAAGGTGAAAAATGACTCAAAGAGGAAAATTGTATGGATTGGGATTTGTGGAACGGATTGTGAGGAATGAGAGAGAAAGGTGTAAAGGGCTGACAGAGATGGACAGAGAGGACACGACTGTTGCACATTGCAATTTCAACATGAATGGGTAAGGGAACGGGTAAGGGAAAGGGCAGGGGAAGGAGAATGTAACGGTACTTGGTTGTCTCCATTGTGTGTTTGCCATTGAACACGCACATTAGACTGGGTGTGTGTGTGTGTGTGTGTGTGTGTGTGTGTGTGTGTGTGTGTGTGTGTGAACAATAAACTTACTTACACACACATTCACACTCGTACCGTGCGCAACTTCTCGACATTTGCTGCAAATGGGCGAATGAGAGGCGAGCATTGTTGTTGTAATTGTTGCAATCGAGCCTTGTTCAACAAAAGAGGCACACACACACACACACACACACCTACACCTACATACACTCACACATGTCTAACACCCACACACACACACATTCTGAATATCCAGAGCATATGGTCACGCCAGTTTTCATTGCATTAAATCGCATCCAAATCCTTCCACATTTTCCACAAAATGAACTCCTTAATCTAGCTTCAAAAACCAAAGGTTTCTAACTTCATCAGGCATTTTCGATTCTCTGCGAAAAGTTAATTACAAATCAAATTTGAAATTTTCATGGCAGGAGTTAAAAAAAAAGAATACCTTTGAACATTTTTGAAAGGTTTCAACTGAATTGTATTAATCGACAGCAGGTTTTCAGCCGATTCCAGTAAATGATTTCGCTTTAAACACTCAAAAATTCAAATTCAATTGAAAAACAATTATAAATGTCCAAATACTTTTTGAAAGGTTTCATTAATTTTTTTTCAGCTGCCTGAAACAAGAGCAGGTTTTATGCCGATTCCAGTAAATGATTTCGCTTTAAAAACTCAAAAATTCAAATTCAGTTGAAATTAAGCATTAAAACTGTGAAATAACTGAAAATTTAAAAGGTTTCATAAATTTTTTGTTTTGTTTGCTGTGACTCACATAAATCGATAGAAGATTTAAGATCAATTCCAGTAAACGATTTCGCTTGAAAAAAGTACAAAATTTCACAAATGATATATCGTAATATTTTATTAAAAAACATATTTTTGTCGACGGTAATAATTAAATAATTCAAGAGAAAACGGCCAAAACTCGGTGATCCAAGTAATTCACTTAGTGTTGAGTACTCAAAACACATATACTCACAGATACAAGCACTCGACAAATTCACTTGAAAACCTATATGTATGAGTTTTAAATATGAATCTTTAGTTATGACTGAAGAGTCTTTGGTTAGCTGAATGCTAAATGAATACACGCAAACAAAATTCTATGCTTGAGTGTAAGTATGTATCTTATAAAAAAAACCTCTTTACGAGGTAAAAGTCTAGTGACGAAAACAGTTATATGCCCCAAAATTTCTGATATCCAATTTTGTGACGAATAACATTAAGTTTGACATATAAATTATTTTAAAAAAAATTTTGGCACTCGGCACACTGCGCTAAAATGTCTCAATTCTTCATACCAAATAAAAACCACTGTTTTGCGCAGTGCCGAATGCAAAAATTTTTTTTAAAATAATTTATATGTCAAACTTAATGTTATTCGTCACAAAATTGGATATCAGAAATTTTGGGGCATATAACTGTTTTCGTCACTAGACTTTTACCTCGTAAAGAGGTTTTTTTTATAAGATATCAGAAATTTTTGAATAAGACATCAGAAATTTTGAAATTGAATTTTTTTTTTGGACAGTATATCTTTATCAACTTTGTTTATTTTTTGTACAAGCTGAAACAAACTGTCTGGCAACACTGGTTCCCTTTACAAACACACATGCCAAGCGCAAAAGCTAGTAGCACTCTCAAACTCTGGCTGCTATGACACTTTGCTGCTGCTGTATGCATGCTACTGCATGTGTACATGCAGAAGTGTAAAGGTAAAAGGTATATTCAGTTAACAGGTAATATCTTGCCCAAACGAAATTTGACGGCTATGTGTTATATGTCAAAAACGTGAAATTGAATTGTCTACAACAAATAACATATTTAAAAGTCATTTGAAACGTAGATTTTTCTTAAATCGCCGAAATGTGGGAAAAAAACCTTCTTTCACCTGAAGCTTTTTACCTGTGCTTTTAAGCAAAAAAGTTTACAGCTAGGCTTAAAGCCCTTCAAAACACCTTTCTAACGATATATAGATCAAATCTGTAGCTTCTATTGCTTGGAAGCTGTGGTTTTTGGCGATTTACATGCACATGTACATACTGCATATGTACTAGTACATGCAGTAGTGTAAAGGTAAAAAGTATATTCAGTTAATAAGTAATATCTTCCAAACCCATCGGTAAAATTTTTTCTATCATATATCAAAAAACGCGAAATTTTATACACTACAACATATTGAAAGCTAAAAAAAATCGTTAGCGTCGTTTTCTCAAAAACCGCCAAAATGTGGGACAAAATATCTTATTTCACCTGTTGATTTTTACCTATGCACTTTAGAAAAAAAGTTTGAAGGTTTGCCTAAAAGCCCTTCAAAATACCTTTCCAACGATATATAGATCACGTCTGTAGCTCATATCGTTTGGATGCTATAGGGGTTTTAATTTTAGCGGTTTTTAGCGATTTCCCGCTAAACTAGCTTTTTTCGAAAAAGTCGTAGAACAAACGTTTCTAGATTTTTGATCGGGAACAAGTCCTCATTCAAACTTTTAAGCTAAATCAACGCTTTGATACTAACAAACAAACAAACAAACAAACAAACAAACAAACAAACAGACTGACTTTTCATCTCGTTTTGAAATGGGCACCAAAAATTTCAAAATTAATTATCTTCTGAACCAGTGATCGGATTTTGATGATCAAGGTGTCATTCGACGCGTATTTTTGATAAGAATAGTAAAAAATTAAAATAAAAATCGAAAAGGCTCCAACGGCCCCATTTGCTCCAATAATTTAAAATTTTCCCCTCCCACTAACACCTGTTTATCTCACGAACCAGGTAAGTTTCCAAAAGTCTTAGTATGCACATTTGTAAGTAAAATTGATACCTTTCGATCGGTACATAACTCGACCCGATCGGACAGTCATAGCAAATTTTCCATTCTTCCTGTGTATATATGCTAGTCGCCTTCGCACCCTTCGTGCTGCTTTCGTCACTAGCGCGGACTGCCGTCCGCAGTGATGGTAAATAGAAAATGAGGTCAATAACAGGTAGATTATAAAATAAGCATTAGGCAAAGGCAAGGCAAGGATTCAACATTCAAAGTAGAGCCCTGCATGAGCTCACACTAAATCATGTTAACAGTCAGAAATCACACTGTGCACACATTCAAAACGACACATGTGTGCTTTTTAAGTCATAATTTCAATTCCTTATGATACATTCATTTTTCGGACTCATTGAATTAAAGCAAGCTGTCGTGTGATTCAAATCATTTCGTATGATACTGTTTAACACTGTTATGAAAATTTGCTGTGATTCAAGTCGTTTTGACAGTTGTCACAGTGTTGAGAGTGTGCACAGTGTTTAATTTGTGGACAGTCAGTAGAAATTTTTTTTCTTATTAGTTTGAAAAAATATTTAATAATGGAAATTAATTCGATCATTCAAGATGATAATGTAAGTGAAAAAATGTATCTGTTTATATTCGAATTATGTAGTTGAATATACATGTTTGATTGTTTATGGTGGACTTCTTGTTTTTATGTTTTTAAAGCTCTAGTCCTTATCTGGCGTGGCATTAACAGTGGTGGAAAGAAAATAAAGCTCAATATCCTTCCTTATTTAAGTTAAGCTCTGAAATTTTTTCAACACCAGCATCCTCAGCGTCTTCCGAAAGAGTGTTTTCGCAAACAAGAAACCTAATCTGCGAAAAAAGAAGCTCCATTGCTGGAAACGCCGACATGGTGAACCAAATAATGTTTTTAGACATGAATGTTGAAAAATAAATAAATAATGCAAGCAAGTTTAATTTCCAATCATTTTCAATACTTGCTTAATCACCCCAAAAAAAAAATTAGGTTTATAATAGTGTGCACAGTGTTAACAGTGTCAGCTTGAACATGTTGACAATGATTCTATGATTCTATGAATCGGAATCACACTAGATTTTTATTTGAGTCATGATTTTGAATGACTTGTAAGTCAAAGTGATTTTACAGACAGTGTGAATATTGATAGTGTTGTGTGATTCACATGATTCGTTTGAGAGAAATGTGATAATTTTGTATTTAGTGTGCACTCATGCAGGGCTCTAATTCAAAGCATATTGTGATAGTTTGAATACACTCACGCACACACATTCACATTCACATATACATACATATGTATGACGTCTTGAGCATGCTCACAAAATGTGGAAATGGAATTGTGGCACAAGCTCAAGTTGTTTTGTGTGTGTGTGTGTGTGTCTATGGATATTTAGATACAAGTGGCCCGGTTTATATGCAGCAAGCAATCAACGACCAACAAGAAAGACACCCAAAGCACCACCCACGAATCGTCACTGCACTCAGAAAAAAAACTCAACATTTTTGTACGCAAACAGAGAATATTCAAATTCAAGCACAAAACGATCTCCAAAAGCTAAATGAGACCGGAATTTCTCCCACTAAAGAAACTTGAAAGGAACTTTTTGGGATCTATTCTCGTTTTATTTAATTTTAATTATTCTCGTTTTAATCTTGCTTAATAAACTACACTAGTCGGCATATTTATTTTGACAACATTTAAAGAGAAATCTACGCATAATTAGAATCTACTTCATGTACATTTTGACATCAATGGAAAGGTCGTTTGAATTCCGTTTGAATGACACGAAACTTTCCTTAACCCATTGAGTACCCTTTGAAAATTTTAAATTTATGTAAAAGTCACTTTTCAAAACTTTTTTCCACGATTTTTTACAAAAAATATTTTGATGCAAAAAAATTCTTGGAACAATTCTAAGAGTAACTGCAAAAGAAAATTTTCAAAAATATTTTTGGTAGTATTTTTTAGAATTATGGGTAGATTTCTCTTTAAATGTTGTCAAAATAAATATGCCGTCTAGTGTAGTTTAATTTAAAAAAAAAATCTAGTGTAGTTTAATTTTAAAAAAATTGTTACAAGAAACGAAATTTTTTATCATGGCAACTTTGTGCGATTGGAACCAGTTGAGAATTATAAAGCGCATGCGTGAAAAAACTTAACATAATTTTAAAAATGCAGCACACAAAACGGTAAAAATTCAAGCACAAACATTAGTTTGGGTCAATTTAAAAATTTCTCGACCAAGCCGTTGTCAAAATCTACGTAATCTGTGACAAATTCGATTTCTAAAAAATGAGTCTCAAATCAAAATTTATCTTGTCATTGGTAACTAGAAACCTTTTGTATTTTGATTTTTAATTATAAAAATTACAAAATAAAAGTTGAAAATAATTGAAAATATAAAGATTTGAAATAAAAATTTATCCTATTCCTCGATAGTCCGTCTTAAAAATAACGTATGCGAAATTTTCTTAATGTTTCTGTAATTTTTTTTTTGGCGTTTGATTTGTTTCCGACTCGATAAGTCTTATTTGCGATTCCTAAATTTGAGGATGGCATGTATTTTTCTGAGTGTAGTCTCCTCCTATCAAAAGCATGCCCATCCCAAGCCAATCTACTCCACTCAGAATCGCAATCGCAGCATGCGTGAAGGTCAATTTATCGTCTAATGACGGCGAACAATGACAGGACAGGACTGTTGAGGCGGCTATTGAGTGGCAACCTCGTTTCATGCCACATGCCACATGCCCCTCATTTGTGGCAATATCTGTTGATGTTGTTGTCGTTGTTGTGGCAGCTTCTCGAAGAATCGAGATGCCAATTGAGAGATTGCGACTCTCTCAATTCAAACTTGTGGTTTCTTCATCCATAATGTATTAGCATAAGTTATTATTCCACTTAATCGCAACAAGATCGGACAAATAGAACGGTAGTAATGTCTGATTTAAGTCTTTAACTACTGCAAGTGCCTCAAAGTATGCAATAAAAAATATTTTATATTTGTTTGAATAGGTAATGGATATCCTTTGGTTGGGAACACTTGACTATAGTCTTCCCCTTTTTGTCACTCGAATATTTTGTGGCTTAAATTGAAAAATTCATTATGTTTGAATAGCAAAAAAAACTAGGTTTGAATAAGCGGACTGTTTGATAAATCAAGATTCAGTTCGAGTTTGTGAGGATACCTGCATTTATATTTAATTCAATTGGATAAACTGTTTGAATAAAAATCAAGGCAAATATAAAAGTATTCATGAGTACATTAATTTGTTCTATGAGTGTACTCATGAGTGTATACTCACAGATTTATAATCTCAAAATTATTTTGTTTATAAGTTAATAGCTGACGTATATAAGCGTATTCATAACTGCATTAATTTCTCATTTGAATGTATTTATGAGTATATTCATTTCGCAAAAATGTTTGCAATAAACTAAAATTTCATGTATTCATGAGTACATAAATTTCAAATATTTGTTGGTATGCCAAGTTAATTGGAGTATTCATGAGTGTATTCAATTATCATGTGAATCTATTTGTGAGTACACTTAATAAAAAACTGTGCTAGTGAGGCACGTTAATGAAAATGTTACTCATTGGTATGAATCAATTTATTTTGATGTATTCGTATTTTATGTGAATGCATTTGTCATTTTTTAATTTATTTGTTTTGATATTTCAATAAAAATAGCTGGCTAGCATTCAATTGAGTGCATTCACAATATTCATTTGCATACATTCATTCATTCATGCCACGAATAGCTCAAATTAAGTTTAAATTCACTGTTCAAGCTAAATATGTAATACAAAAGTATGCGAGCATCAGTGAATACACCCACACTCACTTGATTCATTAGACTTGTATTCGTATTCAAACACATGCTTAAACAACTGCATTGCGTCGAAAGTAAATCAACATTCAACGGACCTTCACTTAAGCATCAACTCTGAGTGTGAGTGTGAGTGTGTATGAGTGTGTGTGAGTGTGTGTATGAGTACTCGTTTCGGGTCAGGCAGACATAGCCATAACCATAGCCATAACCAAGTTAGCAACATCCTCGTTCCGGTTATACAAATGCGTTAAAGCATCAGTTGCTATGGAATTTGACTTTCACCCTTTTGGCTTGTTTCTTGTTGGTTTTAGCTTAATTTTTTATTTTTTTTTTTGGCTTTTTTTTAAGCTTGACCAGCACCTGGACCAGGAACCAGCAGCCAGAAGCCAAAAGTCCTGGTCTGGCTAAAAACAAATACAGTAAACTGACAGAACAAACAGTGAGAAATGTCGAAAGGGAAAGAAAGAGAGAGAGAGAGAGAGAAGAGGGGAAAAGTGAAAAATAGAAAAAGAAAACTTATTGCTTGGCAAAGCGTGAAATGTTTACGAGCGAGTGACGATGGCGACTCAAGAGGCGAAAAACTCGTAAAAAGATTTCTGTCTGTATTACTGTGTGTATAAGTGTGTGTGTGTGTGTCTGTATGAGTGTGTGTGTGTGTTTGTGTGTGTGTATGTTGTTTTAGCACAAATATTATCCTCTTTACTAGCCACCTCTCACTTGTGTCCCTTCCATCTTCCATCCTTTTCCAACTCCACTTCTTACTTGACTACTGTGCGCAATTGTAAAGAAAATGTTATTAAGGATTTTCTATTATATAACAAAAAGGCGCACTAAAGACACACACACACACACACACACACACACACACACATACACACACACACATACACACACACACACACACACACACACACATACACATACACAAGAAAGTACAGACAGGCATTAAGTCAGTGGTGTCCAAACTCACACAATCGAACATTGCGCTTCTGAAGTCAACGAGACGTTTTACTGCTTTACACTGAAAAAATTAAATGAATACAGATGCCAACTGTCGCATCGTTGCAGTTGGCGAAGTAAAGAGAGCAGAGAATCAGTTGCAGTTGCAGTGCATTATAAAAGTCTAGCGCTCTCTCATTGAACGCAGCTCAGCGACTGAGAGCAGAGAGCAACAGCCGATCAGATGCTTCGTGAGCGAACAAAAAGCCGAAGGGGACATCGTAAGAGAGCAAGCCGCCGAGCGTGCTATTTATAGAACACGCGTATTCTGTCTCTCCCTCTGTGCGTTTATCGGCTGCGACGCCGGCAGAATTATGAGCTTCTTTGGCATTTGGACTGCCCTGGGTCCCGATGACGATTATTTGGGCCAAAAAATAGCTTTAATTCTGACTAATTTATAGGGATAGAGACGAATCGCAAAATCGTCGTCCCAAGCATGAAAATTATATTTAAAGGACGTTTCGTCCTTTGGTTCTGTGGAATTTAAAAAGTCATGGTCCTAACAAGAGTATTGACTCCAAGTTTGTCAGGCTCGGATCATAAACACCCAAGATATAAAATTTCAAAAAAGAAATGAATTTTTCAACTCAAAAAGCGTGAGCCAGGAATTCATTTTAAAACTATGGTTTCTTAATGAAAACATCTTAGATATCACCATAGATTACGAAAATAGGTTACCATTTTTTGTAAAAAAATTGGTGCATCTAATGTATATACTTTCCAATGTATTAAAATCTTTTAAAATTGCAAATTGATTGAAAATAATTTGGTTTGGTTCAAGTGTATACTGATATATTTTGGCTATATCTTAATGGAAAATTATATACATATATATATATGTATATGTACACTGTACAGATTACTCTTGACATCATCATCATTATGTTTGGTTTTTTTTTTTTTTTTTGGCCAAGATTTTTTAACTTTTTGGGTTTCGCTTTCCTTGCTGACAAGTCGATGACGTCTTTTACCCATGTCTAAAATTGTGTGTGTGTGTGCTATACAGCTATGGAAAAAATAATAGAAACGACTGGGATGTTCACATTTGAAACTAAATATTTTGTTTCTGGAGCAAATTTTATACATGAAAACCAGTGTAATTGGTTTCAGGACAACAATGCTCTATTTTCGATTTCTTTTTGGGCTTCTTCGTAAGAATTTTTAGCTGTGTATATTGTTTTGTAGAAAGACCACGTTTTTGTCTTAGAAAAATAATAGAAACGCACTAATATTTTGATATTAGGAGCGACGTTTCTATTATTTTTCCAGGTCTAAAAAATTATAAAATTTATTTCTGCCATATTAAGTTTTTTTTTAAATTGATATATTCTTATTCTTTGATACATTACTGGATAGGCTTTATTTAAAAATGTTCATTGAACCAAATTTAAAAAAATACGAAAAAAATATGCCGTTTCTATTATTTTTTCCATGACTGTTTATGTACATATACATATTTATGCTCAAGGTTCAGGCTACAAACATAAGTTAACTGAACCCAAAATGAGCGACCAACAAAGCAGCGCCATTTGCACTGAATGAATGAATATGAACGAGTGTGTGTGTGAATAAAATGAATGTGTGGGTGAGTGAGTGTGTGAAGTGAGTGAATGAATAAATGACTGACTGGTTGACTGAACGCAGCCAGTGTATATTTATTATAAATATAGCGACAAGATCGCAACTGCAGCGGACGAAAAACAACAACAACAATGAGAATAAGGATGAGAAAGAGGCTGAGAATGAGAATGAGAGGATGGTAAAACTGAGAATGACAGCCTGAGGATGAGGATGGAACTGAGGATGGATGAATGACGCTTGAATGCACTTTTCTTTGCATCTTTTCGCGTGCATCTAGAAGGAAATGTTGCGCTTGAATAACAGTAGTCTTAGTGTGTGTGTGTGTGTGTGTGTGTGTGTGTGTGTGTGTGTGTGTGTGTGTGTGTGTGTGTAAAGGATGTACACTCTACAAAATGCAAATTTAAAATGTTTCTCAAAAAAGTCAACATTTTCAATGCTCTTTATTTATTTATAATTATTTTTTAATGTTTTGTTAACATTTTTGCAAAATTCTTAAATTCAAAGGTGTTAACTTTTCAAAACATTTTTTTAAAATTGTCTAAAATTTTAAAATGGTTTTTTTTTGTAATTTTCGAAATTTGTTATTTTTTTAAATTTCAAGTTCACACATTTTTTTTCAAGTTCTCTAAATTTGTACACACATTTTTTTTTTTATAACAGTCATGTGTAAGTAAAATTTGGTATCTTTTTAATACGTTCGATATAAATGAGTGATTTAAACCAATTTGCACGATATCTATAAATTTTAAAAATTTATTTAAAGTAAAAATAATTCAATAAACGTATTAAATTGGTTGGCCATGCCAGGAATCGAACCCACGACCCCACGACAACTAACGAACCGATTTAGTAACTCCTACAAAATAAAGTTTACATGCATTCAGATAGACAATGTAAATAAACCAAATATGTTAAATAAGTACAAAAGTTCCGACCGACATGTGAAATCGGATTTCTTAATGCTGATCAAGAATATACTAAATGCTTTATGGGATCTGCCCCGTTGCATACTTTTAACAAACCTAATATACCCGCTCAGGGTATACAATACAAATATAAAGTTTTCAGTTTTCAGCTCTTTCCACGGTGTATTTTATATGGTATCTCTATCGCTCTTGGCGGCAGCTCGAAGTTTGTTATAGCCATGTTTACGTTTTGTAATGCAGCTCTTGCCGTTGCAGCTGGCTTTGACTTGAACAATGTCAGCTATTTGGCTGCTTTTGTGGCGCCTCGTCTCAGTTGCACGCCCCAAACTATGCAACAAAATGAATGCCAGAAAAGGCAGGAAAGGCAGAAACGGCGTTCAAAGGCAAAATGGAGGAACTGGAGCAGCAAGAAGTGCACGGAGAGAAAATGACTGTACTAAAATTATGTTTGAAATTGTACTAAAAATCATGAATCGGAACGATTATAAGTTTTAGAGGAAAATTGTGATAAGAAAGTTATTAGCTGATTGTACTGTAATTTTTAAATTTAAATATAAATGACCGGTAATCAAAAATTCAAATTTTAAGTTAAGTCAAAACCATAACTTAATTCGATCTGATATCAACTGATTTAAAATGTGAGATTTTGTATCCGAAGTACATGACATTTTGGCTCACTGTATGCAGTTCCTGAGTGGTGGTTCGAGCGCGTAGGGGGGCGGGACGGGGTGGCCCGGTAATGAATCGCATTGAGGTTGTGCAATTGGATGTAAGTGATTTACGTGCACGCATTACGCATACGCCGTTATCCGCTGTTCGCGCTGTACAAGACCTTAACTCAGTGGTGTTCAAAATGCCCAAAGCAGGGGTGTCCATCGCCTATGCAAACGACGCACATTGGTTTTTGTTGTGCACATAGGATATGGGTAGTGTGTGAGAATACACATTGGTAAGCTTCTGGCGCACATTGGCAAATTACACAAACAATTTTGCACATTACGTTTTCGGTCGTCTTTCGTTGCTGGCAAAACAAGAACAAATTTTGTATTGTTGCATTCCGTCCACTTTCCACAAAAACAATTGTATTGTGTCTTTTTGCTTTTGCTAATCCGAATGTATTTTGTTGTTGTCTTGTCATTTTGTGTACACCGAAAAAGAAAAACTTCACTTCGTTGTGAAACGTGTTATGCGTGTGACTTTTTGAAGAAACAAGTTTCTATTTTTTTTTCTGTGTACACATTGAAATACAAAAAATGTTTGTTACATGTATGCGTGAGATTTCTTATATTTGTAATGGTGCGTGCACATCCATTAGATCGTTTTGGGCATCCCTGGCCTAAAGCCTATCGCAAGATGAATTTATAAGTAGCTGATATATTCGCACTTTTTCGGGGCGACGACAGAGATAGATATATTTTAAACTTGTTCTTTTTGGATTTTCTTTACTCTCCACTCTTGTGAGCTGTCGCCCTGAAAAAGAGGGCACGCCAAACAAATACATCGCCTACTTATAAATTCATCTTGGCCTATTCCAGCTCATAATTCTGCCAGTGTCGCAGTTGAGAAAGAGAGAAAACGTGTGTTCTATAAATAGCACGCTCAGCGGCTTGTGCTTTCACGAAGCATTTGATCGTCTGTTGCTCTCTGCTCTCAGTCGCTGAGCTGCGACTCTCTTTACTTGTTCTCTTTACTTCGCCAACTTCAAGAATGCGACTGTTTGAATATGCTCTCATTTAATTTTTTCAGTGTAAAGTAGGAAAACATTTCGCTGCTTTGTTTAATTGTGTGTGTTTGGACACCGCTGCTTTAATTGATTATTTATCTTGCGGCAGCTTTCTTGCAACTTGCAACTTGCAACTGCTGCTGCTGCCACACAATTTGGTCGCTTGTGCCGTGTGATTGAAAACAAAAACCGCAAGTCTCTGTAACGTAGTCCTTGCTCATTCTCTCTCACTTTGCTGTAGCTTCCTGCTCTTTTAAATTGCTTTCGAGTGTTGTTTGTTTGCTCTGCTTGGTGCTTGGAGATTTACTGCCTTGTTGGGTTTTTCCCATTTAATTTCTTTTCACATTAGACACGCACCCGTGTATGCGTCTATCTCTATCGTTATCTCTTTCTCTCTCTGTCTTATTGTCTTGACAAAAGGCAAATCGAAATCCGTCCACAACAAGCTGTAACCGCAGCCCGAGTGACATTTTAAATGCTTCTTAATGGTCATTCGGCAAAGCTCATTATTATTATACGGCTTTCAGTACGTGGTTTTCATGGTTCAGGTTTAGGTCAGAGCAGAAAGCTGTCTGTCTGCTTAATGCCTGATTTATATGATGACATTGGCGCCCATTTGCCCATTTTATGGCCCACAAACTTGTCTAACCGTCTCTACACGTTTCGAGTGGTATTTGATCAATAGCCTCCCATTTCCCATTTTCCATTTTCCATCCCAGTTCTTAGTTCTCAGTGCCAATCAGCCTGTGGTTACAGCTTCCAGTGTGTTGTGCCCACTTGCAATTAAATCGAGCATTACAAATTACGAGTTATGAGCTTAAAGAAATCAAACATAAAATATTACAACATCTATATTAACTGCATGAATGAACATTCCATTATGGTTAAAAGTCCGATATTTTGGCATTAATTCAAATTTTGTTTTGTTCAGTAGCTTAAAATTTTTTTATTTCCCTAAAGGAAAAACTCCATTTTTTAAAACAAAATATATAATATAACTAAAATATATAAATTAAAATATATAAATTAAATAAGATAAGGCAACAAATTTAAGCAGGCTCCGAATAATTACAAAAATAGTTTAAAAATATTGTTTCTTCACAACTAACACTTTAAAAAATTAAAATTTTTAAACAGCCTATATTTTTTTTAATATGATTAATTGCAATAATTGTGTATTAATTAAAAAAAAAGACTTGTTGCTTATTAAGTTTCGAATTTTATTTAGGCTTTCAATTGTAAATATTGAAAATGAAATTGGTTTTTAAATTTAAATTTAAAGTTTTTTTTGTTATTTACTGAATTAAGCAGTGTTTGAAATAAGAATTTGCATCTTTGCCAGAGTTTATTTGGAATGTTTGTTGAAACATTTAAGAATGTCGCACAAAGCAGAATTGAATTAGCAACTGCTGGCTCTCTCCTGAGAGCAAGTGCCAGGGAGAACAAGAGAGAGAGAAAGATAGTGTAGGAGTGTGCTCAAATAATAAATGGAGTTTTTTCTTTACTAACTATGCCAGCAACGTTCTCCCATTTCCCATGTGGTCACACTGGCTGTCATCTCTCTCCCATGAGAGAAAAATTGGAGAGCGTAACATGCATTGCATGTATTTAATATTTAGTTATGTATGTGTGTCACGCATTCGGCAATTGCGTGGGGAGCGCACAATTTAAATAAAAATTAAATTGCTATTTAAGACGAAAAGAAAGAAGTAAAAGTATTAGTTTTTCAGATATTATGTTTTCTTTACTATTCTACTATTAATAGCTTTAATCCTTGTAAATCTTTACAAGATCGGCCAAATAGAAGGATATTAATGGCTGTTTTAAGTTTTCAAGCAATGCCTAAAAGTATGCATTAAAAAATATTTTATATTTTTATACCCGTTACTTATAAAAATAATATCCGAATTGTATATTTCACTGTAATTGTTATTATGTAATTGTAGTCACTATTTTTTGTCTCTGATGTAAAACTAGCTTAAGCTGCCATATGGTAGCAGTATAATAGTTAAAATGTTACAATTATAAAAAATTTAATAAAAATTACTTAAAAAAAAAAAAAGTTACTTATAAAAATAAGTAAAAGGGGATATTGTATTCGTTGCAATGTATGTAACAGGGAGATGGAAGCATCTCCGACCGTATAAAGTATAAATATTCTTGATCAGCATCAACAGCCGAGTCGATATAGCCATGTCCATCTGTCCGTCTGTCTGTCTGTCCGTCTGTCTGTCCGTCTGTCTCTCCGTCTGTCCGTCCGTGTGAGCGCCTAGATCTCAGAGACTATAAGAGCTAGAGCAACCAAATTTGGCACACAGATTTCTATAAACCCCATGCAGGTCAAGTTTGTTTCAAATTTTTTCCACGCCTTTTTCCGCCTCTGTAAATCGCAAAAAACCACCACACGCACAGTTTTCAAGATATTATAATTTTTTTTACTAATTATCGTTAACTACTATTATTACCTATCATCCTACTAAATCGTAACAAGAGCGGATAAACAGAAAGGTGGTAATGGCTAATTAAAGTTATTAAAAAATATAAGTGCCTAAAAGCATGTAATAAAAAATATTAAAAAATTCATTAAAATAAGTAACGGGTATCCTAGAGTCGAGCGCTCGACTATAGCCTTTCCCACTTGTTTTTTTTATAGATAACTGGTATGCTATATTCGGAAATTCGTCTATGGCCTTTTCCGCTTGTTTTTCTTGTATAATAATTGAAGTTGGCCTCAAGTTTAATAACTTTAAACAGTGAACTTGGTTAATACCTGGATTATCAGCATGAATCTATCTACCATTCTTACCTTCTTTCTTCTTGTTTACTTCTTCCACTTGACTGTCTTTGCTTTGTGCTACCAACTGTCCACAGTCTTAACAGCTTTTGCTATCTGGCCAGAGACAGGCAGACACTCTGTTGTTCTTCTTGCTTGGCCATCTCGCATTTATCACTACTTAGTGGAAGCGGTTAATGAGTCCGTTGTTACCTTGCCTGCCAACAGCTGTTCAGCATTTTCCAACGAGTTGTTGTCGTTGCCTGTTTTAAATTAACTACAACTTAAAAAAAAAACAAGAAAAGGGGCAAAAATGCAAAAGTGAAGTGAAAAAGTATGAATACGAAAGGCGTCAGGCGCACAAAGTAAATAATTAAAAAAGTTACACAAATTACCAAAGGGATTCTGTTTTGTTCCGTGTCGACGCCTACGTCGTGCCACGCCCACTCGAGAGTCAGCTTTAAACAGTGGTGTCCAAAATGCCAAAAGAACAGAAGCTCATCATTCTGCCAGCGCACTATGGTAAAAAAACCCCATATTTTGAGATAAACTCTAAATAGAAAGATAGAGACTTGAAATTTGGCATGAACTTTAATTAGATTGATTATGAACTTTTTTTTTTAATTTGCGAAAAAGTGAAAAAGAATTTATCAGGGGTGACACAGAAATCGCAAGCGAAATAGAATTTCGCAGAAAGCAATTCCGCACGGGAAAATCCGAGGTGCCACAGAACTTCGAGAGATTTAATTTTTTTTAGCATTTTCACCAACCTTTCCGAACTACGCTGCTAAGGGTTGACACCTTTTCAGAATAAATTACCCAAAGGTTTGATTAGCAACTTTTTCAAGTTTATCATTGCAGAGCATTAAACTTTTAATTTTTTCCTTTTTTAATTAATAAAATTTAATTTATTTGTGTAATAATTGATTTTGTTTAGCCGAAAAAAATTTAAAAAGTAATTGGCGCTACAAAATAAAAGTTACTCGACAGCTCTAGCAATTGTCTGCCATTAGTCTGGCAACTCTTCGTGAAAAATGTTTTCACAAATTGCACAATAAGCTTAAGGTTTTTTTCGATAAAACTTGGTTTACCTCAAAAGAGCTATTTTTTTTACTGATTAATTTAAAGAAAACTGAAGTGGTTTCATATATATTTTTTAAACATCTTACTGACTAAAAAATGTGGCATCGCTGACCCTGACTTCGAAAATCTAAATCGGACTTGGTGGCAGCATCGGACGAAAACAGACTTAGCGCTAGTTCTTTCAGCACAAAATTATTCTGCGAATTGACCTGTGGCACCGCGAAATGAAATTGGTGTGAAATTCAAGCGAAAGCGATTTCTGTGGCATCCCTGAATATACCTTTTTTCTTTCAGTGTAAAGCAGTAAAACGTTTCGTTGCCTTTGTGTTTCTGTGCACAACATTATGTTGAGTCCTGTAATTAAATGATGTTTATTAAATGCTCTCGCTGTCATTCATTCATCTATTGTTGTAACTCTCAGTTGTTTTCTGTTGCTGTCAGCTGTTGTTGTTGTCAGTTAGACAAACAACGCTCAAGTTGTCGACGTCATCAGCAGAGCAATTGTTGTTGTTGTTGTTGTTTTTGTTGGCGTTGCGCTTTTCGCGTTGTTGGCCACTTGAAAGTTGAAATGTTAAACCGCAGAGCGAAAAACAAAATACCGCAAAAATGAGTGTGTGTGTGTTGTGTTGAAGTGAATGTGACTGATTGTCGGATGCCCTGTAAATTTGTCGAGTTAACCACAAGTTCAAAATATTACGCATACGACAAGTTATGTAAATTTTCGTACAATTCTTTTCATGTTTCAGTTATATTCTTAAATTAATTCACCTTTACTTGTGCATTTTCATTACTTGCTAAGATAATTCAAGTAAAAGCTTAAAGCTTATTAATACACAAAAGTAACTCAACGATACCCTGTAACTATTAAGAGACTCTTAAAAGTCTCGCTCATATTGATCTTAAAAAATCAAGTATACGCTATGAGTTTCAATTTTATTTAAAAAATGATTTATATTATTGCCTGCATTAAGTTATCGATAGCTTCATATATACACATTTATATCCAAATCACAAGTCAGTATTATAATCTATACATTTTTAGATTAAATAATAAATTTTAAAATTGTTAATTGTTAGCCCATTTGTTTGAAATATTAAATAAATTAAGTATTCGCTTCGTTGTCCAACATACATTAGTTATCGCACTAAATTATCGATTTATCGTCAAGTTTACAACTAAACTGTGGATAATGCACAAAACTTTGAATGTTGAATGTTTCTTTATAATTTTTTTTTTTTTTTTTTGAGATTTAACAGTGTTGGTTAATGACGGGAAAAAACTGAAAAAAAAAGCTGAAAAGCAAAAGAAAAGCGAAAGGACATGAAATCAGAGCGCCAAAAAGACAGACACACACACACAACACGTAGAGAAAACCACAAAAATGCCGCCAATGAATTTGGCCTGTTAATGTTGTTGTTGCTGTTGTTGCTGTTGTTGTTGTCAAAGGCTTGCCCAAAAATTACATTAACAACAACCAAAGGGGGGAACGGTACAGGCAGAGGTTTGACTTTCCGTTGAAATTTTAAGAGGGTTGCAGTTGAATTTTTTTTTGGGGGTTCATTGCCTAAAGGGGGCAACACTGGCAACACATCCGATATCCGCTTGCCCTTGGGGCGCTTCGTGCTCTCGCTTCCTTTCTTCCTTCCGTTGACACACACCTTATTCCCCCTCTCGCTCTCTTTCTCTCTACCTCCCTCTCTCTAAACAAAATAAGCAAAAAAAAAAAAAAAACATGCAACAACCCAGACAAAACCCTGTCAGTTTATCTAACACGCACTTTCCGACTTCCCCGTCTCTAATATGGAGTAACATTCACTCGCTTTTTTGTTTGCGAGCCAAAACAATGCGAAACAATGCGAAAGACGGCTGACAAACGATGGATAGGGTTGCCATGTAGATCGTGGGATGCAAAAAAAAAAAACAAACAAAAATAAAACAAGAGGACAGAGTATACTCGACTGTTGAATACCCAGTTCGCAGCCCTACAAAATGCTGCACTATATTTTCGACTTACTTTTCCTAAGGCAGGAATATGATAAAATTTTCCGATTTAGACTACATTTAAGCCTTTAACCCATTTCAGGCTAATGGGTATTTAAATACCCAAAAAAGTGTTGACACTTAAAAAATTCTAGCACGGGGAATGTGAGAGATATCGGGGAAAAATTTATTTCATAGTAAAGAGAAATAACAAATATATAAGTATAAAAATTTAACAGTTTAGTTATCCTCGGTATACCTGTAGTTTTTTACAGGTGAATAACTAGGTTTTTTTTCCATAGCAAATGTTGACGAAAAAAGCTGAAAAATGTATGGAAATCGGAAAAATAAAATTTGAAGATAAAATTTTTTTTTGTTTCTTTGAACTTCTATGGTCTTCTAGGCATACGTCTCAAAATTTCGTCAAAATCGTACCAGCCAATCTATAAGTAGGCAGCTATTAATGGGTTAAAGTTAGTTCTTGCCAAATTTTGAACCTTCTTCATGTAAAGTTTGGTATCAATGGAAAGGTCTTTTGAATTCCTTTCGAATGATTCCTTTTTTTTTATTTAAATATTTATATATTTATATATATTTAAATTGTAGCTGCAAAAAAAAAATGTTCAAATATCTTTGAGATTAGATGAGTCATCTCTAGCTGTCTCTAAGGCGGACAGACAGACAGACTTGGCGATAAAGACTTGGCTGTTGATACATAACACACATTTCACAACCGAAAATACCCTTTCTTTGGGCACAGGGTATTAGAGAAGGAAAAAAAGGCTACCCGAAAATACGTAAATTAAAAAAACATGCCGCCAATCATGTGCGTGTGTGTACGAATGTGGGAAAAGAAAAATCTACTGAGAAGGCAAAAATATTCAAGCCAAATTTGGAATACACTCACTTGACTTATGCACTGTTAGCAGATGTTAAAGGAAATGTTAACAGAAATGTTAACAAGAATGTTAACGAGAATGTTAACGAGAATGTTAACAAGAATGTGAACTTGAATGTTGACGGGAAAGTTAACAGGAATGTTAGCAAAAATGTTAGCGGAAATGTTACTAGGAATGTTAAAGATGTTAACATAAGATGTATCCGCAGTATTTTTAAGTAAAAAACAGTCCATTAGCTTTTTTAAAGCTACAGTTAAAGGTGGAAAAGAATAAATAACGACAAGTATTTTTATTTCAAAATCACCTCAGTTTTTGTTGCAAAACTTTCCTGCATTCCTCAAGGTAATATTGTAAAAAAAATACTTGACTAATAAATAGTGATGAATGTGATAATATATTTAATTAAACAAAAGTTTTGATAATTTCGCTTTTTACTTTTTTTTTTTTAATCGAAGTAAATCATTAGCATTACAGAGTATGTATATAGTCGAGTCTTAGACTGCAGCTTCTCATGCTTTTATGTGGTCTTTGTTATATCACAATTTTTCTTTGCTTTTTTCGTCTTTTACCCTTTCTGCTGGTCCCCTTTGCTTTGACAGACGCCTCTCTAAACAACCGCAGCGAATACACACAAAAGAAGTAGAGAAAAAGGAATGGCTTTTTCTGTATGTGTGTGTTGGAAATTGAAAAGCAGACTGTGGGCGTGTGTTTGTATGTGTGTGTGTGTGTGTGTGTGTGTGTGTGGACGATTGCGTGCACAGGAAAATTCGTTTAGGCCAGTGGCGTCCAAACTCACACAATCACACATGATAATGGCGAAATTAACGAAACGTTTTACTGCTTTACACTGAAAAAAAAAACCCTAGAGTAGTAGGGTAGTAGGGTTTTATTGATTTACTCCAGTGTTTTTGGTTCCGCACAACAATCCCAAATGGTCAATGGGGCTGACAGATGAATTTGTGCCAATGTATATAAAAATGGACGCCTCTTGTTTGCAGATTTTCACAGGAATAGATGCTACTAAAAAAGGGGGTTTTTAGCCATTTTCAAAATATCATAAAAAAAACTAGCGAAGGGATTTTTGATTTTTTTTTTTAGTCACTCTTAGAAATATTTGTTTTTTTGAGACCGAGGAAAAAAGTTGATAAATAGACTTTTACAAAAATTCAAAATTTTCCATGGGCACTCAATGGGTTAAAGAAATTTTTGTAAATTAATAGAAGATTAAGTTAAAAAATCTGTACAATATATTTTTAATATACAAAAATTAGACAAAATTAGGGGGCATGAAGACTTTAGTATATTTGTTAGGCATATTCACCTTGCACTCGTGATCGATTCTTAAACGTTGAAACACCTCGTTAGTGATGGTATAAAACTCGATTCACTTGATTTCATAGTTAAAAATGATCAAATTTAATGCATTTTTGGCTTATCGATGTTTTTTTTTTTGCAATTCAAATGGGAAAAATACTACAAAGTATTTAAGTGTGATAAAGCATAAAATTACATGAAGTTACCAGGTGTTTTTAAAATGCCAAAATTACGTAAAATTTCGCTTCGAAAATAATTCCCGATAGCCGCTCGGTTGCAACCCACTAGATCTAGCGGGAAAATAGCTAAATTGCCGGCAGAATTGTGAGCGTCGACACCACTGGTTAGGAAAATAGGGCGCATTTTTGAAATTCATAATCTAGCCGTCGTTACGTGGGTTATGACAATGCTTTGTGTTGCTGAAACACACACCCACACACACACGCACACACCCCCACACACACATACACACACATACTTAGTATGTGTTAATATGAAGTTGACTCCTTGCGCCTATTTAATTGGCCTGTCTGACTGTGCACACAACTTAACGCCAAAACAACCAACTAAAATGAAATGAAACCCAAACCAAACAAAACGCAATCAACTTCATGCTCATGAATTAATGACGCGCACACAGTTCAACTCAACTCAACTCAACTCAATTCAATTCAAGTCAACGTTGCGTATACGTAATGTGGTTAAAGTAAAGTAAAAGTTGATGTTAAAAGTCATAGTAGAAAAGAATAAAAAGATCTCTTGGCTGGCAAGTTGTTGTTTTGTACCTGTTTAGCTTCTTGTGCTACTACGAACAATACTTGAACGAGAAAGTGCCTTTACCTAATGGCTACATCAGTTGTTAACTTGATTTACTACGGACAGAGAACAACAACAATAAGAAAACAGACAGACTCTATTTGTTCTCCCTTTTCTTCATCTTTTGCCCATTTTAATTTCTTTGATATTAGTGGAAAGCTCAAAAGAAAATTGATTAGCTTATTGATATTGCTTTCCTAATGCTTTTAAGGGTCTTAAATGCTTAGAAATACGAGTTTGCTAGAAATCGTCTCTACAAAAGTTTAATAAACTATCGCCAATAACTTTCAATTTTATCTAAAGGCTATTTTATTACCATACAATTTCCATAAGAAGTTGCTCAGTAAATGAATTGATAAGTTTACTCTTTTGTTGAAGTAAAGAGACCAGAAAATGCGGAAAAAGCCAAATATGTTGAAAAAATGAAGAGTAACGGCGATAAAAGTCCAACTTTGCAGAGAATAAAGTCAAGTTTGACAAAGAAAAAGCTATATTTGACGAGAATTGGACAAATTATGCAAGAAAAAAGAGCTAGACTTGCCGAAAAAAATGGTTTTGTTAAATAAAAGGAAGGTTTAAAAGGTTTGATGAGGGGAAAAGCTAAATATGACGAGAAAAGGACAGATTCGGCTAAATATTAAGCTAGACTTGCCGAAAAGATTGGATTTGTTAAATAAAAGCAAAATTTGAAAGGAGAAATTACAGATAGGGCAACAAAAAAGGAAGACTGGACGATAAAGTCCATCTATGAGTTGTGGATACCTTAAGAAAAACAAAGATTTTGTGTAATTTGTAATAATAATAATTTAATATTCATTTCATATTTTTTTGGCAGATGTATTGTTGTCCGAATTTTACTAATCCTGGAATGTTTTAGTAATGTTGTGTGAAAAATGTTAGCCTTCCGGTTCTTTCCGTTGTGTTTACACTTAGATCAGTCAGTCATCAGTCGGTATTTATATAAATGATTGTGAATAAATTATAACAAACAAAACTCTTGCCATCAGAATTGTATTAATAATCGATTAAAGGATTATATGAAGGTATTTTTAAGTAGTCTGACAAATTGATTTTGATTAACGATTAACAAGTTTACAGTCTATGCAATGCAATCATGATTTGAATTCGATTCGATATGGAAGTGCATTACGAGTACGAGTACTCGTTCTTTTATTTCATTACTTTTCTCGATTTCGATATGGAGCTGGATAGTGTGCAGGATGTTATCAGGTTTTCATTGAAAATTCCAACGACTGTTGCATTTCTTACTTCTAATTGGCTAATGATTGCATTCAATATTCATTCACAAATTACAAAAAAAAAGTATGGAAAAGAGCTGTCAATAAATAATATTTACTTTTCCAAAATCTATTTTGTATACTTGCCAATTTGTCTATACTAAAACTTTGTTTAAACTGTTCGAATAATTTAATTTTAATTAAAGCTTAAACTTGATTTTCAAATATCATCTTTGTAATGTATTCATAGCTTTGTATGTAAACTCATCTGTATTCATAGCTTCTGTATTCGGTATTCAGAGCTGAATAGCTGTTTAAGGTATTAAGTTTCATTTTGAGGCATTTCGTGAATTTCGTGAATTTATAATCCACTTTTGCCGGCTCAGTGCAGTAAAAGTAACAAGTAAATATACATATATTTTGGTAGCCAATAAATATGTATTTATATATTTTTGTGTAAGGGCTTGACAAACATACCACGAACACTTTATTAACGTCTGTCATACACACACACACACACACACACAGCAAGCAGATACGCATTATCCGAGTATAATAAAATGAGAGCAAAATATATAAAAAGCAATAACAAAACGAGATTTAAAGCCTACAAAATTTCATTTATGCAACTTGATGGCCAATTGGCGTGCAATGCAAACATAAACACACACACACTCACACACAGATATTGACTTTAATGGACGTTTCACTGCTCTACACTGAAAAAATGAAATGATTGCAGATTCAAACAGTCGCATCATTGCAGTTGGCGAAGTAAAGAGAGCAGAGAATCAGTTGCAGTGCACGATAAAAGTCTAGCGCTCTCTCATTGAACGCAGCTCAGCGACTGAGAGCATAGAGCAACAGCCGATCAAATGTTTCGTAAGAGAGCAAGCCGCTGAGCGTGCTATTTATAGAGCACACGTTTTCTCTCTCTCTCTCTCTCTCTGCACGTGTGTCGGCTGCGACGCACAGTGGGGCCACAAAGCAAAACATTTTGTGTAGAGCAAATGTAAGACATGTTAAATTAAATTCAATTATTTCTTAAATAAAATAAAAATGAAAAGGAAAAATTTGGAATGCTAAATGATTTTGTTAATTCCATAAAAAACAAACCCAAATTTAAATATATTTTTAAAATTAAAAGAAAGTTTGCTGAGTGCAAAAAGGTGATGGCGTTACAATCGTTGTGATGAAGCTCAAATGCGCTTATTAATATTTATATGTGTAGATATTTGATATACCGGCTGTGTGTGTTCGTGTTCCTCTGTTTTACTGTTGCTTTTGGCCAACGGGAAATTTATTTATACTCAACGTGAAATAAAAGCATAAAAATGAAAATGACAAAATTGCGAGCATAAAATAAAGGAATTTCTCAAGAAAAACTGTTGAAGTCAATGTTGTAGTGAAGTCCAAATGAAAATCGTTGGTTGACGAGGGGGGCGAGGGGTGTTTGAAGCATTTGTCAACATAACGCTGGCAATTTAGCAATTTTCACGGAGCTACGTTGACTTTTTATAGTTGTTGATTTCTATTTACACTTTGTTCAGTGTTTTGTGTGCTTAGAAAATGACGATAAGTTATTTTTATGGGGTAGCGGGAGGATAGAAGGTAGTAGAAGGCGGACAAGAAGGAAAATAGACAAGTGGGAAACGATATTGTCAAGTTCCCGACTATAGGATACCCGTTACTTATTTAAATATGCATAAAATATGTTTATTGCATACTTTTAGGCACTTGAACTGCCTAAAAACTTAAAACAGCCATTAACACTTATTCTATTTGACCGATTTTGCTAAGATTTAGTAGGATGACAGCAATTTAGCGCATTACGCTTTCGGTCGGCTTTCGTTGCTGGCAAAACAAGAACAAATTTTGCACTGTCCGCTTTCCGTCAACTTTCGTTGCTGGCAAAACAAAAACAAATGTATTGCGTGGTTTTGCTTCTGCTAATCCGAATGTATTTTGTTCGTTACGTGTGATTTCTTATATACCTACATTGCAACGAATACAATATACCCTTTTATATATTTTTTAAATAACGGGTATGAAAAATAGAAAAAATCGAAAAAAGCCAATGTTGTGTGTTCGAATCGAGAATAGAGAGAGCGCGTAAAGCGTAAACTGAAATTGTGTTGCAACAATAGAAAATTGGCTACATTTTTATTGGCATTCCATGGGGAGGAAGGGGAGGAGGGGGGGCAGGTGAGTCAACCCCCTTAAGCTACTGAATAACCGCCCTCAAGTTCGTGTCGTGTGTCGAACGCTATTTTATTGTGTCGCCCCTAACTTAAAAAGGAAAGAAAGAAGTAAAGTATCTGCCTTGCTCCTTCCTTTCTTCTTCCTTCTTTCACTC
The DNA here is from genome assembly GCA_035047525.1 of Drosophila quinaria. Classification (NCBI taxonomy): domain Eukaryota; kingdom Metazoa; phylum Arthropoda; class Insecta; order Diptera; family Drosophilidae; genus Drosophila; species Drosophila quinaria. The sequence goes on from JAWNPO010000455.1 coordinate 37,665,900, forward strand.
TTTTTACTTGTATTTCCTTCGCTCTCTCTCACTCTCTGTCGCCGTCTCTGTCTCGTTTGAGGCGTGTGCAGCTGCTCACGTAATTCCCTAATTAAATACTTAAATTGTAATTGCTTTCGAACGTTTGATGACACGTGGCCCCAGGACCAAAACCCAAACCAAAGCGAGGACCAAAACCAGTTGCAGGACAGTTTGGGCCAGGCTAACAGCTGCCAGGCTCTGGCTCAATGATTCCAGGAGTCGATTCGAGTCAGTTGCCTCGGCATCATTAAAACGCGCACAGGTAACACACACAAGAGAGAGCGAACGAGACGGGCATAGAGCAGAGACAGAGACATATGGTATATGACTTGCCATACACAAGGTAAAATAATACCCACATCTTAATGAAGCCAGTCAGTACAGTGGCTCCCAGCTATTTATTACTAAGTCCATACACACCTCAAGCGTTTCAAATATTAAAAAAATTGTTTTTTTTAATGTGATTCATTTAAAGGGAAATTCTTGAGAAAGATTTTAAGATAAAAATATAGAAATAAATAGATGAAAATTATATAAATACATAAATAAATCGATAAATAAATAAATAAATAAGTCAATAAATAGATAGATAAATAATTAAACAGATAATTAAATATATTGAAAAATAAATGAAGAGATACATAGATTAATAATAAAATAGATAAATTAATAAGTAAATAGATAGATAGTTAAAAAAAAATATAAAAATAAATAAATAGGAAGATAAATAATTTATTTATTTATAATTATTAGATACAATATAAAATATTATGCCTAATTTATCATGTAGCGTACAAGCTGCTATGGCCTACGACGCCAGGAAGATAAATAAATAAATAAGTAAATGTATAGATAGATAAACAAAAATAGAAAAAAAAATAAATAGGTAGATAAATAAATAAATAAGTAAATGTATAGATGGATAAACAAAAAAATAGACAAGTGAATAGATAGATGGCAAAATAATTAAATGGATAAATAAATAAATTAACAGATAAATGAGTTAATAAATAAATAGATAAATAAGTAAATAAATAAATAAATAGATAAATAAACTAATAATTAAATAAAAGGATAAATAAATTAATAAACAAATAAAATTTTCTCGTCAATGTTGTGTGAAAATTTGAGCTTTCTGGTCTTATACTTTTGGCCTACACGTTGATTCTCAGTCAGTAGGTGCACTATAAATAAGATGGTAGTAGATGAAATATGTTGTCAGATACTTTATGTACATACATATGTGCCTCCCATACATAAGTGAAGTATAATAAATACCAAAATGAAAAGAACAAGACTGATGAAATGAAGTGAGAAGGAAAGACTGATAGAGAGAGAGACAGAGAGAGAGAGAGACATAGACAGATAATTTTCATTTACATTTTCTATAATTAGTTTTGACTAGTAGTATGTGCTGTATTTGTATCTGTAACTTGAAGAAATTCAAGGAACAGGAATAATGAAAATGGAATTAATTTAATCTTAGCTTAACTTAAGTGTGTGTTTTTTGTAGTTGATTATAATTGGTTTGCCTTCGAATTTCGCCACATTGAGATTTTGGTCTAGTTTTATTAGCTCCTCAACAAAATGTTGTGGACAAGGTCCTTTTTTTAGACCACGTACTTTAAAAAAGTACAGTGGTCTATTAACTTTGTCACAAAAAAAATGTGCGTAACAGGCAGAAGGAGGCGTGGCCGACCCCATAAAGTATATATATTCTTGATCAGCATCAATAGCCGAGTCGATATAGCCATGTCCGTCTGTCCGTCTGTCCGTCCGTCCGTCTGTCCGTCTGTATTGACGCCTAGATCTCAGAGACTATAAGAGCTAGAGATACCAAACTTGGTATTTAGGTTCGTCTTTATTGCACGCAGATCGAGTTTGTTTTAGATTTTGGCCACGCCCCCTTAAACGCCCACAAATTAGATATATCTTAATTATAGCGACAATTTAAAAGACAGACATTCCTAATAAGGCATAGACGAAGAAACCATTATTATCCACATTTGCTGAAAATTTCATCGCGATCGGATAATAAACAGCCAAGATATCAAGCAATTAAAATCTCCTTTATTTGCCTTGTCTTATCAGCAACAATAACAACAACAACAACGATCACAACTAGATAACAATTGCATCTGGCTTACACTCTTGTAAGAATGAAATCTATCGTAAGACCATCGCTTACCAAGGCAGGCAGTGGCGCGATGTGCAGAGCGTCGGAACTCTGAGTTCGGGTCTCGGGTTCGAACTCTAGGACAGACAAATTTTTTTTTTTTGTTAATATATTTTATTTTCAATTAATTTGTTAGTATATGATCGGCATACTTTTTTTTAAATGCTATTCAATTTTAAAAGGGTGTTGGCAGAGTTCCTAACTGCGAAATATAAAGTCGCTGAAGTCTTAACATATTTGTATTTTGGCCACGTCCGCCCATGGGCTTTGGTGGCCTATGGTGCTAAATTCCCGTCAATTTTGCAATGATCGGGAGTCGCGGGTTCAACTCCCACCATAAACAAATTTTTTAAAAATTATTTCTTATTAGCAGACTTTTTAGAACATTGGTCCGCGGCTCGAATCTCACGTTGGACAGATGTTTTTTTTTTGATTTATGATTAATGAAAATTTTAATTACATTTGTATAAATGTTGTATGTTTACATCAATTCGATATTTGTGTTATTTTGTTTTATTTTTGGTTAAAATATATTAAATACTTGTAGCGACTTATATTATTTTTAGCGGGGTTTGCTTTTGCATAGTAAGTACGTGGTCTCCGACAGTCGAGTGTGCTCGAATGTAGCACCGTCGACTAGTTATTATATTGTTTTGATTTTTATTAACATAGAAACGTAGAAACCTTAATTCAAAAATATTAAACTTTCTCAACAGCTATTAACTTATCCTCGGTCACGTTATCTGACAAATGTTGCAAATTGTTTAAGAACTTTTGTTATATATTTCAGAAAAGTCGATGTAAATATTATAGTTACTTTAATAAAAGCAAGTTTATTTATTTAAAAAATTATGAAAGTTATATGCGTTACTTAAAAAATAAAAAAAATAAAAATTAAAAAATTAGTCTGTTATTACGCAAACTTATGAAAATATTGATAATTTTTGCCAATTAACAATAGCTCATATTATTAGCTATCATCCTACTAAATTTTAGCAAGATCGCACAAATAGAATAGTAGTAATGGCTGTTTTAAGTTTTTAACCAATGCAAGTGCCTAAAAGTATGCAATAAAAATATATATATATATATATTTTTTTTTTTCATAAAACATTTGTATATAAGGAAAAAAATATTTTATGTTGGTTTAAATAAGTAAAGGGTGTGAAATAGTCGGAAACTTGTCTAAATCCTTTCCAGATTGTTTAGTTATGGTCATAGTTATAGATACCGATAGTAATCGATAGTTTGATCACATTACGATAGTCAGTTGTCTGTTGGCTTCTGTGCAACTTGTTTGTTTGTTTTCATGTCTTGTTTACTGAATCTCTACCTTCGCTTTTCATTCTCTCTCTCTCTCTCTCTCTCTCTCTCTATCTCTCCCTTTCTCTCTCTCTCTCTGTCTAGCCCTATCCTTGTCTTCCTCTTCGCTTCTTTGTCTTTTAGCTATATATAAGTCATCACTTTAATTTAATTGTGCACGGACTAAGCTTGGCCAAGGCACTTACAAGCCAAGAGACACGCCCACCCCTAACAACGCCCACATACACACACACACACACAGCAATACATATATTGGCCATGTCCATGTGCTGGCCACGTTTTTATGTGCTTTTAAGTGCGCAATTAAAGGTCAATTGCAGTCGAAGGTGGCCCAAAAGAAGAAGAAGAAGTATTCAGCTATAAACTCTGAAAATACACACACACACACACATACATGCGTGAGTGCTTCTAATTGATATTTGAACTGCTTTTCAGTAGCTGTGCACTATGGGGCGAAATCCGAAAAATCAAATGTTTATTAATAACTTTTAAAATAAGCTAGATTTTTGAATCACCATCACCCTTAATATATATATATTTTTTTTTTTGTATCGGTAACATGTAAGTTTATTATTTTTATTCCAAATGCCAAGCTTTGACCTTGTTAATTATTAGCAATAAAGAGAAAATGTACTTGTTAGACAAAGAAAGTTGTGAGCATAAAATTAAAAAAAAAATTAATTTATGGCTGGGATTTTGACACAAATACGTTTCCAAAAAAATTTCTATGGATATACATAGCACTAGAAAAAAAACCGCATCAAAATATCAGAAGTAGTATTCGAGTTAAGAATAAATATGTACCTCAAAGACTGGTCAAATACCTCATACGACCAGTTACGACCTAAAAAAATAATTTGCTCGGATTGTCGCAAATTGTTCATTCAATTTATCTACGACATACAGTTGGACGTACAAAAAGCCTCGTCAAGCAACTTTGCTAATTTCTTCCTCAAAGTTGATATTTATTTCCAAGAAATTAGATTTCAGAGGTTTATATACAGGCCTGTTCCGGTTTTCACTTTTGGCAAGATTTTGCGAATTGAATTCACTTGACATTGAGCAAGTGAGTTTGAATTCGGAAGGAATAAATCGATGATTTTGGCATGCTTAGCATTCAATTAAAGTGAAAACAAAATATGCATAAAATTCACCACTGTTTTAGGAATAATGCTACATCATCAGATAAAACAAAAAATTATTTATTTGATTTTTAAATCATTTTTATTTCATCACGCCTCAAAATCGATAAGACTCTAACCTTACATTTTTGTAAATATTATGGTATATATTTAAAACAACAATTCAAGTGCTATTAAGCATTGCGTAAAATACAGAGATCAATTGATTTTTTTTTAAATGCAAGTTGGGACAAAACTGTTGTTATTTAATGCAAAAAAAAAGGAAATTATTTTTGTAAACAAACACTGTGCAACAGTTGACAACTCTGCAAAAAGACATTTCTCAGCACTGAAAGACATTTTCCAGCACTGTTCTGCTAAAAATTATTCAACACAATGTGGGTGGGAAATTCGGAGGGTAATTGGAAGGAAATAGAAAGTAATTTTAAGGGAAATTCGGTCAAATCTTGCGAATTGAAATTCGCAAAAAACAAGTGAAAACCGGAACAGGCCTGATAATTTTACAAAATATTAATAGAGCACGCACAAATACAGAATACTAGTACAACCAACACATAGTACAAACCCGTATAATTGGTATTAATTTTAAATTTTAAAGATAAAGGGATTAGCCTTTGAAAAATACCAATTTGAAAGCAACAGCTGACTTTAACAGCTGTTAGGTTTAATATTGGTCTCTTATATAACATTTTTGGTACGATGTTAAGATGTAAAAATAAAAAAATGGTAATATTAATACTTTGATAAAATGACGAAGTATTCGATTTTTCGGACTTCGCCCCATAGTGCTGTGCAATCAAAGTCAAAGCAGGCGCCCTTTTGAACTCTGAACTCAAAACTGAAATCTGAGAAATGTAAAATCTAACAACAATTTTCGATTTGAAATCAAAGCCAAATTGCACAAGTTAAATAAACACTTATTTACATATAAACATATATATATCTTGAAATAAATATATGTATATGGCATATATATGTCATACACAGTGGACAATGGGACAATGAAGACGAAGCATCTGGTTGAGTTCAAGGCCGGCCGCATGATTCAAAATCAGGGCGAAAAAAAAATGGTCGAGCCAGATGAACGCAAGGGTCTCCTCTATCTCTATCGCGATCGCGAGGATGTTTTGCACTTTTGCTGGAAGGATCGCAGGGCGAATAAGATTGAATTGGATGTGATTGCCCCACCGGGCAGCCTTGAGTTTCGCCGCGTCGAATCCTGTAAAACGGGTCGCATTTATGTCCTCAAATTTCGACGTTCGTCGAATCGAATGTTCTTCTGGATGCAGGATCCGAGATTTGATTTGGACGATGATCTGTGTGCTCGGGTAAATGAGCTGCTCAAGGCCAACACCGATTCGGAGGATGAGCTGCCGTCATCGGTGCCGCCATCGGTAAATAATTTCCGACATCATTCCGATCATAAAAACTGATCATGAAATTAAAACTAATAAATATAGCACAAATCTCTGTAATTAAGGCCAAATTCCAATGTTTAGTCAAAAGCAAACAAAATCAAATTCCAAGGATTAGAAAATGTCGATTGTGTAATTTATTCAAAACTATTTGCGGTTTGAAATTTATGATTTTCAATAACAGTCATTTACTTTATGCTAAAGGTTGTGCATTAAAGTTGTAAAAATTAAATCGATGTTAAAACTAACAAATAAGCTATTGATCGATTTTTGGAATTATCGATATAGTGTATATCGATAGCTAGTTATGTGTATCGCTTAAAAAGGCAAACACGTTAAATATTGTATAGCAAAGAATATTTTGATGTTTAAAAATATAATTATCGAATGTGGATTTATCGAATTGGAATTTATCGATAGTTTTTATGTGGGTAATTAAATCAAAAATTTAAATTTAAAAGACAAACTAAAAAATTATTTAACTAAAATCGCTGATCAACAATATTTAAGTTTTCATTCCTTTTTATCGATACCCATGAATGTCGATAGTTATATAACGCAGAAAATCAAACCATATTTAGCAATAATAAGTTCATACATTATACACTATCAAATTCGCATTGCTTTGGATGATTTAAACATGTACCGTCCAAAATGATGAATATATATCGACTTGACTCAACTATAAATTTATTACTTCTTTCCCCATAAATTGAAGATGCAGCTCGTTTTTAAAGAAGCAATAAGAAAATTCCAATAAGTGACAACTGAAAAGCAACGCAAAACTTTGAGTTCAGTGATGCATTTCAATTGTGAAATGACGTTTAAAACTATGCAACAAATGCAACAAAAAATGCAATAACTGCCCCAAAAAAGTATCTGCATGCCCATTTCCACAAATTTTCCGTAAAAAGAGTACAAAAAATGGCAAGCGAAGTTACGAAGATAAATGAGATGGCATAAGTTAGGCGACAACTCGAGAGCACAAGACTTGAAAGACGAACAAAATAAAAATAAAAGTACTTAAAATTGATATAAAAGACACCAAACGACACAGAGAAAGGCAATAGTCGAGTTTCAGACTACAGGATACGCATTACTTTTTTATACAACTATAAAATATATTTTATTGCATACTTTTAGGCACTTGCATTGCTTGAAAACTTAAAATAGCAATTACTACAGTTCAGTTCAAGCGATTTTGTTGCGATTTAGTTGTATGATAACTTATAGTATATTACAAGAATACAACATGCCCTTTCAATTTTTTTGTAAGTACATTTACAAAATGAGAAATATGAGTGGAAATTGAAGCAATATCAAATTTAAATTAATTTTTAATTGTAGTTTCTGTTTGCAATTTGATATTTTGTGTGTATTTTATCAATTTTGTCAGTAGACAATATTTATATGATTTAATTAAGAAAATTAGATGCTTTGACTGTGATTTGTATATACAAATTGAATTGCTAACAAATTCCATGTCAAAAAGAGCCTAAAAACGATTGAATTGAATTATTAAAATATGTTATATTTGAATGTATTCCTAATGATACTTCGAATCAAATAATTTTCCAGCCGTGCATTTTATTTATTTTTAAATCTGTATAACAATTGTTATAGAAAGTGTGGATTTAATTTTATAACTTTTGTTAATTTAACACTTTCTTGAAACTAATTTCAATGTCAAATATATGTGCTAACGTATCTCTTCAAATTTAACAAGGCATCTAAAATATAAGTTTTTTAAACAAATTGATATTATAGTTCTCAACAACTTTATTTTTCTTCAGCTGCATTGCATTTTACTTGGTAAAATGAAGATACCCTCTGTGCAAACTAAAGAAATTTGCAAAAAAAGGAAAACAAGTAGTTGCAAAGTGCAAGTAAGCCAAACTGTCGGGTATTTGATATCTGGAATCAAGGGATGGGCCATAGAAGGGTAAAAAGGCATACGACAGCAGACGAAAATTTAAGTTTTTGTTTATTTTTATACCTGTTACTTGCAAAATGTACTATAATCTATCATTCTAGTAAATCTGAACAAGATCGGTCAAATAGAACGGTTGTCATGACTTTTTTAAGTTTTAAAGCAATGTAAGTGCTTAAAAGTATGCAATACACTTTTTTTTCATAAAAATTTTTATATTTTATTAAACAAGTTTGCTGCTACCTTAGTGGCAACTTAATTTAGTTTTAACTATTTTTTCTTTTTTTATTATTGACTAAGTAAGAGGCATCTATAGTCGGGAGCTCGACTTATGCCTTTCCTGCTGGTTTTTTGTATCTTGCTTTGCATCATTTGCCGACGCTTTTTGTGCTTTGCTTCCAATTTTTATTTTACTTTTTGCTTTATTTTTTGGGGTTTTGTTTTACTTTTTGGTATTCTTCTTTTTATCAGTTGTTTGTTTTTTGTTGTTTTTGTGCCCAAATGAAACTTAGTGAATGGAAGGATTGCTCTCAGTGGGTGCAAAAGGGGAAACGACGATAAAAAAGTGTCCAAAGCGCTGAGAAAATTTTAAAGAAAATTTGTTGTGTTTGCCAAAAAGTAGACTATGAGAAGCAAATGATATAAAGTCAATCAACGCGATAGATACTCTGTAAGACATAAAAAAAAAAATGTTGAATTCATTGAGTTGACACATAACTCGCAAAATTTACAGGGTGCTTTTATTTTGTGCTTGCCCAAAAAAAGTAGATGTCGAAAAATAAAAATGAGACAATTTAAGTAATGCCCAAAATTAAACATAAGGCGGTGTAGGAAAATATATGGAATAGTCTGCCCATTCCTGCATTTACAGGGTATACAAAGTAAACACACACACACATAAACAAAGATTGCAGTACCCAAATTGTTGCAAAATGTAATGTAGCTTAAATTAATGTTGTCGTTGTTGTTGCTCACATTTACACACATACACTTAGACAAAACATCTGTAATATATGCATATAGGTGAGTGTCAGAGTGGAAGGCGTTTCCCAGCTACATTTACAACTCGGCCAAATGCAAACGCATTATTAGTTGTAATTCAGTTTGCGAATGTGTGTTGCATACCAGAAATGTTAACATTGTATTCTGATGTATTTTTGTTGAAGTTCAAGTGGCTCTAGTTTTTTAAATTTAAATTTTTTAATAGAAATTATGATAGTGATAGAGTGGTTTGTACATTATATTATTAGATCTATAGTGTTGGTATTTTTCGTGTTGTCTGCAGTAAGTGCCCATAAAGTGAGGCTTTCGAAAATAATTTTAAAAGGTTTATCGATTTTATTAATATTACGACATACAGCCTATACTTCTAACAATATGATATAAAAAACAAGAAATTTGAAATATACTTAGAAAGTATAAAAAAAAAATTACTTTAATATTTATTAACAAATAACAAAAATTAAAAAATATTTTTTTTATATATTTTTTTTTTATATATATATTTTTTTAACTGATAAGCCTTCGAATTATTAATTTATATCAGAAAAAATGTTCATTTCACCCAAAGTGCAGCAATGTCCAAAATATCAAAAGCTCATATTGCTGCCCGCGTCGCAGCCGACACACGTGCAGAGAGAGAAAACGTGTGTTCTATAAATAGCCCACACGGTTTCTTGCGTTTCGTTGTCTCACTGCTGTGTTCGATTGTGTGAGTTTGGACACCACTGTATGATGGACCCGACTCCGGACACCGTTGCCAAATGGCCAGAACTTTATGGCCAAACATACAAAAATATCTGCAGCATTTGCTTACATTTGGCTTTGGCCAAAAGCCAAAATGTCCAACAAAAAAAATGCAAAAATAAAACATATAGCACATTTAACCCAGTTGTACAACTGTGCCACGCCCATAAGTCTAAGTTTCGAGTCCCGAGTGTCCAGTTCGAGTAAGGAACTTTTATCCTGTATTGATTCCTAATTTTTTGCACTTTACTTTTATTTATTTAACATAATCATGAACAAAATCAAAAAACAAAATTCTGATTTAATGTTTAGTTTCATTGTTTATTTTATTTCGATAAATGTCAAATAGTAACGATATTCTACAATCTTTGAGGTTTTTCGACTATCACAAACTAAAATATAATTTCTGGTAACTACAGTTGAACTTTTATAACTCAAATTTCTGGCTAATTCGAATTAAATGAGTGGCAGTAAAATTTATAAACTTAAGAAAACTACCTCTGTAAGTCGAATATCTTTATGACTCGAAACTTTTCTTTGGATAATGGTGATTCGAGCTAGGGAAGTTTGATTGTACTTTAAAATGCCATCGTTTATTCAGCTATAAACGATTATTTATTGATGCAATATTAACTAAATCGAATAATGTGGATTTCTGGGATTTATTTTCGATTTATTAAATGCTGATTTATTTGATTATCATATTAAGTATTAAATTGTTAACTAAAATTAACTACTACTTGTTGCAAACTAATATATTTATAGAGTCCACTTTTATAATGTCCAACTTTAGTTTTCAGTTCTTTGTTTAGATTTTTATGAAACTCTGAGTATTTCCAATCAGATTACAGCAAGTATTTAGTATGAGTGTGAAACTAACTTTTGTTGCTTAACTAACAACAACACTTTCATTTAAAGTACTTTGTATACCCTGTACTTTAAAAATAAGCGAAAGGGAGGGTATATTGTATTCGTTGTAATATATGTAAGAGGGAGAAAAACATCAGAGTCGTTTGAGCCATGTTCGGCTGTCTGTCCATTCGCACTCACACACAGTTAAGATATTCGGATTTTTTTGCTAACTGATGTTAACTACTGTTATTAGCTATCAGCCTATTAAAAAGCAACAAGATTGGACAAAAAGAACGCAAGTAATGGCTCTATTAAGCCTTTAAGAAATCTGAATGCCAAAAAGTATGCAATACATTTTTTTTATATTTAAATTAGTAATGGGTATTCTGTTGTCGGGAACTCGACTAATGTCTTTCACTCTTTCATTTCATTCGCTTTTCGCTGTACGTGTTCTCGGGAATTTTCACTTCTGAATTCCAGGAATGTATAAGGATAGGATTGGAATTGGAATAGAGGGGGGGCAATTTGCTAAGTTGGTATTAACCAACAAGCTAGCAGCTTTAGCATCAGCTAATATATGTAATGTGGCTGCTGGTTAAAGGAACAAAGGAAAGAGGCAACAACAGCAACAGCTATTTCTATGCTACATTTTCAGTGCTTAATGCCAGAAATCTTCCAGAAGAACTGCTATTAAAATTACTTAAAACCAGCGAGCAACAATAAAGGGGATTGCAAGCAGCTTAAATATGCCAGTTATTGATGCCACACACACAACAGCAGCAGCAGCAACAGCAGCAGCAACAAAAACAACAGCAGCAACAACAATGCTTAGCTCTGCACCATGGACACCAAACCCATTTTTATACCCATTACTTATAAAAATAAGTAAAAGGGGATATTGTATTCGTTGCAATGTATGTAACAGGGAGAAGGAAGCATCTCCGACCCTATAAAGTATATATATTCTTGATCAGCATCAACAGCCGAGTCGATATAGCCATGTCCGTCTGTCCGTCCGTCTGTCTGTCCGTCTGTCTGTCCGTCTGTCTGTCCGTCTGTCTGTCTGTCTGTCCGTCTGTCCGTCTGTCTGTCCGTCTGTCTGTTCGTCTGTCTGTCCGTGTGAGCGCCTAGATCTCAGAGACTATAAGAGCTAGAGCAACCAAATTTGGCACACAGACTTCTATAAACCCCACGCAGGTCAAGTTTGTTTCAAATTTTTGCCACGCCTTTTTCCGCCTCTGTAAATCGCAAAAAACCACCACACGCACAGTTTTCAAGATATTATAATTTGTTTACTAATTATCGTTAACTACTATTATTACCTATCATCCTACTAAATCGTAACAAGAGCGGACAAACAGAAAGGCTAATTAAAGTTTTTAAAAAATATAAGTGCATAAAAGCATGCAATAAAAAATATTAAAAAATTCATTAAAATAAGTAACGGGTTTCCTAGAGTCGGGCGCTCGACTATAGCCTTTCCAACTTGTTTAAATATATTTTTTTTATTATTATTTTATAATTTGTGCTTGTTTTTTATTTTGGTTCGAAAATTCAAGTTCTTATTGTTATTAAAATGATTTAGGGCCGTGTTTACAATGTACTTATAAGTTCTATTTACCAAATAATTGAAAATTTGACATTAATTTCTATACATTTTCAGACAAATTCTCTTTACAATAGTATTTAAACACCTTATTTATATATTGAAAAAAAAACGGGCCTTAGCCAACTTTGGTTTGTAAATAAAAATAATTATTACATAGTTTGATTTTTTTTTAATAAACCTCATTTATATATTTAAAAAAAAAACTAGTTAAAGTATTTACAAAAATTTATAGCATTTATTGAACAATAAGTTGGAGAATGTAATTATTTAAAATTAAAATTAAGTTAAGAAATTAATAAAAAAATTGTTATCATTAATTGATTTCAGCTAGTAATGTTAAAAAATACATCAAAACATTTAAAGGTTTTTGACTTTCAATTGAGTTAATTAAATTAAATCGAATTTTCATGAAAAATCAAGAACTCAATGTAGTTGGATTAACTGTTAAGATTTAAATTAAGAATTTGCATCAGAATAAATATGTTTAGATGATCTCCAAATCTTAAGCTTGCTTCCCTTTATTTTTTATCAACTTTTACAAAATTGAGAAAGTTTATTAAAAAACAAAATGGTCAAAAGTTTCCATAGTGCTTTGCATGTGAGTGTGTGAGTGTGTGTGTGTGTGTGTGTGTGTGTGTGTGTGTGTGTGTGTGTGTGTGTGTGTGTGTGTAGACAACTATGTTGACACGACTCCTTAGCACGCCACGCCCACAACTCTGCCCTCCTTTTGTTGCTGCTGTTTCTGTTGCGATGCGTGTTGCATACTAATTTCAAAAATTTACCATTACATCTGTACTTTTCACTTGCTCTCTCTCTTACTCCCTCTCTCTCTCTCGCTCTCTCCATATATTTCTCCCTGAATTTCTCCTGTCCAATTGCTGCATTACAGTACAATTGGTACACAAAAGTAGTTTGCTCTGTTTTTGAGCTTGATTATCAACAACACAAGTCCAACAAATTTTGTAGTTGTACTTAGTTGTACTCAAAGGTGAGGCAAAAGCATCTGAACTACACATAACACGCATATGTGCAACATACACACAAACACACACATCTACACAGAAAAAAAATAAGTTGAATCTTAACAAGTTTGGACTACTAGAATGGTAGTAATGGCGGTTTTAGTTTTTCAGCAACATGAGCGCCTAAAAGTATGCAATAAAGAATATTTTATGTATATTGAATTAAGTAACGGATATGCTATACTCAGGAACTTTACTATAGCCTTTTCTCCTTAACAGAATAATTAAATAAACAATAAGTTAAAAAAAAAAAAAAAAAAAAAAAAAAAACCTTTTCTCCGCTTGTTTAGTACATATTCCGAATATTATTGCTAAATTTACAAGCACTTATTTAAATTGTCAAAAAATGTCGACAAAAATTAATTTAATTTCAAAGAACTCTTGTAGAGTCCCAATCATCAAAATATGTTTGTGGAGTAAGTATTTTGTAATCGATGTATAGAATTCCGAAATTCCGTTTTGTGATTCATTTCATTTCAGAGCTGCATATTTTTTCTTTCTGTGTAGGCTGTTGTTGTATGATGTCGTTGTTGTTGTTGCTTCTCTCATTGCACTTGGCCTCGAGACTCTCGAGATTCAAAGCAAACATACACACACACATAGGCAATGCAAACAAGCGGATCAGTCGAGTGCACTCGACAGTAATATACCCTGGGCCTAGTCCCCGACACGCCGAAGATGTGATGCCCTGTTTATCTACTTATCTTATACGTAAAATATCGACATATCGTTGTTGTGGCAGCTACATACATACATGTTTTATATGATAAATGTTTTCAAAAAAATTTAAAAATAAAAATAATTAAAAATCATTTGCATAGACAGCACCGAGATTCGAGATTTGAACAAACTTGATATACCCCCAGAATATAATAAAACTTTTGTCCAAAAGGTTTTGGCCCTGCATTCAAGACAACACACCTGCTATTCTCCTCTCTCTCTCTCCCTTTCTCTCTCTTTGTCTCTGTCACACACTTTATTCTCTATTTCTGTCGCTCTTTTGTGAAAGAAGTAAGCAATGCAAACTTTAAGTATTGTGTTGAAATAAAACGAGATGGGATAGTTTTTTTTTTTTTTTTAAATGTGTAATAAGTTGACGACCTGAAATTAAATATAGTTTTACAGCAGTGGATATCAGTGTAGGAGAATTACAGGTTTCTTTATCACGTGCATAATTTTATCAAAAAAAAGAGTAGGAAATAAAATAAGAAAGAAGTAGTTAGTGAGTGAAGAGGAAATTATGAAAAATAGGGAAAGGAAATTAAAAAAGATGACAGAATTGAAGATGAAATAGAGGTGAGTGAATGGAGAACACAGAGAGAGAGAGAGAGAGAGAGAAGATAAGGATAGAGGTGAAAAAATAGAGAAAGAACTGAAGCAAAGGGAAAGAAAAGCGGGTTAAAAGAAATAGAAGTTTGGTCAAAACAGACGAGAAAAAAGATACTAAATCTCTATAGAAAACTGAAAGGAAAGAACGAAATTAGTGGAACATAGGGGAAATGAAAAAATGAAAAATAAAAAGAATAACAAACAAACAAACCAAATCATAAGATGGCGAGGAAGAAACAATTATCCACAAAAACCATTCATTATCCATTATAATATACAAATGTGTATATTTCCTGTGAGTGTAAATAGAGATCTAAGAATTGGCTGCCAGCAAAACGATTACGAATACAGGCACAAAAAGCAATTGCAAAATAATTGTATTTATACTGACTGATTAATGACTGTGAATCGTGCAAACTGGAGAGAACTGGCTGCTGGAAACGAACTTAAGCCAAGGTCAATATGGATTTAATGCAGCTTATGGCAATGGGAACCTTAAATATGGCCAACCAGGCAAACACACAAGCACACATTTAGACGAGGCACAAGTTAAGCACGTGTCATAATTGTCAATGTCAAGTGCGATGAGGGAAACCAGAAGCTTAACTGGATAAAGGATAAAGGACAAAGGACAAAGGACAAAGGACGATGGGTTGACTTGACCACAGCTGTGTACAAGTCAAAGCTGAAATTCCACAGAAATTAGATATATATATATTTGAGCATGTCCAAAATGCCAAAAGCCTATGCCAAATGGTATTTAAGCTCATAATTCTGCTTAGTTGCTTATTTAAAATATATTGCATTTCATATTCAACATAAAATTTATATAAATTAGCTATGTTCATTAGAGTGCATCGAATTTTTTCCACAAAAAATGGTAACCCATTAGCATTAATTCTGACTTATTTTTTAAGATAGAGACAAATAGCGAAATAGTCGTTCCGAGGATGAAAATCTTGTTTAAAGAACATTTCGTCCTTTGGCTCTGTGAAATTTTAAAAGTCCTCTCTCCGTCTCTTTCCTAACAAGAGTATAGACACCAAGTTTTTCAGGATCGGACCATTAACACATAAAATATAAATGTTAAAAAAGAAATGAATTTTTCAACTCAGTACTATAAAAATGGGTTACCATTTTTTAATATTTTTGGGCCATACAAATCCATGCTCTCTAATGTTCATATTTATCTTGCATATATTTTAAATTGTTAGGCTCAAATTTGAAAGCAAAGCCATTGAACAAAATAATGAAATCAAAATGAACATATTCGAAATTTCGATAAATATGGATACGGATATTAAATCTAGTATCCGGCAAGCGGAAGTTGGCCAGCTTTAAAGGCATATACATAAAGGAAATGCTAGGGGGAGTGACAGAGAGAAGGAGAGAAAGAGAGAGTGAGAGGAATGGAGACAGGGCAAAAAATGCTTTGAAGCTATTGGAGAACTGGACTTGACATTGTCGCATAAAGGAAAAGGAAACATCACTAGCCGCAAGCATGTCCTGTACAGGAGCCAAGCAATAAGCAGAAAAGACAAAGGCAGAAAGAGAGAGAGGGAGAGACGGAGAGAGAAGGAGAAAGAGAGAGAGAGAGAGAGATAACAAGTGAGAAAGGCTATAGTCGAGTTGCCGACTATAGGATTTTTTTTTTTCTTTTTTTTTTTTTTCTTATTGTTTATTTAATTATTCTGTTATTATTTACAACAACCGACTATAGGATACCTGTTAATTATTAAAAAAAAATTAAAAAAAAAAATTTAGCATACTTTTAGGCACTTGTACTGCTTAAAAACTTAAAACAAACATTACGACCGTTCTATTTGACCGATCTTGTTACAATTTGGTAGAATGATAGCTTTTAATAATAGTAAGCGTTAAATAGCAAAAAACAAATACGAATACAATATACCCTTTCACTTAATTTTCGAGTAAAGGGCTTAACAAGATGGCGAATATGCCAGACTTGTGTGTTGAGCATACATAAATTTGCCACTAGGCAGATCTGTCATTGCCGGCGCCGAAAAGTATGCAATATTTAGTCGAGAGTTTGCCAAAAATAAAAAAGGCAATATTTGGCTTGGCGTCCTTCTGGCTCTTCTGGCCATTGCGGCTCCTTTCTGTTCTATTCTATTCCCGGGCCATAAACATATCCGCATCCGCATCCGTATCCTAACTGGCCTAGTTCACATTTTTATGCATTGCGCCTCGGACAATAATTCAGAGCGTTCTGGGCCGCCGAAACTCGAATAAAAATCAAATAATAGCGCAAAGTGTAGAAAAAAAAACGACAGTCAAATAAAGAAGAATAACGAATTTGAAACCGAGTGGCATGTGAAAATGTACCATAATAAAATGGTTTTTGGCCCGTTTTGCCCTTTGCTCTGCAGATAAGCAACCAAAAAGTGAAAAATAGCAAAAAAGAAAAAGAAATCAAACAAAAGTTAACTCAGTTTGCTGACGCTGCTTTTGCCTTTTTAGTTTTCGACTTTTGCTGCAATGAATAAATTTTTGCTTACTTTTCGTGTCGCAGTTTTCTAGTTTTCTCCACTTTTCTAGCTCTCCAGTTTTCAGTTTTCATATGCCATTTACTTGACACACCCAAAAATGGAGAGAGATACTTTGGGGATAAGAAATAATTGGAAACTGTTGAACTTTCGATAAAGTGTTGAAAATTATCGACTTTTATTTAATGCTATGATAAATTAATGTTATACAGGGATGCCACAGAAATCGCTTTCGCTTGAATTTCACATCAATTTCATTTCGCGGTGCCACAGGTCAATTCGCATAATAATTTTGTGCGGAAAGAACTAGCGCTAAGTCCGTTTTCGTCCGATGCTGCCACCAAGTCCGATTTAGATTTTCGAAGTCAGGGTCAGCGATGCCACATTTTTTAGTCAAAATTCGAAGTAAGATATTTAAAAAATATATATGGAACCACTTCAGTTTTCTTTAAATTAAGCAGTAAAAAAATAGCTCTTTTGAGGTAAATCAAGTCTTATCTAAAAAAACCTTCAACTTATTGTGCAATTTGTGAAACCATTTTTCACGAAGAGTTGCCAGACTAATGGCAGACAATTGCTAGAGCTGTCGAGTAACTTTTATATTGTCGCGCCAATTACTTTTTCAGCTAAACAAAATCAATTATTACATAAATAAATTAAATTTTATTAATTAAACAAGGAAAAAATTAAAAGTTTAGTGTTCTGCAATGATAAACTTGAAAAAGTTGCTAATCAAACCTTTGGGTAATTTAATCTGAAAAGGTGTCAACCCTTAGCAGCGTAGTTCGAAAAGGTTGGTGAAAATGCTAAACAAAATTAAATCTCTCGAAGTTCTGTGGCACCTCGGAATTTTCCGTGCGGAATTGCTTTCTGCGAAATTTTATTTCGCTTGCGATTTCTGTGTCACCCCTGATATATTCAATAATTATTTAAAAACTACTATTAACCGACTGAAAAGTATCTTTGTATTTTATTTTAACCATATAATGTAATTTGTAATTTTATTCTGTTAAGCTTCTGTTAAGAGCACTGTTCTAAAATAAATACACTGTTGTCAAATGTAAAAAGTTGTTTGACTATAAATTATTAAAACATAAAAATAACTCTTAATTTTTTTGTAAAACTCAACATGAAATGGGATTATAAATTTCAATTAGTGTACTCTTAATTGGGTATAAAAATGAAATGAAATTTGAAATTATATGGACATATAATAAAATTTAAGCAATCTCATAAAATTCAAAAAAGTCAAAACTGCGATTTGGCAACGTTAGTTTTTAGACAACACTCTAAAATGACAAACGAAATTGATAAGCGTAATTAATTAAAATTTTAAGTGAACAAACGAAACGTTTTGCCAAACATATAGTATTGTTGTGGTTGTTATTGTTATTGTTTTTGTTATGGTTGTTGTTGTTGTTGTTGTTGTTTTTGGAGCTGTGTCGCCTCGTCGCCATTGAGTCGAAACAAAAGTTGTTGCCATATTTTACGGCATTCTGGATTATGGCTTATACAGGCCACCAAACAAGCCTCGAACACAACCGACCAACAACAAAAAAAGAGAGCGAGACAAATGACAGAAAGTGCGACAAAGAGAACAAATGCAATGCTGGCTGACAAATAGGCCAACAGAGTATGAAGCTGGTATGAAGCTTAACCCCTTGCAAAAAAAAAAAAAACAGTCAAAAATGTTGGAAAAACAAGCGGGAAAGGCCATTGAGGATTTCCCGACTGTATCATACTCGTTACCTATTTAAAAATAAAACAAAGAAATTGTATTGCATACTTTTAGGTGCTCACATTGCTTAAAAGTTTGAAACAGCCATTACCATCTACCTATTTGTCCAATATTGTTGAGATTTAGTCGAATGAAAGCTTATAATAGTAGTTAATTTTTTAAGTAAAGGGTATACAAATAGTTGAATGCTTTTAAACAATTCTCGGGAAAACAAATCACAGTAAATTCCTAGGTAAAGTCGACAGACAATAGAAATTACAAAGCTGCTGCTGGCAAAGAATGCCTTATAATAAATTCAGTTATTGACAGCATTTATTGCCATTAATTTCGGCATTGATAACTTTTTTATAGTAAAAAAAATGAATGCTAGTTAAAGTTGAGCTAAAAAATGATCAAAAATTGTCATAATAATAATTTGTATAATTATTTAATGAAACCTTTTCTTTACTGAATTGCCTGGCATTGTGGGGTTAAGCACTCAGTGTTGGAAAGCGAGAAGCGGGAAGTAAAGGGTTCTGTCTCCAAATGAACATGACACAAGTGCATTTAACAAATTAAAATAGTAACCAGAACGAAGCGACGCGATAATAAAGCTGATGATGTCCAGGGTTGTCCAGGCGCAGGGTTGTCGCTGTCGCTGTCGTTGTTGTTGGTACTGAAAATGAGCTGAGCTGAAATGCAATCCAAGCCGGAACTGACGCGCACAAAGGATATACAACATTTACTAATAAATTTCATATTTATGTACGAACATTGCCGAACAACACACAGTGAGGGAGAGAGAGAGAGAGGGGGAGGGAGGAAGGTAGAAAGAGACAGAGAGAGAGAGAGAGAGAGAACCATGACCCTAGACCTGGACACGGATACGGCTCGGTGCCCTAAGAGCGCACTATGGAATTAAAGCCCCGTATTTTGGCATAAACTCGAAATTTAAAGCCAAAAATCATTGAAAATTGAAAATTGAATCATTGTAGAATTGAATAATCTGAAATGCCAAACTTTTTTTCTAAGAATTATTTTGTATAGAAAAATGTAATATCGTTCGTCACAAAACTTGAATATCAGAAATTTATATGTGATCGAAATTTAAAGCAGAAAATTCGAAATTTAAAATATCTTTTAATTAAATTAATGTAAAATTGAAGATTGATTCCACTTTTTTTTTCTTAGAGTTATTTTGTATAAAATAAATTTTATTTCGTTCGTCACAGTAATTTAATATCAGAAATTTCGGTGTAATCAAAATTTAAAACAGAAAATTTGAAATTTAAAATATCTGATAGAATTAATGTTGAATTGAAGTTTCTAAAAAGCAAAACTTTTTTTTTTAACAATAATGTATAAAAAAAATTTAATATTGTTCGTCACAGTAATTTAATATCAGAAATTTCGATCTGATCGAATAGTTGCCGCAAACTTTCCATACTTTTAGCTTAAATAAATATATATATATTTGTTAATTACCTTTTGCATTGTTCGTTATGCTTTCGTCACTAGCGTGAACAGTGATTGAAACAAAAAAGACAGGATGACAAAATTGCATTTAAGCCCAAATATATGGACACTACTCCCACAGTGTAGCGCTGAAAATCAACGTGAAATTGCAGTTGCTTCGTTCTGAAAATGGACATGAGTATGAATATGAGGCTGAGAATGAAGGCGTGGCAATGGGAATGGGAATGGGAAAGAGAATGGGACAAAAGAGTGCGGTTGGCAATGCAAACAGCGGGTTGTTGGCCAAATGGAGCGAGGTCGTCGACAACGACGGCGACGGCGACTGAAATCACAGCAGGACATAAAAAGGATGCGTGGCAATAAAAATAAGCGAAAACAAACAAACAAACAAATACACAAACAGACAGGCAGACAGACAGACAGAGAAAAAGAAGACAAACCAACAGTTGGTGACAGGATACAGAACATGTGTGTGTGTGCACTATGGGGCGAAATCCGAAAAATCGAATACTTAGTTTTATGTTTTTTTATTTGAGAATGTTTACAAAATACGGGCCAACAGAGGTTTATGAGCCATGGCTGCTGAGGCCTTCGGCTGGGAATACTTAGTTATTTTATCAAAGCATTAATAATCCTATTTTTTTTGTGTTAACATCTTAAGAAAACTTCAGACTATATAGTTCAGTATCAAAAATTGCCAATAATAAACAAGGTCAAAGCTTGTTATTTGGAATAAAAACAAGTGGGAAAAGCTATAGTCGAGCGCCCGACTCTAGGATACCCGTTACTTATTTAAACGAATTTTTTAATATTTTTTATTGCATGCTTTACTTATATTTTTTAAAAACTTTAATTAGCCATTACCACCTTTCTGTTTGTCCGCTCTTGTTACGATTTAGTAGGATGATAGGTAATAATAGTAGTTAACGATAATTAGTAAAAAAATTATAATATCTTGAAAACTGTGCGTGTGGTGGTTTTTTGCGATTTACAGAGGCGGAAAAAGGCGTGGCAAACATTTGAAACAAACTTGACCTGCGTGGGGTCTATAGAAGACTGTGTGCCAAATTTGGTTGCTCTAGCTCTTATAGTCTCTGAGATCTAGGCGCTCACACGGACGGACAGACGGACATGGCTATATCGACTCGGCTGTTGATGCTGATCAAGAATATATATACTTTATAGGGTCGGAGATGCTTCCTTCTCCCTGTTACATACATTGCAACGAATACAATATCCCCTTTTACTTATTTTTATAAGTAACGGGTATAATTACCAGCTTACTTGTTGCCGATACAAAAGGAAAATAAAATAAAATTAAGGGCGGTGGTGGTGATAGACCACTTTTCCAAAAGTATTTCTGAGGATGCACATAACATAAATAAAAAACCACATTCAAAAATCTAGCTTATTTCAAAAGTTATAAATAAATACTCGATTTTTCGGATGTCACCCCATAGTGCACAGGTCACAATGTAATTAAAAAAAAAAAAAATAAAAATGAGAAAAATTGTATGTTTTACTTATAAAAATTTTAAATAAAGTTATCTAACAAAAGGATATTTACATTCTACTTAAATGGTAACTAAGCAACAACCTTCAGAAAATGTATATTGTCAAATAATTCTAGAGACAAAAGTTTTTTTAAATTGGTAATTGGGGAAAATTCATTCACTCAGTGAGTCAACTTGTCTAAAGTCAGTGCAATAAAGTTGTACACAATTGCAACTGATTGGTAAATCGAGGCCTTCAATCAAAATGTGAAATGAAATAATTAGAAACGACAAAATACACAGAATCCAACGAAAAAAAACAAGCGGGAAAGGCTTAAGTCCAGTGCCCGACTATAGGATATCCATTACTTATGTATTAAATAAAAATATTGCTTACTTTTAGGCGTTAATTGCTTAAATACCTAAAACAGCCATTACTACCGTTCTATTTATCTGATCTTGCTAAGATAATAGCTAATAATACATTGCAACAAATACAGTATACCCTTTCTTTTATTTAATTAAGTAACGGGTATAATTATTTTAATTGAAAATCAATTGATCAAATAATTAAAGGAACACCTTATGGAAGCACTCACCATTCGCAATAGCATTAAATTATGCATATTTATCACGTTTTATTTGTTGAGCACAAATTGCCAACAAATGTTTTCAATAAAAATGTGAAAAGCGTTAAATATTTATACACATTAATAGAATTACATATTGCATATAATTATTTGACATACACTTTATGTTCAAAAAAAAAACTTTCAGAAAATTTGATCTGATTTAACAAATATACTTTTATTTTAATTGCATTTTGGAATATCTTTTGAGTTTCTTTTGATTTAATTGAAATAAAAATTTGAATGGGTATTGATTTTATAATTAGTCAACTATTTTAAAACAATAAAAAGAGTATTTAAACTTCCTTATTTATGCTTCATATTAATTGAGCGAATAAATATTTTTTTCTACATATTTCGAATTCTATGAAATTGCAGACTAATGGAGCAGATGTCAAGTATTTTGTTTAAATATTTTTGTTTTTCATTCAATCCCATAATCGAAATTGATACCAGTTGAGAGTTAAAAGTGCAGAAATTATAATAATTGATAATGTGTTGAAATTAAATTTGTGGGTAAATATCATAAATGGTTTGTCAATAGTAATTTATGTCAAAGTATTCATGGAAATTAAATGACATTAAAGAAATTGTAATGAATCAGTTAACATGTATTTAAATTGAGATTGGCTTAATTCAATTGCACATACAATTGCATGTGTATTTTTTAGTGTACAAGAATTTTATTTAAGAAAATATAACTGTGAAGAACTATATTGTTAATCTTTAATGAAATTTATACCCTTGGCATTTAATTATTATTAGTTGATTAAGCAAACTTTCGAATTTCCATGAATTAATTGCTTCAAGAACTTTTACATCTTGGATATTTTTGATAAATATAAATTTAGCAAACAAAATTTTACTTTTAAATACATTTAAATTGATTACTAACATTTGTTGGATATCAAGACATCAATACTTTATCGCTCAATATTTGCTAAGACGACGAATTGACAACAACTAACAGAATTCTGTCAGGTCAGAGTTGCCAGAGTGTTTGCTTTCTGTGATTGCTGAAGCACTTGCCATTTGTCAATCTTCAGAGCAATGCATGTCAATCATTTTCAAAGCCATTTGAAATTTGCCCACAACCAATAAATTCACAAATACCAAATACATTAAATTACTTGCAAATATGCTGTTGTTGTTTTTATTTACTTAGTACAGTCGAACTTCACTAACTCGAATCACCATTCTCCAAGAAAAAAGTTCGAGTTATGGCGACATACAGTTGCGAATTTTTTTTTTTATTTTAAAAAGAAACTGTTAATGCATTTATGTTAAATTGTTAACTTTTTAATTTGTTTTTTGTTTGTTGTAGGGCTTACAATCTTACTTAAAAAAGAAAAAAATCAGAGACTAGCGACTACAAACTAATAAATTAAAATTGCGAGCTATTAAATTTTTGTATTTTTAAAGTTAAACAAAACTAAACAAATCAGAAATGAGTTACAATAATTTAAATTACTTACTCTTACTTTAACTTTTAAATTTTCTCTTATTCTTTAAGCTTAACAAAACTTGAATAATCTGATTTTATTGGTGATTTCGCAAAAAAATTCGACTTACGTGTCAATATTTTTGTTCGAGTTATGGAGAAATTCGACTTATGAAAGTTCAAGTTATGGAAGAAGAATTGTATAAAATTTAATCTGTATGAAATTTAATCAGTTAGGGAAAATTAGAGTTAGAGAAGTTCGAGTTGGGGAAGTTCGACTGTACTTTAGTTTCTTAATTAAACATCTTTTCAGTGTAAAGCGGTAAATCGTCTCGTTGACTTAAATGCAATGTTTGATTGTGTGTGCAATGGATGTAAATTTTGAAAGCACAGCCAATAAATTCACAAATAAATGTTTTGCCAAAAATGTTGTGTTATTGATGTTATTGTGAATTTATTTACTTAGTATACTTGGTTTACACTCTGACTTTCTTAATTAAGCATTTCAGATATGTTATGTGTGTGTGTGTATAGGTGTGTGTATAGCTGTACTTACACACATTTGCTTTTGATTGCTGTTTACTGGCTCTGACTGACTGCATCCTTTTAGCCGTTGCAGTTTTGATCCTTTAATAGAATATTTAATTTTAATTACAAACATTTGATTTCCCACTTCAGCCATCGTTAACATCGTCGTACGAAGCAGACTTAATAATTCATGATATATGTCTCACTACCTTCCTCTCTCTCCCTCCCTCTTTCTCTCTCTCTCTCTCTCTTGCACTGTCGCAAAATTTGCGCTGAATGGGAAGCGAATTGAAAGCGTGTGCATGAAAGCAGAAGCCATAAGGCCAAGTTAGTAACCAACTTGAAACCAACAACGAAAACGAGAACGAGAACGAAATTGAGAATGAGATAGAGATGGAGAATGAGATTGAGAACACACGAGAACCAACTACCGAGACGGAGACGGTGAATTCTTTTGTCCACTGTGCACTGTGGTCGCAATAACCTTTTATTTTGTTGTTGCCATAAATTATTAACTCAAGAACGAAACAAGATTTTTGGATTACAATTGGAATCGATGCTGTAACGTTTTTTTTTTCTTGTATATTAATCAAATGCAAAATTTTATATTTTTTACGATGTTTGTACAAAAATTTTCATGATCTTCCTCTGATCTTAACACTCTAATATTATCGTTAAGTGTTGAAAAACAATTCAATTGAACTTTAAAAATTGTATATAAAACTAGCTCATCATTCATAACAGCTCTGTTTCAGAGCTGTTAACTTAACAGTGTGGGCCAATGTTAAAATTCCGACTATGTTAGTTTAAAATTTTTATGTATTGGATTATCGATGTATCGTTATCAAAAATTTCACTTTTTTCCAACCAAAAAAAAAAGGGTCATCAGGCCCATGGTGCAATGTGCAATGTGAGGCTAACAAGCAGGAATTTCGCCTTGACTTCAACCAACCAAGCGAGGGTCGATTAAATGTCCAACATTAAAGTCCTAAAAGTCACAAATGTCACAAGTTTCAAGCAAGTTACATGCGTAGACAACTGCGAAATAAACAGACAAGGGCAATTTTCTTTTTTTTGGGGCTATAATTCACAACTGATTGTAGCTGACTTATGTGTGACAGAACAATTTTCAAAAGATTTTATTGCACATATTTTTTTTCAAGTTAAAAATATAGATTTATTTACAAAAGGTATTTTAGAGAACTTTGGTTTATAATTCACAACTGGTTTTAGCTAAAAAAGCGGCAGTACAGTTTTCGAAAGAGTTTTTTTTTAAATGTAAAAGTTTTTAGTTTAATGTAAATTGCTTCCAAGTAACAGATATATAACAAACATATAACAGGGCATAAATATAACAATTTTGGTTTATAATTCACAACTGGTTTTAGCCAGTAACTTTATAAAATAGAACAGAACAGCTTTCACAAAAGTTTAATTTATTTTGATTTGACATATAACAAATATATGTATTCCAGAGCGCATTCACAAGATTTTTGTTTTGTAATTCACAACTGGTTTTAGCCGGCAAGTACATATAGTATAAGACAGCACAGTTTTCCTCGAGAGCAAATTATATAGTGGATTTTGTAAGATTGGAGATGGAAATTGTTTGACTGAAAAATAAAAACAATTAGAATTTTAAAAATTGAATTTTTTCCAAGAAATTGTTTTTTCTAAGATTAAAGATGTATATGTTTTTTACACAATTAAACTCTTAAGCAATCAATTTCAGTAATCATTATTTTTAACAACTCAAAAGGCAACCCTCGTAAACGTTGTCGACTGCTTTCTATACTTATTTGTTGATGTTCCGCTCGCTGCACTTTATGTAGCATACCTTTGGGATGATAAGCTCTATGACTGAGCAGTGAAAGCGAGAGAGCGAGACAGAGAGTGAGGGAGAGGGAAGAGGCGTGAATAACGCTGCGATTGAAGAAGACTCATATAGCAATGACCTTAGTTGCACTTGGTTGCTTTGCAAAAGCGTAAAAAACTAACACAAAGCTTGAAATGAAAATAAGAAAACATGTCGCTTAATGCACATTTGTTTTTACGTACATAAATACTATTTTTTATATATTATACTATATTTACTTACCATCATTTCTTTTGCTCTCTTTGCAGGTGAGTTGCGTTTATTTTCTGGCATTTTCAATTTGCGTACACCCCAAGTTGAATATTTGGGTAAGTTTTGTCAGCTCAAGAAGAATGAGAAGGAGAAACTCACCCTAAATTGCTGCAGAGAAATAGTTTTTCACATCTAAGTACATTTCTCTGGTGTAAAGTTCAAGCTCTGTTTGCCAGTCGCGTTCCATTTGTCAATGTGCTGCACGTACTCAATCTTCTGGCTTGTCAAACTTGCCAATGTTTGTTGCCAACCAAAAAATAAAAAAAAAAAAAAAAAAAAAAAATAAAAGAAAAACATACAGGAAGATAAAGTCGAGTTACCGACTATGGCATACCCTGCTGGGAGGTAGCTATGGTGTTCCTTTATAGCGAAATCAAATAATATTATTAAAAATCTTAACACAAAAGCTGTAAATTACATAAGAGTTTTATTCTATGCAAAAAAAAAAAAAAAAATAAAACTCATTCATAATTATTATTTTTGAGTTTTTTTTTTTTTATCAAAAATAATGATTATTGTGTAAGTTTTATAAAAAAAAAAAAAACGTATAATCATTATTTGCAGTACCTGGCTGAAAACCTAAAACAACCATAACTAATATTCTCTTTTACCGATTTTGTTGCGATTAAGCAGGATGATGGCTAATAATAGTGGAAAAATAAAGCCATAAAAACGGACCTAGAGACGGAGAAACGAACGGACAGATTTTGATTCAAGTGTTGCTGCTGATTTATACTTCCTTCTTCCTGTTTCAACGAATACAATACACCCTTTTACTTATTTTTTAAGTAGCAGGTATAATAAAAATTTGTTTGATGTTGACCCAGCGCATTCAGCATCCACTTCTTAACTGAAGTTGATGTCTTCAGAGGAGACTTGCGCACATGTTGTCAGTTTGTCAGTCCTTCCCCTCAATGTTGATATACGAGTCTTGCGTCTTGGATTCTTAGTCAGACCATAGATACATACATGTATTTGCCAGGCAACTACTTAATGCCAATTGTGGGTTCTGTTCCATTTCTACATTGCTGTCAGTTGCTGTGACACCAAAACTCATCCAGAAATCGATAATCGACAACAATCTCAATCTCGATGAGTTTTCTGAGAAAACATTTCTCAGTTTACTATTAAGTTTGTATAAATATTGGTACATGTTTTAATGATCGAATCGGGACATACAATTCAAGTTTCTATATTCCGTTTTTGTTTGTTGTTTGTATTTAAGAACTAAAATTATACTTTATCTTTATACTTATAAAATACATTTTTTTACCATATTGTTCAAGATAAAAATTTGAATGTTAAACTTAAATCAGACGAAAACAAATTCCAAAATTTCAAATTTCAAATAGCACTATAATTTTCATATTATTTCTTCCTAAATTTTTTGTATATTTTGGTATTTTTTCAATTAAATAAATAATTTTGTTTTTTAAATTATCATATTTATTTGTTATGAATGCTTAAAATGAACTTTGATTGCTATCAATCGATTTCTAAAACAAACTATGCATTTGTCATTTGTCCAATAGAAATCTTAATTACCTTATTTGAAGATGGTTCTAATAATTTTTCTCCCTCTTCGACTAGAGGGTATTATGATGTAATCCAATTAGCAACTGCCCTTCGTTCGTCACATTCGTCTCGTTCGTCACGCGGTTAACGCTCGTGCTATGAAAATAATATTAAATTTGTATGATTCTATTAGCAAAACAAACAAGGACCTGAAGTATACTAGTACACACAGACACACACAATATACAAACACACACACACACACACACACATGTTGGTCTTTGGTAATTGTGTATAAAATGCAGCTGCTAAAAATATATACAAATATTGTATGTATGTATACATGTGTACAAGTTTCTATATTTATTTAGAGAGAGCTGTATATAGACTCGAGTCCTTCACATACACTGCTGGCTAACAAACTAGAAACAACAATTTATTTTTGTTTTATTTTAGGGATTAAAACCGAAACGAATATCGGTTTCATTTACGGTTTCGGTTTTGTTTACATTTGGGTTTTCGGTTATCGGTTACGCAAATCTTTCAATAAAGGTTTCGTAACGTTGAACCGGTTTAATATAATTAATATAATAATATAATTGAAAATGGAATTATTTTCTTAATGTTTCATTCACACATTTATTTCACATATTCTTCAGTTTGGTGAAGTTTAGTTACATTCAAACAATTTTAATATTTCATTTAACAAATTTTTTTTATTTGCGCTTATTCGGTGCTTTGAAAATTCCATCATGAATATCACAAAAAAAATTCAAAATTAAAGAAAAGAAAATTAAAACCAAATATCAAAAATAAAAATTAAAAATAATTTTTTTTTTTATGTTTGAAAAACCGAAATTAATCCTTACAAATGAATCGGTTACTAAACGGTAATTTCTGTTTACAGAGTTTCGGTTTAAAGGTTTCGGTCAAATGAAAACATTTTTTTCGGTTACGGTTTCAGTTACGGCTTTAAGTTTCAATCGGTTTTTACCGGTTAAATTTTACGGTTTCGGTTAGGGTTTTAATCCCTGAATTTAAGTAATTTCGTTTTTGACTTGCATAATTTTTACTTTATAATTATTTAAAAATTTTTATCATAGTATTAAAAAAATGTGTTTGAAATGTTGTTTCTATAATTTGTGCCATGGGTGTAGCTCTTGAGCTCAGCTCTGGCTGCTCTGGCATAACGAAATTACCAAGTTCCTAACTAAACAAGTTGCCGATACGATACATAATAATAATGCACAGACAGACGGACATGAGGAAGAAGTAGAGGAGGAGAGAGGAAGTTTTAGAGATGAGAGGGAAGAGAGTAAAGAGGTTACTCACGTAACCAGAAGGTAGTCAGAGTTCCTGGCAAGACAAAAGACCTGTTAGAGTGAGAGAGAGGGAGAGAATGTCTGAGAGCTCGTGTGGTTGGTCATTGGTACTTTCTCCTAGCTTCTCTCTCTCACTCTCCCTCTCTCTTCACCATTTTATACCACGCTTTCAGAGCCTTTTTGTGTGGTCCTCATTGCTTTTCACAGTTGAGTTGTTCGCATAATGCAAATACACAATAAATAAACGTGAAATGCACTGCACATAAAACTGAACTGAACGGAACAAATCAGAAAACAGTACGATGTGGAACAGTGATGGCCAAAATAATAGAAACGAGAGACATTTTCGCATTGATGAAAAGCAGTGCAAAAAAATAGAATCCTCTTGTTTTGTTAAATTTTGAAACATTGCTAAATATTAATTAAAAATTAGGAGTCGAAAAAAAACAAACACTAAAAAAATGACAGAAACGTTAAAAAAATATTTAGATACAATATTGTTGGAAGGACCAGCCAGAAGCAGTATAAATTTGTAGTTCCAATTTTTTATGACATTATATATTATATAATAATAATTATTAAATACTTTTATCTTTAGTTTTTACAATCAAAAATTGAAAAAAAAAACATATGTGTCATGTTGGATTAAAAATAACTTTTTAATTTAAAATTAATTTTATTTTTAATAATAAATAAAAATTTTAACAATGTTACTTTTCATTTTTTTTATAAGAAAATTGTCACAATCCGTGGTGTGACACTTAAAAAATGATCATTTCTATTATTTTTTCCATAGCTGTATGTACACTATGATTCAATACGATATATCATAGGGTATTTGTAGCAATTGCAGCTTACACGAGGGTGGACTGATGTGTTTAGTCCAATAGATATTTTCTTTTTTAATTTTCAAAATAAAAATTTATTTTTATAGCTATGTTTAGAGTTGCTCTTAAATTTGTTTTCAATACTAATAATAGCCATAAATGATTTAAAAAAGCTTTGTATTTTGTAAAACTAATAAATATGTCTGCTATATTTTTCAATAATATTTTAAATAATAAGTATACAGAACTATAGCTATATGATATAAGAATCCGACTTACAACCTGTGAGTTTGGTTAAGATATGTTAAGAAGCAAAAAAGTTTTTCATGCTTAATTCCGTGACCTTTGACCCCGATTTTAATTCATTTATGAACAAAGAAATTGTCTTATCTATGTTGTTTGAAAATTTCAGCTTTTTATCTCTTACCGTTTGGGCTACACGTTGATATAGATTGAAATGTCAATTTTGTTTTAAATACTTAACTTGACTTAGTCATTAGACCACCCTCGCATGAGACTCCGCACAATTATTGAGTACTCAGCTTGTATTTGCTGCTATTCGTATTCATATTCACATTGCCATTCATATTACAACGAGTATATTCACTTATTTTTGTTGTTGTTTTTGCCTTCCCCTTTTTGATTCTTCTTCACTCCCAAAACGCCAATTATTTTCAGCTTTTGAGTTCATAATTTACCAAGTGAACGCCTGCACATGACATGGTTATTTCCAGTTAGTTCTAGTTACGATTTACCATCGACTGCCACCCTTTCCCTTCCACTTTCGTGACCCTTTTCCGCCACATTCCCAGCTCGTTTGGTTAGTTTATCAATTTTTTATTGAGTTCATTTTGAGACATGTGCACAAATTTCCCATTGTTTGGCATTGATATCTATCAAAACTGTATCCTTTGCCGTCATTTGCCAACGAAATGGAATTTTGTGCAAGTTTTTAGCCTAAATAATTTCAAATTTTAAAATGGAAATTAATTAAAAGTAAAAGTTTTATCAACTTTGATTAACTTAATTTTCTGTTATTTTGCGATGGCAACTTTTAGCCATTAATGTAATCCATTTAGACCTTTTTTTCCAATTCTCATCCTCCATGGTCACATTATAACAACTTTATCTGTTCATCTTTGTAAACTGAACTGTGTTCGAATAATACTTATACAATATAATAATATATGGTTAATACATACGTTTATACCTTATTTCACTTTTCTACAGTCGTCCTCCATGGTCACATTTTTATTAGAATTGTCAGCCTTTGTTATTTATCTTCTTTCAGTTGCTTCAAATTGTTTTTCTCACTACAAAAACACCTAATAAATTTACTTAAATTGTCTTTCGTACTCCATGGTCACATTTTTATTTCTTCATATGATCTTTTTGGTAAATTAATATAACTTTTTGGTCCTCAACATATATGTACTTTAACCTCGTTGCACATTTCCTCTGTCAACCTTCATGGTCACTTTATTAACATTATATTGTTTTTTTTGCCCCTTTGAGAGACAAATCATATTGATTTGTAATTCCATCTTCATTTTCACCATTTCCATATGCACTTTGCACTATTTGGCATTTGTCCTCCATGGTCACATTATTGAATTCTATTCTATTCCCTGTCCCTGTGTCATATCAATTAGCTGTCCCATTAAAATAGTTGCCATGTTAATTTCCACTTAACATTACATGTGTTTGCTGTCCACAATTTGACAGCACCAGTTTAGTGTCTGTCCGTCCTCCATTGTCACATTGTGTGTCAATATGCTTACAAGCAATTTTCACAAAATAATGTTTGTTACTGTAACACGCTTAAAGCCAAGTTAATTAAGTTATTTGAATTCAATAAACCATGCGAAATGAACAATCGATGTGATGAAAATGAGAGAGAGAGAGAGAGATAGAGTGTGTGTGTGTGTGTGTGTGTGTGTGTGTGTGTGTGTGTGTGTGTGTGTGTGTGTGTGTAGGTGTGTGTGTTGTTGTTGTTGTTTGCAATTTGTTTAGCTGTCGTTCGATTTGCTTATTGTGCAATTTTTGTTTGTCCTTGCTCCGATATCGCCCATTTTAGCTCTCGCTGTCTCTCTCTCTCTCTGTCTATCTGTTGTTGAGGGTGTGTCTGTGTGTGTATGTGAGTGTGGGTAACTCATGCCACACAAACAACAACAAGCGGGGGAGCAGCTTTTGTCGAGTTCCCGACTATATATATACTCTTTACTTGTTTAATTAAATGTCAAATATTTTTCATTGCATACTTTCAGGGAGGGACCAAAACTGTTGAATAAAATATAAATAAAAATTACTTAAAGACTTTTACTTTATAAATCATGCTTAATAATTACTTTTGATTCAAAAAAATAATAAATTACAAATAATTATTTAAATTGTTTTTCATTATATCCATCAAAAATAATCATCAAAATTGATTTTTTATTAAATAAGTCTTTCATAATAATTAATACTGATTTGTATTCTTTCAGTTTTTTATAAGAGTTATTCAAAACATTTTTCAATAAAAATCTTTGAGACTTTTATTTGTGCGGGAAAAAAATTAAAGTCTCAAATAAATTTTATTTGTTTTGAATTGAAAACATATGCCTTTAAAGACTTTTATAATTTGAAACTTGTTATAAAAGTCTTTTGGGAATTTGAATAACTCTTATAAAAATAACTGAAAAAATTATAAAAGACATTTTCAACAAAAAATCAAAATTAATTATGATTTTTAATGGATATAATTAAAATCAATTTTAATAATTATTTGTAATTTTTATTTCTTAAAGTCTCAAAAATAAGTTTATTGGCTGTTTGCAGAGATACTGTTTTTACAAACACTTTGATGTATTTTGAACAATAATCGCATTAGTCCTTATATGTGATTTTTTTAGTTGAAATTTTGATTAATAACAGTTATTTTCAGTCCCTAACTTTCTGCGCCTACATTGGTTAAGAAACTAAAACAGCCATTACCGTCTTTCTGTTTGTCCGATCTAGTTACAATTGAGTAGGATCATAGCTTATGATAGTAGTTAATGTTTATTAGTAAACAAAATAATACAATATACCCTTTAACTTATTTTTCACGCAATGGGTATAACAATGGCAATGGCAACATGACTAACTGGCTCCACTTGATTTTGCTGCTGCTGTCTCAGCTGTGCCACAACCTTGAGTCGCAGTTCCCACCCACACACACTCACATACACGCAGACATATATGTAAATTATTTTATTTGCCTCCGCCTTCGTATGGTTATTGATTTTTGTTGCTCTTCGTGGCTGTTTTTTTTTTTTTTGTATAATTTTTTTATCCTTGTAGAGGATATAATAATTTTGTCATGAATTGTTTAATGTCTGACGTATATATATTCTTGATCTATCCGTCTTTCCTTTGGTTTCTATGAAACTTGATACCAACCTAAAGTCAAAAGCCCATTCCACGTGAAAGAAGCTCATAATTCTGCCGGCGTCGCAGACGCACAAGGAGAGAGAGAGAGAATACGCGTGTTCTATAAATATCACTTTCGGTGGCTTGCTCTCTCACGCTGCATCTGATCGGCTGTTGCTCTCTGCTCTCAGTCGCTGAGCTGCGTTCAGTGAGACAGCGCTAGACTTTTATCATGCACTGCAAATAGTGTTGCCAACGCCTCTACACAAAAAAGGCCGGTTAAACCCAAAAAAAAAGACAGAAAACGGACACATTTTATTTTAAAGGACAAAAAATCTGGACAAACCTCGTTTTCTTATTAATACATAAAATATTAATTACTAAAATAATACTGTAGCTTTAAAAATAACTTCAGTGTTGAAAGTATTAGCTCTTTATTAGCCAGTAAAATATTTTCTACAGGAAATGCATCAATTTTTTTTTAAATTTCAAAGTTTTTTGGCGAACCGAAAATTAATATAATATTAGACGACACATACTAGTTTATATGATAGCTATATATGATAAATTCTGTGAGCGACTTAGAACAATGAAATAATGATGAATAAAGGATAAAGTAAAATAAATGAAAAAAAATCGTTTTCCGGATAGGGGACGTTTAAAAATTGTTCTAGAAATCGCAGTTTTGAAAAGGGCAAATGAGTCCACAAAAAGGACAAATTGGCAGCACTATCTGCATGACTTCGCGAAAGGCTTATCGATGAACATTTAAAAATTTTTTTTAAGACATTTTTTGAGTAATTTAGTTAAAGCAGCGCCAGCAGTCGCGCTAAAAACGCGCCCAAAACGCGCACAAAGGCAGCTCATTAAAGTGAATGCGTGTGTATGTGTCTCTCTCGCTCTCTCTCCCTCTGTGTGTGTGTGTGTGTGTGCACAAACTTGTAATTTCAATAACTCAGTTTCAATGCCTGGACGATGTGCAGTTTTGCTTTCCTTTGCCTGCACAGTGGTCCCATTGGCCATTTCAATTCGATATTTTGTATGTTATACAACTTGGCAAACGGAGTAATGCAAATTAAATTAAATCGAATCATTTCCCACTTGGTTCATAATACATACTACTAATTAAGCATAAGCATTAGTTAATCACTCATAAGTCAGTTATTTATATATTTGTGCAAAGGTCAATTAAATTTTTTGAACAACAATAGAATTTAGTAACGGCAACTATATAAAACTTAGTTTAAATTAAATCAAATCCAATAATAAAAATAAATATTTAAAAATTTTAAATTTGATTTAATATGCAGTAAAACGAGCAAACGTCCCACTGTACCTTGGTCTTCCCTTTTGGTTTTCCCTTTTTCTCTTGTTTCCCCTCAGTTTGCAAGTTTTGCTCCAATTTCACAGGCATTATACTTATGAGAATTAATGTAATGGCATAAGAGAGAGAGAGAGAGAGACACATTTATACACACACTCCCTCTTTCTCTCTGTCTCTCTCTTCCTCACTCTTTCTACTTGGCAATTAGTTCAGAGTGATAAAAATGTTGCACAGTTTCCGCTCATTTGGCGCGATTTACCTACACACACACACACACACACAAAATTGCCCAATAACCTTAACAACTTGCACAAATAATAAAGAGAGACGGAGGGAGATAGTGTGAGAAGGAGAGAGAGAGAGAGTGAGTAAGAGAGTGACATAAAATTGGTATCAAGTTGCACTTAATTAATTATTTGATTTGTTATCTTTTTGCATTATGTCTGGTAACAAGAGGGCTATCTCTCTCTCTCTCTCTCTCTCTCCCTCTCTTTCTACACAGTCGACTGTGGATGAATTGCTTTATTTAAAATTTCACATTGTTCAAAACTTAAAAATACATATGGGTAATTCTCTGATGTCGAATGCGACATTCAAAGTGCAATATAACATATGCCAAAACATTATTTTGTCGCGACAAAAAGGGAAACTTATAGGTCTTGATTAGCATTATAATTGGTGCTAAGCTTGATTTAGGGAAATAGTTCGATTACAAGATAATTGAAAAATTAAGATAATTAAAAAAAAAAAAGACTTTTTTCGGTGACCAGTTTTAAGGCGGATTTCGGCAAAACGTACGAATATTTTGATGCAAATAATTTTAAAACGTAACGCATTGATTTATTTAAAAAATGTTCTCTGTGTAATTGAAAAATATTAAGTAGTTTTTTTTTTTTTAATTTGATTTGTTATTTGCGAGCTCTGGAAATTACGAGTTCTGGAGTTATTAAATCAATGAATTTATATTAAAAAATATCGGAAATTTTTGAAAAATTTTAAATATCTAATATGTGTTTATCAGTGCTAAAGAGTGTTCATCAGGCCTGTTCCGAATTTCGAGACTAAAACTTCGTTGTTCCAATTTTGTTATTCAATTGAAGGAACTCTAGAAGCTTTCGATTGCCAGAGTTGTTATCGATATAAAAAATTAAAGTGGAATTCAGAACAGCTCGGTTTGGCTTTTTCCAAAAAATTTTATAGATGCTTTTAAAAAAATTCTTTTTAAAAATACTTTAACTGTTTAAAATTGAAGAAGTGATGTAAATCGATTTTATAAATGTTCAAAGTTTTGCTAACTTTCAGTTAATAATTTTGTGTATTTGAATGCTTTAAATGGCATTTATTTTCAAATTTTTGAAAACGACAATTATTGTCGTTTTGTGGACTGAAAATGTTTAATAAATAACAAGATCGAAGTACGACTTAAAGTTACCCTATTCAACTTTTGTTATTTAATTGTAAGACAAAATGTGCTCTATTCTTATTTAACTTTGAATCGCTGATAAATTTGCAGGGTATATGATAGGTTAAAAATGGGAATTAGCATCGAAATTGAAATGGTAATTGAAATGGTAATGGAAATGACTTAATATGGCTTTTTTGGGTATATTGCTTCAATTTCTCGATCTCCTTCTCATTCTACTCTCATTTCTGCTCTCGTTGTTGTCAAGGTTTTCTATTCAAATTCCATTTTGGCAAATCAACAAATTTTCAACATTGCTGTTGTCGTTGTTTGACGGCACAAAAGTTTGCGATGCTCAAATTGTGAATTTGTGAAACCTTTTTAAGCACGTGTTTCCTGTCTTGTAGTTCTCATTGTTATTGTTGTTGTTGTTGTAGCTATTGTGATTCATTCATTCATTAATGAACTAATTTCTCAACTAGGATCGGTAGAGAAAAACATGAAACAAAACAAACAAAAAAAAAAAATAAAAATGGAACTTTTAGATTCACAACATGATTAATAAATTTGCGTGCATTTTGTGAAGAGATTTTTCGACATACACACACACACACACACACCTGTAGAAGAAGAAGGAGCATACAATAACTAGTGCAGAAACAACAACAACTGCAATAAAATGAAAGAAAAAACAGAAAACTGTTTGAAATCTCGCATAAATTGCTCGCAACGCATAAAAGTATGCAATAAAAATCAGAACAAACATGTGCGTGGGCAACCAACTACCCGGACACCCCCTTAATACCCTACTACTTGACTAGTGTGTGTGTGTGTGTGTGCGTGTGTGCGTGGGCGTGGCCTTAGCCCACCTGTTCACTTGGCCTCCGTCGGTAAACATGGCCAAAGGCGGCAACTGGCGACACGCAGCAAAAACTTTAATAACTTTGGAGTATATTAAAAAAAAAGCGAGAGAGCCCGACTTTAAGAGACCCTGTACTAGAATTGAATATCCATAACGGGTGGAGTCCAAACTCACACATTGCGTTGCACTATGGGCCATTTCTTTTTTTTTTTTTTTTTAATATTCTTATTGTTTATTTAATTATTCTGTTATTATTTACATCTATGGGGCCAAATCCGAAAAAACGAATATATAGTCATTAAGCTCAAGTTGGATTTTTGGAATTTCAACTGTTATTTAATTAATTAAATTAAAACCAGCTTAAAAGGTTTTGTTTTTTGATATCATATCATCAAAGCGATGTCTCCTTAATTATTATACCCGTTACTTATAAAAATAAGTAAAAGGGGATATTGTATTCGTTGCAATGTATGTAACAGGGAGAAGGAAGCATCTCCGACCCTATAAAGTATATATATTCTTGATCAGCATCAACAGCAGAGTCGATAAAGCCATGTCCGTCTGTCCGTCCGTCTGTCTGTCTGTCCGTCTGTCTGTCTGTCCGTGTGAGCGCCTAGATCTCAGAGACTATAAGAGCTAGAGCAACCAAATTTGGCACACAGACTTCTATGAGCCCCACGCAGGTCAAGTTTGTTTCAAATTTTTGCCACGCCTTTCTCCGCCTCTGTAAATCGCAAAAAACCACCACACGCACAGTTTTCAAGATATTATAATTTTTTTACTAATTATCGTTAACTACTATTATTACCTATCATCCTACTAAATCGTAACGAGAGCGGACAAACAGAAAGGTGGTAATGGCTAATTAAAGTTTTTAAAAAATATAAGTGCCTAAAAGCATGCAATAAAAAATATTAAAAAATGCATTAAAATAAGTAACGGGTATCCTAGAGTCGGGCGCTCGACTATAGCCTTTCCCACTTGTTTTTATATATTTCCTGTCTTTTTTGCTTTAACAGTTTTTGTACGTTTTAAGTACACGGTCTAAATGCTGTGTAATAGAACATTCTCTATTGCTCTCTCTTTTTCTGTCTCCCTCAGTGCCTCTCTCTCTTCCTTCGAATGCTTTGGTCTTGAAATCGTCACGCTCTTTGGCGCCTTGTTTTAGCGTAGCTGTAAAGCTTTTAATTAAGGCATTTGCATTTTATATCAGACTCGCACACACACACACACCTACACTTACACCTATACAAGAGTGAGGTGGCGCCACCTGTGCGGTTGTTTTGGCCACAAGCGCGCCGCGAGTTATGCAACAAAAATTCAATATCCTCCGTCTGCCCCTCAGACTCAAACTCAACTCAACTTGCCCCATGTCGCTGCATACCGTGTGGCAACCAAGAGATTTCACAGCATTCCTCCTCCTCCTCCTGTCATTCTTCCTCTCTCTCCCACTTACTCTCTCTACACCCGTTTATAAAAAACATCCCCAGCAAACCAAAAATACCGTGTAGCCCAAAAAAATGCGAGATTCGCGAGAGACAGAGAGAGAGAGAGAGAGAGAGAGAGAGAGAGAGAGAGATGGAAATATATGCATGACAAACACATTGTTTAAAGCAGCGCAAATTGAACGTTGAACGTGTGTCACGGATCACTCACGAGTCACGAATCACGAGAATAAAACGTTTATGAAAATCAGAACTATCTCTTACAAACATTAATTTATACCAGCGGTGGGCACGAAATTAAAATTCGGGAGCACTACGAAAGCTACAGCAACATCAATAACAACAACCCTATTAGAGTCTATCTACTTTATCCATCATCCAAATGTCAAAAATGCCTCGAATAGGCAGAATTAAAGTTGGGAGCAGTCGTTAGCTCCCGGAGCCCGTACGTGCGCACCGCTGATTTATACATATGTATAAATTTAATACAGCTGACAAAATATATTTTCCTGTAAATTATTTCGATAAGAAATTAATTTTAACCGCAATTTTCTACAATTAAGTATTATAGAATGTCGTAATTATATAAAAGCACTTATTTGAAATACAGTTGAACTTCCCTAACTCGAACTTCTCTAACTCGAATTTTTTGTAACTCGAACTAAATGAGTGGCAGTAAAATTAATAATCTTAGGAAAAAGAACTCTTAAACTTGAATATCTCCCTAGCTCGAACCTTATCTTTGGATAATGGTGATTCGAGTTAGGGAAGT
This sequence comes from Drosophila quinaria, assembly GCA_035047525.1. Classification (NCBI taxonomy): domain Eukaryota; kingdom Metazoa; phylum Arthropoda; class Insecta; order Diptera; family Drosophilidae; genus Drosophila; species Drosophila quinaria. The sequence goes on from JAWNPO010000455.1 coordinate 37,705,246, forward strand.
TCGACTGTATGTTGCCATTTAATCGATTTCTCAGTAGCATACAATGAATTTAAAGAAAAATTTGCTATTTATTAATTTTAGTTAATTAACTGACGTTAATTTAATTGATTTTTTAACAAGTAAATATTTGAAATCCAAATTGTTCGCTTCATTATGGCTTACGGAAAGACCTAGAAAGCTGAAACTTTCGCACAACAATTTGTATACATTTATATCAAAACAGTATATCAATATAATAATACATATATCAATATAACAATATATCAATAAATATATGTATCATTCAGAGTATCAAACCGAAAAAATAATCGTTTTCAGTTACGGTTTCGGTTATGTTCGCACTTAGGTTTTTGGTTATCGATTTCGAAAAATTACCGGTATGATTTTAGTTGAGAAAAAAATATTAAAAATGTTAAGAATAGTTAAATTTGAAAACAAATATTCAAAAATTAAGGTTGAGATCAATAAAAATTACACATTAGCAATAAAAATCAAAAATTTAATTTTATGCTTGACCAAACCGAAATTAACCGTTAGGGATGAATCGGTTTTCTTAACGGTTATATCGTTTAGAATAATTTAGCTATTTCGTTATCAGTATATTAAAACATATGCTTCGAATTCCGGTTCAGTTATGGTCACCAATTTCAATCGGTTAATGCCGGTTAACGGTTATGGTTACAGTTTTAAGTTCCGAAATCAATATATCAGTATTCTAATACTCACAATTATTGCAGAGAGCATTCTTCTTCAGCTTACGAGTTTGGCGCAAAATAAATTTGGGTGAAAGATTGCTTTAAGTGCTAAATACAAATTTTTCTCCGTATTTGTCTGTTCTCTTTCACACTCTCTGTCTGTCTGTCTGTCTGTCTGTCTCTGTTTTATTAGCTGTCTCTCTGGCACATTTTGGCCTAATCTGGATTCATTCTTGTCGCCTTTCAATGCTGTAGTTTAATTGCCAGCCTAAAAGTAGGCAATGCAAATTGTCACTTCACATGAATGTCCTTCTCTGTGAATATGTACAATACATGTGTGTGCTAAATACAGCCCTGCAGTACGGGTGACTAGCAAACACCTATGGAATTGCCAAAGAAAGTTGTGATGGGCGCCAGAAATGACATAGAACACCAACATGGCGATTTCCTAACTAATTTTTCCAATATATTATAACACATACCTAACGATTTGCCTAACTTCAAGAGGGCTTGAAACATCGTTAGTGTAAGGAAGTTAGTAGAAATGGCAGGTTTAAAATTAAAAATATTTTAATCAATACCCAACAGAAATCGCATTTGGTTTATATTCGTTGCCTTCTTTTTTGATACTCTTGATAACCTAAAGCTGACGACTAGCTAGCTACTACCGGAGTTTGTATCTCAAATTATTTGTTTTACTTAAAGCTAACGACTTAGCTGGCTACCTGTGGGTAATGCCTCAACACCAGCCGTACTGCAGGGATGTGCATATTTAACTAAGGCAAAGGCACGAGACAAATGTCTGTCAACTTATCCGGAAGCTGCTGATGTTACCAATGTTGCTGATGTTTCGAATGTTGTTGTTGTTGTTGTTGTCATCGTCTCTGTTGACTGATTGACTTAGTTTCATTTTCAGTTTCAGGTGGCAGACGACTGACGACTAACTGACGACTTTGTTGCTTGTTTGCTTTGCTGCACCCAATTGTAGTTGCATCATTTGTTTAGTATTATTCAACACACACATATACGCACACATATACACACACACACACACACTTAAACACAACTTGCGTAGACTGCAACTCGGCGTCTAACTTAATTGCAACTCTGTCTGCTCGGAATGTCGCGTGTGTTTATCGCATACAATATGATATGCAAATATTGTGGTATCAGTATCACACACACACACACACACACACACACACACACATTTGATTATAATAAATTGCCTGCATTTGCTAGTTGTTATGAGACCGAAGACCCAGTAGGAAACTTCAACAACATGATTTTATCAATGGATTTAGTTCAGTCTTGTCTTGTCTTCTGATCTGATCTTAGCATCTGTCTTCAGTCGTCGAGCTGCGTTCAATAAGAGAGCGCTAGAGTTTTATCACTCACTGTTACCAGTGTTGCCAATTTAGCTATTTTCCCACTATATCTAGTGGGTTGCCATTGGCAAATGCAGGATAAATTGTAAAATATCGGCTAGCGGGATTCATACAAATGAATGATACAAAACTTTCCTTAATCCATTAATTACCGATGGAAAATTTTGAATTTTTGAAAAAGTCTATTTGTTCAACTTTTCCTCGGTCCCAATTCTGCAAACAATCCTAAGAGTAAGTGCAAAAAAAAAATTCAAAAATTCTCTTGGCTAGTATTTTTTTCATGAATTTTCGAAAATTGTTAAAAAGGAACTTTTTAATGAAAACAGAAATCTTTTAGCACTTTTAAAAAAATAATAAAAAAAATACTAACAAAGAGATTTTTGAAAATTTGTTGTAGCATCTATTTCTGAGGGGACACAATAGATCCAAAGGGTCGCAGTGCAGCTTTCCCCAATACAATAAATAAATCTATTCCTGTGAAAACCTGTGAAAAAAAAGGCGGCATTATGTTTATATATTGCCACAAATTCATCTGTCAGCCCCATTGACCATTTGGGATTGTTGTGCGGAACCAAAACCACTGGATGAAATCAATAAAAATATAGTTTTACTACTCTAGCGGTTTTTTTTTTAGCTACCAACAAAAGCCAAAAGGCTTTCAAATTTTTTAAAATTTTTGTTTTGATTTCGACTTGAAATTTTAAGGTACGTATTCCTAAATAGTTATACTTTAATAAAATGTAAATAAAGAAGAAATTTCTTTTATTCAAAGTTACTAGTCAGATAAACCCCTTGTGGCAGCATGCATTTTGTTCCTACTGGGTGAGTTTTTGTTATTTCCTGCGGAAGTTGCTCTTGTTGCTGTTGTGTCTTGTAGTTGTAGCTCGGTATTTTACTGCCACTTTGTCGCTAACAACAACAACAACAATTTATCCAAAGCATTTGCTTAATTTATATTTATAACTTTTGGCATGTAAACTTTACACAGAGGCCAAAATTCAAGTATTTCGTATGTTAAAACTCTCTCTCTCTCTCTCGCTCTCTCTCTCTCTCGCTTTAACTTTTATCCTCCTTTTCTCTTAGTCACAGCTTTGGCATTTGCATAATCGCTGCCAATGAGTGCATGAAACTCATGGAACTCCCCTGGGAACTGCTCGGATTTTCCTCCTCTTTTTATGTGATTTTTTCATACCCGTTTCTCAAAAAGTACGTGAAAGGGTATATTGTATTCGTAACAGGAAGAAGGAAGCATCTCTGACCCCAAAAAGTAGAAATATTCTTAATCAGCATCAACAGCCGAGTCATTATAGCCATGTCCGTCTGTCCGTCCGTCTATCCGTTCGACTTTAAAATTTTCCATTATACACATTTATTATTTTTCATCCTATTTAACCGCAACAAAATCGGACAAATAGAATAGTAGTAATGGGTGTTTTAAGTTTTTGAGCAATGTAAGCGCCTAAACATATGCAATAAAAATATTTTATGTATTTTATAATAAGTAGCGGGTATCCTACAGTCGGGAACTTTCCCGCTTGTTTTTTTTTAAATATTTTTTTTTTGTATTTTCATTGAGCATTTATAATTGCAGCTGTTTTGCTGCAGATTTATTTACAACGTCAAAAATACAATTCAATTGAATACGTTGCCTTCTTTTTAAATCGATTCGATTCAATTCTTTTCTGTTTTCTCTCATCATCTCTCATCATCATCAGATTGAGCAGATTGATGTTGACTTATGACCCCTTGTGATTTTCCTTGTTCTTGTCTTTTTCCTACAATTGCCCTTGACTTAAAGTCCAACTTAAGGTGCATTTAAGTTTCTATAAAGTGTTGCTATTTTATTTAATTTCACAAGATTTATTCTTTGAGTGCAGCTTTGAATTCTGAAGTGAATCAAAGTAATAACATTCAAGTAAATATATTGTCATATTTTATTTATATTAAGTTTACGCATTTAATTGGGTATTAAAGTATAATAATAATAATATAATAATGCGTTGATAAACTGAACTTTAAATGCACTTAACTGCTTTTATTGAATACATTAAAATGTCGCTAAAAGTAAAGTTTAAAGTAGTTTTGTGCAGAGCTTTAAATAAGCCTAAATAAAGTAAGTTAATTCGACTTTCACATTGTGAGATTTAGTAACTAATGAAGCTTGAACTGAATTTCAATAATTAATAAACAATACAAAAAATCTTATGTGAATTCAAATAAAATGCAGCAAAGCCTTAAGGCGTTTTTAAAGTTTTTTAAAGCTGAACAGGAAATGTATACAATATTTAAAGTTTGAAAGTTTTTTGAATTATTTATGAAGCTACTTTAGTTGAAGGCAATTTAAAAAATGTTTTGTTTTGTTTTCCAGTTTCAATTTCAACACTATTGATAATTAATACAATGAAAGGTATTGTAATTAATTGAATTGCATAACTATTTATAAGCTGATAATTTGCTGATGGGATTGAGAATGAAATGTGCTCAGTTTCAAAACTAATTACGCGCTGAAAGTGTTCGATTGCAATTGCTTCAGGGAATGAGATAGAGAAAAACACAATTAAATTATGTGCGTATAAATTAAATGGAGAGAGAATTTTGTATTGTATTGTATTGTCGAGCACATTTTAAAGTGAGTTCTAATTTGATTTTGTGGCTTAAAGAGTTGTGTTGGCGTTGGCTGGGGAGCCGAAGTCAAAGTCATGCTGTGTGGCATGCAACACTGTGTCCAACACTGAAAGAAACAGTTGAGTATTTAAAAAAAAAAAAAATACAATAAAAATTTTTAAAACCTACTACGAGTAATATTAATATAAACGAATCGATAACATTACAATATTAAATAACATTAACTCCTATTATAAGCTATCATCTTACTAAATTTTAACAAGATCTGATAAATAGAACGGCAGTAATGGCTTTTTTAAGTTTTTAAGCAACACAAGGCCTAAAAGTATGCAATGCATTTTTTTTGCATATTTAGATAAGTAACGGATATGCTTGGTCATCCTAACGCGCTAGCCAGACGACTGACTACCAAACCCAGAAAGAGAAGACTCAAAAGGTGACATCCTTTGGATCTCCCTACTAGGTTCCTTCATTAATTTGTAAATTTAGTAAATAATATACTGTAAATAATATAATTCTATATATGTATCTCCTGTGATCAATTGTTCCTTCCCTTAAATGTAAAACTAGATTAAGTTGCCACTAATGGTAGCAGAAAACCAGTTTAAATAAAATATACAAATTTTTTATGAAAAAAAAAACCGGATATGCTATGGTCCGAAACTCGACTTGATTTTCTCTGTGTAGCCTAGCAAAGCTTCCATTGCCGAGGAGAAGCTTCAATCCATTAGTCATTGTGAATGAGAAGCTAAAGTTGCTGAGTTGAGTTGAAATGTTGGCAATGTTCGGGATGTTCGGGATGCCTTTGCCACTTGAGACGGCAACTTCAAAATGCAATTGCCGTTGCATTTGCAGTTGTTGTTGTTGTTGTTGTTGTGGCTTTTAGCTATTTGTTGTTGTTGAAGCAATTTTTAATTTGCCTTTGGTTTTTCTTTTCTGTGTTTTGTTTATTGCAAATGCACATTTACCGAGTCTCATTAGTTGCCACTGTGTGTTGCTCATACAAACATACATACATATACTAGTATATACATTATATATATATATATGTACATGTATATGCACTCAGAAAAATTAATGCCGTGCTTGCTATATATTAATTTTCTTACATTTAAATAGTATGAAACGATCTGTTTAAGTTATATTTGTGTTAGAATTCTCAACTGGTTCTAGACGCAAAAATTTTATATATAATATTAGCTTGAAAAAACATTAAAACATTAACATTAAACATTAAATATTATGACCATATGATATTTAATTGAGTAATTTTTCCCGATTTTTATATGTAAATAAATGAATAGTTTTCAAGATTGAAACGCACTTAAATATAAGAATGTTTTATACTAGAAATAAGTCAAGTAGTTCAAGATTTTTGTGTACTTCAACTAGTATGATTCGATCTTTTAGTGACTTAATTAAATGAAATTACCAAGTGTTCTTAAAAAGCTAAAATTAGGCCAATTTCACTTGGAAATTAGCTATAATTCCCACTAGCCGCTATTTTACAATTTATCCCGCATTTGCCAATTGCAACCCACTAGATGTAGCGGGAAACTAGCTAAATTGGCAACGCTGAGAAAGGGGGAGGGAGAAAGAGAGAGAGAGACGCGTGTTCTATTTATAAGTAGCACATTCTGCTGCTTGTTCGCTCACGATGCGTGTGTTCGGCTTCCTGCTCTCTCACGAAGCATCTGATCGGCTGATGCTGAGCTGCGTTCAACGAGAGAGCGCTAGATTTTTATCATGCACTGCAACTGATTCTCTGCTCTCTTTACGTTGACAACTGCAACGATGCAACTGCTCGAGTCTGCATTCATTTCATTTTTTCAGTGTAAAGCAGTAAATCGTTTCGTTGACTTCAGAAGCGCAATGTTTGATTGTGTGAGTTTGAACACCACTGGTGCAGGGTGAGGGGATAAAAGGACAGGGGGTGTGGATCAAGTTGTAAGCCGCCAGCAGCGTCTCTCTCTAATGATGCAGAAGATGATGAAAGCGTTTCGGGCAATATACAAAATGTAATTACAACAAATTGCGCTGTCTGCACTGAACTCAAAGCCTTTTCCTACCCAAAAAAAGAAAAAAAAAAACAGCCGTTGATGCCACGACTATTTACAATTTCAACTTCAGTTGCAGCCACGCAACAAATAAAAATAAAGCAAAAAAAGGATAATAAAAAATGAAATAAATAAAAGTAAACAAAAAACAAACGCATGCAAAATATGTATATGAATTTATTTATTTTCGTTTTGGTTATTGTTGTTTTTGTTTCTGTTGTGACTGCTTTTTATGCAGCAAATAAGCCACAAAGAGCAGTCATTCCCACTGTCCCCAGTTTCAGTCTCTCTCCCTCTCTCTCTGTGGCATTCTCTCCCTCACTCACATTGCCAACCTGGCCCGTTTTTCATTTTTGTAGTGGACTTTTGGATTTATGCGCGCACTTGAATTTGCATTTGGCCACAACAAAGCGCATTTTTCTCTTCTCCTTTTCTCGCCGCTCTCTCCACTTCCCGCCCTTCCTTCCTGCACTTTTCCACCTGCCCCTCATCAAAATTTCCCATGGCAAGCATTGAAGCGTATTGAGACTGGCTGGCAACCAATTTTCCTCGCCTTTTTGCATTCACATTAAAGTCAGTCATATTAAAGTGCAACAAATCGAAACTTTAAACACGAAGTAAACGCAACGTTTTACTGCTGTACACTGAAAAAATTAAATGACGATTATTTTGGAAAAAAGTCCATTTTTAAAGTTATTCAAATTAATGATCTTTTGATGGCAATACATTGAAAATACAGCAGACAAAAATGTTACATAGTCAGCATTTTAACATTGCCCAACACTGTTAAGCTTACAGCTCTAAAACAGATATGTTACGAACGATGTTAAACTAATGTTTTAGGTAAAATTGAAGTGCGTTTCAACACTAATCCAAAAGAATTAACTGATATTTTTAATGGATATTTTTCAGTGTGGTTCAAACTTTGTGTTAATAAATCTGTGTTGTTGAAAATCAGGGGCCTTTGTGTTGTTTTGTGTGCTTTAAAAAGTTGCCTCAAAAATGAATTTTGGAAAAATATTTTATCTTTGAGAGAACAAAACTAATTTTGTTAGCACTTGTTAGCAATGTGACCATAAGGTAAGAAGAAATCTAGTTTCAAAGTTGGTGTCTTAGATCATGTTGTTGCTCGAATGAGTAGAAAAGAATATATTCTTAAGTAATTTCACAAAAAAGACGGCAAAAACAGTTGGGAAAGGCTATAGTCGAGCGCCCGACTCTAGGATACCCGTTACTTATTTTAATTAATTTTTTAATATTTTTTATTGCATGCTTTTAGGCACTTATATTTTTTAAAAACTTTAATTAGCCATTACCACCTTTCTGTTTGTCCGCTCTTGTTACGATTTAGTGGGATGATAGGTAATAATAGTAGACGAACAGACGGACAGACAGACGGACAGACAGACAGACGAACAGACGGACATGGCTATATCGACTCGGCTGTTGATGCTGATCAAGAATATATATACTTTATAGGGTCGGAGATGCTTCCTTCTCCCTGTTACATACATTGCAACGAATACAATATCCCCTTTTACTTATTTTTATAAGTAACGGGTATAAAAATACAGGAAAAGTATATATGTATTTCCATCCAAGACGTGTCTTTAAACAGATTGTTCCTATGAAAGTTAAATGCTATAGTTGACAGTTCTTGATAATTTTTAGCCAATGTATCTGGCCTATAATAAATTTTATGTATCTTATCTTATGTATAGTAAGTTTGATCCAGATATCTAAGAAAACAAGTTGATTTTTATACAAAAAAAAACTATGTGATATAGTTGTCCGACTTAAATTATTTTTTAACAGAGTGAGAAGCATGAGAACAAATCAATCGTGCAAGTTTGGTTTAAATAGCGTGGAAAACTAAAGATAATTTTGAGTTATCTAAGAATTGAATTCACTTTGCAGTCTTGCTATCACTTAAGTTTTCTGATAGCCCAAGGCCAACTTTAAAGAAAACTCTACTGATTTGGCTCAGTCTGTTTGTCCGTTTGGTCGTTTCATGGTCTGCTGCTGATGGAGCCGCTGGTCACATCACAACACATCACAACACATCACAGCACATCACAGCACAGCACATGGTCATTATACAGGCAGCTGGCGGTCATTTTGGGGCACTGAACAATTGAAGCGCCTCCCATGGTGTATTATTATTACTATTGTTGTTGTCCAGGTTGTTGTTGTTGTTATTGTTGTTATTGGCATTGTCATTGGCAATTGGTCAGCTAATTTGCAGGCTGCCTTAACGCACCCACTGGCAACCAAAAATCCCTCCTTACTGTCTCACTGTGTTCTTGCCTCCCTTTCTTTCCTTTGACTGCGTCCCAGTGGCTCTTTTGTAACGAAAAACATACAGAGCTCCAGCTGAACGTTCAGGGCTACTGTGCAGCCACTTTATGTAAATTTGGTATATGTTACCTGAAGTTTTAGCGGAAGCTAACGCTAAGCTACTCCTGACACCTTCACTGCCCATTTCTATACAAAAATCAGGGGTGGGAATTTTTGCCCTGAATTTCTCTGGCTGTAGAAAACTGTGCAGAATTGGAGGCAAAAAATTTGCACACAAAATTTTTGTTACACTTTTTATTTTAATGCCCTTTATTTTAAACCAAATTGTAGTTAACTTATAAAAAATACTTCAAAATAACTTTAAATATTAATATAATCTTCCTGGCCGCAGCATTCGCTTGTAGGGGTCAATCTGAAATTTAGAATTAATTAATGGTATGTTGGAAGAGCATTAAATTGATTAATCCTTAACTAAATACTTACTTTCTTCACAATGTCGAAGTTTACAAACGAAGTGCTGCAATGTCTTCGATAGCCGATAATAGCATTGTCAGGCTTTTGTATTTATCGATGACAGCCACGACAGTAATATTTAATAATAAAACAAAACGTTTGCTTATTTTAAAAATACTTAATTAACAAAATAAGCTATTCAATATATTACATTTCTTATGAACCCCACAGCATAGTATGACTGAAAACTCATGAAAACTGTTTTCGATATTTACTGCCTGACGTTGGCAACGTTAAGTTGGCTACAGGAACTTTTCTTTTGCTGCAAATTTTACCCCTGAATTTTGTATAGAAAAATGCAGGGACGTCTCGCCCTGAAGACGTAGCTGACTTTGGCTTGAAGCTTTACACCTGAATTTTTCCGGCTGAAAGCTGTGTGTATTTCGTTCAGCACATGTCATCAGGCTCCACTGGGGTATTTTGATTTCGGTTTCGATTTTAGGCTCTCTCCCTTTCTCTCTCTCTCTCTCTCTCTCTCTCTGCGTGTGACATAAATATTTGATGCTGGCTCACAACACACCCCCGTAAATTCCTCTCCCTTTTCCCATTCCTCACACTATTCCTTCCGAATTCTCTCCCCCTTCTCTTTGTTCTTTGTTTCTCGCAGTTGGCGTCGTAATTTGATTGCTTTCCATTGGCTTTGGCGTAGAATTTTTCAATTTGCGCGTAAACCAAATGCAAATAGCAAACAATAATCTATTTCTTTGATTTCAAAAATACCCTGTAAATTTGTTAAAATTACGTTGAAATTATATTAATTCTGCTGAGTTGAAATTTTTAGATGAAGAGAAGTTTCATGGATTATTTTTTTATAATTCCACACTTACTTTGAAGACGTAAAACTCCAAAATTTCATTAAATTGTACAAAGATTAAAAAATGCAAAATTCGAAGAATCTTAAAATGATCAATTCATGAACTTAGATTTTTATACGCGTTACTTCAAAATTAAGTAAATGATGTACAGTTATAAAGATATAACGTATTTTTTTGGTAATTAACGTAATATATTATTATAAGCTATCTTTCTTCTAAATCTTAACAAGATCGGAGAAAATTAACGATAGTAATGCCTGATTTAAGTCTTTAAGCAATGCGTGCGCCTAAAAGTAGGCAACAAAAAATATTTTATATATATATTTAAATGCTATAGACGAAAGTTAAGCATTTAAGTTTAATTTAAGTTGTTGTAAATAATGACAGAATAATTAAAAAAAAAAAATAGACGACAGTTGGCCTTTTACAGGGTAGCTAAATGTCGTGTAGCTTCTAGTAATTTTCTGATTTGTTTTCCTTGTGGTATTTTATGATTATTATTTTGGTAACTAATTAGATGTTGTTATTTGTGGCTGCCTATTTTGTGTTTTTTCTTTGTTTCTTTGCCTTCTTTTCTTAAACTTCCCTCCACTTTTTTCGGTTTTTCCGCCCTCGTTCACATTTTCTTGTTTCTGTTGACTTGATTTTATTTTTTCTTGCTTGTGATTGACATTTGTGTGATTTAATTAAACCTCAGATGGAATTCTTTAGCTTTTTTTTGGCCAATTTATGCATAACATTGAGTCTAAATGTGGCCTAAATGTGCTTGTTTTTTTGTTTTTGGGGATACTTGGTACCTTTTGTGGCAACAACACTTCCCATTTCCTACTCCCTTTACCTTTCAATTTCCCTCTGCCACAAACCACACCTACATGGTGTTGTTCTAGCTCTTTCCGTTCACGCAAATACGTCTAATTGCATTTTGGGCTTCGTGATTTACTGCCTGCTCTATGCGTATTATTTTCACGGGCTTTCCCCCTCTCTCTCTCTCTTTCTCTCTCCCTCTCTCTCTCTTTATCTCTATCTCTTTTTGGCTGTGATGATGATGAAGGCGCCTGCACTTGCCGCATTACGTTCCACGCAATTCCACAAAAAAAAAAAAAAAATACAATTTTGCAAATTCAACGCGGAAAATTCACAAAATTTTCTATCTGCATTTTCGCAGGCACATGGAAATGGGGAACTGGAAATGGAAATTCGCTAGCAGTCGACAAAAGTGTCGAAAACATTATGACAATTAGCAAGAAATTCATTTAATCTTTTCTATTATTTTAGAAGTTTAGTATTTCAACTAGAAACATTTTCATTTGACCGAAACCTTTAAACCTTTAGCACTGAATAAGCGCAAATAAAATAAATTTCAAAGATTTTGCTTAACCGATAACCGAAAACCCAAATGCGAATATAACCGAAACCGAAATTGTTTTTACCCCTGCAAACAACCAAAACTTACAAATCTTTGATTCTTATGTCAAATCAATTAAAATTTTAAACGTATTAGTTTTATGATGATATTATACAAATAATACAAATATTGGATTCTAATGTCAAATAAAATAAAATTTACAAAAGTAAATAAATGTTCAAATTTCAATTGGAACATGATGTTTTTTACTTAGATTCTCAAAATAAGACTTATTTAATCATTGAAAACAATGTAATTTGAATTTGAATCAAAATATTTCGATTAAAATGTAGCACTTTTTTTTTCATTATGTCTTTATTCTCTCTTGTTTAACTTTTGTCACAATTCGCATATTAATGTTGTGAAGAAGTTTGCAAGTTTATTTTATTTTTGTCACCATGTTGTGCAAAAGTGAAAAAGACAGCGAGAGACAGAGAGAGAGAGAGAGAGAGGGAGAGAATGTAGTGCTGTTGGGGAGATGTTAACTACTTTATCCAAAGGATCAAAGTACTCAAGCCTTATGTATATTACACTGCGTTTAAGCAGCGCACTATGTGGCGGCATTATTTCTAATTAGTAAAGTTTGTTTTGCTTTGGCTTTTGCTTTTGCTTTTGCTGTTTCTCTTTCGGATTTACTGTAACTGTGATGGGCAGAAACTTTGCTGAATTTTAGCCCAAAACGGGCGGCAAATCAAATCACAGAAACAGAAAACAGACACAGAAAAAAAGCAAACTATGTGCATAACTTCATATGGGCAAAAACTAGAAACAAACTTGGATAAGAGTATTTGGAACGCAATTGAAATTCTCGGCACCCTGCGGTACTGCTTACTAGCGACAAATCTAGGGAATTGCCTAAGGAATGGGTGATGGGTACGAGGAAAGCCATAGAACATAAACAAGGGTGTTTTCCTAACGGATTATTGCACTACATGTCCGCCGAAGCGAGCGGTACCGAGCCGTACTGAACGGTACGTCGCTGCATTACCCTTTGCTAACGATTTGCCTAGCGACAACGACTAGGAATGACGTTGAACACCAAGCGAAGCGAGCGGTACCAAGCGGTACTGAACGGTACCGAGAAGTACGGCGCTGCATTATCCTTTGCTAACGAATCGCCTAGCTCCAAGGCGCTTGACACATCTTTAGAACAAGGTGGATTGAATGAAGCTAACTACTGTGCTACCTACTAGTGAAAACTAGAACTGGGTATTGCCTCTATATCAGCCGTACCGCAGGGTCGAAGCACACACACACGTGTGGAGGAGGAAAGGCAAATGGTGTGCGACACATTCGTTCGGTATACAATGCCAAGTTAATGAGCCTACTTTCCCTTCACTCTCAACTTTTCTCTGTTCCCCTCTCCCTTCCTCCCTAAAGTCCATTGCACTATGGGATAAATGCCCAATTTACTTATTTGTAAAGAAAATTTTAATTTTTTTTAAACAAAACCAAACTATAAACATTTATTATGGTAACGTTTTTTCTTAAATTTTAAATCTGATTCAAATCAAATTAAAAAGAAAACTACTTAATATTTTTGAATCACACAAAAAAAATTTTTTAAATAAATCAATGCATTAAATTTTTAAATTAATTGCATCAAAATATTCGTTAAAGTTTTGCCGAAATCAGCGTTAAAACTGGTCACCGAAAAAACGACTTCTGTTTGAGTCGCGTGCGAATGCCTTGGTTTTTTTAAATTATCTTAAAAACGAACAGTTGCCCAAAATCTACCTTAGCACCAATTATAGTGCTAATCAAGACCTATAAGTTTCGTCTTTAAATGCGTACGAATGTCTCATTCCACATCAGAGAATTACCCATAAATGCAATTTATTTACATACCTTTTTTAATATATGTCTACAGCTTAAAAGCCACTTATTTTTAAATGAAGAGCATTTTGAGTTTTTTTTTTAGATACTTTTACGATTTTTTGACATCAAAATTCTAGAGTAATTCGAATTAATTGCTTATATATAAAAATATTTTTTATTTTATCCAAGTTATTTAGATTTGAAAATCACAAAAATTATAAATGTAAATATCAAACTTCTTACCATAGTGGATGGAATTCACTACGAGTCTTGTCTGTTAGCATCATTAGGCTGTGTGTGTGTGTGTGTGTGTGTTAGCTTATTTGCCAGCTTGTCGTTTTTATGTTGTACAAGTTTGTGCGACAACTCGAAGCCAAAACTCGAGGCAGAAGCTTCGATGTCTATTGCAATTCTTGAAACTGGAAGGCAACTCAAACACGCAAATCTATTTAGTGACAAAAATTGCTCTTAACTTTAGCATTTGATTGCCTTTAACTAATGTGTTATGCCACACTATGAACACTTGAAGTTGAACATTTTCCTAGCATTAGCCTTACACTTTCCTGAATTGAAGTGCACTCTTTGAAGATATTGGGATTTTGCTATTAATTAACTTTAACTACTATTATTAGTTAACATCCTACTAAATTGTAACAAGATTGCACAAATAGAATGGTGAGAATGGTTGTTTTAAGTTTTTTTTTAACAATACGAGTACCTAAAAGTATGCAATATTTTTTTTAATTATTTAAATAAGTAATAGGTATGCTGTGGGGGGAAAGTCGACTGTACCCTTTCCTACTTGTTTATTCTTGTTCTGTGCACACCCACACCCACACACACACACACACACACACACACACACACACACACACACACACACACACACACACACACACACACACACACCCACCCACCTAGCTTTTCAGCTCATCTGTAATTCCCCTGAGCACTTAGTAATTGGTATTTTTGTTGTTGTTATCTGAATTTGCTTTTTTGGGTAATTAGAATTTGATTGCCATTTATTCGAAATTTATTCATGATATTTCATAATTTCTACAGCTACTAAAAATTGCCAATGTTTTTTTAATTCAATTGAAATATTTCTATTTCTATAGCCATTTATATTTGAATAATAATAATATTTTGATTAAATTCATCTATTTCCATTTGCGATTGATATTTAGCATTTTCATTACAATTTATTTGTCTTTCTGTTTATTTTTTCAATTTATATGGTAATTCTTTTAGCCTAATTTAATATTATTACATTTTCTGGTGTATTTTCTATGCGAAATTTTCACTGAATCGCACAAAATATTGAATAATTTGAGCTTGGTTTAAAGAAATGTGAAAACACATTGAAATTTCAGGTGTAAATACAAGACTTTTGTTTTAATTTTGTTGCCCCGTTTTCCAGTTTCCCATCAATTTATTGCATACCACGTTTCAAACATTTCATATTTTTTAATAATAATTTTTTTGTCGTTTCACATTTTAATTTTCGTGTTTCTTTTGTTATATCTTTTCGTGTCGTGTCGCTTTGTTAGTATTCTTTTCATTCGCTTGTTTATTAAAATGCATGTTGATTATTTTGATTTCCGTTTATTTCATTTCATTTAATTTCCTTTCTTATTTTGTCAGTCAAAAATTCGATTTATTTCATTTCATTGTATACATTTTTTTTAACGATTCTTTTAATTAACATTGTTAGTCGCATATTTTGTGCAATACTCATTCAATATTTGCAGATGCTCTTTTTTATTTCGACTTCATTAATTCAATTTGTTGTCTCTTTAGTGCTTTTCACTTTGATTCGCTTCATTTTGTTTTCTTTAGACGCTTTGTCAATCCAATTTGTTTATATTTAAGCCAAAAATGACTCTGATAAGGTGAGCTGCGTTCCTTCTCTTCCTCATTGTTCGGTCACTCTCTCTCGTTTCGTCTAATTGGATATTGTTGCCAAACAAAAGACCGCGAAATATAGAGAGAGAACAAGCGGGAGAGCCCAAAGTCGAGTTCCCGACTGTGGCATACCCGTTACTTGTTTAAATTTACATAAAATATTTTTCATTGCCTACTTTTGGGCGTCTGCATTGCTTACAGTCTTAAAATTGCCATTACTAACGTTCTATTTGTCCGATTTAATTGCGATTAAGTAGGAAGTAAACTAATAAGAGTGGATAACGGAATATCTTAAAAACGGGAGGATAGACGGATGACGGATGTTAATACTGAACAAGAATATATATACTTTGTAGGGTCGAAGATGCTTCCTTCTGCCTGTTACATACAATGCAACGAATACAATATACCCTTTTACTGGCTATTCAAGTAACGGGTGTGAAAAGAGCGAAAGAGAGAGAGAGAGAGAGAGATAGCGCGTATTGTCCGGTTTTGGGCCATTTCTCTAGCAGCAGAGACAATAAATCTCTCACATACAATTTATTGACAATGCTTGGGGCGTTGAGCAAACAAACAATGTCCTTCCTGTGATGCTCTGATGCAACAAAGAATGCTCCACATAGACAGACGGGCAGACAGACATAGGAAAAGCGACGCAAAGACGAAAGAGGAAAAGCGCTGCGGTTTTCACGCTCGCTATGCCAGCAAAATTTCCATGTTTCTTTTATTTTTATAACAATTAACGCAACATTCGCTTGTTTGTGTGTGATTTATGGTTAGCTAAAGGATCCTCGCGTTTAACATTATTATTCTGTTGATTTTCGCGCTATTTTACACCCTGTTATTAGCAAAAATTCGTTTCAGTGTATGCTGAACTATGCTTTAATATTATCAAAAATTAAATAAAGTAAATCTCGCAAATTTTGCATTTAACTTAAATAAAATAAAAAATTAAATATAAAATATTTTAACAAATATTTTAAGAAAAAGTTGTCTCTTAATTCAAAAATGTGTTCTCTATGTTTAGCAAACTTTAGTTTAATTAAAAAAACAAAAAAAAAAAAAACACAATGCCTTAAGTTAGAAAATAAAAAATATTTTCATAGTTTCGTTGAAATATTATATCATTCAGAGACTTACAGGGTATCTCCAAGTCGGTTCCTTGTCACTGACTCTTATTGTTTTTATCTTCTATAGTGAATGTCCTTTGATTTTGATTTAATTTTATTTGCAAGTATTTATTTAGTCAATTTATTATACCGAATAAATGCTGAAACTAAAAATACTAATAAAAATTCCAGGTTTAAAAAAAAAATCCAAAATGAACAATTATAAAATACCAAAAACAAATATTTCTATTTCTTTGATAATACTCTCAATTTAATATCTCAAATAAATCTCAGTTTTGTAATAAAATTTTTCGAATTGAAATTCGTGTAGAATGTGGAGAGATTTAGCCAATGTCCATAAATTACATCCGAGTGGAGAGAAAGTGTGGATAAATCAGTTGCCAAAAGCTTTGGCGAGCTTTGTGTCATAAAATGTGCGCATTGCCTGCAAAAAAAGCTTTTGCTCCTTGCTATAAAACTTGCGCATAATCGAAACTTTTTATAAATAGCAGCGCCATCTGGCGGCATAAGCTTAACATGCATAATTATATCAGGCATAGAAGCGCCATCTGGCGATAGGAGCTTGACGTACATTTTATGGAAACGTGGTGGAAAGTTGTGAGAGAGAGAATTAAGGAGCAAGCGAGTGAGAGGCAGAGAGAGAGGGAGTGAAAGAGAGCCAGAGAGAGAGAGAGAGAGAGAGAGAGAGAAAGAGAGAGTTGGACAAGAACAGTTAATTGAAATGATTTATTTGCAGGCCAAAATGGCAACAGCATTTGAAACAATTGCAATATACCCTGTAAAATGCTCTTTAAACTATTATGTGGGCAGCTACATTTCGACTTACTTATTTTATACTGTCAACTTTGGATGCAGTGAACAAAATAATTTCAAATTTACCATCCAAAGTTGGATTTAAAAACAAATTACGGAAACTTATAAAATATTCGCTTTATTATTATTATAAAAATGTTACAGATATTTGGACACCACTGCACTATAGTTCAAATCGACCCTTTTTCTGATATAAATTAATAACTCGAAGGTTTATCAAGTTTCCCATGTAATGTTTTTGGATACCATTCTAGATCGCATTTGGAAATAGTTTTGAAAAAATGGGCGTGGCAGTGCTATCAAACTTTTTTAAATTTTTTTTTAAAATCATTATTAAATTATTTTTTATACTTCGGAATTTTATTTTCGGAAAGTACCTAGGCTGTAACTAAAAAAGATATGTTTTATTGTTGTCTGTGTGGCGTAATATTAATAAAATCGATATACCATTAAAAATAAATCGTACAACAGCATTTACAACATTTATATAGTCAGTCTTCGCAAATAATTATTTTGGAAAGCGTCACTTTATGGACACTTAATTCAGACATCACAGATCTACCAACATAAAGTACAAACTACACTGATCACTATTCATCATAATTTGTATTAAAACATTTCAATTTAAAAAACTAAAGCCACTTGAACTTCAAGCAAAATATTTGCCCAATTAATGAGCTGCATGTTTAACAGCTGTTAACTTAACATCAGAATGCAATGTTGACATTTCTGGTATGCAACATTACAGTTCAATGTATTCCTAATCGGAATGTAAGAAAAGTTTGTTAATTTCACAAAACTGTTACAAAACTAGTTTATATCGGAAAAAGGGTCCATTTGACCTAGAGTGCACTTTTTAGAAGCTGTTGCTGTTGTGACTTTGCTCCTGGGAAGGCTGGCTAATAAATTTGTAGTTACAAAATTGTTGTAAATTATTTGGTGTTGAACAATTTTTATTGTCATCCTTGACTTTTGTTTTAGAGATGGGTCTGCAATTGTTGGTTGTTGTTGCTGTTGCTGTTGCTGCTGCTGACAACGACATAAATAAATTGTTTAATTTGTTGCAGTTGCAGTTGCTGTTGCTGCAGTTGTTGTTGTTGTTTTTGTTGTTTTTGGCCTCTGTTGCTGTCAGTTTAATGTTGCTACTTTTTGCGTGCACCACAGCAACCAACTTAAACACCCGCTGTGACATTGCCTACAAAGCACTATGGGACAAAAAGCCCGAAATTCTGGCATGAACTCAAAATGTGTATAAATTGTAAAATATTTATTTAAAATCTAAATATAAAAATAGAAACTCGTAATTTGGAATGAATAGGGGTCAATTAATAATCAATAATTATAAAATAATTATAAAATAATAAAATCAATAATTAATAAAATTAATTATTATTATCTGATCCTAGACGGTTTTGTTTATAAGCTATGCTATATTATGCTATATATGCTGTGCTATATTAAAAAAAAAAAGCTTAGAAGCAAATTTGTAAAATTTTTATTTTAATTTGAACTTTTAAACCAAAAATTTCTACTAATAGACTATTTGAAATAATTTTATCAACCTTATCCAAATTTACGCTTTTTTAAAATGTTTACATTTCGCTCTGAAAGTTGTTTATAAATTAAAATCTAAAACAAATTGTTCTTGTTCAGTTTGCAGTAGATTTGGGAAATTCAAAAATTTTGAAATAATGCCAAAATATGGAACGTTTGTGACCATAGTGCAAGACAGCTATAAAAAATGCAACAACGCTGCGGCAACTCTGGTTGTTCTGGCTGTTCGGGGTGCTGTTGTTATTGTTGTTGTTGTTGTTGTTGTTGTTGCACAGTTGCCGTTGTTATGGTCATACACAAAAATTTGGGTCACTGCGGCAATGTTTTTGTTGACTAACGCACAAAACTTGCAGCTAATACAGTGGGATATTTTTAGCCACTGGAATTGCAACTTGGGCTGTGCCACTTCCCCACTTGCCACTTGCCACTGTTGCCCCTTTAGGTTGATGCTTAAAGCGATTTACAACACTCGCAATTGCTGACCAGTTGGCCAACAGCATCAGGATTTGTTACATGTCGCTCCTGCTGTTTAGGCCATTCAAAAACATTGGCTAATGACTCGGACTCGGACTCGGACTCTGACATTGGCAACAGCCCCAATTGAAGCTTCTTCTTTGGGGTCAACAACGAGGATTTCAAGTTTAAAGAGCATTTGTTATGTATTTATTTTAAACAACTTGTTTCTATACACATTTTAATGTAAATTGAACAAAATTATTGGCATAAAAACCAAATAACAATATATCTCTAGCCAAGTTATTGTTGTAACAAAAGCATTGTTTCAATTTCAATCATATCAATTTTAAAAAATATATTTCAGTCAAATTATTTTGCGAAAACAAGAAAAGAACAGTTTTTATTTACAATTTAACAATTAATTTTCAAGCATTGATGTACAAGTGGGCATTAATAAGAAAAGCAACGCACTCATTATCAGGGGTGCCACAGAAATCGTTTTCATACAAACTTATGTCATATTCAAAAGGAAGAGATTTCTACTTTTAAGACAAAACTTTTAAAATTTCCTTTAATATACAGGAAATATTTCATCAATATCCGTGAAAAAACATTTTAGACGCAATTGACCAGAATAAATAACAATTATAATTTTTGAAAGAAAAACTTTTTAGGCATTCACATTCATAATATTCGCATTGGTTGTGAAACTTTAAATGAAAATTTCAATTGTACATTTTCGTATGTACATTAAGTATTTTAAACGATATAAAAAAAAACGATAGGTATAAATAGAAAATGTTGTTTAATAAAATAAAATCATTCAGTTATGTTGTCTTACTGTATATCGATTTCAATTGAAGTTTTTTCTTTTCATTTTTATTTGAATAAAGTTGAAATACTCGCTTCTTTCTCGTCTTTATTAAAGGCAATTTTTATTTTTCGCTCCCTTTATTATAATTATATATCAGCTTAAAAGTGGGTATAGTTGGGGAGAGAGAGCGAGAAAGCATAAGAATGTAGCAAATTACAAATTTAAAAGCGATAGCCACAAGTATGTAAAAATGAAGCATACTTTTCAGCGCGCCATAGAAAACACACAAGCGAATGAGAGAGAAAGAGAGCTAAGGGCAGACAGAAAGTGACAGAGAGAGAGAGAGTTGCGTGTGTTAAAATTGTTGTACGTACATTTATCAAATTGTTGTTGTTGTTCTTGTTGCATTTGGAGCGCAAATAAGTGGTTTATGATGATGCCCCCACCCTCTCAAAACACACACACACACACACACGTACAATGGGCACCTTACACAAAATGGAAACAAACTAGAATTGTTCCTTTTTAATAAACTTGTTAGGATACTTCATATATATTATTATATTAATATGCACTAAAAATAAATTACTAATTAAATTTTCTTTTTATTCTCATTTTAGGTAAGTTCGTCTTCTTCTTTTTAAGTACCACACAACACAAAATGATTCAAAGCTGAAATCAGTAAGTAAAAGTTAAATATTTTGGTCAAATTAAGAATTTACAAGCTATTCAGTTTAAATGTAAATTGCACATTTGAACATTTCACACATTTTTTAAAATCTCAAGTTTTAAATTTGTTAAAAGACTTGATGTGAAACAATTTCACAGCCTTTCCTTCGTTAATTCATTTATTCTTTAGCCATTGAAAAAAAATTGTTTTAATCCAAAAGTGTGTCCAAAATGGCAAAAGCTTATCGCAGATGGGATAGGAGCTCACCCAAACTATTTCTATGGGTATACATAACACTGGAAAAAAACCACATCAAAACATCCTAAATAGTTTTCGAGTTAATAATTAATACCTCAAAGATTGATCAAATACCTAATACGACAAGCAAGCAAATCAGCATTGAAAAATGGTGAGGTTACTTTCTTAAAAATTGATTTGCGCAGAACGTCGCAGATTGTTTACATGGAAAGTATCTACGACATATAGTTGAACGTAAATTAAGCCTCGTTAAGCAACTTTGCTAAATTCCTTCTCAAAGTTTATATTTCTTTTCAAGAAATTAGCTTTCAAAGTTTTATATAATTTTACAAAATATTAACAAAACACGCACACATACAGAATACTAGTACAACCAACATATAGTACAAACCTGTATAATTGGTATCCATTTTAAATTTTATAAAAAAAAATGATTGGCCTTTGAGAAAAACCAATTTAAAAATAGGCTGCAAAAATATTGCAATCTTAAAGCGCGTGCTTTTCGTCAGCAACAGCTGACTTTAACAGCTGTTAGGTTTAACATAGGTCTGTTATATAACATTTTTGGTACTGAACTTTACAGTTTGAAGTTTTCTTAAGATGTTAACACAAAAAAAATAGTAATATTAATACTTTGATAAAATGACTAAATATTAGATTTTTCGGATTTTGGCCCATGGTGCACTGTTTTAACCGACAAAAATAGGAAAAGTGGCCACAGTGCAAGGGACGCAGCTTGCAGCAATTCGATAGTTGTTGTTGTTGTTGTTTTTGTTGTTAATTCATTTTGCATTTTTACGAGCTGGCATTGCCAAAGTCCTATGTAATTGTTGTTGCTGTTGTTGTTGTTGTTGCTGTTGTTGTTGCTGTTGTTGTTGTTGTTGGCTAAATGCTGTTGTGGGTGCGGCTATAAATTGTTTATACGGTTCACTTGACTTTGGGGCCATTTTGGGATCAGAATGTTGAACACACACACACACACACACACGCACACATGTGTACATACACACACAAAGATGCATTGCCAATTTGCAGATTTGGCTGTGAGTATTATTGTTGTTGTCGTTGTTGTTGTCGTTGTTGTTGTTGTTGTTGTTGTTTGTGTTGTCGGACAACGTCATGTAGATTGCACGTGTTCGAAAATCTATTAAGCGTTGATAATTTCACAGTTTTTTATGAGCTGCATGCACATAACTTCCTGTATGTGTACTGTACGTGTGTGCGTGTCCGTGCATGTTCGTGCATGTCCGGCTGCATTAAAATTTATTTTAACAAGAACAGAAAATGCGCAAATAAATTATTTGTTATGTTGTTTCCAGCATTTAAACTAAAGTATGGAATTAATAATATCCTGGAAAATTTTAAAAAATATATGAACTGATAGATACCCTGTATAATGCTTTTTAAATCAACTATTATTTAGGATTTATACATGAATTCTATTAGTCAACTCTTTATTGATTGACTCTGAGAATCTTACTATCCCAAATTTTAATTAATTTATTTATTTATTATTTAAAAAAAAAAAATACACTGAGCAGGGCCCAAAATATTCCGACATTTGAATTATTTCAATTTCTTTTATTTTCATTTTCATTTTTTTTGTTGTTTTTTTTTAACTTTTGATGTTGGCGTACTTAATTGCATTTGAAGTCAAGCGGAATGAAATTTGAAATATATCAAAACCACAATAATGACAACAACAACTGCAAAAACCACGTTAAAAGCAAAACGAAAAAAAAAAAAACAATAATGCGCAATTAAAATAAATGCCGGCAATAAATTGAATTAAACTTGACACCAAGTTGATAATTCGATTAGCGCACAAAAAAGAAAACAAGTCGAAGTCAGAAATACCCTTACTTATCACATAGGAGAGGTTCTCGTTATTTAATTTTGCTGCAAGTATTTGTTCTAGATACGACAATTTAATTAAGAAACGACATAGAAGTTTTCTCTTCATGTAGAGTCCTTCTTTAAATATTTTTTTTTTTAATTGAATTGAACTTTATTTATAAATTTTTTAGCAATGTTAACGATTTAAAATATTGTGTTAAACTGATAAAACTTACACTACACAATTCCTATATAGTTCACAGTTTTTATTTTTGTTTTGCAGCCTACTTTAATGAGCTTTCATATGCAATTCCCCACACTAGGTCAGTCCAAATGCCAAAGAAGCTTATAATTGGGCGTCGCAGCCCAGAGAGTAAACGCGTGTTCTATAAATAGCACGTTCTGCGACTTGTGCTCTCACGCTGCGTGTGTTCTCTCACGAAGCATCTGATCGGCTGTTGCTCTCTGCTCTCAGTCGCTGAGCTGCGTTCAATGAGAGAGCGCTAGATTTTTATCACTGCAACTGATTCTCTGCTCTCTTTACGTCGCCAACTGCAAAAATGTGACAGCTCGAATCTGCATTCATTTCATTTTTTCAGTGTAAAACAGTAAATCGTTACGTTCCTTTCGTTCCCTTCTATGTTTGCTTGTGTGAGTTTTATCTGGACTTTAAATAAGTCCAACAAACTGAACTCAATAACTCGCTTCGAGCTTGCACAGGGTATTGTGATAATCAAATTACAGACAGTGAAAGGTTTCCAACATGAAATGCAAGTAATTACATATTAAGGGACGTTAACAACAAAACGCTATAATTGAAAATGAATACCGCAAAGAGGCGAAAACTACGAAAACAATATGCAAAAAATATTTCCAAAAAAATTGCAAATATTATTGCTGCAGTATGTTGAGGATAGGAAAAAAGGTATATGAAATGTCTGTTTAATGCATGGACATGGCATATCACATATGTATGACATTCTATATTTTTTGCACTTGTCTTTCTCGATATTTTGTCAGATTACGTTGCGTATACGTCATTTGTCCATTAAAGGATTTTTATGTAAATTGCTTACATATGATTTAAAATGGACAGAATATTGTTCATATTTGGTGCTTAACTATAGAAAAGAGTGTTGTAATTCGAGAAAAAATTGACTGAGAAATAGTGTAGTTAAACGACTTTGAATAATCGAAGCCATTTATTACTACATTAATTGAGTTATTTGCTAAAAAATGTTTACATCATAGTTCATTTGAAGGTTAAAGTTCAGTTTCGAGATGCTTTTCAAAAACTTCAAACTTGATAAACTTGTAACTTTTTTATATAAATAAAATTTTGACTTTTTAAAATTATTCTTTTGTGTCACACATACACACACATTCATATATATGTCGACCTCGAGGCAGCCATTTTGTTTTAGCCATTCTTTAGCTGTTTTTGATTGTAGCCGCGACATTTTGCGCTGTGCACTATGGGGAAACAGTCGATTTATTTGGCATTAATTACAATTTTTAACGTTAAAGTTTTCAAATTTGGCATTCAATTTTGCCTACTTTTCCAAAAATATTTCTGAGGGTGTACATAATATAAATAAAAAACCACATTAAAAAATCTAGTTTATTTTAAAAGTTATTAATAAAAATTCGAAATATTGGATTTCGCCCCATAGTGAAATGCCGCCACATAAAATGTCTTGAGGCTTGAGACTTTGAATTTGTAAGACGTTGTTGTCCTTCAAAGTCCGCGTACTTTGTGTTGTTGCTGTTGTTGTTGGCATTGTTGTGTGCCAGTTTGTTTGTCATCTGACATGGAATGGGATTGCAAAAGGGAAGAGCAAGTGAAAGTGAATGGGGCAGGGGCAAGAAAAGATATGGCCTGCCATATAATTTATATGAATGCATGGGAAAAGTGAAATCTGAATAACAAATGCGACGCAATTTGTTGGTACTTCTATTTATATACCCTTGGAAAGGGTATTACAAGAATTTAGTGATAACAAATGCAAACACTAAATCGATATCTGCAGCTTATTATACCCGTTACTTATAAAAATAAGTAAAAGGGGATATTGTATTCGTTGCAATGTATGTAACAGGGAGAAGGAAGCATCTCCGACCCTATAAAGTATATATATTCTTGATCAGCATCAACAGCCGAGTCGATATAGCCATGTCCGTCTGTCTGTCTGTCCGTCTGTCCGTCCGTGTGAGCGCCTAGATCTCAGAGACTATAAGAGCTAGAGCAACCAAATTTGGCACTCAGACTTCTATAAACCCCACGCAAGTCAAGTTTGTTTCAAATTTTTGCCACGCCTTTTTCCGCCTTCGCAAATTGCAAAAAACCACCACACGCACAGTTTTTAAGATATTATAATTTTTTACTAATTATCGTTAACTACTATTATTACCTATCATCCTACTAAATCGTAACGAGAGCGGACAAACAGAAAGGTGGTAATGGCTAATTAAAGTTTTTAAAAAATATAAGTGCCTAAAAGCATGCAATAAAAAATATTAAAAGATTAATTAAAATAAGGAACGGGTATTCTATAGTCGGGCGCTCGACTATAGCCTTTCCCACTTGTTTTCTCTCTGGATACTTGAGCATCTTCCCATGGGAGAGTTTCCTATTCCTATTGTTTCTACCGTCTACTGACTCTTAGCTGGCCCCTGGCATCAGTTGGCTAACAAGGGTTAAAAAGTTAAGTCAAGTGGCAACACCAATAAGTTAATTGGTCTATAAATTGTCTGGCTCAATGGCTGTTGGCGGTTCTGGGGTTGCATTTTTATTAAATTAAACTCTCAAACACTGTCATAATAACAACACAGCAGTGTTAGTAATTTGTTGAGCTGCTAATTAAGTAATATAGCAACGCTGCAAACAAAACTAATATACATTTAGATTATGAAAATTACTTTTACTTTATTATTGGCACTAGAAAAACTAAAAGCTTGAAATCAAGAGCGTTGCCTGTTTGTTATGGGGAAATTTAAATATGGCAATAAATATAAAATGGAAATATGGCAACGCTGACACAAAGAACCTGGTTAGGCAAAACAAAACAATAAAATAAAATTCCCTTTAAATATTGAATAAAGTTTGAGCAAGAGAGCCGGTTAAGTATACAAAATGAGTCTATCTGGTAACGCCAGTAAAAATAGTTTTATTTCCAAACATAACAATTTTTAATAAAAGTGTAGATGTACATTGAATTCAAGGCTTTTTAGATGCAAAACAAAAATTGAACCATATGGCAACGACGCTGCGTGATTAATTTAATTTTTAGTCTGGCAACGTTGTTGGCCTTTGAAATATTGATAATTGTAAGCATTTTTACTAATAATTTAGTTGTATAATTATAATTTTGTATATTTTCCAGCCCAATCTTGTGTCAATCGAAAAAGTCAACTTATTTTGATTAGCGTGTTTTGTCCCACTGTGCATCTCTGTCTTTGACTTATACAAGTTGGCAGCACTACAAATTGCATTTATTGCCAGATTGCCAAGGACTCAACAACTGCACTAGTTCGGTAAAATGCTTGAAGCGATAATTTAACTCAATCCAATCCAATTCCATCCAATTCAACCACCTACCTACCTACCTACCTACCTACCTACCCATCCACCTACCTACCTGTCTACCTGTGGCTCAATTTGTTACCGTTTCAATTAGTTCTTCAACTTTTGTTCATTGATATAAGCAAAAAATGGAGGAAAACATAATTAAATAAAAATATAAATGTGTTGGGAAATATTGAATGCGACAATAATGAAATTTACATGCTCTATCTTTATTTAAGTTTACTTACTATATATCAACATTTCTTTTTTTATACTATGTTTAAAGTACCATTTTTTTTAAGTTTACTAATATTAAATTGCTAAAAAAAGAACAATTATTTTAAAATTGATTTTTTCTAAATGTAAAATTTATTGAAATAAAGTTAATACATTTGTATATTGATTTTAAATGCATAACAAAAGCTTTGGTAATTATGTTAAACAGACCATAAAAATAAAAATTTTTGTTGAAATGGTTTTGTGAATTTATTCTAACAAAGTTGATGAGAAAATCATTTAACACTTCTAAAGGGTATTTTTACTCATAATCAAGAGAAATAAAAATAAAACAGCCACGTCAAATATCAGGCTTCAGGTCAAGTGTTTCGAGTTTGCTGGTTTAATTGGCAAGCGTAACAAATTATAGAGAGAGCAGACACAAACACACACACACACATCGACCGACACAACAACAACTCGAAATGCATTGAAGCGTTTTGCGTAATCAATTAATTAACTACGTTGTTAATGATGTTGCGGCCAAAAAGTGATAGCAAACAACAGACAGAGAGCAGTGATGGCCAAACACTCACAATCAAACATTGCATTGAACTGCTTTACACTGAAAGAATTAAATGCATGCAAATTCGAACTGTCGCATCGTCACATTTGACGAAGTAAAGAGAGCAAAGCATCAGTTGCAGTGCATGATAAAAGAGAGAGCACCCGCCGATCAGATGCAGCGTGAGAGCACAAGCCGCCGAACGTGCTATTTATAGAACACACGTTTTCTCTCTCTGTGCGTGTGTCGGCTGCGACGCCGACAGATACGCTTTAGCCCATCCAGCAGTGTTGCCAACGTCTCTACACAAAACAAGTGGGAAAGGCTATAGTCGAGCGCCCGACTCTAGGATACCCGTTACTTATTTTAATTAATTTTTAAATATTTTTTATTGCATGCTTTTAGGCACTTATTCTTTTTTAAAAACTTTAATTAGCCATTACCACCTTTCTGTTTGTCCGCTCTTGTTACGATTTAGTAGGATGATAGGTAATAATAGTAGTTAACGATAATTAGTAAAAAAATTATAATATCTTGAAAACTGTGCGTGTGGTGGTTTTTTGCGATTTACAGAGGCGGAAAAAGGCGTGGCAAAAATTTGAAACAAACTTGACCTGCGTGGGGTCTATAGAAGTCTGAGATCTAGGCGCTCACACGGACGGACAGACGGACAGACAGACGGACAGACGGACATGGCTATATCGACTCGGCTGTTGATACTGATCAAGAAAATATATACTTTATAGGGTCGGAGATGCTTCCTTCTCCCTGTTACATACATTGCAACGAATACAATATCCCCTTTTACTTATTTTTATAAGTAACGGGTATAAAAACGCCGGTTAAACGCAAAGAATACAGAAAACGGAGAGATTATTTTTAAAGGACAAAAATTATGAATGTGTAATATTGAAAGTATTAGCTCTTGATTAGCCAGTAAAAGTTTGAATAAAAGGATGATATAAAGTAAAAAAGGCATTTTTTTCGGATAGGGGACGTTAGAAAATTTTTCCGCAAATTGCAGTTGCAAAACGGACAGATCTGTCCGCAAAAAGGACAAATTGACAACACTGCTATCCACTGTCATAGAGTGAGGGTCAGTGAGAGAGAAAGAGAGAGAGAGAGAAAGAGAGAGAGAGAGAGACAGGCAACAACAAATGTATGCTCTCCATTTGGCAGCTTATTTGATTATTTGCTGCAATTTCAATTTGCCAACAAATCAAAATGTTGCACAACAGCTAAACATTTCAAGTGCGTGTGTGTGTGCGTATGTGTGTGTGTGTTTGTGTGTGTGTATGTTTGTGTATTTTAGCATGCTCTATTAAGCCGTAATGAGATTTGGTAATTGATTGAGCTCTGCACAGGTTAAAAGAGTTGCCTCCGAAAATGCAAAGTCAATAAAAAAAAAAACAAACCTCCAATTGATTGATGGTACAAAACAGTTGCAGCCACTATAAATATCAAGTGGGATGCTTGACTAACAGTTACCCTGTAAGTGCCAAAATTAGTTTGTGATATTAAAAAATTATAAATTATGAACGAATTATAAATCTGAACTGAAAGAATCAAACACAGATTCAAAATCAATCAAGTCTATCATACCCGGTGAGTGCAAACTGTCAACTGGATATTAACTGGGTTGAAATGTTGCAAACTTCTTTTTGATTGAGTGGTTGATTGAGTGCAACAGCGGTCAACAGTTTCTCGTTTTTTGTTTTCGAATTTCCAACTCAAATTCTGTAACCGTAACCGTTATAGTTTCCGTTTCACTTTTGGCGTCTTTTTTCTGTGCATTTTTCGGCGTGGCCCTCGCTAATTTGCACAAGAGTTTTGCATTTTAATGGCCCAGTGCGAGAGGGGAAGAGAGAGGAAGAGTGAGAGAGAGAGAGAGAGAGAGAGCCTCTTTGGGCGATAGAAAAGCGACCTCTATTTTTGTTATTTTTTAAAGCAATTTTTCAGTTGCTCTTTTCAGTTAGTTTTCAATCCAGCTAAACGGAAAAGCAAATAGTGCCAATAAAAAAGAAAAAAAGTCAAAAACTCAAACAACTTGCAAAATCTGATCGAATTATACATGCACTGGAAATAAAGATGAAAAAGGTAAGAGTTAAAGTTTGTTAAAAGAGAGAGTGAGAGAATGTGTGATTTGATCAATCACTGGTCAATCACCTCTCAATTTCTGTCTAATCACTGCTGAATCAATTGTCAATCACGACTCAATAAATGGTCAATCACGGCCCAATCACTGCTTAATCACTGCTCAATCACTGGTCAATCAAAGCCCAAACACGACTCAATCAATGGTCAATCACGACTCAATCACTGTTTAATCACTGCTCAATCACTTGTCAATCAAAAGTCAATCACGACACAATCAATGGTCGATCACTACTCAATCAATTGTCAGTCACGTCTTAATAACTGGCTTAATCACTGCTTAATCACTGGTCAATCAAAGCCCAATCACGACTAAATCAATGGTCAATCATGACTCAATCAATCAGTCACGTCTCAATAACTGTTTTATCACTGCTCAATCGCAAGTCAATCAATGGTCAATCACGGATCAATCACTAGTCAACTAAGACTCAATCAATCTTTAATCACTACTCAATCACTGCCCAATAACATCTCTTTTACAGGTTGACTCAGTTAGTCAATCGGTCAATGCGATGTCAGTTCACGATACTAGTACACCCGACCACCTGCCACCTGCAATTGCAGGGTATGCACACAGGACATACAAATCAGAGCACACTTTTGAGCGCATGCTGCGCTTTTATTACAATTTTCTTTAATGCCCACGAATTGCCAGAAGCTCGCTTTGTACTTTTCTCTCCCTCCGTCTCCCTCCTGCACTCGCAGTTTATATCGTTCCATCTCTTTTCCACTCTTTTGCTTCATTTGGCGGCTTTAAACTAAAATTTCATGGCAGCAACAGCAGCTTTTGTGTCCTTATCTGGCCGCACAGCAACGAGCTCCAAAAAAAAAAACACAAGAAGTTTAAAAAAGCAAGCCACACTTTTTATACCCTTTAGTCGTAAAATGGTATGTAACTGAGAGAGAACGCGGCATGTCAGACCTTTTAATGCAGCGAAACACGAAGTTAACAAAACGATTTACTGATTTACACTGAAAAAAATGAAATGAGTGCAGATTCGAACTGTAGCAACATTACAGTTGGTGACGTAAAGAGAGCAAAGCATCACATGCAGTTAGTGTTGCCAACTCTTTGGGTCATGAAAAAGCTAAACTAGCCTTTAAAAAAAGCTAGAAATAGCCAGAAAATTTTGTTGGTAGCTAAAAAAAAACGCCAGAGTAGTAAAACGATATTTTTATAGATTTAATCTCACAACAATCACAAATGGGCTGGCAGATGAATTTGTGCAGGGTGTTAGAGAAATAGAATTTGACAAAAATGACTAACCATTTTTTCCTTCTTTTCATAAAAAAGCCATTATTAGCAATTTTCAAAAACTCGATTTAATTGATTTCATAGTGAAAAATGATAAAATTTAATGGTCTTTTGACTTATCGATATTTTCTTTGCCAATTTGTCAATTGGAAAATATAATACAAAGTATTTAAGTGTGGCATCGTAAAGCATAAAAATACATGAAATTACCAGGTGTTTTTAAAAATCTAAAATACGCCAATTTCGCTTCAAAAATAGCTATAATTCTCACTAGCCGCTAGTATACAGTTTATCCAGCATTTTTAAATTGTATCCCACTACATCTAGAGGAAAAATAGCTAAATTGGCAACACAGGTCAGAAGACGAACAAGCTACTCTCTCTCTCTCTCTCTCTCTCTCTCTCTCTCTCTCTCTCTCTCTTTGTTATTTATTTAAATATTTTTCTGCACACTCTACTTGTACATTTCGCTGTGTGTGAGAACTTTTACAACGTAGCAAATTTTGGATGTCATATCCTTCACCTAATTTGAGAGCCTTTTTCTCTTCCTTTTCCCCTTACCGTTTCCTGCTGTGTCCTGCATGAAAACTAGATTATGGTCAACATTTTGTGTTGGCTTTTTTACCTGTTTTTTTTTTCAGTTTTCGTTCTCTCACACTTGCGCTGTCTCTGTTTATTTGGAGGTGTTTTTTTTTTATCCTGCGGTCAACATTTTTATTTTAACCAACAATTAAAAGTAAAACTAGGCAGAAAAAAAACTGAAAATAGCAGAAGAATTCAGGGGAAAAACAACCAAAAAAAAAAAACATTTTTCTAGCTAGAAAAAAGGGTAACAAATGTAGCTCACTGTGCACTATGGGGTATTTTACCGAAAAAGTGTCATTTATTAATTTTTCAAAAGTATGCAAATGTACGAATTTTGAATGCTGTAATAAACACTTCAAACTGTTATGTTACATGCCAAAAATGTTATTATAACAGTCTAACGTAAAGATAACAGCTGTTAAAGTCATCTGTTGCAACCGATGAAAGTGCATTTTTAAATTGAAACACAACAAAAAGAATCATTTTATGAATTCAAATTTGAAATGAATGTCAACTGTTCTGGTTTGTGTTACATGTTAATGCTTGTATTTTGTTGACTTTGTACGCATCTGTTTAATAAAATGAGTTTTTAGCAAGTGGTTGAAAAGTAAAGTTTAACCACTAAGCAAACAATACATAGAGGCGTCAAACAAGCATTTTTTTGAGCGCAAATGATTTGTATGGCATGCGACCCCAGAGCCTTCGGCAAAAGCCGAACGCTCTTCTCAACAGAACCCAGAGCGAAAGAACGCTACAGAGAGAGAGCGCACAGAAAAATGTTCAGTCTTGGATAGGCACCAGAACGGTGAGCACGTTCTGTGTCGGTCTCTCGCTCATTATCGTTTCTGTATGTGAAAATGCGCACGCTTCTTTGTGTGCGTGAATGTACACATACCAACAGCGCTTTTGCAATGCGGGCTCGATCACCCGATACCCTGTTTTAAATGAAAGCGGCATTTTGTACTGTTTTAATCATTACTTATTATTATTTTTTAATAATTTTATTATATTTTTTAAATTTTAATAATAATAATAAAATATTGCCACAACAATTTATCAATTCGCTGAAAAAAATAAAAATAATGCTTTCATTTAAAACAGGGTATCGGGTGATCGATCCCGCATTCACACACACAAAGAAGCGTGCGCATTTTCACATACAGAAACGATAATGAGCGAGAGAGCGACACAGAACGTGCTCACCGTTCTGGTGCCTATCCAAGACTGAACATTTTTCTGTGCGCTCTCGCTCTGTAGCGTTCTTTTGCTCTGGGTTCTGTTGAGAAGAGCGTTCGGCTTTTGCCGAAGGCTCTGGGGTCGCATGCCATACAAATCATTTGCGCTCAAAAAAATGCTTGTTTGACGCCTCTATGTATTGTTTGCTTAGTGGTTTAACTTTGCAAAGAGTTCAATAAAATTGTTGAAAATTGTTTTATGTGATTCCTTGTCCATGTTGTAGAGTAATTATTTCTCTATTGAGAATTGTTTATCTCGAGGTCCACATTTGAACACTTTTTTCGCAATCAAAACGCTATAAAAAAAATCCGCATCAAAATATCTTGCTTAGCTTTTTGGTAATTTTTATTATTTTTTTTTAAATTTAAATAAATAAATTTTTATATATTCTAACAAGAAGTATTCTGTTTTACATCAAAAGTTATTAATAAATGACACTTTTTCGATAAAATACCCCATAGTGCTGAGGGTGTGTGTGTGTGTGTGTGTGTCTGCTTTTCATTTCACTTTTTTTCTTTTCTTTTTTTGTTTTGTTGTGGTTATGGTCTAATTATCTCTATTTATTTATGCTATGCCACTTTGTAGCCTCAGTCGCAGTTCCAGTTCCAGTTTCGGTTCCAGTTTCAACCTCAGTTTCAACCTCAGTTTCAGCTTCAGCTCCTGTCTCGACCTTTGTTCTGTCCTTTCTACTTTTTGTGGCTTTTGCTTGTTGTTGTTCTTTTTGGCAGCTTTTTCTTGTCTGACACACACACACACATACACACACACACACACACACACACACACATACACACACAATCATACGTAGCTTACCTGGCTTTTAAGGCAGCCATTATGTTATTACAGCTCCTGTCTCTATCTGTGGAAATGGATTTAGACCGTAAAACTGTACATAATGGATAGTTAGTGTATGTGTGCGTGTGTGAGTGTGTGTGTGTGGGTGTGTGTGTGTGTGTACAATTAACAACAGCAGATAAAGCAAAAGCTTCAGCGGACGAGGCTCAAGTCGACTTTCCGACTATAGCATACCCGTTAATTATTATTATTTTTTTTTTTTGGTAAAAAAATTTGTAATTTTATTAAACAGGCTTTCTGTTAACTGAAATATTTTCTATTGCATACTTTTAGGCAATTTTGTTGCTTAAAAACCTAAAACAGTCATTACTACCGTTCTGTTTGTCCGATCTTGTTGCGACTTAAAATTATGACAGCTTATAACAGTTGTTAACGTTAGTTACGAAAATATACGTTATATCTTGAAAACTGTGCATGTGCGGACTGACGGACAGACGGTAAGAGGTATATCAACTCGGCTGTTGATGCTGATCAAGAATATATATACTTGCTTATTACATACATTGCAACGAATATACCCTTTCACTTATTTTTAAAGCAAGAGGTATACAAATAAAAGTAGTCAATGGCACACAGAGCGTATGAGTAATCACAAAACGCAACTCTTTCTGTCCGCCTTTGTTTTACCTCTTGATGCTTTTAGTTGTCGCTATATACGCTTTGATACCCTGTAATTATCTTAGAAATGAAATACGTCCAAGTTACGAATTTTGCTTCTCTTCATTTCAAGCAAATTGTTTTTATACTTTTAGTTAATGACAGAGTATCTATTTAGTCAAAATCATTCGCTTGAAATGTGAATTTTTCTTTTTTTTTCTGTTTTTTTAACGAGTAGTTGAAGCTTTTTGGAGTGAAGCAAATTTACAGTCAATTAAATGCTGAGCCCCGCAGCGTCTACCAGTTACCCCCTTCCACCCCCTTGAGACTCCTTCTCCCGCTGGGCGGCAACCCTAACAAACTCTGGTTGATGATGAGAGACGTTGAGATGGCGTCTCTTACCAAATTATGCCTAATGAGCTAAAGATTCCCTCATTCTTCAATGGGATAACCTAGAAAGAGACAAACAGAGAGAGAGGGAGAGAGAGAGAGAGAGAGAGGGGGAGAGAACTGATGACTATTGCCCACAGGCAATGGGCGCGTTAGCACGAATACATAATTACAATCGAAAATGCTTTTCATTAATTTCAAGTGTGCTTCAAGTAAAAAAAAAAAAAAAAAAAAAAAAAAATTTAATATAATTTGAGAGGGAAAACAGAGTCAGAGGCAGAGAAGCGGCATTTAAGAGGGAATAACGAACAGCCAACAAAAACAAAACCCATACAAAACAAAACAAACAAAATACTAGGATGGATAAAAAACCTTCCAAGTCGAAGACTTGATATCCTTGTAGTGTCCTTAAAGTCTCGAAGCTTCTAAATATCTCCTGAAAATTTGAAGCTAATTTTATCTTTGCAAGTTTTTTTTTTTTTTTATGTAAATAATCTACTTTTATTATTATGACAAAAAGAAAGCGAACATTTTGAATTTAGTGTACTGCATTTTTAAATTTTTTTTTTGTATTTTATTTCCAACACATTTCACTTTCCATTTGACGCAAGAATATCATAGATAGTGACTAGTAATTTAATCTAAAGGAATTTTAAATAAAGATATATATATATTTTTAAGAGCTTAACATGTTTAGGCTCCTTTCATGCTATACAAATTTCATGACTAAACTATAATATGTATACTCTAAAAGAGTATAAAAAAAAATGTGAAAATAATGTTGTGTAGTATTAATTTGAAAGCCGAGGCGATCTGAGGGTCGACGAGACGAATGAATTTGTAGGGTGAAGAAGACTGAAGAGGAATGAAATGAATAAGCAGTAAAGTAAAGTAAGGGAAAAGGAAAAGGGCAAAGAAGGAGTTAAAAAGCAGCTGCTAAAGGGTTGCAAATGGGGTTAAGAGCTAACAGAGCCAACAGTTTAGCAGCTTAAGATTTCAAATTCAAATAAGATGGGTACAAATAAAAGGGGTGTAAATCAAACAATTTGCAAATATTGCAGGCTGAGAGAGAAAAGCTGAAACATAAATAGTAGGAAAAAATAAAAGTCAATTGGCAGGTGAAAGGAAGGCCAAAGAATTGGCTAAAACTCAACTCAATTTGTTCTAAAGTTGATGAGTTGTAAGTCAACTACTCAAAATGATATATCAGGTGATAGATTTTGATCATGAAGTTTGTAAGCTTATATTATTATTTATAAGTTAAATCTATAAATTTTAATGTTTTTAAATTTCAATGATAACCAAACTATTAAGTTCGACAAATCTTGAGCTATAACTCAAGCTAAAAAAACGATTTTTTTTATTTAATATGTAAATTTTCCTACAATTTATTTATAATTTGATATATTTTCAGAATATATGTATATGCATTCAATTATTCTCATAAAGTTCGCTTATAAAGTTCAAATATTTTGAATCCCATCATTATAGTTGATTTTAATTGCAATCTCAATTAGTTTGCAATTGTTTTACTTCTGGGAAAATCAACAAGAAATTATCACGAATCTATTGCTTGGCATTCGTGTTATTTTTATTTGCTGAACAACACAGAATTTTGTTCTCCTTTCGTCCTCCATTGTCTGTTTAATTAGCGACAATTTCGACTCAATGCTTTTAATCCGTAATTCGTATTTGAATTGAATATTTAGATGCCAGAGTACTTGAAATCTTTATTGCTCTATTCTCCAAATATAAATAAATGTGTATATATATTTAAATACTTAATTAGTTGGATGCTGGTCAGAGGGCAGTTTGTAAAGTATGTGGCAAATTAAGCCCAGCAAAATATGCGACTAATTTAAACGCAATAGAAATAGACAAGGAGAAGTGGGAAAACTTCAAAGTAGAAAGTTTCATAAGAAACAAATGAATGAACAAGAGACAGAGAGAGAGAGAGAGAGAGAGAGAGAGAGAGAGAGAGAGAGCGAAAAAACGAGAGGCTTAGCCAGTTAGCAATTTAGCAATAAACTTTTATTTAATCGATTTTAACACTTGACTGACTGGTACTAAAGAGGGAGAAAACAAGACGGAGACGGAATAAACGAGAATAAAGGTAGATGGAGTCGACATGAGGATGAGGACGAGGATTAGTTTTGAAGGATGACAACTGAAAAACTAAAAACTGACAACTGAAAACCGAAGGCTGAGGATGACGACGACGACGACGACAATCAATTGTGCGGCCAACTAAAAAGCTAAAAGCGACTGCTTCCGTCCAACCTTCCTTGCAACCTTCCTATTCGCCTTTGAGGCAGGCCAGGTCATCAGGATTGTACACAGAGCGAAAAATTAAAGTATTTCGTACTTAAACAAAGGCTATTCAATACAAAAATCTCAAAAGCTCAGAATTTCTATAACTACAAATTAAAACTTAAAAAAAATATATCATTCTGGGATACTTTAAGTTCCTTTTGAGATTATTAAGAGTCTTCAAAGGATCCGATCATACTGGTTTAAGTACACAAAAATTTTAAACATGTATAAAAAAGTGACTTGTTTCTAGTACAAAACATTTTCATATTTAAGATCGTATCAGTCTTTTAGAATAATAGTTTAATTACATACAAATCGGCACGCATTGTTGAATTAAATGCTATAAGAATGTTTTATTGTTTAAGAGATGCTAATTTGATGTGACATTTTTTGCGGTTAGAATTAGATGAGAATTGTACATCAAGTAAATCTAAAAACGGAAGTTGCATGCTTAACTCAAGAAAATAAGTAGACAACAATCTTAAGATTTTTAGAACAAAACGGTTAAAATATTAATGTTAATTTCAATTGAAGCATTAACCATTTTAAAGTATAGGAATGATTATTTTAAAACAAGTTTTTCAAGCTGTTTTTACATATAATTTCGAAAAAAAAAAGACAGAAACAACATAAATATAATTTGAAATAAAATGTCACGTGCAACACGGATTAAAACTAAATTAAAAACCAAACTGATTAATATTTTTGAATCAAATAAAAAGCATTATTAAGATACACCAATGCATAATATTTCAAGATAAAACGAATTCAAATATTCCCTCAGGTTTCATTGAAATCAGTGTTAGAGCTGCTCGCCGCGAAAGCGACTTTTGTTTTTGTTGCGTGCGAACGCCTTGGTTTGAAATTGAAATGGAATCTTATAAACCAAAATTTGCACAAAATAAACCTTGACAGCAATTAAAGAGCTAATCTAGAGCTTATACGTTTTGACTTTTGTCTAAATAAATTATGTAATGTTTTGGGTTATGCTTTCCATTTATTTTTCTCTCAGTGTAGTATCTAAAATGCTGCTAACTGGCAACAAGGATAAAAATGTTCATCTCAATCTCATTCTCAATCTCACTCTTATTTTCGTCATGGAATTTCAATTCCACAAAAAAGTTTTTTTTTTTTTTTTTTGTTGTGTCGCATTGACTTCAGATAGGCAGAACAACAACAACAACAGCAACAAC
The DNA here is from genome assembly GCA_035047525.1 of Drosophila quinaria. NCBI lineage: Eukaryota > Metazoa > Arthropoda > Insecta > Diptera > Drosophilidae > Drosophila > Drosophila quinaria. The sequence continues at coordinate 37,743,222 of JAWNPO010000455.1, forward strand.
AACAGCAACAACAGCAACAACAACAACGGCAACGAGAAGTTGGTGCTGCCATAATGAATTTTTACAGTCAGTTGGCCATGATTCATATTTTCTGGCAACGGACTTTGAAGGCCAACGGCAAAACGACAACGGCTAAAAGTTGCTGGCAGTAGTTTCATACCAATTAGCAAACTCTGGTTGGCCAGGGTTGTCGGGGTTGTCAGGGTTGTCAGGCCAATCCGACATAAATACTTAAATAGCCAATTCATTTTCAATATTATTATTGCAGGCACCGCAATCTCCAAATGGCCTTTATTGGAAACATCATCAATCTTTTATTATCTCTTGCTCGCTCTCTCTCGTGCTCCCTCTCTCTCTCTCTCTCTCTTCTCTCTTTCTCTCTGTCACTGCCTTTATTTGTGAACTTGTTTTTGGCTGCTTTTGTAGTTTGTTTGTGCATTGTTGTTGTGTTGTCGAGACATCACAATTTGTAGGCACTGTAAAGCATTTCAGGTGTATGTGTGTGTGTGTGTGTGTTTGTGGGCGTGGCACTTGTGAAAAGTGTGAAAAGAAGCTGAAGTTTGAATACAATTCACAAAATACTCAGCACGGAGTGCAGATACATTTTGTTATTAAATAAAGTTATCGTTATCGTTATCGATATAGATGTAATTTATTTATTTTTTTGCTACTTTTTTTTAGTTTATTACTATTTTAAATTATTTATGATTTCTACCAGACACTTTCCAATAGTTTAAAGGAATTTAAATAAATAATAAATTATCGATTAAAAATTATCAAAAGCTTTCGCAAAAGCCGACTTGTAATCGATATGGGGGTATCGAAATTTGAGCAACAAGCTACGTATTATTTAAGAAAAACTCATTTAAAATCTAACTCAACAAATTCGTTCTCTTATATTGGTATGTAATTTGAATTGGTATGGGACTTTCTAGTCGACAGCTTTGAGTTCGATAAGTGAATGTATAAATTATCGATACCCATTGCTAGTATAATCTAATACAAATCTTATAAAGATCCAGACAAACAACAAGCTCTGAGAAACTTTTTACAACTACAAAGTTGAAATCATCATAAAAATAAATAAAGTAAATAAGCAAAGAAAAAAATATACACAAAGAAATCAATAAAAAATAAATTATTTTTATTATTGTAAAACGGGCCAGAAAATCCATCTGTTTTGAAGTCTTTCTCTGCGTTTGTGACGTTGATAATTTGAATTTAAATCAGCCGAATACTTGACCAATGAACCCAAAAACAACCACAACATTAACAACAACAACGTTGACAAAATAGTACAACAAACTAGAAAAACAACAGCTTGCTTGAGCATGGAGATAAAGGAATGTTAAAGCCTTTTTATACCCATTGCTTAAAACACAAGTAAAAGGGTATATTGTATTTTTTTAACAAGATATGTGATCCATTATAATAAGCTATTATTATACGAAATCTGAACAAGATCGGTGAATAGAACGGTAGTAATGGCTGTTTGAAGTTTTCAAGCAATACGAGTGCCTAAAAGTATGCAATACAAACTTTTTAATTGTTTTAATTTACTTTTCCTTCTTCTATTCTATAATTCTAGCAAAGACCTTGAAAATGCCCAGAACTTTTTTCAAATATACTTTTTTTTTATACCCTTGCAATGGATATTATGATACCCATGATATAAATAAATATAGAAATTTAAGTTACAACTGAAAGGTTAACAAACAAAAACAGAAATTAAAAATAAATAAGTCTGGTTAAATTTCATTACATAGCTGAAAAGGGTATAACATATTCGGAGTGCCAAAGTTAATATTTTTTATTTGCTTTGTGGTCTTGTGTCTCGTATCAGGCAAAGGATACAAAGGGTATACGGCATATGGGGATTAAAAGCTGAACAACAAGATTTTCTAAGAACGATTAGACAAAAGACAAAAGGTTAAACGAGTTGAAAGCAAATGACAAATGGCCAAGTCACATTTCAATTTCTCTTTCGAGTGGCATTTCGTTTGAAATCAGAATGTCTACGAGTGGCAGTTAATCCAAAGTTTAGTTAAATTAACCCTCTAATGCCCACGTAAAAAATTAAATTTGAGCAATCACTAATTTTCAGACAAAGAAAATAATTAGTAAATCTCTTCGTAGAGCGGTGAAAGTCAAGTTTTGTAGCAATGTACTTTAAATTATAAATGTAACATTATTATATTAATTTTTAAAATTTTAACTGAGATTTTTTTTTACTTCGCCTAAAGGCAGGGTTAGGCATTAGAGGGTTAAGCTATTTTTTGACGTACTCGACAAAGTGCAGACCTGTTTTTTTTTTGTTTCTATAAATCAGTGCTGTGCAAAATGCCAAAAAAAACTCATAGCTCTGCCGGCGTCGCAGCCGACACACGTACAGAGAGAAAGTGAGAGAGGCGCGTGTGTTCTATAAATAGCACATTCTGTGGCTTGTGCTCTCAAGCTGCATCTGATCGGCTGTTGCTCTCTGCTCTCAGTTGCTAAGCTGCGTTCAATGAGAGAGCGCTAGACTTTTATCATGCACTGCAATTGATGCTTTGCTCTCTTTACTACGCGAACTGTAACATTGCGAGAGTTGGAATTTGCATTTATTTTATTTTTTCAGTGTAAAGCAGTAAAACGTTTTGTTTACTTTGTGCTTCGCTGCTATGTTTGATTGTGTGGGTTTGGACACCACCGAACTATATAAAAGTTTTACTCACACACATACACACACACACGCACACACGCATAGAGTAAGAAAGAGAGCCCAAAAAAGTATGCAACAGTATTTTGCACTTTACCACATTGTTTTCGCTCAAATCAAACTTTTTTCTTTTTCTGCTTTAGCGAGTTAGGAAAAAACAGTGAACAGAACAGGGGGAGAGGGAGAAGAGACTGTCCACAATTTGGGAAGCCTATGAAAATATTTTGGCTAAAATTGTTGCCTTGTCTCACAGCAAAATGCAGCAAAAAGAAGAGAGAAACAGAAATAACAACCAAAGAAAACTTTACCTATTTTTAATGTTAATGTTGTTGCTGTGTATATTTTAGACATTTCTTGTTATTTTTATTACAACTTATACCTAAACCTATATATATATATTATTTTCATCTATTTTTTTGATGATACTAAAGCTCTTTGCCATTTTTGGGCACTTTCTTTTTTTATTTTCAGGTGAGTTAACGCAATTTTTGTGGGTACACAACTGAAAGCACATTGATGCGTAAAAGTGAAATCCCTTTTATGTATTGTATATTCTGGCGTCTTCGGTATGGTAAGGTAAGACGGTACTGAACTTTCCCCTACCTTTTCCTCAGTTTCTGGCTCAGTTTCAGATTTCACAGTTCACAGTTCAAATGAGTTCAAGCAAGAAATACAAATGCCAAAATCTATTAATGGATTTTACGCATTTTCTCCACTTAAGTCACATAAGTACATGAATACTCTCCTTACCCAACACCTGACATTTCCCCTGCATACAAAGGATGCCATTGTCCATTACTTGAAGTGCTCATTACGTTGCACAGTGGTCATTTTGAGCTATTTTGCTTGAATTCATTAATTATTATGTGAATAAGTTTCCAATATTCAATATGTCAATAAATTAAATAAAATTACTCGTTTTAAAATTTTAATAACTACGAGTATATTAAAAATTTAAAAATTAATTAATCCGCACCACTGTGCGTTGAGGAAAATGAAGGAAAAACGACTGGGAATTTTTGGGAGTGAGAAAAAAAAAAGTGAGAGGTATTAGTTTATTACAAATGTATGAGAATTCGCACAGGATATCATTAACCGCCAACTGTTAAGTGTGTGAGGTGTGTGTGTGTGTGTGTGTGTGTGTGTGTGTGTGTGTGTGTGTGTGTGTGTGTGTCCATGTGTGTGTGTCCATGTGTGTGTGTATGAATGTGTTAGACTGTGGCCAGCTGGCAACGTTTGCTAATTGCTTCATTAAATGTTTGCTTAATTTCGTTTGAATTAGCTTAGAACCAAAACTGGCCACTGGAGAAGTGAGAGTGAGTGCCACTTTCCCCTTGTCCCCTGGCAGCCTGGTTGGCATGTACTCTCCTACTCACCGACTCCTCTTTATACGCGTTACTTGAAAAATACATAAGTGATAGGGTATATTGTGTTCATTGCATTGTATGCTACAGGCAGACGGATCCATCTGCGTACTTATAAAAATATGTATATTCTTGATCAGCCTCAACTGACCTGTCGATATAACCTTGTCCTTCTGTCTGTTCGTCCGTCTTTGAGATATTCCGTTAACACTTTTATTAGCTTTCATCCTACTAAATCTTAACAAGATCGAACAAATAGAACTTTTTTTTTTTTTATTTCTTCAATTTGTTACTTTTTATTAAATTTTTATATATCATGTTAACTAGTGTACTGCTACCATATGTGCAACTTAAGCTAGTTTGAAATCTAGGACAATTCAAAATAGTGACTACAGAAATTACAGTGAGATATACAATTCTGACATTACTTTAATTTTTTGGGGACTCCAATTTTCCTTTTAATGTCCCTAGTGCGCGTGTAGAAGGGTATTAATAGCGTTTTTAAGTTTTCAATCAATGCGAGTGCCTAAAAGTATGATGTGCAATTTTTTTTCTTCATAAAAATTTGTATATTTTATTAAACAGGTTTTCTGCTACCTTTAGTGGCAACTTAATCTTGTTTTACATTTAAGGAAAGGAACAATTGACCACAAGTGATACATATATAGTATTATATTTTTAACAGTATATTATTTACAGTTTTTTTGATTTAAATAAGTAACGGGTATGCTATAGTCGGGAACTCGCCCCTCCCGCTTGTTTTGTTCTCTCCGCTTTGCCCTCTTTCCTCCCTCTTTCTTTCAGCCTGCCTGTCATTAGCGCGCACGGAAATCGCTCAGCGTTTTGCGTCTGTGTTTAATTGCTGGCAGTGGGTCAACAAATGTCCTGAGACAAAAGAGAGAGAAAGAGAGAGAGAGAGAGAGAGAGAGAGAGAGGGAAAGAGAGAGAGAGGACAGTTGAATTAGCGGTTTGGTCAATTGTTCTTCAACTTTAACCTGTTCGTCAAAATTCTCTCATATTGTCATTTCATTTTCGTGACTGTTTCAAGTCTACGCACAGTGGGCTTGAGTGCACCAAAAACTTAACAAAAAAGAAAAAACTTGGACAAAAAATTTGCAATTTTTTAAATCAATTAAATTTAGTAAATTAAATTGAATTCAAATTTAGAACTGTTGAGTTTTTTTTAGAGTAATATTTTTAAGTTTCGATCTTTATAATTATTTAAACGTTTCGTAATTAATTCAATTAATTTAGATGCTTTGACTTTTGCATGCTATTTTGACAAAATGCGCCACTGTGCGCCACTAGCTGGCCGACAGATGGCGCTGCTTTGACTTCAGCGACATTTTCAGTTGAGTTGAGTTTCCTTGTGTGTTGAGTTTCTTGTTTGCTGTCGAGAGCCGAAGCATAAGCAAGAAAGCAAGAGAGAGCGAGTGTGTGCCGTTAAGAGAGAGAGAGCAAGTAAGCTTGCATTTAAGAGAGAGACCGACAAGGACAAGGAAACGAGAACATGGAACTGGGCGGCATTTTTGGCAGTTGTTTTGTTTTTGTATTTGTTTTGTTGTCGTTGCGTGTTGTAAAACAAGAAAGGAAGAGAGGGGGAGGTGGAGGAGGAGAAGGAGTAGAGTTAACATGTTATTAAAATATTGCTGGAATATCATATTAAAAATAATAATTTTGAGAGCAAATAAACAAGTGCCAATTTTAATAGACGTTAATTAAAATTTAGAGGATTAACATAAAAACAAAGCAAAAACAATAAATAACTTTTGGATATTTAAACATTAGGTTTATTTGAAAATTCTATTATATGTATTTAAATATGAATTTGAATTATGTATTTCCTAATCATTCAGCAGAAAATCTTGCGTATTAAATCAGAAAAAACTAAAAGCGGCTTATTTAACTTAAGTTAATTTTTTTTATTAATTAATGTGATTTTAAAAATTAAAACAATATTTCGAAATGAAGATGAAATTAAGAATTTCCAATTTAAACTGAAAAGATCTATTTTAATTATTCGCAAAACAAATATATGTACATATGTATGAATCTATAAACAGTTTTAATATTAAATAATCTAATTTAAATGGAAACATATAAAAATATTTGAGTTAAATAAAATAACTGAGTTTATTAAATATTTGCAATATATATTTGTGTATTTGAGACCCTAAAAACTTTTTTTATTGACTGGGCTCCAAGTATGTTGGCCAGTATTTTATGTGGCAGCTGCTTTTGACTGACTGTTTGTTTGTTGGTTTAGTTTTGTTAACAATTTGGCGTCTTTTTCTTTTGGCACGAGTTGCAGTTGTTTTTGTCGTTATTGTTGTTGTTGCGTTTTATTTACTTAACCGTCGCCACGTTGCGTATACGTGATCTTGGTCAAAGCAGTTGGCAGACAAAGCTTTTGTGTTGCGATACCCTTGACTTGAAAAATAAGTGGTGGGGCATATTCTAATCATTGCTATGTATGTAACGACTGAAGGAAAAATATACGAACCTATAAAGTGTATATATTCACGATCAGCATCAACAGACGATTCGATTTAGCCATGTCCAAATCGCGAAAAGCCACCACACGCACAGTTTTGAAGATATTTCGTAGTTTTAGCTAATTACCGTTAACTATAAGCTATCATTCATTCCAATTTCTACAAAATCGGCCAAATAGAACGATAGTAATGGCTGTTTTAAGTTTTCAAGCAATGTTAGAGCCTAAAACTATGCAATGAAATATATTTTATTTAAATAAGTAAGAGGTATCGTACAGTCGTGCACTCGACTATGGCCTTTACCGCTTGTTTTTCTACCCTTTTTGTTGGTCTTAAGGTTTCTGTTGTTGTTGTTGTCGTGTTTTTCTCACCACGCCAACTGAATTTAGCGTGGGTCCAAAAATAAGAGCGTTGGCGTATTTTTGTTTGCTGCTCTTAACCCGGCATTCGATTCGTGCTTAAGCTTCGGCTTAACTTCGGCTGCTGCTCGGCTTCGGCTGCTGCGCACACACGCACACACGCACACACACATACACACACAGAACGGATGCTGACTGTTTGCTCCATTGAACGAAACAAACGATACCGTCATCGTTTTCGTCCTCATCCTCATCGTCATCGTCATCGTGCTTCGTGTTTTGTTCCTTCGTGCCTTACTTTCTATGTGTGTGTGTGTGCGTGTGTGTGTGTGTGTGTGTGTGTGTGTATGTGTGTGTGCCTACTATCTTCATTTGGGATGAATCTCGCAGTCTGGAGCCGTTTCAGTCGCAGTCTGTTTTCAATACGGGCGTCAAGCGGTCGTCGTCGCACGGGCCAAAAGCACGGCTAAAAACAGTACCAACAACAAAAAAAAAACCAAAACACAACAACAACAACAAGAGCAACGACAACAACAACAACAACAGTTTCAGCGAGGTTAAAACACCAAAACAACAAACGAACCGAACAACGAGCTGAGCATCAAGTTAAAAGGCGGCGCCTTCAAAGAACGCCAAAAAAAAAAAATTCCAAAAATAACAACAACAACAATAATTAAAAAACAATTACAGCAATTACGCGTAATTTGAATTGAATAAAATAAAATTTAAATAAAATTAAAGCCGACGACAACGCGCGCTAAAACTAAAATATTTCACTATATAATCTAAAAAAAAAAAACACATTTTTTTTGCAATTTTTTTTGTCATATAAAAATATAAACAATTTTTTTTATTGGTGTTAAGTGTGACTAGCAAAAAAAATCTAAATTAAATTGAAAAAGTAATAAATAAAATAAATCAGAATAAATACAAAAAAAAAACAAAAAATTTTGTTGATAAGCAAAAAAAAAAAAAAAAGTTTGGCGGTAAATGCAAAATTGATTTGATTGTGAATGTGTGTGTGTGTGTGTGTGTGAGTGTAATTGTCTGGGTGTGTGTGTATTTGTAAGTGTGTGTATGAGTTTTATGTGTGTTTTTAAAATAAAAACTTGCCTCAAATTTAAAGAGCTGTCTAAAAAATAACAATACACATATTTGCGAAACAAAAAGCAATTTTATTTAATTTTTATTTAATATTAAATGCCAAACAAACAACAAAATAAAATCATTTTAAGCGGCCTTTACTTTGTAGTTGTCGCTGTCCTTGTTATTGTTATTTTGTTATTTGGTTTTCTTTTCAGTTGTTTTTCTATTTTTTTATGCAAATTGTTAGCAACAAACCAAATGCAAATTAGTCGTCAAGTTTTCTCCAAACAAGAGCATAGAAACATGGAAAACATAAATATAAAAGTAACTAGATTTGAATATATGCATAAATAATAACAGTTTATCGAGTATCACGGATATCGAGTATCTCCGTCAGGGATCGCAAATAATGCGTTATAAATCAGAAAAAATAAACAAGTAAAAAAGTAAATAAGGGACATTAAGAAATATGCACATAGTATATTTTTGGGATGTACTATTTAAAAACAGTATACATTTATATTTCTAATTTTTAGATTTTCAATTATTTTAATTACCAAATAACTCTTATTTCATAATTTGTTTTCATAAAACTTATAATCCTTACCTCATCCCTGGTCTCCAGCTTAATGCTTGATGTCCTGGGCAGGAATAGGACATGCTGTTTGCTGCTGTCTCTCTTTTTTTCTCTCTCTCTCTCTATAAATATATTTGAGTGAGTATACTTATCTGGATAAAAATACTTTTTTTTTACATTTTTAGTAAAATTTTCAAAAGTAAAATTTTCGCGTTTGACCGTTAGTTAACGCCCTTTACATTGCCACGCCTACTCTTTTTTATCTTTAAACAATTTCTATAAAGTATTGAGCGTATATATATCAAATTTCAGCCAGGTAACTCAACTATTTGAAAAGTTAGAGACTTTTCGCCACCACGCACATAACTGCATATTACGTACACGCAACGTTGTCGCACACTAAACTAATTGCAGCTTAAGCTTAAAACTAGGCTGATTATGCTAATTGATTGCAATTTATTTTCATTTATTAACAAAATAATTTCAAATTCTTGTAAATTGCATTTGTATCTAAAGATGAAATGAATCCTTTTAATAAAGTGACTGGACTTTAATTAAGATTTGAATGCATTGTGAAATTGTTTACCCAATGCTGTCAGCAAATTGATAACATGCAAAGTGACAGACTTTGAATTCTATTTTAATCTGATGACTGCTTTAAATTTGTCAACTTTTGAATCTTTGCTTGCAGCAAATTAAAGTCTAAATGGACAAAATCAATATTAATTTTATGATTATTGTATACGAGTAATTCCTTTACCTATTAAAATATTTCAGTTAATCTTAAACACATTCTTTCTTAGTTTTTTAGAAAATCCAGAGGTTGTTAAAAAAATCAAAGATTTTTTAAATTCTATAAAAAACTTGTTATGAGATAAAAGTCTAGTCACGAAACATTTTCATGCACCAACATTTCTGATATCCAATTTTGTGACTAATAATTTATTCATAATTTATATGTATGTTTGAATGTAAATTATACAAACTACAACATATTGAAAATTAAAAAAAATTCGGCGTTTTCTCAAAAACAGCCAAAATGTGGGAAAAAATACCATATTTCACCTGTAGATTTTTATCTATGTACTTTAGAAAATAAGTTTAAAGGTATGCCTAAGAGCCCTTCAAAATTCATTTTCCACGATGTAAGGATTGTAACTGTAGCTTCTATTGTATGGATACTCTGGGAAGTCAATTTGAGCGGGTTTTTAGCTATTTTTCGCTACTAGCGATTTTTCGAAGAAGTCGTAAAACAAACGTTTCTAGTTTTTTTTATAGGGAATAAGTCTTCTTTTAAGTGCAATATTACTCAACCTGATCGGACAGTCATAGCTAATTTTCTACTCTTCCTGTATTTATTGCTAGTGCTGTTTTCGTCACTAGCGTGAACTGCCTTTCGTAGTGATAGTTCAATAAAGCATAAATTTTCTATATTTATCTATGCAAGTCTCTTTGTTCCAACTGACAACTGATTTTTTGATTATTATATCGCACAAAACGGTTAGAACTGGAATGAAATTTTTTCAATAAATATTTGTGATAAAATATGAATTTTATATTTGAAAATATTCCAGTTGAACTAAGACAACAAACCTTCCCAGAGTTATGCCCTTTTGCAAAGTTCAGACAGCATGAAATACAATTTATATTTGTGTTTTATTTATGTTGTAGTTGCAGCTTAGTTGTAGTTGATTCTACTTGCCACATGCCACATGCTACAAACATGTAAACAGGCACTTCAATTATAAGTAGCTTTGTGCACTTAAGAGGCTTGTGATTATCCTTCGCCTTCAATTTTGCTATTTCACAGGGTATTAGAGTATTTTAATGCACTTTTCCCATTCAGAAAATGATAACAAAATGTTGTTTATTAATGTATATATTTAATTATATATTTCTTTAGCTTAGATAATTGACACTTGAGTGAATAATTAGTGAATAAAATTAAATGCTAAAATTTAACACTCAATTGACTAAAGAAGAACAATAATTATAAACAATTTAATCAAATAACCACTAGAACTAACAAAATTTCCATAGTATTTTGTCTGTATCATTTACTTGTAGTAATTAAAGCTTCGATTTATTCAACTGAAAGGTGAGAGAAAGTTTTGTCCACAACTAACTTTTCGTCAAGAGTTTCGCTCTCAAGTCAAGCGGAAACTTGGGAAAATTTCATACAATTGTTGTTTGACAAACTTGGAGACCAAATTGAGAAACAGAAATCTCAAATCTCAAATTCAACTTTATATGTTTCCATACTACCCAAAAACTCTATTGATTCTAAAGTCAAACAGTAGTGAAGCCGAGTAATGCCAAAAACTTGTGCTCTTTACAGAATTTGCAAGAGAATCAAGTAAAGTTTGTGGGTAAATCAGAGCGAAAGTTATACTCTATGGAGACAATGGTTTAATCTGGTTCAACTTTGTTGTACTCATTACTACCAGGAGCCTATCCTATCAAGTAGGATCTCATAACTTTTGTCCGCGTCGCAGGCGACATACGTATAGAGAGTGAGAGAATGCGTGTGTTCTATAAATAGCACGCTCTGCGGCTTGTGCTCTCACGAAGCATCTGATCGTCTGTTGCTCTCTGCTCTCAGTCGCTGAGCTGCGTTCCATGAGAAAACGACAGACTTTTATCACTCACTGCAACTGATGCTTTGCTCTCTCTACGTCGCCAACTGTAACGTTGCGAGAGTTTGAATTTGCATTCATTTTATTTTTTCAGTGTAAAATGTTTAGTAACCTCGTGCTCCGTTCGAACACAGGTTTCATAGCGGTAAACCGAGTTTTGTAGGTCTCGGGCTTGAAATACCGGTATGGTTTCGGTTCACAAAAATATTTTGTTTTTGCAAAAATACAATTATACTTATAATATAATAAAAATAATTAAAAAGGCATTACTTTCTGTACGTTTCCTTAACACAATTATTTCACATATTCTTCAGTTCATTTTATTTGCGCGTATTCAGTGCTATGAAAATTCGATCATGAATATCATAAATAAAAAATAAGAAAATTGAAATCAAAATTAAAAATGAAAAAAAATTATATTTTTTAACCCTTATAAATGAAACGGTTACTAAACGGTTATTTTGGTTTAAAAGGTCTCGGTATTAAGGTTTCGGTGAAATGAAAATTTTTTTTTTCGGGTTCAGTTTCAGTTACGGCATTGAATTTCAATCGGTTTTTACCGGTTAAATGTTACGGTTTAGGTTGGGGTATTAATATATAGTAGTGCAATTTTGCAAAAATGTTTGCTACATCTATTTGGTATTTGTTTTTGCTCAGTGTACTGGGCATTAAGGCTTGCAAGTGTGTTTTAAGCTTCGGTTAGCTGAAAATAAATTGAGTTTAATTCGCTCTTTTTTATTATTTTATGGTCTTTGGGTGACATTTGTTTGTTTGTTCTCCCTTTCTGCAACGGTATGAGTAGGCGAGTGTGTGTGTGTGTGTGTGTGTGTGTTGATGTATGGCCAAGTGTAAATAAAAAATGTTCCATTTCTCTCTCTCTCTCTCTTTTTCTCTCTCGTTCTGCACTCAAAACACACACACTCACAATCGCACCTGCAGCCTTCACACGTTTTAGTTGAAGTTCTTTTTGATTATTTTCTTTTTACATTTCTATATGTGTATATATTTTATTATTTTCCTGCTTTGGTTTCTTTACTTTTATTTGATTTACTTGCTTATGTACCGTATATGTATGTGTGCGTGTATGTGTGTGTGTATGTGTGTGTGTGTGTGTGTGTGTTGAGTGCAAAAGGGAAACAGAGTTTTGTACTTTAGGGGACTTTAGCTAAGATTTTAAACAAGCACTCGTGATTCGTGCTTCTTCGTCTCCTTCTCTTTCTATTTATACCCTGGCGGTATATTTAGTTTGCTCAAAAGTATGTAACAGGCAGAAGGAAGCATCTCCGACCCCATAAAGTATATATACTCTTGATCAGCATCAACAGTCGAGTCGATATAGCCATGTCCGTATGAACGATCGGATCTCAGAGATGGTAAGAGCTAGGACCACCAAATTTGGAATGAAGACTCATTATTATGTCAGGCAATATCAGCTTATGTTAAAATTTTGCCACACCTACTAAAGGGGGGCGTAATACATGAAAAACTTACATAACCTTTAATTCAGGGAGTTAAGTTAAAATTTTCAAATTTTTGCACTAACATGCTTAGAATCTAATTACCAAGTTTCATCAAAATTGGGCCATAAATAGTGAAGATATTAAAAATAAAAAATCTAACAATTTTCTATTGCAATTCTATAAATAGAATAGAATTAATGGTCAATTGATTCATTTTACAGATAAGTATGAGAATTGCAAGGGCATCAAATCTTCGGCGCGCCGTGGACTAGGCCCAGGGTATATTACTGTCGAGTGCACTCGACTGATCCGCTTATTTTTACTGTTTGCACGTTTCACGTTTTTTGAAGAATCTGTGCTTTATTTTTTTCTTGTTAGCGCTGACAAAATGTATTTGCTTAAAAATCAATTACGTCATCATTGTTAACTGCCAATTGGATATAAATAAAAAAAAAGTGAGCGCCCCACACACACATACCCGCAACCGTATTGAATCCGCTCCTGTGTCAATACTTTTCACTTAATATTAGCGTCAATTGGTTGTCACTCTCTTTCTTTTCGACTTTTACAATTTTCTTGTCTATTTAGCGCCATCTGTGCGACGTATCTGTTATCTGTCTATCTGTTACCCTTTGGACAGGTTGTTCACCTGTCCTTCTGTCTGTCCGTCTGTCTGTCTGTCTGTTTTTTGTCACTTTGTCGCACATCGCTTTGTGCTTTGTGCCATATTTTATTTATATTTTGTCAATTTTCGTTCAACTTTTGCTTTGTGTGTGTGTGTGTGTGTATATATGTGTGTATAGAGTTGACCCATCTGCTGTCTCTCTTGCTCTTGTCTCTAACGTTAAATATAATAACGCACAAATTTTGACAGCTCCTTTGGGCCACTGTCCAAAGTTCTTCACCTTCTTTTATTTGCTTATTTGCGCCCCATTACCAGGAGTGTTTTGTGGGTTGTCCAAAAGTTTTTTTGTTGTTGCTGTCATCAGTCAGCAGCAAATGATATCGATAGTTAATCGATAGTAAGGTGTGCCAAAGAAACATGAGAATAGCGAACAATGCAATTGTACATATTTAAAGAGCCATTTTAAAGTTAACATAATAAATGTATCGAATATGTTTTCGATTGAATAATCAACAGATACTAAACAGTCAATAACATTCAATATATTATTGTAACTATATATACGTAGAAGTTTTCTATTTCTAATTCTATGTGTGACAAATGTATCGACCGTGTTATCGATTGGGTTATCGATTAGAATAATCGATTCATCTACAGATAGGATACAGTCAATAATATTTATTATATTTTTATAGCTAAATATATAATGGGGTCAATATTGCAAATGTATCGAATATGTATCGAGTAGGTTATCGATTAAGTATTCAATTTATCTACAAATAGCAAGCAAACAAAAATATTCAAATTAGTTTTCACTATATAAGTTATCGAATATCTTACAATGTGAAGCATAATTGAATTACCCACTATGTATCGATACACACATCAATATTATCGATAAAGGTTTTGATTAAAATATGGAGACCTGGAATATATAACATTTTCAATTAAGTGTTAACAAAATGCTATTTCCATAAAATCATCTATCGACATGCATGATAACATTTTTCGATTATATTAAAATCGATAACTTTAAAATATGTGTACAAACAATTTATTTAGATGAAGAACTCGATTAGTATACAAATGTTATAAATTAAACATTTGATTGGAACAATCGACTTCTCTTTCATAAAACTGAGTCGATAATTTAATCGACTATCAGAGATGTTTTATGATTTATCGACTTTTTTTGTTGTATGTGCGATAAATTCAGAGTGATTGTAGAATCTTATAATTGTAACATACTCACTAATGATGTGCATTTTACCATTTTTTTATCGATAAATATTCAAATGAGTATCAATATCGATTTCCTGTTTAATTAATTTTTTCGCGCTGTTATTTGGCTTGTTTCTTTGCCAGTGTCCATTGCCTCATCAGGATTATTAAATGCCCCGAAAATGGACAAACATATTACAGACTGAGTGTTGCATTCGCCCTTTCCGCCCTTCGATAAATATGAAATGAAATGTACTCTGTGTTGAAGCGTAATTCATTTAAGTACACAGCCATATGACAACTTTTCTTCCTGTTTTTCCCATTCCTTAATTCTTGCTTCTTTTTCTGGGTGTGTCCTTACATGAAATTTCATATTTTTAATGACTGTCAGAGAGTCAATACCACAACAACAACAACAACAACAAGTGGTAAAGGCTTTAGACGACTTCCCGACTACAGAATATCCGTTACAAAAATGTATTGCATACTTTTGGGCACTTACATTGCTCAAAAATCTTAAAACAGGCACTACCATCTTTCTATATTTTCGATCTTGTTGCGATTATGTAGACCTATAGCTTATGGTAGCAGTTAACGTAAGTTAACAAAACACTACGAATATAATATACCCTTCCACTTATTTTGTAAGTAACGGGTATAAAAATTGCCACAAAAGGCATTCTCTGTTCCTTTTCATAAAACTGAAAGCAAACATTCGCATGGTAGCCAACAAAAAAAAAAACCAAAAGGATATATAAATAATTGGAAGAGTGTAATATATATGTATTTGCATTCAAAGGGAAATTAAATAAAAATTTCAGAACTATATAGATGTAAAAGTCTATAATACATTGTACACACATATGTATATATTTTGGTACATATAAAATGTACTATATATTAAAATATATTAATAAAAAGTCGACGTGTGTCAAAAATGCAGAATGCAACAAACAATTCCTTTTTGAGAGTCGCTTTATCCATTCCAATACCCTGTAATCTGTGTGCAGAAAATAAATGGATAGTCTACACTAGAAATAATAAATGTGGTAGACACTGAAAATTGTGCTTTGTTGAACAATAATTAAAAGAAAGAAAATATTTATAGGGTATATTTTAGTCGAGCTTTGTGTTAAGTATTCCAATTTGGTTTTTACAATATTTGGTATCGAATATTCATATAGTTATTTGCTGGTTAATTGTTTTGTGCGCGTTAACCGATGCCCCCAAATGAATGACAACCCTGGGGGGTGGCAACCCTAGAAAAAACAGCCCCATTTGCACTCCCTGGATACCCTGCTCTATATGCCGTTGGCATCGTGAAATGGCCTTAATGGTTGAGTTGTTTGGTTTGCAAATTGAACGAAAACAATTTCAAAGTTTGCAGGGGGCACTTTAAGGCGCTTGAATGCATGTTAGACAGCCAGTTTTAGCTGTAAGAAACGAGATAGCTACAGAGTGAGAGAGATAGAAACTGAGCCAAGATGTTGCCAGAAGGCAAGTGGCAAAAGAGTTCACAGTTGAGAGTTGAGAGTCTTTAACTTCTAGTTCAAAGTTGAGTTATGCGTTTTCCCTCCTTCGCCTACAAAAGAAAAAAAACACAACGAAACTCTCATTACACTCGTTATCGATAATGATGCGAATGTCGAATTTCGAGACATATTTTGTGAAACTTTCTCCTGCTCAAGAATTCAATTTATGTCAACATTGAATTGGATAAAGCTGTGATTAATAAATTAGCTGAAACTTATTAGCTTTGACTAGTGATTTAAGTACAAACTATACATCGAGCTTTATATCAAAATGTAAAAATCGACTAAATTCGAAAAATTCCGATATATCATGTAATTCCTTCCCCAAATAATTTAAGAAGTAGAATATGTAATTTTAAATAAAAACAAAATACATGTGTAATTTTCATTCTAATTTTAATAATTTCACTAGACTAATTTTTTCCATCAATATAAGCACATGTTAAATTTGTTTGAGAATTCTAGTTCGAAGTTTCGAATTTCAAGCTTAAACAATGAAAAAAAAAAACAAACTCCAGTAAGCAATCATGACAATCAATTTTATTGACTCGATTTATTGCCGAAAAACAAAATTATCGAGTTGAAGCAATTGAAAATCGCCTCCACGAGTTATCGATATTCGTTGTATTTTTGCATCTAACCAACTTTCACTTGTTTTCAACATGTGCACATTTATCAAGTGGTCGATCCAAAAATCTATCGATGCTTAAATCGATTTAAATCGTTGGTTTTCTATGGAAATTGTATAAATTTCACATAGCTTTGCATCACATGCTATGCAAATTGATGCAAATTTCAATTAGCAACTTTAATACAGAATTACACACACGCATGGAAACTTTCCACATTGCACCATGGGTCAAATGGACCCTTTTTCTGATATAAATTAATAACTCGAAGGCTTATTAAGTTTTCCGTGTAAGGTTTTTTGGATACCATACCTAACAGCTGTTCACTTAACATAAGAATGCAATGTTAAAATTTGTGGTATGCAACATTACAGTTTGATATATTCCTAATCGGAATGTAAGAAAATTTTGTTAATTTGAGTACTGTCACAAAACTAGTTTTTATCAGAAAAAGGGTCCATTTGACCTAGAGTGCATTGTTTAGCCAATTATTGTTGAAGTATTGACATCTTCAACGTGGCAACTACATGGTGATGCTTTCTCTTTCTTACACTCTCTCTTTCTGACTGATTTAGAAAGAGATGGTAATATGCTAGTGGTGAGCCACCAGTTGACCGCAGCTCAGTTCAGCGGTTGAAAGTACTCGCAAATTCACTGCTTTTGGTAGTAATGTCCATGTCATGTCATTAACATTGCTAAAACTGCTCTTTAAAAAACAAAAAGAGTATAAAATATAGCATAATAAGTTCCACTGCCTAAGATAATTTTATTGAATTTTTTTTATTCAAAATCACTGATTGTCAAAATTCAATCAATATTTATAGAAAGAACTAAAAGAAAAGCATTTTCAATCAATATGTTTTTCTTTTTTTTTTTTTTGAGTTTACTTCTAACACATTTTGATTTAATTTTGATCGCTGTCCTTAAAATTTTGCAAAGCTGTTGTTTATTTTTATTGACTTTATTTTATCATTTTTGTTTGTTTTATTTGTTGTTTTTTATTATTGACTATGAGAGATTGCTTCTCTAAATGAGAGACATGGACGGAAATGAACAGACGTGGCAAGTGTGTGGCATAATGACCATATTCAATGGTCTCTGTGGTCAACTCTGCCACTTGCCACTTGCCACTTGCCACAACAAAGTGCATTACATAATGCAATTCATTTGCTGCAACTGCAATTGCAACAAAATTTTATAATTGTTTTTCTTTCCTTTCCCCATAACTGTTTCATAGCGGTTACTTAAAAGCTGAGTGATGGGGTATATTGTATTTGTTGCAATATATGTAACATATATTCTTAATCAGCATCAACAGCCGATTATTCAATGTTCGTCTGTCTATCTGTCTAAGATCTAAGTTATTCCAGTTTTTTTTTGGTAATTATTGTTAACTTTAATTATTAGCTTTAATCCTTCTAAATCGGAACAAGATCGATCAAATAGAACGGTTGTAATGCCTATTTTAAGTTTTTGGGAAACACCAGTGCCAAAAAGTATGCAATAAAAAATATTTTATATTTATTTAAATAAGAAATGGGTATCCCTAAGTTGGGAACACGACTTTAACCATTTTCGCTTGTTTTGTTGCATGAAAATTGCTCTGTGGGCGTGGCAACGTGTAGGCGTTGAGAGGGAGGCTGAAACAGGCAACAAGGTGAAGGTTGCTGCAGTTGACAAGCCGCAGCAAACAATTTGCATGTTGTTGGTTTCGAGGGAGGCAACAATTTGGGGCACATTTAAAAATATATATATATATATACGTACATATGTATATATTCCTGCGTATATGTGTATGTGCTGCAGGCAAGGCCAGTGACAACAACAATCTGTCTATCTGTCTGTCCGTCTGTCTGTCCTTTAAAGCATTGCAGCAGTTGCCTGCCTGGCCCAAAAGAGGTTAACATGGTTCAGGCCAAAAGAAATAGCAGCAACAAAAAAACAAGACAAAAGGGAAGCAAGAAGAGCAGAAGTAGAAGCAGAAGTGACTCAAGAATAACAACAACGAAAACGAAACGAAACGAAACGAAACGTCGCAACACTTATGTTGGTTTACTTTTCAGCAGCAGTTGTCAGTTGTGGACACACACACACACTGACACACACACTGACACACACACACACACACACACACACACACACACACACACACACACACACACATACAGTTGACAAAATGAAGTGACTGTGGCAGTCAACAAAATATCAACTGCAGTTGTTGTCGCTGCTGCTGCTTTTATCACACATTTCTATGCCAAAGGGTCATAATAACTTTCACATACGATTTGTCCTGACATCAAACTGATGTAAAAATGTAAATGTACTCTAAAATGTAATGTAATTAATTGTATATGGGTATTTCAGGGTTTGAGATCGCGACATTTGTACGTCTTTAAATAAACAAAAAAAAAACAAGTTGGAAAGGCTATAGTCGAGCGCCCGACTCTAGGATTCCCGTTACTTATTTTAATGAATTTTTTAATATTTTTTATTGCATGCTTTTAGGCACATATATTTTTTAAAAACTTTAATTAACCATTACCACCTTTCCGCTCTTGTTACGATTTAGTAGGATGATAGGTAATAATAGTAGTTAACGATAATTAGTAAAAAAATTATAATTTATATAATTTTATTATAATTTTTTTCATATTTAAATAAGTAACGGGTATACTTTAGTCGGGAACTCGACTTTAGCGTTTCCCGGTTGTTTTAATGTCTTTATCTTATCTATTCCACTGTTACAAAATTCAAATAATTGACAATGCGATGCATATGTTTATTAATAGTTTTGTAACCATTTCATTTCTAAATTTAAGAAATATGCTGTATTTTCTTGATCTTGAAAATAGTTTTTCTTTTAAATTATTTTATAGTGATTAAAAGTTTTTCGAAATTTCTAAATACATTTACAACTCGTCTGATTCATTTAAATTCCTCTTTCTTTTGTCTTCTATTTCACCCTGTTGACCATGGCGTCAACAAATGCTTTCTCCCTCTTCTCTCTTCTTTATCTTCATTTTCCTGCTTTGCCCTCAATCACCCACTATGTCTCGTTCTTTAATTAAATGCCATGCAAATCATTTAAAAAGACGAAGAAAAATACTCTGGAATTTAATTTCATAATAAAAAGCAAATTAATGCTTTGCTTCACTTTGTTTTATTCCTTTTTTGTTTTTTCTTGTTGTTGTTGTGTTTCGCACTTGTTTTTTGTTTCATTCTATAAAAAAAGAGAGGGCGAAAGAGAAGGGCGATACAAATAGATGTTAGAGAGAGACAATTGTGCTGTTATTAAATATTATTATTACAGACATTTAAAGCAAGGCCACTTGACTCAGGCTTACCCTGTAAACTGCAATCAGACATTGATATTTAAGGGGGTCTTCTCATTCAAAACCCGTTTTTTGAACCCTTTTTAAAAAAATTCTTATTTGAAAACGCAAAGAATAATTGAAAACTTTTTTTATTTATTATATTATATTAAGGTTCAAAGTAAATAAAAAAATTTTTTTTGCCTCGATACGAGGGCTGTTCAAAAAGAAATGAGCCTTCAAAGTTGGTGGTGAAAAAAAGGTGTCGTCACGGCGGCCACGATTCCGGCTCTCCGGAGCGTCCGAAATGAAAAAAAAAAAACGGGGATATAATTAGTATAGATGTAATTCTCGGGTGAACCTCAAGCTTAATTTTGTGATTTTTTGCTTGTTTTTTTTTTTTGTAGTTTAGTGTAAAAAAAAAATAGTAAAACTTTTTTTTAAAATTATGGTCGAGGTTCACCCGAGAATGGTGACAATTCTGCGTCGATTCCAGTTTGTTTCATGAAAATCGGTTCAGTTGAACTGGAGATATCATGGCCGTCAGTTCGAAAAACGTGGTTTCGAGATAAACGCGTTTAAAGTTTTGACTTCACATGCCTTAACATTAAAATTGATTCACAAAAAATGCTGTATCTTCTAAAGTATTTCGAATTTCTAAAAATCCTTTTAGGGGCATATTCACAACTACCCAAGCTATAAATAAGTGCAAAAAAAAGTCGAAAAAAAGTTGCTCAATGAGAAGTCCCCCTTAATCTTTTTCTGTCGCACCCTCTCTCTATCTCCAACTAACTCAGGTTGTGATACAATCTTATAAAGCAGTATCACATTAGGGATAGAAAATTCTAACAGAGAGAAAGAGAGAGAGCCGATTTACTAACAGAGTGTGTCCTATAAATAGCACGCTTGGCAGCTTGCTCTCTCACGAAGCATCTGATCGGCTGATGCTCTCTGCTCTAGACTTTTATCATACACTGCAACTGATGCTTTACTCTCCTTACTTCTCAAACTGTAACGATGCGATAGTTCGTAAATGCGCTCATTTAATTTTTTCAGTGTAAATCAGTAAAACGTCTCGTTCACTTTGTGTTTCGTTTGGACACTAGTGGATTAAATTGCGCTTTGTTTGCTGCCGAAAAAGTCAGTTTCAAGTCCAGTTACAGTCCAGTATTCATTGTCTCTGTCTCTATCTCTCCCTCTCTCTCTATCTCGCTCAGGCAGTTAGATAATCTTGTAAAGTTAACGTGCATATAAATGAATACTCATTTTCTCAACCCTCTTCAATAACTTTATCCTTATCCTTAGAATGCATTCCAGCAGCCACAAAAATTAAGAAATCTTAAAACAAAAAAACATTTTTTCTGTTTTTTTGTTGTTGCTGTCAATTTCAATGTGCAATTACTTGGAATTTGTTTGAAGTTGAACTAAAACTTTTCACTCTACGCAGAAGGATATTCACACACATACAGTTACACATTAAAAATTTAATTAGAGTGCCTTGCATAATAATAATAATAATAATAAAAACGAGAAACGCAGGAAACAAAATGAAAGGAGAAAGAATGAAAATCAAACTGAGAATCGAAACAAATCGAGCAAAAGTTGCCAGCAAATTGAGTTGAAACACGAAACGTTTTGTAACTGTGGATTGGTGGGCGGGGGCTGGGCAAAGGGGGAGGGGCAAAGAGCTCAGATATTTGCCAAGCTGCGAGTTGCGAGTTGCATAAGTTGCCCCGGCGATGGCGATGCAGATGAAAATGGCGATAGGTGGGAGATTAAAGCCGCCAAACTGCAATGCAATCTGTGGGTGTGTGTGTTGGAATGGGTATCGATATAATAGTGATATCGATATCTGTCTAGGCTGACTCACTGACATATCAAAGGCCAAACGCTTAAAGCTAGAAAGCTAAAATTTTCACACAACATAGCTGGGATAATTTTATCGAGCATTAATACGGCGTTCTGCGAAATTCGACCTGTAAGGTCAAAACCAAACTCACAGGTTTTATTTTTGGAACTGTGTGTTACACCCTGACCAAATTTGAATAAAATTTGAATTCTATTTTATTTAATTATAAAAAAAAACTTTGTTGTTGTATGGGATATCCTCACAAAACTCACAGATAGCCGACAAATCTGGTTTTTTTTATTATTTTATTTTATTATTTCCCGTCAAATCAGCACAAAACACTCTCAAACTTTAAGTTGATTTAAATCTTGAAATTAATTTTTTAATCTTAAAAAAATTGTGATAATTGATTAATTATATGGCATTTAAAAATAACAAACATAACTCAGTGTTAGCTGTTTCCAGAGATGTCAGCTTTATGAGACTAGAACCAGTTGAGAATTATAATGCGCAATTAATTGATATTTATTACGATATTTAATTTATCGATGCTAGTATGCATCTCTAGGTCAGCTTGATCTGTTCTGTTCTGGCTTATGCGTTGCCATGTCAGAGTCAGAGTGAGAGGGAGAGATTGAGAGAAAGAGAGAGAGAGAGAGAGAGGGTGAGGAAGAGTGAGCGGGAAGGGATTGCTCTTTCGATTTGTGGCTTTAACGGTGGGCAGCATCGCAGCTTGCTCCCAAAGCCATAAATAACGACACGTTGTGCATTTTGATGTGGCAACTGAAGCTGTGACTGTGACGAAACAGCGACTGAGAGAGAGAGAGAGAGAGAAGAGTGAAAGAGAGAGAAGAGTGATTGTGCACACACACGTACACACACACATGATGGCCACACTGTGATTGCTTTTTCCGCACCCTTTTCCGCATCATCGATTGTGCATGTGCCAAAGCAGTGGAAGAGGGAAGGGGAATAGTGGCAAAGGGCAACGAAATAAAGGATAAAGAAGAGAAGGATGAGAGGAGGGGAGGGGAAAACACATCATCTTTGGGTCGAGCTTCACTTGCTTTACGAGTTGTAGTATTTTTCCTGCAAAGTGTTTTCATTTTCACTTGCAATTTTTTGTGTTTTCCTTTATTCTCAACTGTTTGTTTTTTCCTTTTCCTTTTTTTTTTTTATTTGTAAATATTTCTGTTAGATTGTTATTATAGCTGCAAATTGCCGTAAATGTCTTGAGATGCCTCAGATTCATGCATTCATCTTGCATATTCAATTCCCTTCCCTTTGGTTAACATCAAAATCACTGAGCGAATGTCCTTGAGCAACTCTCTCCAGTGTGAATCATTTATGAATTATGATTCATGGTTCATGTGCTGAATGTAAATGTTGAATTATATCGCTTTGCAGTTGGCCATAACAATTGCTTAAATTACAAGCCATCATTATTTACGGTATCATTAGTTTTGGGGTTTTATTGGTAATAGTTTTAGCCGCAAATAATTGATATTAAATCTCTGAAAATTGGTTTTATTCCTGCCCGTTCGCATAAAATATCAGTTGTTAGGATATTTTGTATTTTTTATACTTTTATGTGCCATTTTTAAAGTGGTCTGTATTCAATTATATTAAATTTACTTTTTTTTTGTTTTTTGTGAAATTTATTTATATGGTGGCAATCTTGTATGAAATGTCTGCAAATAATTAAAACATATTTATGCAAAATTCAGATGCAATTTCGTGCACAATATGCAAATTATAAAAGGACAAAAATTGCTTTAATTTTATTATTTTTTTTGCCATTATTATTTCAATTAGCTTCTTCAATTTGTATGTGTATATAACAATTTCAACTGAACAATTGCTGTTGTATTTTATTGAAAATCTGGCAATAACCATAACAATAACAAAATTCCATGCATTTCAATTGATTTCGAATTTTATGCGTTGGAATTTACAATTGTGCAATGCTTTTTGTTTTCAATGATTGTAAATGCAATGCTTAAATATTAATGACAGTTGAACATAAAATTGGTTGATTTCAAAGTAATCCTGTTCTCTATCAAGATGATTTTATGGAATTCTTTTCATTCTTTTATAAATAGATGAGATTAGAATTGTAGGCAATGTTATAAATTCCAGAAATTAGAAAAAATAAAAATTATGCATTAAATATAAATTGTTTTTAAGCTGAAGTTTTTATAAATTTCAATTTAATTTTTTTAATAAATAAATTGAGAGGCATCCAGACGAATTATTGGAAACTTCATAAAGTAAAGACTTTCATAAAGTCAATTTCAGAAAACACATTTATTTTTTTCCATTCCAGTTCCTTTGTCTATCATGGGCTGCATATTTTTTGATGACTGTCAAGCTTTGATTTTGGGATTTTCAAAAATGGCAGAAGGCAAATAAAAATACAAATAAAAACTACATTTCAGACGCGCGTTCCCATTTCCATTTCCAATTCTCAAACAGCCAAAACTCATGCGTCTAGCTCTTTGCCCTCTTGTCGCTCATTTTTTGTCTTTTTGTGTGCATTTTTTATGAATGTTTTGCCATGTCAACAAATAGTCAGTACAATCGAACTATCGAGCTTTTCAATAGCGACGAGCATACAATGAAAACTTTATTGAATGTGAAAATTTCTCAAATGGGAATTATTAAAAAGTTGTATTGTATTTGCTCTATGAATTCTTTTTTCGATTTTGATTGTATTCTGTGCATTGAATATTATAAATATTGTCACAATTTGTAGTTTTGCACTTGAACTATATATCAATTGACATTTTCGTGTCAACACGAAAACGTATTTAGGTTTGATGAAGATTTTAAGCTTGTCTGCGTCAAATAATCCACAAAAAGAAGCAATATAAACCAATTTCACTCCAAGGCAAATAAATTTCAGATTTTAGAGAATTTCATGTGTTTCTACCTAAGCTATATAATTAAGTCTTCTTATGTGGAGAAGCTCTTTTAGTTTGTGTCGGCTTTTCTTTTCAAGTATTTTTTGAATGCAGGTTTTCCCGCTCTCGCATTTCCCCGACAACAAACTCAGCTTAAGTTTTGGGCTTTCATTCTGCAATTTCGCTTTGCTGTTTTGGCATTTTGTGGTGCCCATTTCAATACAACGAAACTGATGTTTAGGGGCTTCTCAGCTGTTTGTTAAGTTTATGAGCTGAGAAAGGGAGACGGAGAGATAGAGAGAGGGAGAGGGACTTATCTCTAAGCTGTGCTTAACAACGCCAACACCAACACCAAAGGCAACAAAGTTGCCGCTTCCTGTTTGCCTTTATTTTTCAGCTTCTTTAGTATTTTTTTTTATGTTTTTCGCATTTTGCTTTAGGTTTTTATGCGCGTTATAAACACACACACATACACACACACACACCTGCACACACATTGCAAGTGAAATAAAAATAAATATAAAAATAAAGAGGAATGAAAAAAATCACTGCATACTTTTGGGCAAAGTACGAGTCAAACACACATTTTAAGCGCAATCTCCAAGTACCGATCTATGTAAATATATTATGTACATGTATAGCTTATACACAGAAAAGAAAATGATTAACAAATATTCGCTTTTAATATTTTGTTGATAAAACAGCAATTATAACAATAGGAGATAGTTATAAAAAATATAAAATTTATTAATTTATTTAAAATAAAGAAAACATTTTGATTGAATTTATTGAATATTTATCTAAAAAAATGTTTCGTTGATAATTAATAAAATTGAGAAGAATATTTTTAAATATTCGGCATTAATATATTCTTAATATCATTCTTAAGCTTAAAAAAAATATAAAATAGTAACATTTAAGGAAATTAACAATGTTAGCTACGAAATATAGTGACAACAACTTGATCGTAAGTTAATCTATTTTTTTTTTATAAATAATAATATTATTTTTATATATATTTTTTTTGTTTTTCTCTTTAAGTTGTCTTAAAAAAAAAATATTAAGAATCTAATTTTCGATCAGTGTATAAGTCTGCCTGTTGTTTCATTCTCACCACGTTCCGCGCACAAACACACACGCGCACACACACACGCACAGCAAAAAAAATAAAAGAAAATAATATGTTTTTTTTTTTGAATCTTTGTCTATAAATATATCTATGTCTATGTGTATGTGTTAATATATGTGTATGTGTTGTATATTTGTATATATCTAACTATCCGTCTCTATCTCGCTCTCTTAATACAAAGCATTGGGCTGAGAGTGAGATAGAGATAGAAAAGTGGCATTTAATTTATGCAAATGAAAAGCGCACAAAAGGCAACAACAACAACAACAACAACAACAACAACAACAGCGAAAAGCGACTGCAAACAAATTCGAAATTAATTTGCGTTGCATAACAAAAGAAAAGCAAAGCAAAGAGAAGAAGAAAAGCGAGCAGCAAAATGTGAAGCAGCAAATGGAAAGTTACAAAATGAAAATGAAAATGAAAATAATGAAAATGAAGTGCCAAAAAAAGTGTGAAAAAGCAAAAAAAAATTCAGTGCAAATAAAATAAGTAACAACGTCGTTAAAGAGGAACGACTGAAAGTGAGCAAGTAATTGAAAAGAGACAGCAATAAGCTAACGGTTAAGCGGTTCAAACGGTTAGCGGTAAATGTTTCAATTGTCAAACGTTTCACTTGTAGTTCGCTGATCAACTTTGCATTTATCGATATAGTTGTCGTTTCGTTTCCGTTTCGTTTCCTTTTCGTGTCGTTTCCGTTTCGTTCCGTTTCGTTTCGCTCGTTTCGTTGGCTGTCAACTGTCCAATGGCTGTCAGTTCCTTATGATGGAGACATTTCTTGTCCTGGGCCTGTGTTTTATCCTGTACGAAGCATTGGATTTCTTTCAAGGCTGCATCCACAGCAACACTCCGTCGCCCAGCGATCAAATCGAAGCCTATCGCCGCGAACTCGACGAACAGCGCCAGCAGCAGCAGCAGGAACAATTCCTTGCCGGTTTAACGCCATTGCTTGGCGCCCAATTTGGCGCCCAATTTGCAGCCGCTGCCGCTGCGGCGAACGCCAACGCTGCTGGCTCCCAATCGACCCTGAGCAGCACCACGCCCACCGCCTCCACGGCCAGTGTGATAAGTGATTCATACGAACAGGAGCAGTCACAGTCGCAGTCACACTCCCAGTCACAGCAACCACATTCATTGAGCACACCGGGCTTGTTTCGACCCCTGGCCTTGGGCTACTACGATCCAGAGGATCCGTTGCATGCCACATCGTCGCTGCCACGCGATTATTACTACTTGCAGCAACAGCAGCTGAAAAACAAAGCCAGCTCCAAGTCACTGCTATCGAAATTCTCCACAACCAACTCGGACAATCGCATTCATCCGGAGTCGCACGGTACGGCGCACGGTGTACGGCTCGGTGTACCAGCCGTGATAACGGCACAACCGTTGCCAGCTGGGGAATCGGTGGCGAGTCTGGGACTCTTTGACTGTCAGCCGCAGTTGGGGCCCGTTTTGGCCAACGCCTCGCCACTTGTGCTTGAGCTCAAGCGTGCGATCATCGGCACCAATCAGCATCAATCAATCAATCACAGCGACGCGTACGAGGAACCATTGAGCGATAACGATAACGTTTGTCCGCAGTGCGAGGAGGAGGAGGAGGAATTGCAACAGCAGGACCAAGAAGACGACGACAATTTATCGTGTAGCTCCAGTTCCGGTACCAGCTCCGGTACCAGCTCCGGTACCAGCTCCCGTTCCAGCCACAACAACAGCTCACCAGCTGCAGGTGCTGCAAATAGTGAGCCAAATATTTGCGCAATTTCTCAACTGTCGTCGCGAATTCAGCACATACATCACATTGCCATCGACGACATTGGCATCGGTGGACAGTCAACCGTCAGTGGGGAGGCGAATCATTGCCTGGCGAACACAAGTTCCAGTTCCGGTTCGCACGCCGACTTCCGGGAGATCGAGTGCGAGCGACTGCGACGCAAGTGCGTGAGCGTTAAGCGCATCTATAGCATATCGGAAAAGTTTTAAATCCAAATTTCAATTCAAATCCAAATCAACTTCAACTCGCTATTCAAACTCGACTCCATTTTGTACAAAAGCGCTAAACTCACCATTGCACCCCCAACAACAAAAAAAGCTAAACAAAAGTATAACAAATTGAAAATAAACCAAAAATCAAAAAGAAAAACACGCAAAACCGAATCAAAATCGAAATATATATATATTGATATCAAATCACCAATCGAATCTGCCTCAATTGAAATCAAAATCAAAATCAAAATTCAAATTCAAACAATGCAAGCAAAATCACAAAATTTCCAAATGCGAAATACCCCACACAAGGTTAGCAAATATGAAAAGCTTCAGCTTCAAAAAAGATTAACAAAATAAAAGTGTACTCAATATTCCAGCTCTGAACTGGACTTGAAAATATATATGATATAATTATTATAATTAATATAAAATCCAATTGAAATTTGCCAATAGAATTTGCACTGCATACTCCACTTATTTATTATTTAATGATCAATTTACTATTTGTTGTAATCAAGTTCATTCACGTTCACAATTGTTGCCAATCCACTTCAAAAGTCACCTCAAGTGCTCAGCTATCACCGTGCTAAATTCGAATTCACCATTTAATGCAGCTTCACCAGACTCACAAAGCCTCAAAACTTAATTCACTTTGCTAACGTCGCTTACTCTGAATTCGTTTTTTAATTTTCAATCTCACCATAACTCACGCTCACCACAATAAAAAAAAAAAAGAGAAACAAATGCCTGCTCTCTGGATTCTAACGCTTTTAACTTGTTCAATAATTTTTCCAGCCATTTTGGTGCAAACGAAACTCAACACAACAGCTGCACTCGCATTCGCATAATATATCCTGATTACTGATAACTACATACTTAGTAAGATTTTCAATTTCCTATTGTTCAAGTGTGAGTGAGCGAACCTTCCTTGATATTATCGCATTTTATTGGTTAAATTTGGGCGCCTGATATCATTGTTAGCTTGTCTTCTTAATAATTGAATATTTTTTATGGATGGTTTCCAATGTCAGCCACTTTGGGCGCCAAAAATGTATTTGGCGCCCAACGTGCGTCACCATTTTTGGTAACAATATGCGAATTTTCAATTTTTTTTGTTAGTTTTAGTTTTAATAAAGTCCGTATTGAACTTTAAGTTTTATTGTGGGTATATAAGCCAATAAGAGTGCAACTTAACTGACAACTAAATATCATTAGTTTTTCCTCTTAATGATTGAATACTTTATTGTATGATAGTTTCTAATTCGATACTTTGTTGATGACTTTTGTCAGCCGCATTGGGCGCCATAAATGATTTTGGCGCCCAACGTGTATCACAATTTTTGTACAATGTCTTGAATTTTTTAGTTAGTTTTTGTTTTTTGAAAGTCCGCGTTGAACTTTTAGTTTTATTCAACATAACAAGATGATATTTGTATTTTGTAATCAGAGTTGAAAACTTTTTGTTACTGACAATAATAATGGACTACGTACATGCCACTTTCATTCATAGCTTTGACAGTTGTACAACATATTCAAAACACTTCAAAGAGTTGTGTTTTTGTTTTTTTTTTTATCGTTTTGCAGTTTTGCATTCAGAGATTTTTATGGAGTCTGTTTCGTGGTTGTTGGCAACACAAAATGCTAACTAGCTTGACAACTACCTACACTCTAAGCACATTTTTATAATATTTTTGTCTTGATTGTGGTTTTCTTGAGCTTGAAGAACGGCACAGAATGTTGCTCTCGAGTGCTATGCAAAGTGAATTGTACATAATTGTCAGACACTAGAGCGAACATACATACAAACCTATATATATTTGAATATATATGTGAGTGTGCTTATCTACATACGTATGCAAATGTGTTTGGCATGTGGATAAGTCGTTGTTTTCAGAGACGGGGGACAATGACTAATTTTGCTGTCATTGTTGCTCTCCACTCTTCAGTTCGGTCTGCTCTCGTCCTCCTCCTTGGCTGTCATTGTGCATTACTATCATATCTAACAAATTGTCGCTTCAAAATCTCTTGCTTGGTCTCCTCCTTTTTTCTTTTTTGTGTCATTTGCGCAGCTTGTGCGAATCCTTTCAATTATTCGATATGTGTGGCAGCATTTCTTGCCTTTTATACTTATAGTATAGTATAAACATATATGTATGTACGCACATATATATTTATTTTTTTCTGTTCATTTTCATTTTCATTTTCATGTTCATGTTGTTGCTCAACCCTCAACTTTTGCTTCGTTTTCATTTCTTGTGGCCAATACACATACACACAGTGCAATCCCTAAGACCCGCATTATTTTTCATTTCCTTCCACTTCCACTTCCACGCACAACAAAATGCGGGACCCCATCGATTGTGTGTGTGTGTACGCACTTCGCGTGGTTCACAATTCGCGTTCTCGTTCTCGTTCCCTTTTCCCTTCTTCATCTTCTTGTTCTGCTTACCTAACAGCTCTCCCTCTCCCAAGTCGCCTTGTTGTGAGTCCTGTGAGTCCTGCGAGTCCTGCTCGTAATCTTTTGGTCTTTTCTTCATCATCGTTTAGCTTGATGTGGTTTTTTCGACTTAATCAGTTTTACTATTGTTTGTTTTTACTATACATATTCCTATTCCTCTCTTTTGCTTTTGCTTTTGCTTCCTTTTCTTCATTTTCATTTTCTCTGTATAGTTTTTCTGATTTGCTGGACAGCTGCTTTTTCTCTCTCCCTTTCTGTCCCTGTGTTGCCTTTGTGGTTAGCTGATGCTCTACTGATTGGGTCCAGTGGGTGGCTTGGCTCTTTGAGCTTACTGCACACATACATACATATATTCGATTATACACACACATGCGCTTAAAAGCATGCTATACTCTTTTTGTATACCCTGCGAGCATTGAAAATGGAGAGCAACTTTTGTGGATGGTTTTATAAGTAAATATTCTGAACAAGTTTAGTTGAAATCGGTTCTTTTGAAGATATGTCAAGGAAACTCACAAATTGGGAATTTTCTATTTTCTTACACATTATGATCAAGTTTGGCTCAAATCGGTGCTCTTCATCATATTGATATAGATGTCATACGAACAATTAGTCAAACATTTCAAACATCAAATCTATCAGAGTGCCTGGGCACAGGGTATGCTGCAGTCGAGTACACTCGGGGGTGAGCGAGTCCCTTGTTTTTTCAATGTGCACAACAACTCAGTTGCCTTTGTGTGTGCGTGTGTGTGTGTGTGTGTTTGTGTGTGTTGGGCATCTTTGTTACCATGACAGTTTAGCATTGCCAATCCACAGAAAGAGAGAGTAATATATCTAAAGAACGAGAGAGAGAGAGAGAGCGTCGAGTCAGCGTCGTCATAAATACTTTTTCATTGCAGCAAAATGAAACAGAAACAACAAACAAATAAATAAACAAACAAGACAAAACAATAGAAAACAAGCAGAACACAATTTTTTTTTGTTTGTTTGAACTGAACTTGCCACCGTTTGTTGCACTGTTGTTGACTGCACTATGGGTACTTTTTGCATTCTTCTGGAATTAAAATTAACAAACATATTTCAACAGACAGCCAAATGTTATATATAAAAACTCAGCACATTTAAATTGAGAACACAAAAATGTAACAACCTAATTTTGATTGTATGTATAGATAATTCTTATGACAGCTAAAGATTAACAGCATCATCATTATTTAATGTAAGCAACTATAACAGTGGCAACCAAAAAGACTATCCCATATAGGATTTGAGCTCAGTATTGCCAACTCTTCTGGTCATGAAAAAGCTGAACTAGCCTTTGTGAAAAGCTAGAAATAACCAGGAATTTTTGTTGGTAGCTAAAAAAAAAATGGTCAATTGGGCAAACAGATAAATGCGTGGCAATATAAAAACATAACGCTAGTATGTTTTATGATTTTTTAAAAATTGCTGTCATAAAAAACGCGAAGAAATTTTTGAAATTTTTTTTTGCATACACTCATAGAATTGTTTGAAGAATTATTTTGCATGAAAATATTTTTTGTTTGAGACCGAGGAAAAAAGTAAAGAAATATAATTTTTTAAAAATTTAATATTTTCTGTGGGTTTAAGAAATTTTTATATCATTCAAACGGAGTTTAAATGACTAGAAGTCTAAATTAAGAAATCTACGTTAAATCTTTTATTATTATTGTACAAAAATTTGATTAGGGGGTACATTAGTGGACCACTGTATATATATTTTAGGAATTTTCGATTCAAAAATTGTGAATTACCTGCGTTCAATAAGAGAGCTCTAGACTTTTATCATGCACTGCAACTGAGGCTTTGATCTCTTTATTTCGCCAACTGTAAGGATGCGACAGTAAGAATTTGCATTCATTTCATTTGTTTCAGTGTATATTAGTAAAACGTTTCGTTCACTTCGTGATTCGTGATCTATACCAAAAACAACGGAAAAGGCGCGAAAAGTGCCCATAGTACACTGGCTCAAATCTCAAATCAGTCAAGGGCAATATTCTTCTACATCATTAGGCCGCAGCAACAGCAAAATTCACAACAAATGGCTACGCACCGAGACTTAGGCTGACCCCTGACCCCTTTCCCACTGTCCCTATATCTGTTTCTATCCATCTTCCGTTTCCGTTTCGTTCTCTTTTTTATATGTGTGCCCATGCTTTTCTACCATTGTCTTGCCTCAAAGAGGAGGAAATCAACAATGACCTGAGCTCAAACTGAAATCTGACAAATGTATTGTGTACAATCGATTGTTGTATTGATATATATTTGCCATACTCTTACGACTTTTCATCATTAAGGCTTGCATACAAGAAGAAGAACGTTTCGAATTGAAATTTTAATATTGAAAAGTTTCTATTAATTTTGTTTCTATTGACAATGATAAGTTCAATTCTAACTGGATTCGTTTGTGAAAAGTAGAGCAAACTCAAACTTGATATCCAAATATAAATAATATAAATGATAGTACGAAAGTTGAATAAGTTAACTGGAAGTTCATTGTCGCTTCTTTATGCTGATTTTCTTACTCTTTCCCTATCCGTAGTGGGTTAATCTAATCTAGTAGATATATTAGACTTGGAAAGCCGCTTTACTCTCTTCAGAGATAAATCCACAAATCCAATTCAATTAATCAGCGACTTTCGGCTTTACAAACTGACAGCTAACTGAACTGAACTGAACTGAAGGCCATACAAATTGCCAGCACTCTCGCCACACAGTGCACAGTGGGCTAAATGCGTCAAGCAACCAATTGATAAATTTACAAAAGAATCTTTTGTTGATTTCGATTTATAATAAATGAATTGTAACTAGTTAACAAATATAAAGTAATTTGAATTACAGTCGAACTTCCCTAACTCGAACTTCTCTAAATCGTATTTTCTCTAGCTCGAACATAATCGAGTGGCAATAGCGTTTACTGATTAAATTTTATACAATTCTGCTTCCATAACTCGAACGTCCATAGGTCGAATTCTCTATAACTCGAACAAAAATATTGGCACGTGCTTCTGTAAGTCGAATTTTTCGGGAACATCGCCAATAAATTGCGTTTTGTTTCTGTTACTGTTTTCTGTTACCGGCTCGTTTGGGTATGTTATAATGATGCACATTAACATACGATGATGCAATATGATAAATTATTGCATTAAAAATTGCATAGGCTGGTGAAAAAGCTTTCGGAAAGACATAGTTTACAAGTAATGATCACTATTGGGCCTTAAAAAAAATAGAAGTCCTTTTTTTTAGAAAATAATATAAAAAAAATAATTATCTGACATAATTTCAGATTTTTTAAGTTCTGCTTAGCTGGAAGAGTAAGAGAAAATGTAAAAGTTAAAGAGTAAAAGTAATTTAAGTGTATGCATTTGTTAAAGTAATTTCTGATGTTTTTGAAATTTTGTTTAACTTTAACGATAAATAAAAATATATTATAGAAGTTAGGTCTTATGGCCCACTGTGCGCAGTTTGCAGTTTGTTTTTATATACTTCTCCTTTTCAGCTTGCGACATCTACAAAGTTTGTTCGTATTTGAGTCGAATTTAGTTTGGTTTTAATGATTGTTCCCAAATTTCATCCTAATGAGCTGCACATGTGTGTGTGTATATGTGTGTGTGTGTGTGTATATGTGTGTGTGTGTGTGTATATGTGTGTGTGTGTGTAGTTGTATTGTGAAACTTGTTGAGTTAAAAAGTCTGTGGTTGACATGCTCCTTCCACACTTTTCTCCACTCTCAGAGAGATGGAGAGAGAGAGAGACAAAGAAACCAAATTATCGCCGCAAAGTATGCTTCAAGTTTTAATGCCGCGCTTTGTATGTGTGTGTATGTGTGTGTGTGTATGTGTGTATGTGTGTGTGTGTATGTGTGTATGTGTGTGTGTGTATGTGTATGTGTGTGTGTGTGTGTAGTTGTATTGTTGCCACTCCACAAAACCAAAGAACAACAACGAAACGGTAGAAACAGAACAAATAACACACATTGAAGAGCAACTCTTGTGCTGCTGCTTTTTTACATCCATTTTCACTCCACTCCATTTGCTGCACATTTTTCAGCACTGGAGTATTTCAGTTAGGGCTGAAAGTGATTGGATAGCTTCTTGTGTGCTGCATTGGCAACGCGTCCAGTCAGCGACTGTATGGCATTTGGTGGCAAGCAACGTTTCTTGGCCAACTCGTCGAGTTTCACACTGATGACCATATCGATCTCCTTCTGCCGTTGCTCCTCCATCGCACGGGCTTTTTCGCTCTCCACGCGCTCCTGCTCGAGATCACGACGACGGGCGCGCTCGTGCTCCTCCATTTGAGCAGTGACGCCCTGGTAGAGACTCAGTTTCCTGCCCAATTTCAGCTCCTGCTCGACCTTTTGCTGTTGCTCGTACCGTGCACGCTCCAGCTTCACCTCGTCCATTTCCCGCTGACGCTGTGTGTAGTAGCAGGCCTTCAGTTTGTTCAGCTGCTCCATCGCCTGACGGTTGCCGTGACGCAGCTCGGCGACGAGACGACGTCGATGCTCAACCGCCTGTCGCTCCTCCAGGCGATATTTGCGCTCCAAGCGCTCGTGCTCGGCAAGCAAACGCATCTCCTCGCGATTGTCCTTGGCGTCGAGTATCTTCTGTTGGATCACATAGAGCGCATCCCGTTTACGCGCCTTGTCCGCCTCCACGGCCGCCTTCTGCTGACGCTGCTCCAGACGCTGTTGCTCCTTCTTGAGCACATACTCGTTGGCGCGCAACTCGTCGCGACGCTCCTGCTCGCACAGCAAACGCCCAAAGTCCTGATGCAGCTGTATGTAGTGAAAGAGCTCCTTGCGGTAATGCTTCTTCCGCTGGCCGTTGGCCAAATTTTGATCCAGCTGGTAGCGCTTGTACTCATCGTACGCGTCGCGCATTTGACGCGACTCGTCGCGTCTGCGTTCCTCGGCCAAATGTCGCAGCTGCCGACGATCATTGATCTGCTGGCGCACGGCAGCGCCAAATTCAAGGCGCTTGTTGTGCGCCAGCAGCTCCTGATGCGGCAGCGAGCCCCACTTGGACTCGTTGAACGCGGTGTCCTTGCGCGCCTGCTCCACGTCGTGCGCCTCCTGCACGCGCTCTATCATCGCGCGCTCCTCGATCTGGGCCGTCCACATGGCGCTGCATTTTGCCGCGCCAATCGCACGGATCGCGGTCTGAACGCGTTCGTCTGTCGCATGACGCGCCTGCAAAGTGCAATGGATGGAATCAATAAGCAGTAATCGATTATTCAACTATCGATAGTTGTCAGTTATCGATCATCGTGACATTAATTTAACAGTGTTCTGTCGCAAATGATTAAAGTCACCAATAATCGATTATTGAACTATCGATAACTGTCAGTTATCGATCAACATGACATTAATTTAACTGTGTTCTGTTGCAAAACGATTGAAATCGTAAAAAATCGATTACTCGACTATCGATGACTGTCAGTTATCGATCAACATGCCATTACTTTAACTGTGTTCTGTTACAAAACGATTAAAATCGTCAAAAATCAATTACTCAACTATCGATAGCAGTCCTTTACAAATGTCTTATCGGTAGAGTCTATCGGGTATATCGATAACCTGGAGCACTTGCATGCAATGCCTTCAGAAGTCACAAATTCAAAGTCTACTGTTAAGTTCCGATTGATTACTTGGAATAATCTTTGATATATATCGTTGATTCATAAATTTACTAGTTTACTTATCGAGAGACTTATCGTGTATATCGATAACTTGAAGTACTTGCATGCAATACCTTCAGGAGTTGTTAATTCATAATTGACTGCAGAATTCTTGGAGTACCCTTTGATAAATGTACTGCTTATAAAAATGTGCACTACTTATTGGGTGAGTTGTGTTTATCTTGTGTATATCGATATCGATATCGATATCGATAACTGTCGATTAGCCTTACCTGCAATGACTTGTGCAATACCATGAGACGCCGCGCCTCCGCCGCCTTCTCCTCATCATCGCCATCGGCCTCGGCGTCTATTTGGCGCTGCACTTCCAGCTCGCGCTCCCGTCGCGCCTCGTCGATCTCGTGGTAATAGCTGCGCACGCGCTCCTCCTCCTCCTTGTTCAGACGCTCCTCCTCCTGGTGGCGTTCCTGCTCGGCCAGCAGCTCCTCGCCGGTGGGCGGACGAGCGGCCTTCATGCGTTCCACGTCGATCTTCTGCAGCTCGGCAAACCCGCGCGATTCCCATGGCTGGCCCAGCACCTGGAAATATGTTGCTTCACCGCCGCGTCCCTTGCGCTTCGTCGGCTTCTGCTGCCGACGCACGGGAACACGAGCGGCAGGTGGCGCCACTGTGCCGGGCGGCAGAGCACGCGGCTTTGCCAGGGACTTGCTGCCCGGCCCGCTCGACAATTGGAAGCCAACGGCGCGTTGTTGCTGCAGCAGCGCCTCCTGTTGCATCTTCTCGCAGATGCGCTGACGCAGTTGCCGTTGCTGTTGTGGATTCGACGATTTTTGGATCGGACGCTTCACACGCTCCAGTTCGAGGCCGACTTTGCGGCCAAGTCGATCATAGCAATCCGGATGCAATGAGCGACCAGCTCGTGTCACGCACGGCATTGAGGTTGGCATTGTGTCTTATTTGCTTCTCCTTCAACTTGACTCTCTCACTCTCACTCTCAGACTCAGAAAATATATTATTTTGGAATAATTTATGAATTAACTATGAAACGCAGCGTGTGTATTTTGTAAATGATTCCGTGTCTCTGAATTTATGTTGCCCTTGATTTGACAAATTCAAAGTCTTTTCAATTGCCTACTTGATGATTTTATTCGGATAGACCAGCGGTGGGCACGCAATGGCTCCGGGAGCCAGCGCAGGAAAAAACGATTTGGTTTTAACTATTTTACGGATTTTTCTTAAATTTAATAGGATATTTTCTAAATTTTTTTGGTTATGGATATAATATCGATAGAAGCATATTCTTTCAGGCTTCATACTTTTTATAAGTGTGTTAAAATATTTTAAAAAAATTACCTCAAATTCGAAAGAGATAAGTGTCCTTTGCTCGTTGAAGAAGTCGACATAATGACGCCAATTTTTTTATAATTTAGCCGTCGCGAACTCAAAATCCCGGAGTTTTGCGACATATATGATTGAATTCTATAATTTGTTCTTGTCTTAAATCTATAAAATGAATTTGCATAACAATTTTGCAATAATTTTTGATACCTGTTGTAAATATAAATTTTAATAATGTGTGGAATTTAGAAGTTGTACTCAAGGGTTAATGATCAATCAATCAGTTTATGAATTTTGCAACACTGTCTGAGCTGGTTGATGGAATCAGAAATGATTTGTAACTTTTATCTTTTGCCTCAAATTAAACTGTCTGACGTCATTTGCTTGTCTACTAAAATTGTATGTTTAAAGAACTGTAAGAGAGAGAGAGAGAGAGAGATAAAAAGAGGCAACAGATGAAGATGGAGATAGAGATATGTAGATGTGTAGGCTTAGTTAACTGCAGGGCAGACACGAGTCTCTTCATTTTCATTTTCATCTCTTGTTCATGTTGGTGTCTCTTGTTTGTGGCGCCTCAAGTGCCCAGAAAGTCGCATTGTTGTTGTTGCTGTTGTTGTTATTGTTTTTGTTGCTGTTGTTGCTGTCGTGTCAGTCACACATGCCAATGGCCAGAAGCAGACGCAGCAGCTTCAGACAACAAATATAATTTACTTACTTGTCTCTCGACGTCTTCTTAGTTTTCATTCTCTCTCTCTCTCTCTCTCTAGCTTTCTCTCCCTCTCGCTCTTTTCTTTATTGACTGTGTGAACTAAGAGTCAAGTCAGAGTCGCCAACAACAGCCAACAAAATATGAGTTACGC
The DNA here is from genome assembly GCA_035047525.1 of Drosophila quinaria. Taxonomy (NCBI): domain Eukaryota; kingdom Metazoa; phylum Arthropoda; class Insecta; order Diptera; family Drosophilidae; genus Drosophila; species Drosophila quinaria. The sequence goes on from JAWNPO010000455.1 coordinate 37,781,402, forward strand.
ATTTGGTTTCTTATATTACGCATACGCCACGTACGCCGCCTTTGTCCTTTTCATTCGTTCTTCTTTCTATTTGGCTTTGTTTTTTTCTCTGGCCGGCACACAAAACTTTTGCACATTTCAATGGCCATAAAAGTGATTTAATAATGCCCGACGACGACGACAACGGCAAGAAAAACAATAAAACAGTAAAACAGAACAACAAGAAAAAAGAAGCGAAATCAATTTGATTTGTCGCCGGTTGCCTTAAACCAAAAAACGGATGGTAAAAGGGGCTTCAAAGGGCGGTTCAAAGGGGGGCTTCAAAGGGGGCGGCAACAGCCACGCCCCGTGCGTGTGATTAAGTGCGCGTTTAATGTGGAACATGGAATGGACCATAAAACAAATTGCATGCAATCGTTCGGCCTTAGTCCGGTTTTCTACACAACTCTACAATTCTCCAAATTCTTTGACTTTACCTCTCTCTCTCTCTCTCTCTTCTTCTTTCTCTTTCTTTTGCTCTCTCTTTCTCGCATTCATTTTCAACTCAACTCATTGCTGTTTGCTTTGAAATGTAAATACGGCTCATTATTTCAATGCCCAGCCATTAATTTGCAAGGATTTCAGTTTGAAATTCACCCTTTGTTCAAGTGTATACACGACAGAGAGAGGGAGTGACAAAGAGGCAGAGAAAGAGAGAGAGAGCAACTGATAGTGAACTTCAGACTGTGCTCGATAAGCTTTCCAGCTATTCACATTGATTCGAAAGCAATAAAAACACACAGACAAATCGCAAAATTGATATAAGAAATAAAGCACAAAAGTCATTGATTTTAATAGAAGATGATAGAATATGCTAAAAAAAAGGAAGGGAATTGATAAAAAAGTCAGACAAATACTATAAAAACCAAATTTTTAAAATTTAAAACAATAAAATAAAATAATTCTGAATTATACCATAGTAAATTTCATGTTTTGCACTTCTGTGTCTTCAACAGAACTATAAATTTTAGTACAGTCTGACTACTATAACTCGAATTTCCTCTAACTCAAACTAGATCGAGTGGCAATATTGTATACTATATTTAAATAGAAGAATTCCATGAGTCAAAGTCTCCATAAATCGAAATTTCGAGTTAGGGAAGTTCGACAGTATATATAATTGCTGTCAGCGAGATCATACACTGAAAAAATGCAATGAATGCAGATTCAAACTGTCGCATCGTTGCAGTTGGAGTGCATCAGTTGCAGTGTGCAATAAATATCTAGCGATTTCTCATTGAACGCAGCTCAGCTACTGACAGCAGAGAGCAACAGCAGATCGTGAGAGAGCACAAATAGCTGAGTGTGCTATTTATAGAACACACGTTTTCTCTCTCTTTCTCTCTCTCTGCACGTGTGTCGGCTGCGACGCAGAGAGAATGATGAGCTTCTATCCATTATGAGATGGAGCTTGGCATTTTGGACTCCACTGTTATTTATTGTCTGTCGAACGCTCAGTCTCTCCTGACAAACGCATTTTGGCCCACTGTGCAAGGTTTAGCCTTAATTAACTGCAATGCAGTAATCCAAAGAATCCAAAAAAGAGAGATTCTAATGCAAGTGTAATGCTCAAAGGTAACTAAATTCAGAGCAACCTTCTACACATTCCCTCTTCATCTTCTTCTCAATGTATGTGTGTCTCCATGTGCGTGTGTGTGTGTGTGTAAGTGTGTGAGTGTGTGTGTGCCTGCATCTGTCAGTTTTTGTTTCTTGTTGTTTGTTGTTTGCTGCCCAAGGGTTTATGATTTTCACTTAATTTGTGCTTCATTTAAGATTTTTTTTCTGTCTGTCTGTTGCTCTGTAATTTTTTTTCCATCTTGTGGTTGTTGTTGTTGTTTTTGTTGTTGCTGCCTTGCTTAACAAATTTTGGGGTCGCCTACGAAATTTACGTGTCTCGACGTGTCCCAGAAAGTCAAATGCCGCATCATTACAGCTGAACAAAAAAAAAAAAAAAAAAAAAAAAAAATAGGAAGAGAAGAGAAGAAACCTTGCTCGCATTTTTTGTTGTTGTCATTTCGTTGTTTTTTTGTGTGTGTTTATTTTATGTACAAATTCGTTGTTCGTTGAGGGGGAAGACCCAAAAAAGTGTGCTATGAAAATGTGTGTGTTGTGGTTGTCGCCTGTCATTGTTGTTGTTGTTGTACAAATTAACTTGGCCAACAGAAAACAGACAACAGAAATGACAGTGCAGGTAGCAAAAGGCAAAAGGCAAAAGAAAAAGACTGAAGGGACATTAGGGAGGAATGCTGACTAAAAAGGACAGGAAGTGCGGGGCTAAAGGTCCTGCTCTCTTCCTCTTTCTCTTCGTTTCCTGGCCACAAGAAAAGATGGCCAAAAGGTAAAAGCGACAAAGAAATGTTTCGCATGCTGCACAATGAGCAAATAATTCATAACTTGGCTCGCAAAAGTTTGATTTAGCTGCAGTTAATACACTCGCATATGCATCTCCCCACTCTCTCTCTGTCTATCTCCCTCTCTCTCCCTGTCTCTCTCTTTCTGTCTGTTGGCCATACGTTTGGCCTGCATAAATTTTAGTGCCAGTTTCCCCCGTTGACAGTCACAGCAGTCACAGCAAATAAATTACGCTTGAAGGCGACTGAAAGCCAAATGGAAAGGAAGCGGAAGAGACAGATGGATAGAAAGAGAACGCAGAGGACACACACACAGAGAGAGATGGCCAGAGAGAGAGAGAGGGAGAGATGAAGAAGGACACACAACAGTCACAAGCGAGTCACATTCACATTTACAGTCAGAAGCACACAGGATCTAAGGTCTATGGACCACAGATTCACTCATTTACTAGTCAGAGTACTGACTGTATGCTTATTTTTAACAGTAGCTGTTACTGCACACACACTCACACTCACACACACACACACACACACACACACTTGTGACTGGCATATTTTGCCAGGCGACATAAACATAAACAGCAGCCTTCTGCTTTCCAGGACTTTACACCAGAAATTATCCACAAATAAGATCTCTCTCCCTCGAAACTTCCAACTTATACTCTAAGCCAGCGGTGGGCACGCATGGGCTCCGGGAGCCAGCGGCTGCTCCCGAATTCAGATTTCGTGCCCACCGTTACTCTAAACTGCTGCGCCTTTCAAATTCTGCAAGAACTGTATTTATATATAAAATTACACAAGTTTTGTTATACTTTTTGTTGTTTGTTCGTTGAAAAAGTCGACATAATGTCGCCAAGTCTTTGCAAAACAAAAAGTCAAGCACTCGAAATGCCGCCACAAATATGCTCTGATTTTTTGATCATTTTGTTGTCATACATCTATAACCTGAATCTGCATAGCAATTTTGTAATAGTGTATGAAATTTTGTAGAGTTGAATTTGAATAATTTGCGGAATTTACAAGTTTGCGCCACAAAACAAATCTTTTCGTAGAATTCTTTGTGTTGCAAGAAAAACTAAAGAATTTCAGAATTTGGCCACACGAATCAAGTAAATAAAAAATGAAAAACAATATTTTCACATATATTTCTTGAAAGTTTTGTGCTTTTCTTTATTTCTCTTGTAAGCTTTCTTAAGTTGGCTAAAAGGAGAAAGTTGCTTGTGGACAACTTTTGTCGCCTGGTCAGCTGCCAAAAGATGTTAGCTTTTTTTTTTTGTGTCAGATACTGAATTTTAGCTATAAATTTTTAACAAACATTTAACTGAAATTTTATTAGTCCCCAGCCAGAGATGCAGAAGAGTTAAACGGCAGTCAGATATCTAGAAAGAGAAGTAAAGACAGAGAGAGAGAGAGAGAGAGAGAGAGAGAGAGAGAGACAGAAGGCACAAAGTGTTGTTGTCTCTGTCTTAGTTATTGGCTATTTTTTTGGGTCGTCTTAGCTGTGTTCCACTTTATTGATAGTTGTCTTGTTATTGTTGCAATTTCCGTTTCAATTCCAGTTGCTTTCGTTTCGTTTCACTTGGAACTGGAACTGGAACAAGTTCAGTTGCTCCGTGGCTGTCAAGACGGTCGGACAGACGGTCGGACAGACGGTCAGTTGCGCTCTTTATTTGTTTATCCTTGCTCTCTTTGGGTTTCGTTCTTTGGCAAATTCTTTTGCATTTGTTTGTTTGTTTGTTTGTTTGTTTTTTTCGTTGTGATTGTAACATTTTCCCTCTCGCTCTGCGTCAACACATTTTCAGTTAAGCAAATGTGTGAGCAGCAATCGGCAAACGACTTGTAAGCAACTCAAAGACAAACAATGAAACAAAATCAACAACAATATCAATAAAAAAAAAGAAAAACTTAAAAAAATAACAGTGCAACAAAAAATCACAAAATGAGCAAATAGAAAATTGTAAAACAAACGAATCGACAACAAACTAAAGCAACAAAAAAAAAAAAAACAATCGACAAAAATTCGACGTTAACTAAGCGAGTGTCGAGTTGGTCGTTAATCGACAATCGATAACCGATAAACAGACATACATATGAATATACAAAAAATGGACTCGCTGGAGCGTTTAATGCGTGCTGCCCCCCTGCCCCGCATGCTGACCAGCGGCGTTGTGGCCACGGCCGCCGCTGCCGCTGCCAGCGCCGCTGCTGGCGTCAAGGGCGTCGTCGGCGTTGGCGTCGGCATCGGCGGCGGACAGCAGCAGCAGCAGCGCGCCCTGGTGCACGCCTCGTTGGCCGCCGCGACAGTCGGACGCAAGGGACGACATCTGACGGGGACATTTTGCCTCACCGGCGATACCATGGAGGGCATCATTCAGTGTTTGGTGTTTCTCAAGGCATTCTCGGTAAGTGAGGACACACACACACACACACACCATGTACCATGGGGCAAAGTCCGAAAAATCGAATAGTTAGTCATTTTATCAAAGTATTAATATTACTATTTTTTTTTGGGTTAACATCTTAACCCATTTCAGGCTAATGGGTATTTAAATACCCAAAAAAGTGTTGATACTAAAAAAATTCTAGCACGGAGAATGTGAGAGACATCGGGGAAAAATTTATTTCATAGTAAAGAGAAATAACAAATATATAAGTATAAAAATTGAACAGTTTAGTTATCCTCGGTATACCTGTAGTTTTTTACAGGTGAATATCTAGGTTTTTTTTCCATAGAAAATGTTGACGAAAAAAGCTGAAAAATGTATGGAAATTGGAATAATAAAATTTGAAGATAAAATTTTTTTTTTTCTTTCAACTTCTATGGTCTTCTAGGCACACTTTTTAAAATTTCGTCAAAATCGTACCAGCCGATCTATAGGCAGCCATTAATGGGTTAAGAAAACTTCAAATTGTAAAGTTCAGTACCAAAAATGTTATATAACAGTCCAATGTTAAACCTAACAGCTGTTAAAGTCAGCTTCAAGATTGCAAAATTTTTGCAGCCTATTTTCAAATTGAAATTTCTCAAAGGCCAATCATTTTTTTATAAAATTTAAAATGGATACCAATTATACGGGTTTATCCTGTGTGTTGGTTGCACTAGTATTCTGTATGTGTGCGTGTTCCATTAATATTTTGTAAAATTATATAAACCTTTGAAAGCTAATATCTTGGAAAGAAATATCAAATATTTCTGTGGGTGTATATAACATAAATAAGAAACCCGCATTCAAAAATCTAGCTTATTTTAAAAGTTTTTAATAAATATTAGATTTTTCGGATTTCGCCCCATAGTGCCTTGGTGTTCTATCTCAGCAAACATTTGGGCGACTGTACAATCTGCCATTGCCGAGAAGAGTGTTCTGCGAGTCGCTCAAGAGATGAATAGAAGATGAATCTGTTCCAATCGATTTTTTTAGCGATAGAAAGCTGTCGATTGAAGGAATGAGAGCAAATAAAAGGAGAGCTCTCACAAAAACAAATTGGTTCCGTAGCTTACTAGTTAGTTAATTTTCAATTTTGAGGTTCGATTCTCCTGTTGTGTTAAAACTGTTAAATTATTTTTCGGTTACGGTTTCAGTTACAATTTCAAATTTCAATTGATTTTTACCGGTTAAAGGTTACGGTTTCGGTTAGGGTTTTATTCTCTGACTTTTACAGTGTAAAGCATGTATATATATATCGATATTATATCGATATCAGCTTAGCGATACTCATCTCTAGGCAACTAAAAAATCGTTATTCAGATATCTCTGATATGTGTACTTTTTTCATCCTCTCTCTTTATGTTTTTTCTCTTTCTTTCTGGCACGTTCTTTCTCATGTTGCACAAAATTCAATTTAGTTTTTGGTTTGCGCTTGACTAAGTTTTTTTTTCTGTGAATTCGCCCCCTTGTTTCCAAAAAAAAACCCTCACACTCATTCTCACTCTCAGTTTCAGTTTCATTCTCAGTCTCCTGTCTCCCCTCTCCTTTTCTCCCTCCTCCACTTCTCTGTGCTCCGTTGGCCACTGAAAGTTGCCATGTAACGGCCATCAAAATGTGCAATAGGCTGTAAATAGGCAAATACATTTAAAAGACACACACACACACACACACACACATATACATACATATTTTTACACACACACTTAGACAGTCGAAGGTTCGTCTGTGTGTGTGTTGCTGATTTTGGGATTTTGGCTTGTGAACTCACTTTGATATGAATTTTATAACTACATTTACCGAGAGCAGAGCTGCCCTTGGGGTTGACCCTCCTCTCCCCGTTCCCCGCTCCCCTCACCACAAACCCCCTCCCCCGTCAGTTCCCCTCTCTTGAAGACGTCCCCCAGCTACCGTACTTAACATCTAACCATACCATGTGCCATAAACCGATATTCATATAATAAAATTTAACTTGTCTGCTTACATATATTTTTTAACACATTTTCTTACATGCTTTTTTTTTTGCTTTTCTCTCTCTCTCTTCGCAGGTGAGTTTTGAGATGCTGGTCTTTTTCTTTTTTGGCTTTTGCTTGTCCTCCGGAAATGTACGACCAACCTACAAAAAAAAAAAAAAAAAAAAAAAAAAAAAACCTTCCTAAATAAAAAAACATCCTCAAATCCACCCTTGTCAAATGGTTTTGTGAGTACGAGATTCAAGTTAATTAAAAGCAAATGCTTCACGTGGCCAGAATATACACACACTTAAGCACACACACACAGATACACACTCTTACGCACACACTCACTTTAATTGCGGATTGTTAAACACACACACACACACAGTTTGAATTTGAAACTTAAATTTTTACATTTTTTATTTTAATTCATATTTTATATAACAACAGCTGTAATTGTGTGTGTTTTGTCAGATAGATGACATCGTTCAAGTTAAGCTGACATCATTTTAATTAAGTAATCTAATACCATTTCAAATTAAAAGTAAAATTCTCAGTTGTATTAAAAAAAATTGTTGATAATTCTGTTATTGCTAGAACTTTAATAGAAATTATTGCTTGAATGTTATAATAATAATAATAATGATAGAAGATTCTGTCGCAAACTCAACTCAGAGCTGAGTTCACATGGAAAGCTTAATAAATTATAATTACTAAAATCTATAAAACTTAAAGAGTGCTGAATACGTTAAATTGTCGAGACCATTTCCAAGTCGAAAACTATTTTCTAACTTGATCAATGCATTATTTAAAAAAAATGTCAACTCGTTATGCAAATATTTTTTATGTTTTCCATTTAAAACCAAATAGACATGTCTCCAAACCTCTTAAATGTATAATGTTTGATACTCGTATCGTGTTCAACTCGTATTTGTTACATATTTCCTTTGCTTATAATTGAATTTGAAACGTCAACAGTTGGTAAAGCGTTTCGCATTTATATTTGAATTGAGCATTTATTTTTATTGCGAATATCACAGTTGATTCCTGATTCCGAATCCTGTTGTGCTTGTAATCGCCGTGTTTGTAACTCAATTGCAATTTCCTGCGCAACACGATTGACTTTTGCTGGCTGGTTGGCAAATTTGATTGATTTACTGGGTCTCTCCTTTTTTTTTATAGCTTGTATTTTTTTTCTCTCTCTTTCTCACTGTCATTGCTGACTTCTTAATTAAGTTCGATTTATCGACTGTTTTAATATTTATTTGCATGTCAACTTTGTTTTTCTCTCTTTTCTTTTGGCTGGCTTTTATTCGCTGAATTTTTAATTCTTCACTCTAGGTTTGTTCGTTACTGCTGACTCGTTACTCTTTACTCGTTACTCTCTACTCGCTGCTTGCTTCTAGTTTCTTTTCATGTGTATTTCTTACTAGTTTTTATTCAAAATTGGTTGTAGGACTTTAATTCGTCCCTTTAAGGCATATATACTTATCTTTGAGCTGTATTCGAATTCAAGTCGATAAGTCAATTCTTGTTTTATTTTCATTACGATCAATTTATAAATTGATTAAATATTCAAAACTTTTTTTTATTTTTTTCAGTAGGAATCTGGTCTTAAGCGTATCTGAATAAAGGGTATTTCCATAGCCTTCTTTCTTGATTTTTATAAATTTTTTTTTTTTTGCTCAGTTGCTGATTTAACACCCAATCGCTTGTTACTTGGCATTGCCTCCCAAGCGACTGCTGTCTGGTTTTCAACATTTTCATTTTCATTTTCATTTTGTGCATTTTACGGCACACTCACACACACCCACACACACACATATGTATGTTAAGCGCTGGAAGCAATTGCAACGCCATTAAAACTGACACATTGCATTTTCATTTCACATTTCACATGGAGCTATCAAATAATTCCGCCAAGGCACAAAATATAACCAAATACATACATGAGCATCGAGTAGAAAAGCCTACAGTCTAACTAGCTCGACTAATAAAGACCCTGTACACTAATTCATTAAAGAAAAGTTCAAAACAATTAGGGTATTCAGAAACTCTGATATTTGTGATATTTTAAAAAGTGATATATTTTGTAATGACAAAAAACACACTGAAAAAAGATTATTATGACGAATTTTGTTTACACACCCCAGGGCATATTTGTTGTGATAATCATTTTTCTAATTTAGCTTATAAGTATGATAAAAATATTACACAAATATCAAAGACGTCTCATAAACCAATGATTTTGCATCTTAGCATTTTTATTTTTTAATATGCTTGAATACCGTTATTTACTTTCTTCCCTCTTTGCCTTAATTTATTTAAATAATAAAAATAATAATAAATAAAATAATAAATTATTTATTGGCGCTTAGAGCAGTCAACAAAAAAAGATCACTTAAGACGTATAACAATATCAAAAAAAATATCAAAAACGATTCCACTTTAATTTTTGTTATCGATACCTCTGGATACCCTCGCAATCGAAAGCTGCTAGAGTTGCTTTAGTTGAATAACAAAATTCGATATAACTTATATATCGATAGTACCAATATATGCCTTTAATTCTAAGACTATCTATAATTTATATAGTTATTTATTTATAGTCTGATCCAAAATGTATTCAGATGTTGGTACTTTTTCTGCCGTTTTCTTTTCGACAAACTTAAGAGACCCATTTTGATTATGTAAGTACAGGGTCTAAAAAGCGAGGCAAAAGGACTTTTTACGCATCGTTAATTTCTCCCCGTAGACAGAACAGAACTCAATGCCTGTCGACAGATTCTTCTCTCTCTCTCTCTTTCTGTGTATTGCTATCTTTGTCACTCTCAGTGCTCAGTCTCGCTTTCACTCAATCAGCCATTGCCATTGCTGTCTGGCAATGGTTATAATGATGTCTGCTTCTTTAGGCCTTTACTCTGACATCAACACCACAAAAAAAAAACGTGTATAGACAGTGGTGCGGAAAAAGGCGCAGTGGGGGAAGGGAACAGGTAGGGGGAACAGTCGTGATTTACTTACTGCTCCGTGTGTGTGTGTGTGTGCAAATTTAAATGTTGCACAAATATGAAAAGCAATTTACATAATATTCTGCCAAGTGTAAAATTATTGTCAATGCTCTGTCTCTGTCTCCGTCTCTCTGTCTCTGTCTCTCTCTCTGTCTGTCCATATTCTATGCACCCACAAAAAAGTGCGACCACAACGGGGTTGATGTCTTTTTATGGTGGCTCAGGGGGCTGTGTAATCGATTACTAATGAGCCCATAAATCGATAACTCTTTCTAAATATTTACAACAATTTTTGTGTGCCATTCAAAGCTGTGATGTAAATCGCTGAATCGAGCGATATCCAAAAATTGAAAATATATCTACTTAACAATATTTTTCAAATATACCCAAATTATCGAGTCTTCGTAACAAAAATCAATCAAGTTTCAAATAAATTATAATTATAGTTTCCAAATACATATATACTCGACTTGATGTGCCAAGTAAAAGAACTTTCCATATATCGTTCAGCTGCATGTCAGTTTTCCTTATCGATAAATACATTTCGATTGTATTACAGCGAGAAATGTGCAAATGTGACGCAAGTGCAAAACATTTATCAATTTACCAATTTATCAACGCATGTTTATCTTTTTTTAGGGTTTGTCTAATAATTTATAATAATACGCTTAGTTACTGACTTACCTTTGACTATCGTTACTATCTATACTATCGAAAGTAAGAGTTGAATTTATTGTAATTTTTAGTGTTTCTTTTAGTAATAAATTTAATATATAAAATGCTCGTAAGGAGTTGCTACTAGCCAGACTTTTTTTTTCTTTTTTTAAGAGTTTAATTTTTAATATCGATAAATGTGTTTAAAGTAAACGTGATGAGCTCCTGTCAACAAAATTGACTGGTTTATATGTGGTTCTCCTTTTCTGCCACTGTTTCTCGCTCTGTCCCTCTCTAGGTCGCCATCCATTTATTTTGTGGGTCTCTCCGACATTTTGGAATTGATGATGTCGACTCAACTCGACTCGACGCACATTATAAGGTTCAATATCCTGTATAATGACGACAAATTGCGCAATATTTGCAGCAAACAGCCGCAAACACTAAGATGGCAAATGAGCAGGAGCAGGAGAGCAAGACGAGTAGGAGAAGGAGAAGAGTAGAGGATGTGGACGAAGAAGAAGAAGACACATGGCCACTTTTCTGTTGACTCTGAATTCGTCCGAGTCGAGTCGAGTGCCTTGTGTCCTTGTACCGTCTACCGTCTATGGTGTACGGTCAAACATGATTGATGAACGCTAATTAATGTGAACTCCCATTCCAGTTCTCCACTTTTATCATCATCAGCATCGTCAACTTTATGTTCTCTCTCTCTCTCTCTCTCTCTCTCTCTCTCTCTGTCTCTCTCTTCGATTTGCGCAGCAAATTGTGTAATTAATTTGCAGCTCAAGTGTCTCCTCTACACACACATAATTATGACGCGATCCCCAAGTCTATACTTAAAACAAGTGGGAAAGGCTATAGTAAAGCGCCCGACTCTAGGATACCCGTTACTTATTTTAATGAATTTTTTAATATTTTTTACTGCATGCTTTTAGGCACTTATATTTTTTAAAAACTTTAATTAGCCATTACCACCTTTCTGTTTGTCCGCTCTTGTTACGATTCAGTAAGATGATTGGTAATAATAGTAGTTAACGATAATTAGTCAAAAAATTATATCTTGAAAACTGTGCGTGTGGTGGTTTTTTGCGATTTACAGAGGCGGAAAAAGGCGTGGCAAAAATTTGAAACAAACTTGACCTGCGTGGGGTCTATAGAAGTCTGTGTGCCAAATTTGGTTGCTCTAGCTCTTATAGTCTCTGAGATCTAGGCGCTCACACGGACGGACAGACAGACGGACAGACGGACATGGCTATATCGACTCGGCTGTTGATGCTGATCAAGAATATATATACTTTATAGGGTCGGAGATGCTTCCTTCTCCCTGTTACATACATTGCAACGAATACAATATCCCCTTTTACTTATTTTTATAAGTAACGGGTATAACAACAACAGCTGCATGTTGTACAGTGTACACTCAGCACTCAATTCAGTTCAGTTCAGTCGTATTCAGTGGGTACTCACAATAGCTACCATACCCTGCACTAATTAAATTGAATAATGGCAACTCAACTCAATAAATCAAAGTGCTCTTAAGTTTGTGCTTGTGATTGACACAATTGTCAAGTTTGTTGTCGGCAATCTGTGTGTGTGTCTTCTAAAGTATTCTAAAAAGGAATGCAATTTAATTGTCAAGCTGCTTGATTTTAGGAATAAATAAATAGATCGACTTTATTTTGAGAGATGAATCAGTTATGATAATTAACTTAGGGTAATAATAAAGTACTTCATTGAAACTTTTATTCAATCTAGAAAATAGAGACTAACATTTTGCCACAAAAAATTGCACCGCATCAACAAATCATAAAATAACACTCTTTTTATTTGAGTGTGGGGAATTTCCTTTTATCATTAACAATAATGCAACTAAATTTTAGCTAGATCGGTTTTATACAAAGTTATTTATGATTGTTTTCAGTTTTAAGTTACGCGAGCCCCGAAAAGTATGCAGTATTTTTTTAATCTATTTTTTTTTTTTCATAAAAATGTATATATTTTATTTAAACAGGTTTTTTGCTACCTTTAGTGGCAACTTAATGTAGTTTTACATTTAAGGAAAGAAGTTTTTTTTTTTTTGTTTATTGCTGAAAGCTTCTAAGAAACCTTAAAAAAATCTAAGGTGCTCAGATTGAAAATATTGTAACTGGTGTTGTGCTGAAGTTATTGGCAATGAATGTCACTTAAAATTTAATGTGATTCTGGTCCCACTGTGCGCTAGACACACTGTGCTCGCGCATAGATTTTAGCAGGACGCGTTGAGTTGAGTTGAGTTGGGGAAACTCGTAAGTAACTCGGCTTCAATCTATGCAAATTTGTGAGCACTTTAGCACAAGCACAAGAAACATGCATAAACACGCACAGGCAGCACTTAAGAGTGTGTGAGTATGTGTGTGTGTGTGTGTGTGTGTGTGTGTGTGTGTGTGTGTGTGTGTGTGTGTGTGTGAGAGTGTGTTTGTGTGAGAGTGTGTGTGATTAAGCCCTATGGCGCAATTTGAACAATGAGCTGGCAAACAGACGACAAGCAGCTTGTGCATTTGAAAACTTAAACAGTTTATGAGCAGAAGATACACTCAAACAGTTTGAGATACAGATACAAGATACAAGTTGCAGTTGCAGATGCATTCCTAGATAGATACTGAATGCCATTCAGAGTTGGCATTCAGTTATATCCGCTTGTCTGCGTTTGAGTTTCTCCTGAGCCTGAGTCTGAGTTGTTTGTGGATGGACAACCCAATGTGAGTTTAGCTTAGTTTACTTATTTGCCCTTCCAGCTATCTATATATCTCTATCCCTATCTCTATCCCTGTCCCTGTCTCAGCAGCTGCATTTTTCATTTCAATTATATTAAAGAAAGAGTTGGCAAAAAATAAAACAAAAATTAAAAATAAATAACTTGCAACTCGTTTGCTTCTTTTGCATTCACTTTTAAATTTTTAAGCACACAGCCGCAAAACTCAGCCAAGCGTAACTAGACTTTTGAAGTGCACTGTGCTGCACTGTGGTATTCAGCCACTGTGTAAATGTATCTGTATCTGTATATGTATCTGTATCCAACTGTTTCTCCGAGTCAATAACTGGCCTTCTTATTATTATTGCCACCTCAAAATGTTTTGCCTGAAATGTTTGAAATAGAATAGAAATTTTATCTCATTGGGTTTTGCAACTGAAAGTTGGATTTATTTACTGGCAGCTTAACAGAATTGTATTCAAATTAAATTTCGTATTTGATGGCATTTAAGTAAATTCCATTTACATTTTATTATTTCATATAAATTCATAATTTCTTTTTGCAAATTTCGGTATTTGAAATACGTATATTTACAGTCTTTTCAATAACATAGTTGCAAAGGCTTTTATTTCGAATGTTTTCTTTTCTATTATTCTTGATTTTTGTTTTTGTTCCCTTCCCATATCATATTGTGTTCTTTTCCATTTTGATCCACTTATTTAATTTCTACTTTAGTTTATCTTCATTTTAGTGCTTTATATTGAGTTCTATTTTATTGAAATTCTCACTATTCTTAAGTTTTACAGAGAGATGTTAAATATTTCTGTTATTGTTATTCATATGGTTCCATTTCATATTGTTCCTTTCGATTAAATTTATCTAATTAAATTTCATTTTATTGAATTCCATCTCAAATTCATTATGCTTATTTCTTTATTGCATTCTTTCATTCATTTACCAATTCCATTGAATAGTCATTTATTCTGTTTCATTCCCCCAACTTGTTTTCTATTGCCATTCTCTGTACGTTCCTATGTTCCATTCCCATTTTCGTTTGTGTTTTAATAGCATCAGTTCAAAGATGCCAAAAGCCTATCCCATCAGATAGGAGCTCATAGTTCTGCCAGCGTCGCTGCGGACATAAGTACAGAGAGAGAGAGACAGAGAGACGCGTGTGTTCTATAAATAGCACATTCTGTGGCTCGTGCTCTCACGAAGCATCTGATCGGCTGTTGCTCTCTGCTCTCTGTCGCTGATCTGCGTTAAATAAGAGAGCGCTAGACTTTTATCATGCACTTCAACTGATGCTTTGCTCTCTTTACGTCGCCAGCTGCAACGTTGCGACAGTTCGAATATGCACTCATTTAATTTTTTCAGTGTAAAGCAGTAAAACGTTTCGTTTGATTGTGTTACATATTACATTAGTTACACATACATTGAGCCCTTATTTTTGGCACTTGAAATTCATTGCCTGTTGTTCAACGTAAAAATGCCAAGAAACGCATAAGGAAACGAAGAAAAAAGGAACTAGATAGATGATTGTTGTTGTTGTTGTTCATCTAACAATTTTCGTATGCGAAACACACCTGACAATTTCTCTAGTTTACAGGATCTGGTTCTGAATGTGAATAGGTTGTGAATACAAGCTGCCTACGTTCTCTACACTGACCAAAAAACCAAGTTACTATGTAGTTGGAAAAATATCAAAAATAACAAGACTGTTTCTTGGAATTCTAAAAAAAAAAACAATTCAGCTTACATTGTTCTATTTTAAAAATCAGGTATGCAAATTTAAATGGTTTGGCAATTTTAAAAATAAAATAAAATAAATTGTAGTCATTTTCTTTTTTTTTTTTAATTTTAAAATCAAGTATTCAAATAATTGCAAGCCAGATTAACCGCTAAAAGCAACAACATTTCTGTAAAGTCTAATTAACTGAGTACATTTTTTGTTCTTTTTGTAAAAAACAAGATAAAATATAGAGTTAAAAAATTTATTAAAATAAGTAAAAATCAATCGAAACTATTTTCGAATATTTGATATTTTTAGCAAATAGTATATTTTTTTGTTAATTTTGTTTATACTCATCTATAGATGAGTTTTATGGTTTTAAAAAAATGTTCTTATGTTTTTTAACAGTGTACAGGCGTGTGCAGCAACATGAACATATGTATGTGTGTATAATACACGTTTGTTAGTGTCGCCTTTCAGTTTGCAGCATCATCTATCTAAATGGATATCGCGCATTGCTAGACAACAACAACAACAACAACAACAGCAACAATATGAACAACAACAACATGAGTTGTGAAATAGCAACGTTATCTTGAGCACATGTCTTGAGCACAAGTCTCCCAACTGTCTATCTATCTGTCTTTCTCACTCTATCTCTCGCCCTCTCTGTCTCTGTCTCTGTCTCTGTCAGCTTATCTTTGCAACTGTCTATCTGTCTCTCTGTCTCTGTGCTGTATTGTTGCACGTACATGTCGTAGACTTCTTCTTCTTCTTCTACTTCTACTTCCACTTTTGCTAAAACTTCACTAAAAAATGAGCTTGGTACGGTGTTGAGCATTTAAACTAGCTACAAAACAGTCCAGACATGAGGCATCGCAACGGCAGCCTCAGCCTCACAGAACCACCCAGAAAACCACCCAAAAAAAAGCAGAAAAAACAAGGAATAGAAATAAACATGAAACCACCAAGCAAACGGTACAGTTAAGGTGGAAAGCGGCATTTTTCTACGTGCATGGAATGCACAAGTGTGCACATAAGTGTGTATCTGTCTTGGGTGTGTGTGTGTGTACACTGAAAAAAAAGACCACTTTCTGAAATCAAGAACATTCATCTTAAATATTTTGTTCTTGAAAAAAGAATATTTACTAAAACTAAGAATTTTAATCTTGAAAATCGTAAGTTCTTAATATAAGCATAAAATTCTTAAATTTAAATATATGTTCTTAATATACATAAGACCATTTTAAGACCAAATTTCTAAAATTAAGAATATGATTCTAAAAAATCTTAAGTTCTTAATATAAGAAAACAAATTTTTTAGATTCAGATTTTTTGTCTTGAGTATTCACAACTTTTTGGTCTTTCTGAAATCAAGAACATTTATCTGAAATATTTTGTTCTTGAATTAAGAATATTTTAAGACCAAATTACTAAAACTAAGAATTTTAATCTTGAAAATCGTAAGTTCTTAATATAAGCATAAAATTCGTAAATTTAAATATTTTGTTGTTAATATACGACCATTTTAAGACCAAATTTCTAAAACTAAGAATATGATTCTAAAAAATCTTAAGTTCTTAATATAAGAATACAAATTTTTTAGATTCAGACTTTTTGTCTTGAGTATTCACAACTTTTTGGTCTATAAATAAAAAATATAATCTTAAAAAAATAATAAGTTTTATTTTTATACTAAGATTTGTGATCTTGAAAATATAAGAATTTATGATCTTCAAAATAAGAACTTGGTGTTAATTGAATTGTTTTAAGAATCAAGATTTTCATGTTCTCAAGTTCTTAGTTCTGAGACCAAAATCTTGATTTTAGATTCTTTTTTTATCAGTGTATGGTGCCAAGACAAAATGCGGCTAATGTCCTTTCTACGGTTTAGATTTACAATATACCGTTAAATGTTGTTGAGAGTCTACGGCTCATTCTTGTTGTTGTTGTTGTCGAGCTTATCATGTGTGTGTGTGTGTGTGTGTCTGTTAGCTCCATTCCTTAAAGCCATGTTGTTGTTGTTTTGTTTTATCTTTTCGCCCTTTTGTTATTGTTATTTTATGGCGCCAGTAGTTGAACATCAAAGAATTGCTCGACGCTCAAAAGCATGCTACAGTTCTTATTTTCGTAGGCCAGCCTGAAAGTATGCTAAAGTTTATTTGTCATGTTTTGTTTGCTACTTGACAACAATAATTACAACAAGCAACAATAACAATTTTGGCCATTTTCAAATTGCCAATCCGTTTATCAGCTATCGCTAATTGTTTGCCATTCTTGCCATTTTAACTTTAATTTGTGGCAAATTACAATTGAATCTTTGGGTTTCGTTGGAATTTCAAAGTTTTGTGAATGCTCAAAGTTTTCGCCGTCAAACAACAAATTGACTTGCCCTCGAGGCATTGAACTATTCATTAGAATTGTTTAATTTAAGCCAATTTTAAGCTGCACACTTTTCGATTTTCTTTAGCAAAAACAAAAATAAAGCTTCAAATCTTACAATAATTTTACAATCTTCTTGTTTAATATAATGTCATGTAATATAATATAATTTCAAAATAATAAAAGCAGTTTAATCATAAATTGATTTCAATAAAAACAAACTTGTTATTCAATAACTCAATTAACAATCATTTAATATTAACAAATCAATTAAATACATATTTTGCAGTTTCGACATTTGTTTTATTTTTTTTTGTCCAGCTTTGTTATTTTGCACACTTTTTGTTCATTTTGCTGCACTTAATATTATTATTGATATTACTTATTGTTATTGTGGTCGAAGTTGAAATTAAACTAGTTTCTGTATTGTGGCAAACCAAACTAAATGAAGCAACAACAAGAACAAAAACAAAACAAGTCAAGAAAAGCCAAAGCAATTTGCCAAACTATGCGATAAGAGAGACAGCAGCTAGAGTGAGAGAGGGAGATGGGTAAGGAAAGGAAAGGAAGAGAGAGAGAGGCAAGTTTGGGTAAATTGAAAGCGCGATAAAGAGAGAGAGAAAGTGAATGTCGAGTTAGTAAGAAAGTTAAGCCAATTCATTAATTAGCCAGTCACTGGTCACGCACACACTTATACACACACACACACACACACACACACACACTCACATGTACAGTGCACAAAACTTTCACACATTGAGTGTGTAACTTGATATGGTTTTCTTACTTAATAAAAGAAGCTGTTGTTGTTGTTGTTGTTGTTTGTGTTTTGACAGGCATATTCCATATTCAATACGCGTGTAACGACAACAACAAGAACAACATTGTCCCCGTGTCAAATTTCATTAGTGTGTATGTGTGTGTGTATTTGAGTAAAGTTTTAGCTGCAAATATGGCAAACAATTTGGCAAAGTGGCCAAAAAGCCAAAAGTTTCATCATTGGCCGTCGTCAATCGTCGTCAATCTGCAGTTGGCAATTCGTTGAATTTCGCACAGTGGTGTCCAAACGTCATGCAATCAAACATTGCGAAACACAAAGTGAACGAGACGTTTTACTGCTTTACACTGAAAAAATTAAATGAGTGCATATTCAAACTGTCGCAACGTTACAGTTCGCGAAGTAAAGAGAGCAGAGAATCAGTTTCAGTGAGTGATAAAAGTCTAGCGCTCTCTCATTGAACGCAGCTCAGCGACAGAGAGCAGAGAGCAACAGCCGATCAGATGCAGCGTGAGAGCACGAGCCACAGAATGTGCTATTTATAGAACACACGCATTCTCTCACTCTCTCTCTCTCTTTAACAGCAGCAACATCTTCTTAGCAACATCTTTTTGGCAACATCTTAAAAAAACTAAAGCTAATCTCTAAAGCATAGTACTCATGAAAAAAAAGGCCCAGCGTAAACCCAAACTCCATATAAAAAAAAACGCTGGCGTAAGGGGAAGAAGAAGAACTTGACATTTAGATACGCTGGGCGTCAGTTCTAACTAAATTAACAGAGCTGTTAAGTAAATGATCAGAATGGGCAACGCTGTTGAAACAGCTGACTGGCCCAGCGAAACATCGAACTGTTTAGAGTTGCGCTGGATATTCTATCTCGCTCACTCACATAAATTCAAAAAAATGGCCGGAACTTTGACCAAAAATAGTGACGTTGACCATAATGACGACAATATTGGTAGATTATAAGCAAGAACGAAAGTTAAAATTGTTATTATATACATAAAGTAGATAGTTTTGTATGTTTTCATTAATATAGAAGGAGAATCCCCATAAAAAGTTCAAAAGCGATAGGCGCACCCAATACCCGCTTCGCTTGCGTGCCATAGCATATTTCTCCTATATTAACTTATTTTGAAATTTTTCATTGCCTATTCTCTCCTCTTTTTACCAAATCAGTTCAGCATGTTCATATTTGAAATTACCCGCTGTTGACGCATAGAGTTACCACTCAGCTTTTTGTTATTTTTCGGTGTTGCATTGGCAACTCTCGTCGACAGCGAAATATTGAGCAATTTACGCCGCGTAAAATTTTTTTTCATGAGTACTAAGCTTAATGCTGCACATGAAAGAATTTTAACAGAGCGCTCCGCTGCTAAATTTACAGACTGTTAACTCAAACAGAGTTTAGTGACAAGTTTTCAGATAATATAAAAGCAATTTTGTACATTCAAGAATATTGTGTTTTACATTTTTGGTTCAATTATCAAATTGCATGTGAAACAAACATACAACAGCTTTGCAGCTTACAGAACAATGGGATTTTCAAATTTAGAAAATTTCGAATTTTTGTCAGTCACATACAGAAATTGTTATTTTAACTAGTTTAACTTTCCATTGTTGTTAAATTGCTACTTTTTTATGCCGTGGTAAATAAATTTAATTTAAAAAAAGAGACACAATGCCCACTGTGCACACTGAGGCGCAGCTGTTGTTGATTGTTGTTGCCCCCCAAAAATGTACGCTATATAATTTGCTGGTTTTTTTTTTCTTTTGCGGCACGTCTTTGGCCACCTAATTAGACGACAGACGAACACACACAGACACACAGACTCACACACACACGCACACACACACACACATAAATATAGAACTTCTTGATTGTAATTTTTGTAGCGACTTGTTCACCTTTAACTCAGTTTCACAATCATCGCATTTCAACTGTGAAAATACATACGCATTCAATTAGTCAATGTGTGTGTGTGTGTGTGTGTGTGTGTGTCTGTATGTGTGGGAGTATTCATTTAGTAAATTTACTTTGTTTGCGCTTCAGTGAATTGAATTCAAAAGGCACTCGCATCTCTCATGGCGTCTCATCTGCAATTAACTCGTGACTCTGAACTGAATGCTACACACACACACACACACACACGCACACACACACCCGCACACACACACACACTCATTCAGTGACCTTTGTCCTTTGGTGTTTGTGGCATGTCATTAGCATTCATTCAGTTTATGATATGCATTAGATCATTGAGTGCTTCGCATTTCGCATTTCTGAAATTCTAATGCACAATCTATATGGAAATATTCAGCATTAGATTGACCATCACAATGTTGCTTATTATGCAGATATTCACATAGATTACATAGATGACACTCCCTTCACTTTGGTCAGTTAATTTCAAAGCTGCCACTTTGAATTACGAAATTTGCAATGTGATATTTGGTTGAAAGCAAACAACAAATAATATACATTTATTGTTAATTATGTAACTGTTAGCAATTGTCAATTTGGTAAATGCAATTGGACAGTTCACAAATTGGATGGACATAACTAATTATTTAAATGAATAGGAAAATAATTTGTTGTAAGGTAAAACTCTTTGTCAGTTCAATAATAAAATCATAAAAATATGTTTATATTTTTCTTAGAACGCACTTTAATTAGTTTTATAATAATTCATTTAAAAAAAGAATAGATGAGAATAGTTTCAATACATGAAATCGATAAATTGACGCTTAACATGAATTATAAGTCGAATTTGCTTATTAAAAAATGGACAAAGTTCAACTGAAATCTTTTAAAGAGTTCCTTGAAAATATGGAAGAATTCAACTTAAACAAATCTCAGGTTTTCTTAATTTCTACAGTAATCGAAATATTTCCTGTTGATTTTGTACGTTTTTTTTTGGGTTGTCTTCATTTTAAGTATTTTTTGTCTTGACTGAGCGCACTATCAGCGTTGCCAGATCTATTGCAGGCATTGCAAAAGTTGCACTGATTATTGACCTATAAGAAGCAAACGTGGCCAAAGCCAAAAGCCAAGACTCAAAAGCCTTTCACAGCTCTTGTCCACTCGACACTCGACTTGCCTGCTTTAAAGACTCTTTGGCAGTTGATAAGCTAACATCTGGGTTGCCAGACAGACGGGGCAACAGAGGGGCAACTTCGTTAGCTTAGCTGCGCTTATCTGGCAACGCCATCATTTCCGCTTCTATGCATTGAGCCTTATCTTAAGCATACATCGCAAAAAACAGTAGAAAGAAAAAAGAGTAAAACTTTTGCGACGGCTTTTTGGGGTTTTTCTTGAATTTTCTTTCTCCTGTTTTTTTTTCTTTTTTTTTTTTGCTGGCTTTTCATTAAAATTGTGCGCCTATCTCAACGAGCAGATCTTTTTCGGCTATGAGTTCTCAACTCTGCTCTATCTATCTATGTGTGTGCGTGTGTGTGTGTGTGTGTGTGTGCGTGTGTGTGTGTGTGTGTGCGTTGACTTTTGTTACCTTTGTCTCTAAAGCAGCAAAAATTGTCGAGTTTTGCACAAAATTTTATTGCTGAAAGGTGCTAAAATGAAAAGTGCTGATGATGTTGATGATGATGCTGATAATGATGATGATGATGCTAGAGAAATGTGGAGGACTACTGCTTTCTAAATTGATATGGCAACACTGTGCTTGTGTCTTTGCTTGTTTCCGGTCTGGCTACACAGAAAACAAAGTGCGATATAGGTTTGAAACAAAAACACAAACCCAAAAAAAGTTAAAAGCTCGGTAGTTTTAAAATTTTCTTAAATCGTGTAGCAAAAAATGTTTGAATACAAACTCCGCAGAATGGGTGACAAAATCAATATTTTAATTTGAATTTTGGAATGATTTCAGTGCTTTTTTTTGTTGCAGTGTACATCTGGCATCGTTTGCTTTCGTCTGTCTTTAATTATTAAAATTAAAAATTTTGCCACAAAACTTTGTGAGTTGACTTGGTGAGTTGTGACTTGGTTTGTGGGTTGGTTGTGACTCCAAAGCCACTTGGCACAGTTTTCAATCTCTTGCCATCTTTGTATACCCATTAATTAATAAATAAGTGATATACCTATCACTTGTATTCGTTGCTATATATGTGACAGGCAGAAGGAAGCATGTCCGATCCTATTCTATGTAAAGCTACTGTTATAAACTATCATCCCACTTAATAGCAACAAGATCGGGCAAATAGAAAGGTAGTAATGCCTGATTAAAGTTTTCAAGCAATGCGATTGCCTAAAAGTATGCAATATTTTTTTTTAATAAATAACGGGTATCATTTAGTCGGGAACTCAACTATAGCCTATCCGGTTTGTTTTCATCTTTTTTTCTATACGACAACACGTTTAATTAAGCAAAGTGGCTGGCCAAGTTTCTGGCTGGGCTTTGACTCGACTCGACTCGACTTGACTTGACTTGACTTGACTCTACTTGGTTTTGGTTTAGGTTTTGGCTTAAGTTTTGTCTCTCTCTTTCTTTCACCTCTTCACCTTTTTACCAGTAACCTGCAACCTGTTCTCACTCTTTCCACGCTCCACTTTATCTCTCTTCTTCTTTGCACTCTCTAGCGCATTCTTCTGCTCTGACAGCATTTTTGCTAATTTTCGTCTAATTTTGCTAAAGTGACGTTGGCTCAGGTCGTTGGCTTTTATTATGAGAGAGCTCATACACATTTAACATTTCACGTTTTTGCACACAGTCACAGCTCTTTAAGCTAACAGCATACCTGCCTACACTACACTCAGCGAAATATATGAATGCCATCCTAAAAACTAAGTGTGTCCCTAATTGAATGTCCTTTACATTGTTGAATATTACTTTTTATTGTTGAATTAAATACGATTTAGCCTGTCTTAGGTTTAATTTTCATTGTTGCACCTTATAATTCTCAACTGATTCTAGCCGCAAAGTGGTGACATCAAATAGACATTTCTTCGGACAAAAATACACTATTATTATAAGTTATTCGTCTCGATTTCTATGCAATTTAAGTAATATATTTCAAGATTGAAACGATCTTAAATATGAGTAGGTTTTGAATTAGAAATAAGTTACATTTTGGGCTAAGATTCAAGATTTTTGTGTGCTGTAAACTAGTATGATTCGAAAGTTTTAAAATTCTTGCAAGTGTATTTTTTTCTCTGTCTGTTAGCAAATATTTAATTTCTTTGGCGTTGGTTTTTTTTCTTAAATATTTCGTGAGACATGAAGCAAATGCAACTGGCAAGTGGCAAGTGGCAAGGTGGCATGTGGCATGTGGCAACAGCGAGTGCTGCACCTCTAAAAGCATGCAACAAATTGCAAATAAAAAAAACCAAGCGAAACAGAAGCGCAAAAAGTAATGCAGCAAATTTCACATTGCATTTTATGTCAGAGTTTAAAGCACGTTGAAATTGAAGTTTCGGCATTTTCATGTCACGAGCAAATAAAATGAATAAGAAATGCAACTATAGAGTCGCCGACTGTCAGATACTCTTTATTTAAACCGTTTAAGAAAAGTATTGCATATTTTAGGGAGCTAAGGTTGCTTTTAAATTTAAAAGACTCATGACTTTATGTACATATGTTATGCCTGTCTATTTAAATTCAAGTGTCTAGCTCTTGCAGTGTGGAAAAACAATAAAAAAATACTTAGAGAGTAGCTAAAATTTTGAATAAATCGGGAAAGTCGAAATTGAATATTTTTGACTAAATAGGGAAAGTTGTATTACAATAAAAAAAAATAAAGTTGAAATGTGAAGGGGGCAAAATCATGACTCAAAAGAAAACAGTTGGTATTAAAGATAACTTGACAGTCTCATAAACTATGTTTAATGCATCTGAATCAAATTGGTCTGAATCTAAGCTAATCTAATTACTACATCATTTAGTTATTCAATAACTGATTTTAAAAATGAATTTTCTTTCCCTATTTTATTAAAATTTTTATCGTAAAATGACAATTGCCTTGAATGGAATTTGGATAATCGGCGTTTTAGCTCTATTTAAAAAAAAACTTCTTCCTCGATAGTTTGCCACAAATAAAACGAACTATAACTATAACTGATATCCCATTTAAAGAGTGTTCAATTTGTAGCGGTATTTAGTTGGAAGGAGGAACAGAAGGAGGGAGGATTGACATATTAATATCCTGTAGCTTAATGCAACTTGATTGCATTTGTATTCGGTCCCTGCTCTCTTGGCCTCTTGATTTGATTTATTGCCCAAGTGCAATATGCGTTTAGAGCTGCATCATTCAAAGTCTTTTGCTCTGTTTTCTGTTTTTTTTTTTCAGTCTTGTCTCGCATTTTCATTACATTTATTATATTTTCACAGCGAGCATTTTCTTAATTTCACTGGCGTCTGTAGTGCCAGCAGGTTGTCCTTTTGACTTTTTGTGCAGATTGAAAAGTGCAGTCAAGCAGTGTCACGCCCCCCCAACTCAACTCAACTTCCCCTTACTCCCACCCCTTGCCCCTTGCCCCGCTTTCTTCTTTATCCTTCTCTTCCTTCCTTTATCCTTTTTCTCCAGGTCCGCAGCTGGATTGCACATTTGAAATTGAACAGCGGTTGAAATATACGCGACATTATTTTAATACTCCTCAAATGGATATTGAAATCGGGCATATTCAGATACACGGATTTATTTCATAACTCCCAAATTTTTAATTTCCCTTTAAACAAAATTGCTGAGTGATTCGAAAATGTGTAAAATTTATTGAATTCAATTATGTAAAATGTACCTAAAATTAATAGTTTTGTTGAAATTGATATTTATTGGTTTTATTTTTTGTACCAGCCGAGATTTTTGTGGCTCTAGAGAATCATATTAAATATCTGAACTGATATTGTTTGCATTCACACTATGATAACATTAGTAATCGTAATGTTTCCGTTTCGATAAAATTCGCTTTACTTTTCACTTTCTTTTGCATTAATTTGATTTTGTAGTTATCTTATTAACATCTTTTTTTAAGTGTTATTTGTTATTGCAATGAAAATCCATTAGTTTTTTATATTTTGTTGTCCTCCATTGTCACTTGATGGCTCATTGAAATGGAAGTTTGTGTCTCCATGGTCACATGTTTTCGTTAAAATATTCACAATTTATGGCGTTACATGTGCTCCAGTGTCACTTTATGTCCAACTAAATTTCATAATTATTCATCAGTTTATTAACTTGCTTTTGTTGCTCTTCATGTCCTCCATGCTCAATTTACTTACCTGACATATCTTTAGTCACTCACACACTTTACAGGGTATCTACAGTGTCGGTGTTGCGGATTTCTCTCAACTTTCCGCAATCAAGCCGAGTGCAAACGCATTCTCAGATTCTTAGTCATTCTGATGCTATAAATCTACCACCTTTCTTTCGAATTTCCACGCTATTTTCCCCTTATTTCCTCCACGTTTTCCCCACTCAGTGTTGCCAACGACGCTACAGAAAAAAAGGATGGTTAAACCCAAATAAAAGAAACAAAACGGACAAACTTTTTTCAAAACGACAAAAAAAACTGGACAATAAATGTTTTCTTATTAGTTCATAAAATAATATCATAGCTTTACAAATAACTCTAATATTGAAAGTATTAGGTTTTTTGTTGGCCAGTAAATTATTTTCCACAGGCAATGCATCAATTTTTTTTTTTGTAAATTTCAAAGTTTTTCGGAGATCCGAAAATTAATATATTAGATGACACATGGTTGCATTTGATATATTTTATGAGCGACTTGGAACAATAAAAAAGGATGAAAAAAGGATAAAGTAAAATAATTTAAAAAAAAAGGGAATTTTTTTGCCGATAGGAGACATTTAAAATTTTTTCAGAAATCGCAGTTTTTCCGGATAGAATTGACAACATTGGCTTCATGGATTTGAGATATGCTTATTGATATCGGAAAATCAGTATGTTATAATTGATAAATTGAATAACCGAATTAACAATTAAAAATGATGAATAAAAGGATAAAATAAAATTAAAAAGGCGTTTTTTTCCGGATAGCGACAGATCTGTCCGCAAAAAGGACAAATTGACAGCACTGTCCCCAATGTTGCCATTTTTGTTGTTATTCGTTTTTAAATCATATTTAACGCTCAATTATTGACGTTCAAAGTCGACGGAGACAATGACAAACTAATGGCCGAGATGGGAATGGGGAATAGGGAATGTGGACAAAGGGAAAGAAGGGGAAAGAAGGGAAGCAGTCTGCTGATGAGATGAGAAATGAGAGCAAGTATGGGACGCACACTGAGCGAAACAATCAAGTATATCACAAGATATGTTCAACTTGATCCTTTTTATTTTACACTTGATTTCCCACTAATAACTAATGTCAGTTGCAAATGAATGTCATAAAATACCAAAATATATTTAATAAAATATTTATTAAAAGCAATACAGTATTAATCGATCAATGAAATGAATGCAAAGCATACAATTTAAACAAGAGCCTATAGAACAATTTTAATAATTTTTTTCAATTACGATTTCTTAAGTACCTTCAATTTAATTATAATAATTTAATTAAATAATTCTTCAAAGCAATTTAATTCTCACACAAAATTTAAGCTGTCAAGTCTGTAGTTGAGTAAAAACTAAATAACTTAATTATCTTATCTTGATCTATGCATATCATTTTTCTCAGTGTAGAACGAGCTCTGTCATTGTCGCCCGAGTTTTCTCTCCCCCCCCCCCTCTTTCCTCACCCCACCCATCTCTTTCTTCGCTCTTCATCTCTCTCTTTCACAGTGCTCTTCCCTCTCTTTTCGTTTACGCTTTGTGCTTAAATGACAATTTGTAAAGCTTTCAATGAAGACGACGAAGTCGAAAGCCTATAAAATTATGCAAGAGAGAGAGAGAGAGAGGCAGAGAGTGAAACAGAAAGAGAGACGGCATATTCTTACTTCGTAATCAATCACTCAATCAATCAGCAAATAATGTGCATTGAAAATTTTTTAAGTGTCCATAATGTTTGCCACTTTCCGCGGCTGCCCGGGGGGAAAATCATAAGGGAGGCGTGAGAGACATTAGAGGAAAAGAGGGGGCGTGGCAGAGTGAGTGAGTGAGAGCTTTTTTGCGGTACTGAGAATAACATTTGTGAGTCGAAGAGCTGAGGCTAAGTAATTGTAATTGTGTCTGCACCGTAGTATGGACTTTTCTGCCTTATTGCCTTGTCATTGTTTCTAAGTAAAAAGCAAGAGATAGAGATAGAGAGAGAGAGAGGGAGAAAGAGGGGGAAGGGAATAAAATGATAAAATGACTGGTCACTTGTGTTTCGCGAAAATGAAACAACGAATCCGTTTTCAGGGGTCAATTATTTTATGCTGTCGGGATTATGGCAAGTTTTTGTAATAGATTGCCAGTTGAAATGGGATTGCATTGGCTGAAAGAAAGAAAGAGAGAGAAACATAGAGATAGAGAATGAAATGGAGTTTTCCAACAAAAAAAAAAAAAACCTACAAGCAGAAAT
This sequence comes from Drosophila quinaria, assembly GCA_035047525.1. Classification (NCBI taxonomy): domain Eukaryota; kingdom Metazoa; phylum Arthropoda; class Insecta; order Diptera; family Drosophilidae; genus Drosophila; species Drosophila quinaria. The sequence goes on from JAWNPO010000455.1 coordinate 37,808,916, forward strand.
CGTAACAATTATAAGTATTTTGAACTGAAAAAAACTATGAATTAAAAGTTGTTACCTGATTTTTATAAAAAATAATTTAAAAGCAGCTTTTTGTTTTTGCCAATAAGAATTACGATGTACTTAGTTTAAAAAAAAAAAAATAAAAAAAATAGGTTTTGTTTGAAATGTTTATTCTAAAAATTTGAAAATAATTAAAAACATAAAATTGAAAATACAAATGCATTGTTCCTGTATAGTCCTTGTATGTGCCATTTTGTTCAATGTCCTTGTCATTTTTTTGGTACTCAATGTAGCCCATAATTAAAATGAGATTCTGCTTGAATATCGTGTAAGTGATAGATGATTTAAGTGAGTTTAACATCAACAATATTTTTGTTAATATTTTGTTAAAAGAGGACAAACGGTTATGACTAGTAAGTTGAAATATTTACAAAACATAGCTACGACCATTTTTGTTAATAAAACAATATTTTTGTTAGTTTAGGCATATTTTTTTTTGTTGTAAATTGAAAGTTTTTAAGTAGGTATTTAGTAAGAAGTTAAACGAGGACCCATTTTAAAATAAAAAATTTGTAGATTCGACAGATTTTATAACTTATCAAAAACTTTTAACATTAAATCGTACTTTCATTTGGTTTATTTTCGCTTTGTCTTTAATGTTTTTGAATGTTAAATTTTCTATTCGAATATATTTTTTTTTTGTACTTAAATGTCTATTTATTTGTTATGTGATTCCAACTGTCCCAACCAGTTTCAATAATATGGCTGATGGCATACTTGATTTATTTTTTATTTTATTTTCAATGAGCATGCACTTTTCAAAAGCATATCTCTCTCTCTCTCTCTCTCTCTCTTTAGCTGATGTCTCTTGGGGGGCTTTTATTTTATGCTTAGCGTGTTGCGAAACTTCGATGATTAACTTTTTCGATTAACTCAAAACTCAAAACAGACAACACAGAGACATACAGGATAAAAAATAGCTAAATAAACAGGCAACAACAACAAGAACATCATCAACAACAACTGCTGCAAACTGAGAAACTTTTTCACAGCGATAAACAATTTTCAACGTATTTCTTCGTCCTCACTCTCTCACTCTCTTTCTCTGTATCCCTCATGCTTTCTCCCAACTCTACCTGTTTTAAATATTCGCTATGCTTTTGCATTTCTCTCTGTATTTTCTCTCGTTATACCCGTTGCTTAAAAATACATAAACGAGTATAATGAACTCGCCACCAAGCACACGATTTTTTAAAAATAACATATTTCTTGACTATTACCTTTAACTATTATTATTAGCTATCGTCGTACTAAATTGTGACAAGATCGATCAAAAAGAACGGTAGTAATGAAGATTTTAAGTTTTCACACAATGCAAGTGCAATAAAACATAATATTTTATAAATATTTATATTAGTAATGGGTATTGCAAAGTCGAGACTACTCAACTAAAGTCTTACCCTCTTGTTTTTTTTCCGTATTTTTAGAGCATAAATTTATTTTAATGTTTCTGCTTAACAATTTCTACTGCAGTGTCTTCCCCTCGCCACCTCCCTTCCAACTTTTCCATTGCTTTTGAGTTGGCAACACTCAATCAGTTTTTGGCCTAGTCAAAGTTTTGGATGCGCCGCTTCTTCTTACTTCCCTTTCCCCTGGGCAAAACTTTGAATATTGATAAGACTGAAATGCGAGTAGATTAAAGAGAGAAAAGAAAAACGGAATTCCAAAAAAAAAAAGCCTTTTGCTTAATCTGCCAATGTTTAAGCTTAAATTGTAGAAGAATCTTCTTGATTGATGTCTGTCAGTCAAGAATCCTTTTATCATTTTATGGCACATATATATACATATACATATAGATATATATAAACGTGTGTGATTGTAATAATTACGGGGCATGTTAGGCCAGCGGCAATTGTTTGTGATGATAAATGATAGACAGACAGCAAAAGAATGAGCATTAGAATAGCAAATGCACTCCAAGAAAAAATTGTACCAAATCAACGTGTAGGCCAAACGGTTAAGGCTAGACAGCTAATATTTTCACACACGACAATGTTATTTTGCGAACTTCGACCTGTAGGTGAGTCAAATTCAGAGTCAAAGTTCAGGGAATTGCAAATAAACTCACCGATGGTATATTTAACATTGTCTGTTTCATCCGGACCAAATTTTGTCAAAATGAGAATACTATATCATAGAAACTTAAGTCTGTCTTACTTTAAGATATTTTTGAAATAAATAAGTCAAATCAATTTCTAATTTATTAAATTAGTAAAATATTTAAAATTTCATATATTTTTCAAAATAAAATGTCCATCCTCGACCTGAGTAATATTAAACTCCGTGAGAAATGCATCTGAAATAAGTGATATTAAACAATTGAATATTTTTAATATTATTTTTTATTGTTTTTATTCCTTGAGTTTATAAATTAAATTAATTTATGAATTCAAATTTTTCGAATTTTTTAAATTAGATATGAAGTCTTAAGTCTTTTTTTTTCAGTTTCGAATCAATTTCGACTTACTCGATTCTTTCGCTCTGTGTAGAGGAGGGTGGGTGGCATGGACAAAGCGTGGACATGGAATGACCATAAAATTCATTAAGCTTCAGGTCTACATCACATTTCGGGTCCAGGTTTCATCCTGGCGGCATCTAATGGCCCCAGAGCCAGAGAGTCATCAATAATGCGCTGGTTGCCTTGGCCAACAATTTGAGATTGAGGCCTAATGAGAGCTACACACACACACACACACACACACACACACACATACACATACACACACACATACGCACACACACTTGTGGTAGCGAGTGCAACAAGGGAATCCTCTAAAGAGGACCAAAAGTACCAACTCCTCCGAGCACTTGAACTGTTCGAACTGCGTAAAAAAAAAACAATAAAAAAGCAAAGTTCCACAACAAAATTTCCCCAACGAGCCATTCATGTGTGTATGTGTGTGTGTGTGTGTGTGTGAGTGTAAAAAGAAAGAAGAAAGAGAGCAAGCAAAGAAAAAAAACAGAAACAGAAGAGAAATCGAGCAAAGTGTAAGTGAGAGCATTTTCAAATAAGCTATGATAAAAAAATATATACTTATATGTATATATATAGCCAACAACTTTTGGAAAAAACAAAAAGGATTCAGCTAAAGAAAAAGGAAATAAAGATGGAAACATGGTAATGCGTTTATTTAAAAAAAAAAAAAAAAAAAAAAAAAAAAATTAAACTACAACACAAAAAAAAAAACTGCGAATACTCCCTAATGACGAGAGTTGCCGAAAAGAGACAGAAATGCCACAAAAGCCGAAATGAAATGCCCAAAAATAATAGCAAAAGAGAGACCACAAATGTGGGGAGAGAGTGAGTGAGAGAGAGATAGAGATAAAGTGAGAAGTTGATATGGAAATGGGGGCAAGTTTTGTGGGTGCCTCTAAAGTCGCAATGGGAACTGTGAGACCGACAATGATAAAGCGCCATGATAAAGCATCACAGGCATTAACCACAACATTTCACATACTCAGACAGACAAAGAGAGAGAGAGAGAGAGAGAGACAGAGAGCTGTCGAGAGAGACAGAGACAGTGCAAGTTGATTGCTTCAACAGGATGTCGAAATGTTGTGCCAGAGTTTTCCTTTCCTTTCAGCATTTGCATTTGCATTCGAGATAACAATTTCCAACTCAACTCAACTCAACTCCTTAAGGTGTACTTAGAGTCATGGCGATCATTGTTTTTTCTGCTGCCGCTTGTGCCAAAAAATAACAAAAAAAAAAAAAAAAAAAATACACTTGGGAATTACAAATAAATGCAAGCAAAATAAAAAACTTTCAGCTTGATAAACGACTGAAGATTGAAATCTGACAAAAATTGTTCAAATAATTTAAGCTTGGAAAATTTCTAACATTTGTTTTTGATTGCATAATTTTAGTTTTGAATTGATTTCAAAACACACTTGAAGTTTTAGTCAGAGCAACGAATGCCTCCAAACTAAAATATAATTAACATTTTAAAGTCATTTAATTTCTATTTACTTATTCTAAATAATATTTTTTAGACCCACTAAGTAATAATTATTCACTTTTTTTTTATATTCGCTGCATGTTTTTAGGTTTTTTTTTTTTTTTTTTTTTTTTTTAGCAATTTTGAGTTATTATTATTTAACTGAAATAATTTGATATATAAACTTTTTTGTTTTATTTATAATTTATCTTTGTTTTCCATGTTTTCAAAATTGAGTAAATATCATACATAAATTAAGAATTAAAAAAAAAAATGTTATTACTTTTACGAGAAACTTTTAACAGCTTGTACTTCCCGGGTAGCTGCTAGTCGAGCATACTCTTATTTATTTTCTGTCAGCATTTTGCAATGCGCCAAACTGTGTTGACATTTAAATATACATTTATTTTGGAATTCGATGAGGTTTATTTTTGCTTGCTTCATTGCTGGACCCGAGAGTCCTTTCATTTCCTCCTCTTTCCCCTCCCTGCACTCCACAAACTACACGCATCCTTGACAATTGAGCGTAACGTAATTGGAGTCAACTTCGATACCTGCGAAATGAAATTGAATTACAAAAATAATGCCAGAAACTTGAGCACGAGTAGCGAGTGAAAAAGCGACGGCATTAGAATGAAAGCAACAAAGTGATAGAGATTTCTCTCTTCCTCTCTCTCTCTCTCTCTCTTATTCTATCTCTCTCTCTGCCTTTGTCATTCTATTTTTGCTTTGACGGCGACGTGTTAAGTGTAATTTTTACACCTTCACGCTAAATTTTCAGACCCTTGACAGCAATAGTCTCAACACTTGGTTAAGTCTCCCAGCTCCCCCTTTTGGCGTTGCCACCTGGCACACAAAACAGCGGACTGCCACTTGAGAACTTTTAGTGCGTCTCAATGCGCATTTTAAATAAAAATAGAAATTCAATTTACTCTAAATAAGCGCGACTGAAACACAGAAGCAAAGAAGAAAGGACGGGCGAGGAAATAAGTGAGAAGGAAAGGAAATGAGTGGGAGGAGAAGAGGAGAGAAGGGACGAGGTGACAAGTAGCAGCGACAGCTTCTCCGAATCCAAATCTCCAGCTACAACCAAGGAGACAAAACCAAAAAAAAAAAAAAAAAAAAAAAAAATGTATGCGAAAAAAGCGAGAAAAAAACTTTTGAAATGAACTCAAAATTGACTAAATGTGCTAGGAAAAGGTGCGTGGGGCGTGGGGATGGTGAAAAGGGAGGAGGGGATAGGGGAGGAAACTCGCTGGGGAATTGGGGAAATTGTTGGAACCCAAAAGCTGGAATATAATTAAGCGCCGTTTAGGAACCAACTTCAAGTTGCCTTAATTGTTTGCCGTGAAGAAGGCTGAAAACTTTCCGCAAAGTTTAATTTAAATATGAGCGAGAACAGTTCTGTTTTTTTTTTTCTTCTTTCTATCTTGCTCTCTCTCTCTGTCTTTCTTTGTCTCTTATTTTACAAAACTTAATTTGATTCCATATTTTATTTTATTTGCATGTTTTTGACTTGTTTTCATTGTTATATGAAATTGATTAGCGAGATTGAGATGACATGGAACTTGTGTCAACATCTTGAGCAAATAATTATGTAAAACCTTTTAAAATACATTTGTCAACGATATCTTTTGCACTTTCTAGTCTAGAAAAAATTCTCAACTCAGCATTACAAATTTAAATTTCCTTTTTTTCTTATTTTGTAGAACAGTTAACTAAGACTTTTGAAACGCTCTTTAGGCTTATTTATTTATTTATTATTGCACGACTAACAGTAGAAAAGTAGAGGTTGTAGAACAGTTTCTTAGCCCTTAACTTGCTAGCACTTGTATAACAGTTTTTTAACACATTTACACAATTCTAGCATTCTTATGTAATAGTTTTTAGCCCTACTTTATATAAAACATCCTCTTTTTTTGACTGGGTAATAAGATGTTGATTAGCTCCAACTTTTCTAAAGGTAAGACCGTATCTTAACGGTTGTAGAACAGTTTCTTAACCCTTAAAAGCCCAAATTTCAAGCACACTCGACTGTCCAGCTGCTGATTAAAGTTGTGGCTTTGATTTCGATTTCGAAGTCGATTTCGCAGCAATTTAGGTGACAAGGTGAAATCACAGCCTCTCAATGGGTTCTTCAAAGAGATGGAAGAAGCTGAAGAGAGGTGAAGAGAGGTGAAAGGAGAGGTGAGAGGAGAGGTACCAAAGAAACCAAAGAAACCGCAGGAACCACAGTAACCACTCGGCTGCGGTTGCGAGAACCTGAACCTGCTAAAGGCAAAGGCAAAGGAGGCTGGATTTAAGGCCGCATAATTATAAAGCTGTAGATAACAAACAGCTCAAGTGCAGGCAAAGGCGAAGAGGGACAGAGAACTAATAGGCGAAAGAGATAGCTATAGCCCCAGCGAAACAGAGAGCGAGAGAGTGAATGTTATTAAGAGAATGGGATAATTCTGGCGCCCAACAGGCGGACGCCAAAAAAAAAAATGTTGCTAAGCCCCACAAAAAAAAAAAAAAACACAGACACTGAGATAGAGATAGACTTAGAGAGAGAAAGAAAACAAAATGTGGGTGTAGCAGAAGTAGACGAAAAGGAAGCAAGATGGACTGAGACTGAGAGACACTTGTAACACTTGAGAGCAAAACTTCATTTTTCCTATGCTCGTAATCAATTTATTGAATGTATTTGCTGATTTTATTTAGGCGCGCAAAAAGCATCAAAATGAATTGACACAAAATCGCCGCCATGAAAATACATATACAATAATAAGCAGAAGTTGCAGATGAAGAAGAAGCAGGCGGAAAAATAATAAAATTCGATTGCCTGTCAAAAATTGTTGGCGCCCAAAAGGCGCCCAACGGGCAAAAGGCGTTGGAAAAGTGTGTGTGATGGGAAATTTGTGTCTGTCTGTCTGTAGTAATTAAGTTAGAAGAACCTTTTTACACGCTTACTACTCTACTCTACTCAACTCGACTCGACTCGACTTGCGTTTTATATTAATGCCTTATACTGCCGCTTTCTCTTTTTTTTTTTCACTTTTTTCTTGTTTTTTTTATTGAAAGGCTCTCTGATTGCTCCGTTGCCAGGATATGTCTGAGTCTGAGTCTGGCATAAGCTCCGAAATGTTTCGAGGCAACCAAAAATGTTTATCAGCAGCCAGATAAGATAATCCATTTCCATTTCCAGCACCATTTCAATCTGCACTTCTTGTGAATGCGTGAAACGTTATTCAAATACAATTTTTTGCTGCTTTCTGACATCGAACAGAAAGCAAACCCCACTCACTTTTCGTTTCAGCTCAAGTTACAGTTGCTTCATTAAATGCACAGTTTTTCAAACTCACTTTAATATCAATTTCAGAATAAATTTAATCTTCAAATTCGAAATTTTATTATATTGTTCGCCTGCACGTCTAAATAAACTAAATGATTTTGCTGTTTGCACCAAATTAATGGTCCGAAAGTATATTTTTCTTAAATTAAACCATTTAGTGTTTTGAAAGTGGAATTCAATATTTATATTTAAAAACAACTAATTTTGAAATAGTTTTAGTTAGAATATTTTTAAATCGAATTTATAGGGTGATGTTTAAAAAAAAGTTAAACTAACGAACTTTCTCATTTTAAATCATTTTTATTGACCTTAAACTTACCAAAACATTCGATTCTAGAACAAGTTAACAAATTTATTGCATCGTAATTGCGACTTTTCCAGCTTAAGTTTTTGCAACGAAGTTGTATTGAAATAAAATTGAATTCTCTCTTTAATTGAACACATATTTTTTATTCATTATCCATTAAAACAATCTATTACATAAAAAGTGCCATCAAAATGAAATTATTTAACTGACATAAACTGATAATGAAAAAATTTTAATTGAGAGAATTTATATATATTTAGAGTAATAATAAAATTTTTCATGTCTCGCTTGATTTTTTTCAGCTGGTTGGCGGTGAATTCGATATGGAATTGAATTTTGTGATACAGGATGCGCAGAATATTAAACATATGCTCGAGCTTTTGGATCATTGTCCGCCCAATTTGCAGGTGAGTTTAAAAACAATGTAATACATATTTTTTTGAATGTTTTCACTGCTAAATTGATAGATATTAAACAAAAAAGGGGTGTGCACAAAAAAGAAAATCAAATATGTTGACATAAAATGCTATCAACAATTTTTTGCTTGCTTTTTTTCGGCATCAAAGGCAAATTAAGCAGCGACAAAATGTGAGCTTACAATAAAAAGTCGAGTGTCTGCAAAGGGGGAGGATGAGTAAAAGGGACGGAGAGGAGGGAATGGGATTCCCCTTTTCCAAATTGCGCGTAATGAAAGCGCAACATGGAATGCCTTTCAAATGTTTTTACTTTTATCATCGCGAGTCTGTGTTTTGTCTTATTTTTAGATCCGTTACCTTACAAACTAAGTAAAAGGGTAGATTGTATTTGTTGCAATGTATGTGACAGTTTTAAGATACTACTTAATCGTTTACTACTATTATAAGCTATTATCATACTAAATAGCAACAAGATAGAAATAACGGAAAAGGAATAAAGCCTATTTTAAGTTTTTAAGCAATTTATGTGCCTAAAAGTATGCATTACATTTTTTTAAAATTTTTCTTAAATAAGTAACGGGTATCCTATGGTGGGGAACTAACCAAAGTCCTTTTCGCTTGTTTTTCTCCCATTTTATGTTGTCATTTATATGTGAGTATGTGTATGAATGTGTGTGGGGAAGTGTGTGTGTGTGTGTGTGTGTGTGCGGGCACGTGTGTGTGTGCGTGTTAAACAATATTTTACACCTGACGTTGTCGCTGCGGCTGGGCGCCAACAAATTATTAGCATGAATGCTGGCAAAGGATCCGGATCCGGATCCGGCTCCCGGGCACGTACGTAAAATATGTATATGTTAATATATGTGACAGTATGTGTCACTCTATCTGTGTATGTGTGTGTGTCCGTGTATGTGTGTGTGTGTGACGGGAAGTGCTCTCTTTGCTATCCACATTGCAATTGCTCTGTGAGACAGACAGACAGAAATGTTGCCAGGGTTGCCAGGGTTGTTGTCAGCCACATTGGGCCACCGCCGGCATGCAAAAGTGTGAAAAACGTAGACGCCGGAAGTTGAGTAACCGTGTCAGCACACACACATGCTTTACTCTCACAGTTGCATTTCAAAAAAAAAAAAAAAAAAAAAAAAGGAAAATATGAAAAACCATCTACACACGAAAAATTGCTTCAATGTTGCTGCTTAATGAGTTTGTTGCTGTTGCGCTTGCAGTGTTGCAAAATGCTACACTATGCTTTCCATTGAACAGTGCTTTAAATCTAACAAATTGTTAACATATTTAGTTCAAAATAAATTAATAAAAAAAAAACAAGATTTTGCGGAAGTGAATTTCTTCAACATGCTCTAATATAATTTAGGCGAAGTTTTGAGGATTCATTGTTTAGAGAAACTTTTTAGTCACAACATTTTTTGTTTGAGACCGATGAAAAATGTAAAAACCTTAGACATTTACAAAAATTCAAAATTGTCAATATGTTATGTTATGATGCCAAACTTTACATAAAGTAAATTTAAACTTTAGTTTTTTAAAAATACTTTATCTGACCATATTTATATTTATTAACACTTAATGTTATTAGTTTTCTTACAATTTTGAAGGCCGAGATTAATTACTGTCTAAATAATTTTAGGAAAAGTAATAACATTTTGTGTAAATTAAAATTGCAACTTTTGCTTTAAAATTTGTTTCAATTAGAAATAGGAAAAAAATAAAAAGTTAGAAATAACCCTAAAACAATATTGTATTTAATATATAAATATATAATTAGTATTGTATATAAGCTTTTTAAGCTTAAAAGTAGACTTTGTTGCTAATAAAGAATTAAGAATTTAAGAATTAATAACATTATATTTAATTCAATTATATTTATTTAAAAACAAAATATACAATGTTAATGTAAATTATGTAAAGCGCATCTTTAATATGTTTTTTTTTTTTTTTTGACGGGATAAATATTGAAGTATGTTATCCAGATATTCAACGATTTAATTTAATCATTTCATATTGCAATTAGAAAATCATAATTTAAATATAATAAACAACATAATAAATGTATTACAAAATTGTATAACAACTTGCAAAAACTGAATTATTTGTTAGCAGTCGTGATTTAAATATTATATTAGACTTTTAGTTGGAAATCATATATGTATGTACATTAAATATTAAAGTCGAAAGAACGTACGTTAAAAGCCAGCTGAGATGCAGTCAAAAGAAAGAGAGAGGCAAAGGCAGTGTAAGAGTGAGAGGGAATTTCAGAGTGGACTGACAAACTGCTAAGCAAACTTTCTGGTTTGTTTCATCTTCTTTCATTTTTTTTTTTTTTGGCTTTTAAGTGCAGGGCAAAAAATGTTGCTTGTCTTTTAGTGGAAACACTTGGTGTGAAGGTGTAGGTGTGTGTGTGTGTATGTGTAGGTGTACATGTATGTGTGTGTGTGTGTGTGTGTGTGTGTTTGTGGTTATATTTAACTCTTGTGTAGGTGGTCGATCCATTTAAAGTCACTTGCATTTAAAGTCACTTACATGCCATTCAAATACCGCTTGGCGAATTTTCGGCGCCTCTCTGACTGTGAGTGTGTGTTTTTTTTTTTTTTTATTTCGTAATAGTACATAGAAATACAAAAAGATAGTATAGGTAGGAATAGACAGTAGATGGAAAGAGCAATAAACTTAGATTAAAGGGCCCATAGGATCACGCGGTACTATTCCGCGGGGCAAGGCTTCGCGGGATCCTGGGCGAGCATTTTTAATATGCCCCACCGTGGTCTGCGTTCCGTCTGCGCTCCCTTTCCAATTGTCGCAGCTTTGTGAGCGCTCGAGCTGCGAACGTGCATACCGCTGACCAGCACTCCTCCTTTTCAAGCATGCAGCTTATCACGGTGTCTGCTGTCAGTTGAGCTCCTATGGTCGCTTCCAGTTCGTCCCTCTCACCAGAGAATCTTCGGCAGGTGAGCAGGATGTGTTCTGCCGTTTCTTCCTCCTCGGGGTAGCACCATAAGCAGTATGGATCACTTTCGTGCCCAAATCTGTGCAGATAGCTCCGAAAGCACCCATGTCCGCTCAAGAGCTGCGTCAAGTGGAAATTGACAAAGCCGGATTTACGACTAAGCCACTTTCCCAGATCGTGGATGAGTCGATGTGTCCAACGACCTTTCGTTGACGCATCCCACCTGGCTTGCCATTTCCTCACACTCTCTTCCCTCGCTGATTTGGAAATCTGGCGGTGACCAACGGGGTTCGCACTGCGTTTCTCGTTGTGAATGGTTGCCCTCTCCGTAGCCAGCAGGTCAATCGGCACCATTCCCGCAATCACCAAAGCTGCATCATCAGAGACCGTCCGGAAACCGCTACATACTCTGAGAGCACCGAGCCTATAGGTCGACTGCAAGCTCCTCCGGTAGGACTTGACCTGCATGGCATGCGCCCATATCGGGGCTCCGTACAGCATTGTGGCTTTCACTACATTCTGTAACAGCAGCCTGCGCCCTTGTTTGGGCCCCCGGGTGTTCAGCATTATACGGTTTAATGTGTTCCCAATTGCTGCCGCTTTTTTGCCAGTGTGCTCAAGGTGCTCCCTGTAGCTTAGCCGCGTATCGATCAACACTCCGAGGTACCTAATTGCCCTACTTGAAGCAATGGTGGCTGTCCCCAGGTTTATGTGAGCTACCTCGACGACCTTTCTACTGCTAATAAGGACCGCTTCGGTCTTTTGGTCAGCAAGTTGAAGACCAACCGAATTAAGCCAATCCCTGGCTGCTGCAGCAGCTGCGCTACATAGTAATTCCGCCTCTGCAAGGTGTTTAGCGGTGACGACAAGTGCAATGTCATCAGCGAAGCCCACGACGGTAGCGTTCTCCGGAAGCTCCAGTTTAAGGATACCGTCGTACATGACGTTCCATAATAATGGTCCAAGAACCGAGCCCTGTGGAACTCCTCCGGACACTTTGTAGCTCTTCTTTCCTGCATCCGTGCTGTACTTGAGAACCCGGTTGCGGAAATAGTCACCTATGATGCCCATTAAGTAGCTCGGAGTGTTAAAACCTCTGAGAGACTCGAGAATGCGATTCCAGTTTGCCGAGTTGAATGCATTCTTTACGTCGAGCGTCACGACTAGGCAATACTTTTTCCGGCCTCCTTGCCATCTGCTGCCTTGGATTGCATTTTCGGCAATGCTGGTGACTCTGGAGATAGCGTCTATCGTCGACCGAGCTTTGCGAAATCCGTATTGCAGAGGGGAGAGATCACCTGCTTCTCGAATTGCGTGCTCTAGCCTAGTGCATATCAGTCGCTCCAACACTTTACCTGCCGTATCTATCAAGCAAATAGGGCGGTATGATGATGGCAGCTCCGGGGGTTTACCTGGTTTTGGGATGAGCACCAGGTTTTGGATTTTCCAAGCGTTGGGGAAGGTTCCTTGGTTGATGCATCTCCCAAACACCTCTGCAAAGCTATCCGGTCGAAGCATGAGAGCCAGTCTTAACGCCTTGTTGGGGATTGCATCCGGGCCTGGCGCTTTGGAAACACGTATGACGCTTGCCGCTTTAAGAGTCTCCTCCACGGTAACCGCAGGGGCTTCGGGGAACATATGAGACGTAGGTGTCGGATCCAGGGTCTGGAAATTAGAGGAGCCAGGAAAAAGGGTTTCCACGATCTCCTTCATTCTCTGCTCGTCCTTAGGAGCCGTTTGGGTAGACACATTAAGTTTTTTCATTGCCAGCTTGTATGCCAGTCCCCAGGTGTCGTTTTCGGCATCATCGCATAGCTCAAGGAACCGCTCCGATTTGCTTCGCCGGATGGCTTTTTTCAGCACATGACGCCTTAGTCTGTATTCTACCCTTCTGTCCTCAAATTCGGGTCTTCCCCTGGAACGCTGCAGCAGTCTTCTTGCATTGATGCACCGTCGTCTCGCCTCCGCAATCTCTTCTGTCCACCAGTATACAGGCTCGTGGCTCCGCTTAAAACCACGCCGTTGCTGCATGCTCGCCTCGCATGCTCCTGTGATTGCCTGCATCAGCAGAGCAGCGCTTCGCTCCGCATTTGGGTCTTGGGCGGGGGCATGGAACGTCTCTGCGAAAACGACAGGGTTCATTGTCTCTACTTTAAAGGCCTTCTCCACTGGTGTCCTGCTTGCTAGCGCTGACGGTCGCCGATGGAGTTCCACCACTATGGCGTTGTGATCACTCGCAGTGTATGCCGCACTGACGGCCCAACGAGCGTGGCTCCATAACGAGAAGCTCACGAATGTGAGGTCTATTATGGATCCAACGCCGGCTCTGCAGAATGTGTGTTGCCTTCCACTATTCAATAGGGCAACATCCAGTGAAGCGAATGCTTCAAGTACAGCCTGCCCTCTGGAGTTTGTAGAAGCGCTGCCCCATTCCTCTGCCCAAGCGTTGAAATCGCCGGCTATGACGACCTGTAGTTTGCCCCTCGCGTCGTCAACTAGGTCATCCAGTATGGCTGTATACTCCGGCAATGTGAGACTGGGTGCCAGGTAACAGCTATACAGCCATAGCTCGCCAAATTTGGCCCTCACGAAGCCTCGTGACGAGCGCTGCGACTCCAACTGGTGCTGCTGTGACCCACATGTCCAGATTGCTGCCTTGCCATCTGAATCTGCTGCGTAAATTTGGCCCTGGATGGATTTGTAGGGCTCGCTGAGTAGTGCCAAGTCTACGGACAGTTCGCGAACTGTTTGTTTTAATAGATCTTGGGCTGCCGCACAGTGGTTCAGGTTAAGCTGTAGGATTTTCATCATTTTGGAGTAGGGCCGGGTCCACTATTAGTCGACAGAGGACATCTTCTGCTGCCGGCGTGGTGCTTCGTCTCCTTCCTGTTAGCCGCTGCACATATAAAGCACATTGGCTCGTTCGTACAGTCAGATGCTCTGTGACCCTCCTGACCACAGCGTAGGCAGCAGCCCGCGCGGTTAACTGTGTTCTTACACGATGCAGCGATATGGCCAAACTCCAGACACCTGTAGCACCTTTTCCTCGGCTCTCTCTCTCTTACTCTGCATCTTGTCCATCCTATTTTAAGTTTGCCCTCCTTCATGACTCGAATGGCTGTCGCTACTGGGATGCTGACAACGGCTACTTGCGAGCCATCGTATCCGGGTCTTAAAATCTTGATCACCGTTTCGTCCAGCGGTGCGTCTGCATGAGGAGCCAAGGCTGCGAGAATATCTTCTCTTGTGGCCAGACAGTCGATATCCCGGATTTCCAGCGAGGTTTCCTGGGAGATGGCCCTAACTCTAGCCTGCTGCCCTAGCGCTTCTCCAATATCTGCTCTCATTTTATCCATCGTCGCTTTACAGTCGCCATCCATTTCTAGCACCAAGCCATTTGATGCTGTTTTACGAACCTTTCGTACGTGCTCGCCCACGCTCTGCAGTTTGTTATCCTCCCGTCTGGTGACCAGGCGAAGAATGTCACTATAGGACTTGCTAGGTTCAGGTTGGATGATTATAACATCCGCCCGTGGCCTCTGCTTACGGGGTACGTTGACTTGCTGTTTTCGAGTTGCTGCTTTGGTTTGTGGGGCACTGGAGCGCTGTGAGTGTGTGTGTGTGTGTTTGTGTGTGTGTGTGTGTGTATGTGTGTGGGCGTATAACTGTGTCTATGTGTTAGACATAAGAGTATCCTGACATTCCACAACACGAAATAGTTGCGGGCTTACAAATTTATTTAGCCTTTTTTTAGCTTTTTTGTTGTTGTTGGAAATTAATGAAAATTGTCACTGACAAATGTGGGTACAAGACACACACACACGCACACACACACACATGTAGACTTGTTGTTGGCATATGTAAAACACGCATCAAATATGCAACATTCAAGTGAGGCGAAAAAAAAAACGAAAACGTTGCGTGATTTTAGGCGCCAGCTACAAGAATTTTGAGCATTGGCTGCCATTGCTTAATTTGGCATGCCAAGCAGGTGCCACAGTCGACAGGCAGGCGGTGCTGGTGGTGGTGGCGGTGGTGGCATGCCCCTTTACGTGGCAAGTCGAAATAAAAGGGAATTTACAGCCATTTTATTGCCAATGGAAGGTTGAAAGTGGCCAGGGAAAGGGAAAAGGGAAGGGAAAACAACATCAACAGGGAACAGTAAACGGGCCAAAGCCAAAGCTAAACAAGGCTATAATCGAGTACTCATGACTATAGGATACCCGTTACTTGTTTAAATAAATATAAACTACTTTTTATTGCATGCTTTTAGGCACTTGGAATGCTTGAAAACTTTAAACAGCCATTCCATTCTTTATATTTATCAACTCGGCTATTGATGCTGATCAAGAATATATACACTTTGAAGGGTCGCTCGTCACATACATTTCAACGAATACAATATACCTTTTCGCTTATTTTTTCTGCAACGGGTATAACAGAGAAGAGCTGGGGGGATACTTAAATGATTTATGTGTGTTTTTACCAGCAGCATCTCTTTCTCTGTTCTCTGTTCCCTGTTCTCTGGCACTCAATTGATTCGGCACGTAACCGGGCCAAGTGCAAATAACTGTTTACCAGCTACACAGTGCGAAAATATTAAATACTTCACAATTTAAAGTTGATTGAAATAAATACATAAATTGAACAAGTAATAATGAAAAAAAATAAATGAAAATTGAAATTTTTTGACTAAAAATACTAAAATAAACAGATTTGTTAGAATAAAATGTTTTCGAACGGGTTTTAAATTGTATATCTACATTGAAGTTTTTAAAATAAATTGATTTAAGATCTCAGCAAAATTTTTCTTTGCCAAATTGTTCACAACTTGATTCAATATAATGAGTTTTTCTGACTGTGTAGCCTTTGACCGTTACATTTTATACTTGACAATAAATTTGCAAGTCTCTCGCTTCGCTTCGGTTCAGTTTCAGTTTCAGTTCGCTTTGTATTCAAGCCAAAATCGCGCAAATCAAAGCGTCTTTTGAAATTAAGCCACGTTTATGGCTGGCAGCTGCTTTGGCTTATTTGGCTTCTGCTTTTGGTACTGTCTCAGTTTCAGTTTCAGTTAACAACAGCTAACCGCATATTTGTCCTTCCAGACTTGAAAGCCTTTTCAGTCGGACCAATAAAATTTTACAGCCTTTGCCAGCGCAGCAACTTGTGTAACTCTCTCTCCATCTCTCTTTTCCTTAAAACTCTCTCCCTTTTTTCTCAAGACCTTAGCAGTTACCTGCTGCCAGTTGGCAGTGTTGCTTAGCCTTTGAAAAAAGCTAGAAATAGTTAGAAAATTTCGTTGGTAGCCAAAAAAAACGCTAGAGTATTGAAACGATTTATTGATTTAATCCAGTGTTTTTGGTTCCGCACAACAATCCCAAATGGTCAATTGGGCTGACAGATGAATGTGTGCCCATATAAAATATAATGCTAGTATTTTTTTTTTCTGATCTTTTGAAGTTACTCTTAGAATAGTTTGATCAATTTTTTGGCATCAAAATATTTTTTGTTTGAGACCGAGGGAAAAAGTTAAAAAAAGACCTTTTCAAAAATTCATAATTTTCTATTTGTACTTAATGGGTTAAAGAAATTTTTGTATCATTCAAACAGAATTTAAATGAATAGAAGATTTAATTAAGAAATATCCACCAAATCTTTTTCATTATACAAAAATTTGACAAATTTAGGAGGGCATGAAGACATTAGTGGACCACTGTATATGTTTTAGGCATTTTCGTTTCAAAAATTGTGAAATACCTCGTTAGTGATGGTATAGAACTCGATTCAATTGATTTCATAGTTAAAAACGATAAATTGTAATGCTCTTTTGGCTTATCGATGTTTTTTTTGCCATTAAAAAAATACTACAAAGTATTGAAGTGTGAAATCGTAAAGCATAAAAATACATGAAGTTACGAGATGTTTTCAAAAAGCTAAAATTTCGCTTGGAAAATAGCTATAATTCCCGCTAGCCGCTATTTTACAATTTATCCCGCTTTTGCCAATTGCAACCCACTAGATGTAGCGGGAAAATAGCTAAATTGGCAGCACTGGCAGTTGGTCAACACACACACACACACACACATATAGTCACAGTCTCAGTTTGGTCAACAGCTTTCACCTTTTGTCAGTCTCCGTGTGTAAGATAATCGCTTCATTGTGTGTGTTGCTTTTAGCACCACCTGGCGTTAGCTAATTTGCATAACATTGTTAAGGCTTTATTCATGCGTTGTTGGACTTGACTGGCCACGCCCACAATACGCCTACATGAATACTGAATGGCAAACTAATGCAATTCTCCTTCTTCTTTCTGGATTCTCTTTCTTGAAGTGAATCGATCCATGAAGTGAATCGATTATCGATTAGAATCGATTTGTAATACCATGGGGGTATATTAACCCATTAAAGGCTGCCTATAGTTAGGCTGGTACGATTTTGACGAAATTTTGAAACGTGTGCCTAGAAGACCATTGAAGTTGAAAGAAAAAAAAAAATTTTTATCTTCAAATTTTATTTTTTTGATTTCCATACATTTTTCAGCTTTTTTGTCAACATTTTCTATGGGAAAAAAAAACCTAGATATTCACCTGTAAAAAACTACAGGTATACCGAGGATAACTAAACTGTTCAATTTTTATACTTATATATTTGTTATTTCTCTTTACTATGAAATAAATTTTTTCCCGATATCTCTCACATTCCCCGTGCAAGAATTTTTTTAGTGTCAACACTTTTTTGGGTATTTAAATACCCATTAGCCTGAAATGGGTTAAGTTTGTTTAAAAGTATGTAAACGGGAGAAGAAAGCATCTCCGACTCCGTATGAACGATCGGATCTCGGAGATTCGAAAATAGAACACTCTTTTCTATTCTCTGAGATGAATTGCAAATTGTCTTGTCACCAGCAGCACTAGAAACTTATAATACCCGCTTCGGCAGAGACTTGAACACTCGCTTATCAATTGGCTAGGTATAAACAGTAGATGATAGAATGGGGAGGGGATTGGGAATGGGAATGGAGTTGGGGTTGGGGTTGGGGTGACTAAGAGGACTTCATTGGCTTTAGCTGCTTATCTGCGTTCGAACAGTGTCGTCTTCGTTTGGTGTCCGCTGTAACTGTTAACACTGCACTATGGGCATAAAGTACGATATATTGAAAACATTTTGATATTGTTAAATTGAAGCAGTTAAAAATCAAAATAAAGTATACTGCATTTTAAGATTTTTAAGTAATATTTAATATGTACATACAGTGGCGAGCAAAAGTGAGTCTATGTTCACAACACTGACTTTCATGATTCATAAAAACAAAACCATACAAGGGAATCCAAATTTTTTTTTTTCTAAATTTTTATCATTTCATTCTTAACAAATAGGAGTAAGGCAACATTAATAAAAAAGACAAATTCTTAGATTTTAAAAGAAAAAGAAAAGGATAAAAAAGTTTGCTTACTTTTTCAACTTCTTAACCTAGATTTTTTGGAAAGAAAGTTTTGAAGCAAAAAGCCGACAAAATCAATTCTATTAGTGACAGCAAAAAAATTTTTTCAAAAATCTCTTCGCTAGTATTTTTTAAAATTTTTTGAAATGTATGTATATAAAAATTGTAAAATAATTAAAAAAAAAAAAAACATAAACTAAAATACAATAGAATAAAATATAAAAAATTACTAAAAATTTAATATCAAATGAAACAAAATAAATTAAAATTATTTAATTAGCTTAAAATATTTATAACCAAATAATAAAAAATAACATTTTAATAATATAAAAATGCAAAGACTGGGGTTATTATCCCATAGTGTTGCAAGCTCTAAAGTTACACGGAGGATTAACTTGTGATTATGTTGCCAAGGGCTACTGGGGGAGGGGGGAGGAAAGAGTCGGGGAAATTGTGAAAATTGTGGAAGTGAGGGATGAGGGATGAGGGCGGCTAAAAAAGTTTTGCAACGTTTTGGCGGCATTCAGCGGCAGCTTAGCGGCGTGTTAAAGCCAAAAAATACTCGCATGCCACAGTGTGGCACAATAGAGACAAATAGAGTGAGAGTGAGAGGGAGATAGATAGAGAGTGGGGTGTGGGAGTGAGAGGGCGCAACTGACTGAATGGTTGAATTTTAAAGTTCAAAGCGTGCACACTGTAATTATCCGAGTGAGAGTGTGGCAAATCAGAAAATTAAAAATAGAAAATGGAAAATCAGAAAATGGAAAATAGGAAATGAAATAAACTCGAGCATAGCAAATGGAAAATGGAACAAGCGGCAAACGTTAAATTCGACTATTCCCAACTATAGGATACCCGTAACTATTTTAAATAAATATTAAATATTTTTAGAACATACTTTTAGGTAATTAAATTGGTAAATAACTTAAAACAGCCATTACTATCGTTCTGTTTGTCCGATCTTGCCCAGACTTAGTAGGATGAAAGCTTTTGAAAGTGAAAACGGACAGAGGGACAGACGGACATGGGTGTTTCGAGTCGGCTGTTGATGCTGACGAATACAATATACCCTTTCTCTAATTCTTTAAGAAACGGGAAAAGCGGAAAAGCTGAAAACAAATCCATCTAAAAAATGTGAATATCTATCTCCCTCTCCCGCTCCACTCCCCACTCTCTCGCTTCACTATGAATTATATAGCACGAGGCAACACCCGGGGGGGATTAGCAACAACAACAAGAACAACAACAACAACAGCAACAAGAACAACGTGAACACTGAACACAAAGGCAACGGCAATAGCCAAAGGCGGAACATTAAAATTTATTCATGAATTGAATTTGTATTCGTTGCAGATATTTTACAAGTTTCCCATTCACTTCCCACCTTCTAAACACGCCCCAAATAAAAAATAGAACAAAACTGTCCGAATGCTCATCCCCCCCCCCCCCCCCCCCTTCACCTTTCTATCTCTCTATCTCCCTGCCGCCCGCCCCCTGCCACGCCCAGTCGTGTTCAATAGCCAAAGGCTCCTCTTTATAAACTTGTGCGAATTTCAGCATGCGCCGAGTATATTTTTGTGTTTGGTATTTAAATACTAACTTAAGCTTAAAGGCAGTTCGCGCTAGTGACGAAAGCATCACGAATGGTGAAAAATGTGATATAAATGTCCGAACAGATCGAATTATATACCGATCAAAAGGTATACCTAATCCACGACTTTTTGAAGAAAAAAAACGCTAGTTTAGCGGGAAATCGCTAAATGTCCGCTAAAATTGACATTCCCACAGTTTCAAAACGACGGAAGCTACAAATATGATCTTTATATCGTTGAAAAGGTATTTTAAACGGCTTTTAGGCATACTGTTCACCTTTTATCTAAAGTGCATATAAATAAAGATTGAGATAAGAAATTTCCACACCTCAGAACACTATAAAACTAAATCTAAACAAAAATTTCTGTCTAAACTAACTCTTGATGCTACAACAATTATTTCTAATATCTTTTTAATGTTTGTCTCAAGTTTTGACTCTCCATTTTTATTTTAAAGTTCTGTGAACTTAAAAAACTAAAAATTAAAATCGCTTGGGAAAAGCCAAAGTCAGTAAATTCATTGGCAAAATTCTTAGTTCCCTTAATTCGTTACCAACTGCAAATTTCTTTTCTCATTTTCAGTTCATAATATTGGTTTCCTAATTATTATTTCTTACTTGAAGTAATTTATTCCTAATCAATTGCAGAAAAAAGTGTCTGAAAACAGGTTTTTAAACTTATCTTTCCTTTGCAGGCATTTTATTTTTAGTTGAAACAATGACTTGTTGATGTGCTTGATATGATTATGGCATAGTTAACTTGAGGTAAAAGTATTCACGGTTGTGGCAAATGTAATTGTAAACAAGTTGCCACATGAGCTGAGGGCAAACAATTTGACCTTAACATTAAATATGAATGACTTGTCATACAGCAATCGAACTCGGCCCAAAAAGGAAAACTCACACACACTCTAGAAGTCGATATTAGCCAAGAGTTGTATTTGTATTATTCTGTTTGGCAAGCGGCCTTTTGATGCCGCTTTCAAGCGTCACGTAGTGAACCCAAAAAAAAAAAAAAAAAAAAAAAAAAAAAAAACTAGACATTAGCCAGAGGTTAGAGATACAAGTGGCGACTCCCCGTTGTGTGTTTGCGTGTGTCTGTTCATTGCGGCAATGTGAAAAGGTCATTTAATTTCTTTTTGATTTGTGTTTTTTTTTTTTTTTTGCATTTGTTTCTCCCTCTCCTTGTTGTCCATATCCTGGTGCCTCTCGTCGCGCCATTAAAGTGTAAATGTATTTTTAAGTAGACGCTTAAAAACACCCCTCAACAATCCCAGCCTCAACACTGCCCTCCCTCATTCTTCCTTCGTTGCCGTAAAAAATGAAAAAAGAAAAAGGGAAATAGAATCAGCAAAAAACCGTAAAGCCAAAAAAAGCCGCACAAGTTTTAAATTTTTGCCGAGTTAATAGCATTTTAAGTACAATACAATACAAAGGAAAAGCCACAGAATAGAACAGAGTCCACAGAGAAGAGAGAGAGAGAGAGAAAGAGAAGGAGAGTGACGACAACAAGGCATAAAATCAAAATTAACTTAAGCATTGAGCATTAAGAATTTCAATTTGAATTCAAAATACAAAATCAAATTCAACGATACAAATAATAAAAAAAATACTCAGCGTTTGAGTTAAAGTGCATCTTAATTTGATTTTGATGAAGGAAATTTAAATTTATTTCAAACTTTAATGCGTTAACTCAAGTTAATTTTATAGAGCACTTTGTTTAAATTGTACAGTATTTTCATGTGAATTTTTAATAATAATAATAGGTGGATTAGAGCTTGAAAGTGGATTTAAGTTCTTGATTAAAGCTTACTTACAGAGAAAATTCTGAACGAAATTCAACACTTTGAGATAGTCTCACTTTGATGCTGAAAAAGTCTTGTACATGAATTACTTACTAGTATAAAATAAGTATTATTACAATAATAACGTAGAATTTGAAAATAATTCCAAATTTCATTTCGATATTATCAGCATTCTAAAAATAGTCTCAAAAAAAGCCAAACGGTTAAAGCTAGAAAGCTAAAATGTTCACACTACATAGCTGAGACAATTTAATTATGCTTTGAATTTTCTTAGTATGGAAAATTTATTCGCTTAGCTTTTTTTCTGCCAGTTAATTAAAGATTAGTTTCTCTTCTGTATAGTTTTTGTTGAAATTCAATTTAGAATGCATTGCGTCCAATGATTGGAATTTTCGGCAAGTCAAATTTGCTCACTAACAACAATAACAACAACAAAGTCAACGGAGAGTACAACATGTGTTGTTTTTTTTTTCAGTGTCATCATGAGACACATGAGAAATATGCAGAAAGGTCTGCCAACAATTTTGCTTTGACGCGTCGCGATGCGAGACACAAATGCCATGGGCCTAAGGACAAACGCAGGACACATGTGAGCACATGGGCGTGCCACCAGAGGGGCGGAGGTTGGGGGCGTGGCGAGAGGGTGGATGTTGGGTGGCGTTGTGAAAACAGTTTGAAATACTTTTGAGCTGCTTTGCATTTTTGGCTTGTGGGCTTAGAGACTCTAAAACTCTGAAACTCAACTCAGTTTTGGGGCAAAAGGATTGAATGCTGTGTCTCTCTCTCTCTCTCTCTCTCTCTCTGTCTGTCTCTGTCTAATGCCTACACTTGCGTTTTGTCATTCAATTTCAGTTTCTGTTTCAGTTTCTGTTTCTATGAGCAACTTGTGAGTTGCCTTTGGCATCATCGACTGCTCATCAATATGCAAAAATGAAACCGCAGCTGAACTGGTCAGGGTTACGCTGGCGCCAGGGTTGCCAACAACAACAACGACAAACGAGTTGTGGCCACAGTTCCCGTTAGTCGTCAGCCGTGCGTCAAAAGCAAGCCCAAAAAAAAAAAAGGGAAAAAAAATCAACAAAAAGTTTGCCAAAAAAAAAATAGAAAAAAGGAATAAAAAATGAAAGAAAAATTATTATGGAAATGTCAACGTGAAAGTTTTGCACAAAATTTTCAAAAGCTACCAACATTTTACTCACTTCCCCCCTTCCCACCCCTTTTCAGCCTTTTTTAGAATCCCCTTGAGCAGACTCAGCATATGCTTCAAATTTTCAAATGCTGCGTCCATTTTTTTTTTTTGGCTTGGCTCGAATTCCAAACACAATTGAATTTCATGTTTGACATGACCAGCCCCGCCCCCAACGCCCCTTTAAGCCCCTTCTCGTACATCTGCTCTTTTCACATCTATTTGGCAAAAAGTTTTCATTGTTTTGCTTTGGGTTTTGTTTTTTTTTTTTTTTGTCGATTTGCGATTTGTGTGTCCGCAGGCGAAAAATATTTAATGCGATTTCCATTGGCTTCGAGTCTCGAATCTCTGCTAACTGAAATCTTGACACACACACTAACACACACACACACACACACACAAATGAGGAGCTCAAGTGCATGGGCGTGGCATTTTTGTCGAGATCGGATTTGCCTTTCTTTCAAATATTTGCATATAAATTAATTCAGAAACGCGCACGCGTTTTAAACCGCGCACAAATCGCACACTTAAGTGTGTGTGCTTTTTAAAAGGCTGTGTGTGTGTGCATACAAAATAAACCCAAAGGCTTAACTGGGTATGTAAAGAACATGTACAAAATATATATGCATTAAAGTTGTACCGCAAATATTTAAGTCGCTTACAAAATCGTATAATAAAATCTATGGCAAAATATTTCGAAAACATAGAAAACTTGCCTTAAATATAATGAACATGTATTTAATAGCTGCATTTTTATAATAAGGCTTACAGTTTTGGTAATTAACTAACTTCTTACGAAATATATATTCGAAAAAATAAATTTTCAAAATCTAATTGATTCTTGGCACATTTTGTCGTATGATACTATAAATTAAGAGCATCTATATATGCTGCAATATCTACTTATGCTTTGCTCTTTCAGCACTCAACACTCAAACTCAAAAGGTGTAAATCAGCTATGAATCTGAGTGCATGCTTGAATCAATTCGCAGTCAGCTTAAAATCACATCAATCTAAATGAAGCTCTCTCTCTCTCTTTATCCCTCTTTCCCTTTTATCAGCTTTCTTTCCACTGTGCGGGGGCTGTTTTGAAATGCGTGTGGCAACCCTTCTCAATGGTATCACCCCGTACCGTCCTTAATTTAAGCCAAGCCCTTGGAATCCACTCAGTTGTTGACTTTTGTAACACCTTTTTTTCATGTTTATAATTCAATTTAAGCTGGTTGGATGGCAACTCTGACTCGCTCCCCACGCGACTTAAAACGCGCGCGTTTCACGCGATTTCTAACGCCTACACGCCTCAGTGAATCCTAGAGACGTGCCTGAGACCCGAGTCGCAACCGTCACAGGTAACAACCTGGTTACAGTCCAATCCACTCTCCAGTCTCACAAAAAGTAAAAAATCAAATAAAAACGAGTGACAAAAAACCTTGGAAAGTGAAGTGGAAGTGAAATTGTATCTATTCCACCCTCAGTCAAAACTTTTAATTTGTGAAATTTGTCGTTGCAGAAAAAAAGGGGGAAAATATATATATATTTTGAGAGCATCCACAGAGCTGGCCACAATCCAAATGACAAGAACCATTAAGAGTAACTACATAGTATGGTACTTGAGTAAGCTCGCAAAGCAAATACCCTGTAATATAATTGCGCTGAAATTTTGTAAAAGAACAAAAAGATGAAACTTATCTCGATTATCAACCAATGTTTTCCAGTTTTGCAATTTGAGTTTCGTAAGTTGTAAGAATAAACAAAATCTGTGTGATAAAATCTCTTAATGGCTAGGGTATATTAAAAGTTACTTGCCAAATTTCGTAGCTCTAGCACTTCTATTTACCGAGTTTAGTTGGACAGTTTGACATTTTGGTTGCGCTGTTGATTCAGGATCAATGTGGTTTAGAGGGTAAAGTCAAAGATGGTTGCTTTTGACATTAAAAATTACAAGAGCAGGGTATAAAAAGGGAATCCGCAATGCCAAATAATTAAACTTCAACTTTCCCTTTTTTTTTTTTTGAGGGTTTTTCTCTTTTAATGGAGGACCAACAGACACCAACAGAAATATAAAGGAAGGTTGCCTTTATAGAATTGGGAACGAACTCTTGCCGCTATTGAAATTAATTAAATTAATTAATTATTTTAACCGCGAAATAATTTGACATAGAATACTTTTGACAGTGCAATGTAAATAACTTAACGGCATTAAGTGGATAATGCAGAAGGATAGATCGAGAATGTTATGGCAAATATTAGAAAAATGTTAAGCATGGGATAGAAGCTCATTATTCTGCCGACGTCGCAGCCGACATACGTACAGAGAGAGAGAGAGAGAGACGCGTGTGTTCTATAAATAGCACATTCAGCGGCTTGTGCTCTCACGATGTGTATGTTCGGCTGTATATTCGCTCACGAAGCATACACTGCAACTGACGCTTTGCTCTCTTCAAGTCGCCAACTGTAACGATGCATTCATTTCAGTCTCGTTCTTTTCGCTGCAATTGTCTGAGTGTGGACACCACTGATGTAAAGGGGTAAACGGACACAAGTCACAAGTGATTGCCCTTTGCAAGTTGCCACTTGAGTGAGTGACTGACAGGGCAACAACAATCTAAATGGGTGTTTCGAGTACCTCAGTTCAAGTCTTTGAGTTGAGTAAGTGCAATGAGCAATAACTACAACAACAATTTAATGGGAACAACAAATCAGTGAAGACAAGTCTTCACTTATGACGACAGGCGACAAATGCGTCGATTAATAGATAGCTGAAAAAAGTGCTATAAAATTAGAGTATTCTAGAATAGTCGACCTTACTTCGCAATGGAAATGTATTATGTATTTAAAAACGTCTTAACAAAATTTAGGATAATATAAAAAAATTTAAAAATATATAAAATAAAAAATTCTTCGCATTAAAAATGAGTCCGAAAAATATTTGAGCACTCGATTCCCGCAGTTCCACTGTTTCAAACTTGACATTGTAATGTTTTATTCTCAGTTTGTCACAGTCAATGTTTCATTATTTCATTTGTCTCATTGTCTCATTATTGTTTCATTCAAATCACAGTCTTAGTTTTTCAACTTCTCCCTTCATTGTTCCATTCTCATCGTTTATTCAGATAGCTGTTTTTCCATTATTTCACTCTTACATACTACTAATTTTCTCTGCTTCAATTCCACCAACAACTGAGTTTACATCAGTTTACTGTTTCGTTTCCAGCATTCCATTTCAGTAGTGTTGTGTAGAGAAATCAAATATTTTCAATAAAGTCTCTATCACTCGATTTATTGTTTGAGTATGCAATTGATAACAGTTAAATGAACTGCATCATTGTTGCATTGCAATTGATGAATTTCATCATTGTCGTGGTTTGTTTCAATTTCAATATCAATTTCGATCAATTTCCATTTTCCAACATTTCTCAACACAGTTCAATGCACACAGCGCTGCTCAAATTGCCAAATTTGTCGCCTGTCAGCGTTTAGATGAACCCAGCAAGCATCAAGCAAAGTAAATGGCCTGAATATCCTATTCCCATTTCCCTACACTTTTCCCCTTCCATTGTCATTGCCATTGCCATCTCATTCCGATTCTCAGTTTGCTGGTTGCACTTTGTGTCAATGTTATGCACATCATCTTTAAGGCTGCCTCTGAATCTGACAGAGGGATGCACAAGGAATGGAACTAAGAATCGAGTAGTATCGGTATCGATAGATACAAGGAAACGACATTTGTTTTTAAGACTTTTATGATATTCAAATATTTTTGAAATTTTGTGCGAATTTTTGAGTCCAACATTAAAATTCATTACGAAATAATTTTAATTTTTCTTCTTATTCCATTCGATACATGTGCGATAATTCTTTAATACTACAAATTAAATAAAGAATCGAGTAGTATCGATATCGATAGATACAAGGAAACGACATTTGTTTTTAAGAACTTTTATGATATTCAAATAATTTTGTAATTTTGTGCGAATTTTTGAGTCTAACATTAAAATTCATAACGAAATAATTTTAATTTTTCTTCTTATTCCATTCGATACATGTGCGATAGTTCTTTAATACTACAAATTAAATAAATAATTAATAGCAGCTTCAATACAATTTGAATTATTGATTAAAACTATTATAATATTCAATAAGTGTATTTGTGTTGCATGTCAATGTCGTTATCGTTATAGTCAATTTTTAGCCGATACTCATCCCTAGTTTGAAGTGCTTAAAGAAGTTCTTAGGAGTTGGTGGCAGTTGCAGAGACACAGAGACAGAGACAGAGGCCATGCTACTTAACCCGCAAACTGCTGACGTTGCTGCCACTTTTTAGCCAGACTCGTGTGCCTGCGTCTGTGTGACGGAAGCGCAACTTTCTGCATGTCCCCGCTGCTTGTTTGCATTGCAGCGCCAGCTGTTGTCAATAATAAATTTCCGTTAGAGAAGCTGCAGCAGATTTCGCTGGCAAAATGGCATAAAAAAATCGACAGGGAGTGGCATAAAGTTGCCAGTTGCAAGATGAAGAGACAGACGTAGAGCCGAAGATAGGAAGACACAAATAGAGAAACTGAGAAACTGAGAGACTGAGAGACGGGCAGGCAAATGGCGCTAAGGACTTAAGGAAGGAAGGAAGGAAGGAAGGAAGCATCTAAGCGCATTGCACGGCATGCCAAAGAAGATGAGACAAGTGAGAAGGACGAGGGACGAGGGACGGACGAGGTGCAGTACGGACGGCACTAAAAAGATGACATAAAGATAGAGCCGAGCGGGTGTTGAAATTGAATAGGGGGCAACTTGGGAAAATGCTGCTGGCATGCAAAAACGATGCGACGTTGCCTCTTCTCCTCCTCCTCCTCCTTCTCCTTTTTCTTCTGCTTTTTGCCTGATTAAGTATACGACGCGTTGCCCATCAGCACAAAATAACAGAAAAGAAAAGAAAACGACGACGAAGACTCAGACTTCGACTTTGACTCGCTCAGCGGGCGGCACGTTGATAAATTTATTGAAATTCTATTGAAACGAAACGATTTGACTGCAGAAATGGTAAATTCAGGGATTGAGGGGTGAGGAAGACAAAGAGAAAGAGGTAACATCAGGGGACATTGAATGGGAAATGGGTTCAAAACGGGGTGACAAACAAATCGCTGATAAAGTGGAAAATAAGTGCAAAAAAACAAGAAAAAAGACAAAGAGGAGGCAAGAAAAAGAGTAGCAGTTGAAATATTGTAGTATCAAATGCGTATGGCATGAAAAATGCGACCATTTGAGGAACTGCACGACTTTATGTTACCCTATAATCAAGAAAATAGATAATAACAAATTTTGTAATTTAAATTTTCTTGAATTAAATATTTGATGCATTTGTATATTTTTACACATTTTATAATATTTTAATATCTATCATCTTATTATAACTTTATTTAGAAAATCAATAAAAAATTCAGTAAATTCGTTTGTTTTTTTATTCTAAAGAGAAATGCATTCAATAAATGATATTTAGAATTACACGGGGCATAATAAAATGCAATTTCAAATTCAAATTGTGGCAACATTTTAGAAGAAGATGCGATAACAGAAAATTAAAAATGAAAAAATATAAATAATGGCCGAATGCCGTGTGGCAATTAAACTTTTGCAATATTTTCAGGTCAAAAAATCGTTTGGCCACCAAAAATAAAGAAAGTTGCGATGAAAAACGAATGCACTTAATTTTTAATTTGTTCGTTACAATTTTGTTTTCTTGTTGTTGTTGTTGTTGTTTTGGGTTCAGTACTTTGACTTTGAGTCGGACTCGATGCTCAATTTAACCTTAGGAACTGAACAGAAACAGAAGCAAGGTCAGAAACAACGTCGCCGCTTCAGTGAATTTGAAAAGCAGCCGCAGCTGCTTTTGACTTTCATTTCCCCAACAATTGCGACTGTATCTCTCTCTCCGTCCCTCTTAGTACAAGAGACAAGGAGAAACAAGCGGAACAGACGAGTGCACTAGACAGTAATATACCCTGTGAATAGAAACGTAAGCGAGTTCGATTAAGATGTCTCCAGAAAGAGCAACAATTTGCATACTATTCCTTTTTTTATCGACCTAACGTTTCTGTGGCAGTAACATACACATATGATAATTTAAAAAAAAGGGTTGATAGTAAAAATAATTAAATAAACGAAAAGAATTGGTGGACCCCAAACCAGGAATCGAACCCACGACCCCACGCACATGGGCGCGTGTCTCTAGCATTAGACTAACGCACTGGTTGATCCGACGCTGGCAAATGCGGTATACAAACATTCAGGCAGACAATGCAAGTAAACGAAATGTATTAAATAATTAATGGAGTTCTGCATCGACCGACCGGGGACTCGAACTCGGATCTCCTGTTTCGTTCACCGAGCACTTATCACTTGCAACACTTGGATTTACATACTGAATATATTCAAAGTATATATACTTTCTGCCAGAGTAATTATAAAATTAATTAATTGACCATTAATTTTAGTCACTTGCTTAATGGGTTACATACTTTTAACAAACTTAATACACCCGCAAAGGGTACAAAAAGAAAGTCCAAAACATCAGCAGAGAGATAGGAACGAAACTGAAAACATAATTGCAGAGTGGGAGATTTAACACTGGGAAAAAGGCAAAAATTTAATTTGTGCTCAGTGAACGTTGTTGTTGCTATTGATGTTGTTGTTGTTGTTGTTGTAGCTGTTGTTGTTGTTGTTGTTGTGTCATGCAGAAATTGCTACCCAATTACGTAATAAAATCTGACTGAAGTTGCTCTCTTATTATTTAATTTTTGTCTTCTTCACGCTTTTTTCGTTTCTCTCCTCATTTTTTTTTTTTTGTGTCTTGCCAACTTTTTCGTCGAGCAGTTATGCTTTAGACGCGGCTTAAGGAGACTAGGGCAAGTCAGGGGCGGGGTGACCTCAGGGGACGTTATTAAGAAATAACGCTGTAAAAACAACAACTACAACAAAACGCAATAGCGTCAAATCAACTTTGTTTTTTGCTATGAGCCACATTAACAGACAAAAACAAGAATGCTCCTGATGGACAAGCAGATGCCCTGCAATTTAAGTCCGTTTCCTATGCATAAGTAATGAAGTAGTTCCAGTTTTTACTTGATTTATTTCAAATTTAATAATTATTTTAAACTAATTTTACATATTTTTAATTTTCATAATAACTTGTATAGCTATTTACAAATAATTTATTTTAGATAAACGTGTATGCACAAAGTAAAATAATATAAAATAAAATTAAGTAAGAGAATTAAATACTTATGATAATAATAGATTTAAATTTATTTTTTGTTTTTTTTAAAACTTTAATTAATTTTGCAACAACCGGACCGCATTATAAGGTACAAATTGTACAGGGTATAAATGAGGCATGGAACATTATGTTAGGCGTGTTAGAAGTGTCCCGTGGGCCACAAATGAAGAGAGAGAGAGAAACCGGCTCTGATTTTTATTCTCAATGTGTGTGTGTGTGGCTTGTATCTGTATCTGCAGAGTTCTTTAGTTGGGGAACAATTGGTGCCTGGACTGAAACAAATTACGTACTGCACACCTATACACTTACATATACATATACATATATATGTATGTATGTATGTATGTAAAGCAGTGGTGTCCAAACTGCCTAAATTGGGGATGGGAACTCATAATTCTGCCGGCATCGCAGCCGACACGCGCACAGAGAGAGAGAGAGAAAACGTGTGTTCTATAAATAGCACGCTCTGTGGCTCGTACTCTCACGAAGCATCTGATCGGCTGTTGCTCTCTGCTCTCAGTCGCTGAGCTGCGTTCAATGAGAGAGCGCTAGACTTTTATCATGCACTGCAACTGATGCTTTGCTCTCTTTAAGTCGCCAACACTAACGATGCAACAATTCGAAACTGCTTTCATTTAATTCTTTCAGTGTAAATCAGGAAAACTTTTCGTTAACTTGATGTAAGGTATACATAAGGTAGACGCTTATGTAAATGCCAGTTTGTATAGTCAAAAGCCGCTTTTGGCGCGACAATTTCTCAAGGCTCAAGGACTCTGCGGAAAGGAGAAGGAGATACGGAAAAGAAGGAGGAGCAGGAGGACAAGGGACAAGGTGGGAAATGGGGGGAAATACCAGGGCCACTGGCGTTGAGTGAGTGAATTTTGTGTGTGTTGGCAATTTATGAATCGACGAATTAAATTATGCGTGCAGTACATTAAAAAACAACGACGACAACATTTGAGATAAGATTAAGATGAGAGTAGAACGACGGGAACAAGGACAGCATCAATGTGACCGAGGATGCTGGAATAGCGGAAATGAAGCGTAAAACGAGCTAAGCAACAGATAACGCGAAACGCGAGGAAAATCAAAAGAAATACCAACAAAAAAAAAGAAAGCGAAAAAATATAAGACACTCAACTTTTTACAAGGAAATCAGTTGACCGGCAGTAATAAATTAATATTCAAGTAGAAAATGGAATTTAAGAAAACTCTTGCATAAAGCCAACTTTAAATTATTTGAAAACAATGAATGTGATTAGTGAAATCAGAGTTGTAATTTTTAAATATCGATAAACTTGGACAGAGAAAAACTAGAACTAAACTTGACTGCGGTCATTAAGATAATTTTCATTATTGTTATTGAACTGAAAAGAATTCCAGCAAATGAGCCACAACGACCGCAAACTGTTTAAAAATTTACAAAGTCTTTCTTACAAAAATACGTAACGCATACGCAACGTGTGCCAATGAAGACAAAGCAACTAAGACTAAGAGTACATACTCCTTATACATAAATATATACATACATATATTTAAAAGCCTCATTATAAACACTCAAAGCGTTTGCATGTTTATTGTCTGCATTTTGTCATTATGAAGGCTGAAAGGAAAAAATAAAAAAACACACAAAAAAAAAATGCGGTAAAGGCTATAGCCGAGTTCCCGACTACAGGATACCCCATATTTACTTAAAAAAAAAAAAAATATTTTTATTGCATACTTTTAGGCACTTGTTTGTCCGATCTAGTTGCGATTTAGTAGGATGATAGCCAATAATAGTGGATAAAGTTAGTTAGCAAAAAAAATACGTATATCTTAAAAACTGCGAGTGTGCTGGCGGACGAACATGGCAACGAATTCTGTATACCCTTTTACTTATTTTTTATGTAACGGGTGTAACAACAGATAAAGCAAACAAAGAAATGAGGAATAGAAAAAAGCAATGAGAGCTAAATTATATTCATTTTGTGCTTATGCAATGGCCAATTCAATGTGCAATCTTTTGATTGTGTGTGCTTCTCTGTATGTGTGTGTCTGTGTGTGTGTGTGTGTGTGTATGTGTGTGTGTGTTTGCCAGGCAATAATCATAAAAACCAAAAGCCAAAGCGTTTTTTTCTTGCCTGCCTGGCAAAAGAAGCTGGCACAAAAATTGTGGCAATAATTCCGACTGAATTCCAACTGAAAGCATCCAAGTGCTACGAGTCCATGCACCATGGAACAAAAAGCCAGTTTTGTTGTTCGGAACGTCTTTGTTCCCAAAGTATAAAGCTATACAGAAACATAAATCGGGGATTCCGGGATAAAATAAATCCAAACAATAATGGTGTCTGAAGTTCTGTAATCCCGGATACTCTTTAACTCTTAAAATTTAAATATATATATAAAATGCATAATAATTCAATATCAAATTAAATTCATAATTTTATTTTAGATTTTAAACATAATATTAGGCAACAATTGACATTAAAAAAATAAATAAATAAACAAAATTCATAGAGAGCTATAAAAGGTGCATTTAATAATTGAGTATTTAGATTTAGAAAGTTGGACAAATATTGAACAACAATTTTAATAAATTTTTGCCAAAATTTGTGTCGTTTTTACCTATTGTAAAGTCGCCTCGAAACTCGAAACTCAATTGAGTCAATTCTGATTCGGATTCTGTTTGTTGGAATTGTTGTTGTTGTTGTCTCCCTCATAAGCATCTCCTTGGGTTGAGCTTGCGATTATTTTGCCATTATTTTCCATTATTTTACTTTATTTCAATGACTGTTTACATTACCCAGACACACACTCACACACACACACACACACACACACACACACACACACACACACACACACACACACACATGCTGAGGCAATTGCAGCCAAGTGCTGTAGATTTCTAAGCGCGTTTGAAATGATTTCGACTCTTGCCGACTTTTGTGTACATATGAAAGTATCAGTGTTGCCCAAATCTGACACTCAACAAAAAGGCTAGAATTTACTTTAAAACAGTGCTCTCCAAACTTGTGTGTCTAGCAACGAAACACGAAGTCAGCGAAACGTTTTACTGCTCTACACTGAAAGAATTAAATGAAAGCAGTTTCGAACTGTTGCAACGTTTCAGTTGTCGAAGTAAAGAGAGCAAAGCATCAGTTGCAGTGCATGATAAAAGTCTAGCGCTCTCTAATTGAACGCAGCTCGGCGACTGAGAGCAGAGAGCATCAGTCGATCAGATGCAGCGTGAGAGCACAAGCCGCAGAATGTGCTATTTATAGAACACACGCATTCTCTCTCTCCTTCTTTGCACGTTTGCCGGCTGCGACGCTGGCAGAACGATGAGTTCCTCTCTCCAGGCAAATTTTTTTTTTTTTTCATAAAAAATTTGTATATTTTATTAAAACTGGTTTTCTGCTACCATTAGTGGCAACTTAATCTAGTTTTACATTTAAAGGGAGGAACAATTGATCACAGGAGATACATATATAGAATTATATTATTTACAGTATATAATTTACAAAATTTACAAGTTAATGAAGGAACCTAGTAGGGAGATCCAAAGGATGGCACCTTTTGAGTCTTCTCTTTCTGGGTTTGGTAGTCAGTCGTCTGGCTAGCGCGTTAGGATGACCACCAAGGCGTTGAACGTAATTCGATGCCTGTAGTTGCATAACATCGCCCACTTTAGGAACCTTTAAGTCAGGCAAATTTTTAAAAAACTTCAAATTTTTGGCCAATAGGGGTGAACAAATGAGGCAAAAAAAAAGCCAAAATGACAGCGCTGATGTGTATTTAAGTTGTGTATCTATCTGTGTATGTGTGTGTGTTTGCCACTTCACTTTGCTTATTGAACTGGGCAGACAGTGAAGCAACAGTAACAACAACAACAACTCAACTCGTACTCAACACAAACAACTTGAACAATTGCGAGTCAATTCTTTGATTTCGTAATACATTTGCCTGATTCCCTCTCTTCCTCTTCGCACAATCCCTTTGGGATAACACTGGTACTGGGAATTGCTTACTTGTTAAAGGTTTTTACTGTTACTGTACTAATGTTATCTCTTTCTCTCCCTCTGTTGCTTGCAGGCCGAAATCTGGAGCGTGTTCATCGCGATTCTGCGGAAGAGCGTTCGCAATCTTCAGGCCTGCACGGATGTCGGACTCATCGAGCACGTCCTCGTCCGCTTGCAGCGCTCAGAGACAGTTGTGGCTGGTGAGTTTTACTACACTACACTACAGTAGACTACACTAATCTAAACTACAGTAGACTACACTAATCTAAACTACAGTACCCTGCAGTACACTACACCGTATAGATACTCATTAATAATATATATTACTACTCATAATTGACTCATTGTAATTTATACTGTCATTATTTTATTATAAAAATGGGTTTGATTCCCATCGGACCTGAACACAAAACACAGCTACAGATTTTCAATTTAATCAAAGAAAAAAAGAAAATTATTTATGAGATAAGATTATTAGATTATTTATTACCTATTTAGGATATTTCTGTAAGGGCTCAAATCTGAAACGGCGATGAAATAGCACTAAAAAACATTTTCACTTCTTTTGCGTAAAATCGAATTATAAGAAAATAAAACTAGTTATTTTCTAATAATTAAATTTAGTGCAAAATTTTATATTTTCTTATATCCGTTACTTACGAAAATTTTCTTAGCTTGCTTTACCAAGTATTAAATCGAACCAAGCTTCAATTCAAGCTAATTGGTTCAGGAACTACCGAACTGAATCGCACCTTTTCCAAAACTTTTAGTGCTTTTCGGCTTTTATTTACTTGAATATACAACTTTTATTGGCATAAGTGATGCAAAGTGGCAGCTAAATTCGAATATATTACAATCAAAGAAACCTTACTCTAATTTATTTTTGCATTTTTTGGGTTTTTTGAGAGAAGCAGATAAATGGAAACAAATCACTATGAAATCAGGCATGAATTAGGCACGAATCAGGCGTGAAGTTAGTTAAACACTCACAAACACTAATAGAAAATGTTAAATTTAGATCAAGTCAACTAATAATTTCTTATATAAAAAAAGCACACACACACTCTCGGACAATGAATGCGTACAAGTGAATTTACTGCTGCCCTGTGGATGCTTTTGGCATGTGTCCAACAGAAATCGAAACGAGATCGTCGTCAAGTGGCCGCCGAATTTCGATTAATTTCACGCTTGTCAGCGGCCGTGACACGCCCCCCTCTGGAATTGCCACGTCCAGCCCCTAAAAAAGGTATCCCGCAGGCTGGCTGGCACGCCCACCCGCCTCCCTCCCCTCACAATGTATGCTAAGCATTCTTCAGGCAAATGTTGAGCACAACAGCAACAAAAAGAAAACAGCGCAGCAGAAAATGTTCTCTTCATTAGCGTACAACTGTCAGACAACACACATTTTCCCTCCCACTCCCTCTCCCGCTCTCGCCCTCTCTTTCCCTCTCTTTGCCTGCGGCAATTGGTTGTCTCTCTTTCTGGCCACCCACCCTCGAATGAACTCTGACACTGCCACAAAGTGTGTGAATGTGTGCGTGCCTTTGGCTTTGATTTTGATTTTATTAAGTCAATGACACATCTGCGGTCTGGCAACCCTGCTGCCTCAAACAACTGGGGAACTATCCCCCAACCCTTCACCCAGACAGGGTTACAACTGTCTCTCCATCTGTCTGTCTGTCTGTCCGCATTTAACGAACTGTAACTGCTGTCAATTTGCAGTCGCTGACTTTTGAGCCCCCGTCACATTTCAAGCTATAATTTCATGTGTTTGTGCCTCTGTGTGTATGCGTGTGTGTGTGTGTGTGTGTGTGTGTGTGTGTCACCTGACAAATGTCGAAACGTGACACTTGCCAAGAAATTAGATAAGCTAAAACTTGTGTACGACGCCAGATGGCAGAGCTGCGTTGCGGCTTCATCTTTTTCTGCTTTTCCTAGTAAAACTGAAGGAAAAAACAAGTGGGAAGCGTTATAGTCGAGTGCCCGACTATAGGATACCCGCTACTTATTTAAATAAAAATAAATATATTTTGTTTGTTTAATAAAACATACAAATTTTTATGAATAAAAGAAAAATCAAATATTTTTACTGCATACTTTTAGGCGCTTGCATTGTTTAAAACTTAAATAAGCCATTACTTACGTATCATTTGTCCGATCTTTTTTAAGTAACGGGTATAAAACGTATAATAATAATGAGCAAATGAGTATGAAAATGAGAAATGAGAAATGTTAAATGTCAAAGGAGATAATGAACAAACTTTGCACGCCACCACTGAAAACTTTAAATGACAATTTGTAGTAAAATTCACACCCCAGTGACCCCCAGCGAACTCAGTTCTCTGTCATTTAAATTATGAACTGAATACAAAGTGTGATCTAAAAGAATCTCTATACGTTTCATCACGTTTATATGACTGATGACTTTAAGAGATAATCTAAATTAAATAATTGATATAGTGCAAAACATTTTTGATTAATAATAAAAAAAAAAATTAATTAAAAAAATATAAATTTTAAAAAGTTTAAAAACTGTTAAAATTTTAATTTTTAAATGCAGATGCTCTATCAAAAACCATAAGATTATAGTCAAATGTAGCTTGTAGTTAATTTTTGTTCGCTTTCCTTGTGAAATGTTGAATGCTGTGATATATGAAATCAAGTCAAATTGATTTAATTTGATTAGGAAATTCTTAGTTTTTTAGAAAATATTCCTACCTAATTTTTTAGTAAATAATCATTTGTTTCTTTACTTTTCCGTAAGTTAACTCTAAATTAGCCTTTTTTAATTCTCATTCTACTTTTCCATCGAATTTATGTTTGTGTAAATGCCAAAAAGTGCTCAGTTAAAGGTTATGTTTGTGACTTGGGTTATATCCAGGGTTGCCACACATCCAAAAATGAAGCTGACTAGATTGTTGCACTCTGCATTATTTTGATGAATTGCAAAAGATGCGAGATGAGGAAATGAGTCTGTAGACTAGTTAAACTTAAGCAGGGAAAATTAAGAATAAAGGACAGATTGACAGACAGACGGATAGAAAGAGAGATAAAGATAGACAGAGTCAGAGAGAGATGGAGAACTGTCATTGCTCTAAGCAATCTAAGCAAGGGACATGAACACATCTTTCTTCTTCCTTATCCTTCGTGGAAAGGGAGGAGGAATGGCGACGAGTGTAATTAAATGCTGATGCTCGGGGTCAGGAGACAGGACAGTGTCGTCCTGGGACTGGGATTGGGATTGGGTTGGGGAAAGAGGAGCGACGGGAACACAAGAGGAACGGAGTCAGGGCAGCTGAAGTTCAAGCTGTTACTCAATTTCTTAATTTACGTGTTGATGAAGGCGAAACTGGAACTGGAACTGGAACGGGAACTGCAGCAAGAACTGAAACTGTACCACAAGTTTTTGGTCAACTCCCCAATGGGCAAAAGTAACATCCCTTCTCCCTCTCCCTCTAACTATTTCTCTTTTCTCACTCTCTCTGTCGCTCTAGTCCCATTTCAATTAGTGTGCATTACAAATGAAGTTTGGGAATAGCGCAGTTCCAAAAGGCAGAGGGACAAGTAGAAAGTCGAAAATAGAAAGTAGAAAGTAAAGAAGTAGAAGACGAATTGACAAAACAAAACAGTGGCAATGCAATTTCAAACCATCTCAATAATTTTAATAGTCTCAGTTGAAGTTTTAGTTTCAGTTTTAGTTTAAGTTTCTCTCCCCATTTTTTCCACTTTTTCTTTATTTTTATTTTACTTCTTTTTTTTGGAGATCGAACACAGTTTTCAGTTCATTTCACTTACTGACCTTGATGAGCCTTGATTTGCCACGCCCACCTTTTGCCCATTTTGCTTTAAGAGCGTCCTTGCCACACGGCTGCACTCGCAGCTTCTTCTTCTTCTTTCTTTTTATATGCAACTACACTGAGCACAAAAAGTGTGTCAGTTAGGAAAGTTTTTATGTGCTCTCTTTTTAATTAAAAACGAATTTTTATGGATTCAATTCACAAGAAAGTTGACATTTGCTCAAGGAGAATGTAATGCAAAGGATGAAACTTTCTTTTATGAAAAAATCAATAAAATACAAAAAATAGTGACAAAATATAAGACTAAGATTGTGGATCTTGTGAATTAAAATTTATTTTTAAAAACTACTTTTAGTAGTTACATGGCTTTCGAAATTTGTCACTACATGATCCACCACAAACCTAACAGCACCTTTGAGTCGCTAGAACCAGTTGAGAATTCTAAGTCGCAATAGTGACAAAATAGCAGTAAATCTGATCTGGGTCTTTTGTTGTTGTTGGAAACAAAGATTTTATTTTGAATTTGTAGAGATGTTAAAACCAAGCTTGCAGTGTTTCAAAAAAAAAAAAAGAAACCCTTCCGGAACATAACCTTCCGTACCCATATTTTTTTATTTATTTATTTTTTTAGTATTATAATTTTTTTTTCGCGCAGTGTAGACTGCCTGCACCTGGCTCTGGATTGTGGCATCAACGTCGCGTTGCACATTGCATAAATTTGCGCACTTTGCGCCACATTTGGTTCGGTTTTTCAGGCTGTCGGGCGGCATCAGCAACATTTTCCATATCCATTAAACATTTCAGACAGACAGACAGCGAAAAAGCATATAAAATACGACTATCTTTCCATCTCTTGCACACAGTCTATAAATAATTCTCTCTCTTTTTCTCTCACTCTCTCATAGATTTGCTCATCGAGATGCTGGGCGTATTGGCCAGCTATAGCATAACGGTTAAGGAGCTGAAACTGCTCTTTGGCACAATGAAGGCCAACAATGGCAAATGGCCGCGTCATTCGGCCAAATTGTTGAATGTTCTAAGGCAAATGCCGCATCGCAATGGACCCGATGTCTTCTTCAGTTTCCCGGGCCGCAAGGGATCGGTAAGTCTTCTTCTTATTCACCTCTCTCTTAATGTTAAGATAAACAAGTACAATAATGAATGCATATGGAAATGGAAGTGTAACTGGGAAGGAAATTAAAAAGGGAAGAGGCAACGAGAACAATACATAAGACAGTGGTATCCACTGCATTGAAGTGAACGAAACGTTTTCCTGCTTTAAGGCCTGTATCCAGCACCGCGAAATTTTTATGTTAGGAATATGCTATTTATTTCGTGTGTGTGGGACATAAATAAAACAGTTGTGTTTTGTGAACAGCGCCAATTTCGAAAGTTCAACTAATGTAAAAAATATTAAAAATATAAACTCTGACGATGAAGTGATTGTGTTGGTGGCGGAATATATTGTTGCAAACATAGTTTCATCTCACTTTTTGGTTTTGCGCACAGTTTTTTTTTTCAATCGACACTAGCGAAATTATTGTCGACAACATATTCCTGAGCTGTGCATCAGCTGTTCTCTCAGTCCACACACGCTGTCGATAGGCCAATTATCGATATTTATTTGTGGATTTCGTTCAAGTTGCTGGTTACTCAAGCAACGAAATCATAAACGAAAAGTTTCGGACGAAGTTTGGCCGAAATTTTTATTTTCCGCGGTGCTGGATACCATGCTTAATTCTGAAAAAATGAAATGAGCGCATTTACGAACTGTAGCATTGTTACAGTTTGAGAAGTAAAGATAGTAAAGCATCAGTTGCAGTGTACGATAAAAGTCTAGCGCTCTCTCATTGAACGCAGCTCAGCGACTGAGAGCAGAGAGCAACAGCCGATCAGATGCTTCGTGAGCGGACAAGCCGCTGAGCGTGCTATTTATAGAACACACTTTTTCTCTCTCTCTCTCTCTCTCTCTGTGCTCGTGTCGGCTGCGAAGCCAGCAGAATTATGAACTTGTATCCTATATATGTATGAGCCGAACCTAGTAATTTAAAACATTCACTTGCTTCAAGATTCGTTGTAATAGGTTAAAAAATTTGTATACTTCATTTCCGTAACTCGGACTTGTAATAAGTATAAATACTAAATATCAAAAATAACCGATTCAAGTTCATTCGAACTTAATTTTAGCATGGCTTTGCTTTTTCATTGTGTTTGCCATATCTTGTTAGCCAAGTTGCAACGTTGTGTTTAACACAGGCATATTGACAACTGGCCAACTGGACAACTGGAAAACAGAAGTGACCAATGGCACTTTAAGCATTATTTTCCTCCCACTGTCGGAGTGGGCGTGGCAATGGGCAGACTTTTATTTTATTGCCTCGCACTCAAATCGATTACGAATTCGACGTAATATTTGCTGTGTGTCCATGTGGAGCATGTGGCATCTCTATCTCATCGGACAGGACAGTTAATGTGCACTTAATATATATATATATACAAGAAATATATATTTACAACAATGTAGTATAAATATATATACTTAAATAAGTATGTATGTATGCTATCTTGTCTACGCCATAAACACATAAAAAGTGCCATAAAGCGAATTGGAAGTCGAATGCGATACGAAACGCAATTGTCACAAAATGTCCAATAAACGTGCCACATTCTAACACACACATACTCACATACTCACACACACACACACACACACACACACACACACACACACACACACACGCAAACAGCTGTACCAATCTTTTTCATACCCCTCACTTAAAACATAAGTGATAGGGTATATCGTATTCGTTGAAATGCATGTAAGCATGCAGGGAAGCATTCCCGACCCTGTAAGGTATATAAATTCTTGTCTTGCCATGTCCGTTTGTCCGTCCTTACTTAAATTATTCCCTTTATTTTTTATAAATATATTTATATCAACATTATAAGCTAGCATTCCAATTAATCGCATCAAGATCGGTCGAACAGAACGATAGTTATGGCAGAATTTAGTTTCAAGCAATGAGAATGCCTAAAATTATGCAATACAAATTTTTTATATCAATTAAAGGGGTATCCAATAGTTGGCCACTCGACCTTAGGCTTTCCCGCTTGTTTTACTCATTGTTTTTGTAATTTTTTTTTCATTTAGTAAATTCCGCATTCAACACTTAAATTCAGAGTCTCTGGACTCTCGTTTAGCCAGCACTAATGAGATTTCTGTAGGCCAGCTGCAACATTATTGACATTACAAAGCTGCAAGCTGCATTCCACTCTCTACACTGAGCAAAAAAATCAAGTAGTTCGTACTTAAAACTTAATCTCACATATAATGAGTTATTTTTTGAAATATGAATGTATTATTGATTTCAACTATGATTTCTTGAGTTTGAACACTGAGTATTGTCGTACTTGTACTTTTCTAATCTTGATTAAACTTGAATTGAAAAAACAGAACCTTCTTATTGAATATATTTAATATACATTTAATATACATTTTGAGCAAGAGTGAGTTAGAAATTTTAAATTTGCATATCTTGATTTAAGATTTCTTGAAATCTTTCAAAGAATTTTTTCTCATTTCTAGTAAATTTTAAAGATATCTTAGTTCAAAAAATACTTTGTGTTATCAAACTCAAAAGTGAGTTTGAAATGAACTAGAAATTAAATTTTTCTATTTAAGTCTATTTCTATTTTTAGTCTCTTGCAAACTCATAAGAACTCGAAGATTTAAATTAAAAGCGTCAATTATATTTGTAAATCTTGTTTTAAGGTTTCACAATCATATACAAACAATTTTTCGTAGTCATTTTCAGTAAACTGAGAGTTTTGTTTTAAATTTTATTTGTAAACTTAAACTTAAACTTCATTTATGTTCATTTTTTTTTTCGCTCTGTGTAAGTTTCTTTCATTCATTGTTTGTGAGCAAATCGCTTGACAATTTTGCAGCTGACATTGCTAGACAGACGGAGATGGCTGCAATGAGAAAGAGAGAAAGAGAGAGAGAGAGAGAGAAGCGAGCAAGGGTGGGAAAACAATGTGAAATCATGTGGCATGCCACATGCTGCAATGTTGTAGCCATTGTAGCTATTGTTGCACAATTGCTTGGAAGCCTCGAAGACAATGTCCT
This sequence comes from Drosophila quinaria, assembly GCA_035047525.1. NCBI lineage: Eukaryota > Metazoa > Arthropoda > Insecta > Diptera > Drosophilidae > Drosophila > Drosophila quinaria. The sequence goes on from JAWNPO010000455.1 coordinate 37,851,153, forward strand.
TCAATGTTGTCCCCGATATGCATACAAATGAGTTGCGTTGAGACTTTGAGACTAACTGAATATTATGAATTTAAGTGAATCAGTCGAGTTTCAGTTACAGCCACAGACGGAGACGGAGACACAGACTGAGTAGTGATTCAATTGGCAATGAATGCAAGTTGCGAGAAATGCCACAGCAAATTTGGCATGTGTGTATTGTGTGCTGTGTTTTAGGCTCAATGCTCAATGAATAACAAGCACGAGAATTCAAAGACAGACAGACAGACGGACAGACAGACGAGTACTTTGTATTCGCATTCAATAAGCATTCACTTCATTGTTGAGTTGATTTTCGATTGTCACAAACAAAAGGATTCACATTAGAGCAAGAGAAAGAGAGAGATTTTTAGACGGTGGCATTGAATTCAGCTTCAATCAGTAGACAATGAATATAAATGAGCTCATAATTCATACCACATACTCGTACACACAATATATATATATGTATTAGATTCACAATCTCATTTGAGAAATTCGGAAAGTGGGAAATTTCAAAGTTTCCCAGCCCTTTCCGTTCGAGAAGCCATCATAACAATACAAATCGATTCACAAGTAACATTGATTTCAACTTTTATTCTTCTTAAATAAAATATGTTAATTAGCAAACTTAGTCCGAAACCCTTTAAAATTCACATGAAATTGTTCAAAAATTTCAATTAATCGAAAAATCATTGTCATTTGTAGACTTATACATTAATATCATAAATATATCGCGCTAGTGACGAAAGCTTCTCCAAGGATGCCAAAATCGATTAACAATATTTACAGGAAGAATGGAAAACTTGCTATGACTAGACTCGTTTGTTCTACGACTTTTTGAAAAAGCCGCTAGTTTAGCGGGAAAACGCTAAAAACACTATAAAATTAACATCTGCACAGTATCCAAACGAAAGAAGCTACAGATATTTTCTATATATCGTTGGAAAGGTATTTTCAAGGGCTCTTTTTTGGCAACATGTTCGTCATAGACTTTTAACTCGTTAAGAGGTTTTTTCTTATAAGATATATATTCACAATCATGAGCTGAGTATTGTGAATTACTTAGCTCTTCCAACTCTTTCCGTTCATGGAGATACTTTGGTGTCGTTTGTTTAAAAAGAACAAACTGAAAGAAATGCAACAACTTATCAATAATTTCATGCTTTCATTGACTTTTCTCTTCTCAAAAGCTAATCAAAATGGATATTGATAAAGCAAATTTCCTAAATAAAATATCTCAATTAGGAAACTTGATTCGAGTTTGTTTTAAATTCAAATTAAAACACACGAAAGCATTTTAAACGAATGAAAATATCAAAGCTCAAGATAATTAAACGGATATAAAACTTATGGGCATTCTGTGGGCGGCTCAAAATGGGCATGGCAAGGGGGAGTTGGGAGGGAGGAGGTGGAACTGAAGAGTTCAGTTATATAAACATTATAAGAACATAAATTGCGGACGTTATGAAGCATTGAAAGGGAAATAAATTTACGAACTAAAAGTAAACACACACACAGAACACATCAGTTGCAGTCTCTCTCTCTCTCTCTCCCTCTGTCTCTCTCACTCTCCCTGACTGTGTGGCAGACAGAAAACTCTGTCCGTCCGTTGAGTGTACGGCCGTAAAACCACACAAAATTCATGATAAATCAAATGTGCTCATTTCCTTTCTGATTTTCACTTCATTTCTGTTGCCGTTTGCGGCATTTGCGAGTTTGTTGCTCCTTGTTGCAAGTTTGTTTTTGTAGCAAGACATTCTTCATGCCTTCATCTCTTTCTCTGACTCTGACTCTGTCTCTGTCTCTGTCTCTATCTCATTCGCATTCCCAAACACATAAAGCTCATTCAAAAATGTTCGAAATGTGGTTATAAACATTGATTTATATTCCAAACTCAAACTCGGATTTGAGTTTAGTTTGGGTTGAGTTTATTATTGAGGTTGCCAATTTTCCAACTTCCTTTTTTGCGACCATGTGACCCTTTGACCACTGTACCTATTGGCCAGGCCTAAATATGTATTGTAATTGACATTTAATAAGTTTCCTAGCTCGATTTATTGTGTGTTTTGCCTATTCTTTCATTTCCGTTAGTCGTTTAACTAACAACGTAGATCAAATTTGTTTAAAACTGTAAGAGCTAGACGCACTAAATTTAATGGACTGACTCGAATTAATCACACGGTCATCAAAGTGTAGTGAGTGACAAAAAATTTATTTTCAATTTTTATGATACAAATTTTAAAGAAGAGGTATTTTTCAATTTTTATTTATAAGTGGAAAAAACACAGTTAATTTCAATTTTAAAAATAAAAATCAAAAATAAAAGTTGATTTGAATTATCTTTTGAGCATTCAAAAGCCTACATATTTTATCTACATTATAAATATCTTCCTTCTATCCTGGCCCATAAAATTATTGTAGTACAATAAATGGGCCCTCCCTATCATAAAAATAATTTTAAAAATAAAATTAAAAATGTAAAATCCTTCCAAAAATAGCATACGTGAATATGTAATAAAAGTTGTTGTCGAAAAAAAAATTAAAAATTATCAACTTGTGTAAAAATTAACTGAACTTAACTCTAGTGCCACCAAAATTATCGAGTTAAGGTACTTGAAAGTCCCATTCGTTGAATTGGAATTGTTGATTTATCGAGGAGTTTATAACACACAATCAGAACACTTTTTTGCCACTTCCACAATTTGTATGACAAGTTGCTCAACGCTTCCTTTAATTACTAGCTGTCTTGGTACTTAATCGCACAAGGATCGAATAACTATAACGATAGCTATGACTGTTTTAAGTCAAAGAGTAATGATATTTTTACTTAAAATGGGGGCATCTCATACTCAATTATTTTGTATTGTTCCTATTTGAATTGTGTCAAAAAATGCTCTCATTAATTATTTATTGCATTCCATTTTACAGGCCATGGTACTGCCGCCGTTGGCCAAATGGCCCTATGAGAACGGATTTACATTTACCACCTGGTTTCGATTGGATCCAATTAACTCGGTGAACATTGAGCGCGAGAAGCCTTATCTCTATTGGTAAGTTGATCCGACCCTACAACTAATTGCCAATTGCTAATTGCTCACATTCTTCTTCTGCGCAGCTTCAAGACATCGAAGGGAGTTGGTTACACGGCCCACTTTGTGGGCAATTGTCTGGTCCTCACATCAATGAAGGTCAAGGGCAAGGGCTTTCAGCATTGTGTCAAATATGAATTCCAGCCACGCAAGGTAAGACATTACATGGATATTACACCTATTCCCTGAAACTTGTTCGTGTTTCCGTGTTCCGTTGCCCGTTGCCCGTTTACAATTTATGGTCATGTTTGCTGGCACAAAAGTTTAATTAACAGCCAATTGAGCAGCCAATGAACAATGCGGCCTAATTGCCTGGCCCTTCAATGCCTGACAATTCAATTTAGTGACAGGATTTGGCCTTAAATATTAAAACCAAATACCAAAACCCACCACAGCAGAATCTCTTTAGGTGTTTGTGAACTGTTGTGTTGTTCTTTAGCTCGTTGACGACGACGACGAAGCAGAAGTCGACATGCAGACGCCAATTCGTCAAAAATAACAATTCGTCAAAATAAGACTCAACTGGATTTAAAATCATGTTCAGGTTTCTCTTTTTATTTTAATAAGTTACTGAAGCTTAAGCCTTACACTTTTCATGATCACGAAATTAAGGGGGTCTTCTCATTAAAAACCCGTTTTTTGGACCCTTTTTAAAAAAATTCTTATTTGAAAATGCAAAGAAAATTTGAATACTTTTTTTTATTTATTTTATTACAAAAGGTTCAAAGTAAATAAAAAAAATTTTTTTTGCCTCGATACGAGGGCTGTTCAAAATGGTATGAGACTTCAAAGTTGGTGGTGAAAAAAAAAGATGTCGTCACGGCGGCCACGATTCCGGGTCTCCGGAGCGTCCGAATTGAAAAAAAACGGGGTAATAATCAGTATAGATGTAATTCTCGGGTGAACCTCAAGCTTAATTTTGTGATTTTTTTTGACAAAATGGCGGCCATTCAAAAAAAAAATTTCAATTTCGGGCTTGTTTTTTTTTTTGTAGTTTAGTGTAAAAAAAAAATAGTAAAAAATTTTTTAAAATTATGGTCGAGGTTCACCCGAGAATGGTGACAATTCTGAGTCGATTCCACTTTGTTTCATGAAAATCGGTTCAGTTGAACTGGAGATATCCAGTTCGAAAAACGTGGTTTCGAGATAAACGCGTGTAAAGTTTTGACTTCACATGCCTTAACATTAAAATTGATTCACAAAAAATGCTGTATCTTCTAAAGTATTTCGAATTTCTAAAAATCCTTTTAGGGGCATATTCACAACTACCCAAGCTATAAATAAATGTAAAAAAAAAGTCGAAAAAAAAAGTTGCTCAATGAGAAGTCCCTCTTAAATTATAATGCAAATTGACAACTGATACTAAGACATACTTCGATTACTGTCTGTCTTTTAGTGGTATATGATTGCCATAGTGTATATATACAATCGTTGGACAAAAAGCGAAATCAAGTGCCTCGTTAATGGACAGCTGGCGTCGTCAACCGAAATGGCCTGGTTTGTTTCCACAAACGATGTGAGTATTTACAAATGGAAACTGGCACAGTAAATAAAAGGTTTGATTACTAATTTACCCATCTCAATATCTGTGCTCCCTTCTCTCTGCAGCCCTTTGACAAGTGCTACATTGGCGCCACACCCGAGTTGGACGAGGAGCGCGTCTTTTGTGGCCAAATGTCCGCCATTTATTTATTCAGCGAGGCGCTGACAACGCAACAGATTTGCGCCATGCACCGCCTCGGGCCGGGCTATAAGGTAAGTGCTTGTGGCAGTAATTGCAATTGCAATTGTAATTGTAATTGTGGCTGTACTTTAAATCAGAGCTCGCAAAACACGATCAACTTTTTCCAAGGCTAAATAAAAGGTTCTCTTATGACCGTTTTGAAAAAACTTGTAAATAATAACAGAATAATTAAAAAAAAAAAAAAAAAATTGAAAAGAGCGCGTTAAGGGACCTTGTCTTTTTTTTATTGTCGCTCAGCAGAGATATAACCCATCATGTGGGCCGTCATTGTAAATCAGCGGTGGGTACGCCATGGCTCCGGGAGCCAGAGGCTGCTAACGAATTCAGATTTCGTGCCCACCGCTGTTGTAACTCGCTCAGAAGTTTCTTTGGAAGAAAGTAAGTGAAAACAAAACGGTATCGACTCTGTGTGAGTGCCGTGTGCGCTTTACCTTTTATATCGTCGTTTGCGAGCTCTGCTTTTAATTGTAATTGTGGTTCAGTCCACCAGTTGCACTATCCAAAATGTTTCTTGCTTTAACCTACACTGAGCAAAAAATCAAATCCAAATAACAAACACTTTGGCCAGCAAATTGAACTTACACCGCCTTTTTCACTGCACAGCTGACAGCACCTGTGTAATTTGAACTTTGACCTTAGTCACTCCCCAATTGCTCAGTATTCCAATCCTTTTACTCCCCAATGAAATCCCATGGGTATCGATATTTATTTTATTACAATTTATCTTCATATATATGCACAACTCAAAACCAACAACAACATATTAATATTTATTTTATTACAATTTATCTTCATATATATGCACAACTCAAAACCAACAACAACATATTGAATTAGCTTATAAACTGATTTTTACTAAATAAGCAAAAAGCTTTTTACTTAAAATAGGATTTTACTCAAATATCGATAGTATCGATATACCAATATGCCAATATATCCTTAATTTACTTTCCAGACATAATAATTCCAAATCGATATAAAAAATGAAAATATTAAAGTATCGATATCCATACCTATGGAATACCGATATTTAATTTATACCAAATTAAATTTAATTTATTCCGCTCAAAATCATAAAAGATTTTGAATTCGATATTTAATGAATTTTTAAAAAGTTCGATTACTTATTATTTCTGCGAAGATGTTCGCTACTAATTATATCGATAGTAATAATAGTACATATACTATTTAAATTACATAAAAGCCTGAATAATTCTCAAAAAAAAAGTGAAATGAAATAAATTGAAAATGCGAAAGTATCGATACTCTATTTATCGCTATCTGGCAACAAAATGTTTGATAGGAACAAAATAATGACATACTGTATATTTTGTGTTTCCCTATTTTACGCTCTTTGTCTTTTTGTGTCTTTCTCTTACGCTCTGTTTCTCTCTCTCTCTCTCTCTCTCGTTTTTGTCATTTGCACCGCTGCAACAACAATCAACAATCGATAACATTGCACCAATTGCCAACAACAACAATCAACAACAACAATCGATAACAATGCTGTGTTTCGTGTCTGCCTAACTGTCAACTACACACACACTCACACACACACACACACACATACACATATACAGTCGCAATTCCGTTTCGATAACGAGTGCTATCTGAATCTGCCGGACAATCACAAGCGGGTGAGTCACTTTCAACTAACAACAACAACCACAACAACAACAACAATAACTTCGGGGGGTGGTGCAATCGTCGATGTTGCTGCCCCAATTAGTGGCAGCATTCCGAGCAGCGGCAGCAGCAACCCACAGCAACAGTTGCAGCTGCAACAGCAACAGCAGCAACAGTTGCAGCTGCAACTGCAATTCCAAACACTCGCCGCCGAGCAAGAGGCGCGTGAAATCGATTGGTCCGACGAGAAACTCGATTTGAGTGCGGCCTTTGTTAAAATCCGTGCTGTGTTGACCGCACGCAATGCGGTGGCACTTGCCGCACTCACTGGTGTTGGTGCTGCAGCAGCAGCAACAGCGACAGCAACAGCAGCAGCAACATCGACAGCAACAGCAGCAGCAACAACTGTTGCTACGCCCACAACGCCAGCTGATAAAAGTCACAGCAATGATCAGACACAACAGCAACAACAACATCCACTGAGTGGCAACAACAACAACAACACGACGGACGATCCGCTTGGCCATTTGCCAACTGGAAATGCTTCTTTTGGTATTTATTTATTTATTCATTGCAATTGATTTGTTCGTATTTATGATTTATTCAACTCAAACAATTTTTGATTTTCAACTCTTTCTTTTACGCTTATCGTTGATCGTTCGCTTTGTTATCGATAACCAATCGATAGACCAACTGCGTCGCATGTCCAGCGTGAGCAGCCTGAGCTCCGTCGCTGGCGACACTGAGGAAATCAACCAGCTTAAAGCTGTAAGCAACCATTTTTATTATTATTATTTTTATATTCAAACGATTCTCTAAATTTTCCAAAATTAATATTTTATTTTATTTAATTATACTTGATTTTAATTAATTATCATGTTTATTATATTTGCACATTATTTTAAGCAAATCTTTTGAATTCGAAATTTGGTTGATTTTTAGTTATTTTTATTTCAATTCAAATTATGTTAAGCAATTTTAAAGTTAATTTTTTTAATTTAAAATTTAACTTACTATTTGTTTTGTTTATACTTTTTTTTTAAATAATTTAAATTTCATCATTTCACAAACTTGTAATTCGAATTTAATTCCAATTCCTATTCGAATTTTTTCAAAGTGTTCAAATTTAAGTCTCAAAGTATCTATAAAAATTTCAATTTTAATTAAATGAATTGTTCTCTTTTATGCTCACAAAACATTTTAAATTTAATTTGATTACATTAAAATTTAACCCAATTTTAATTTTTTTTGACATTTTATTTGCATACAAAACTAAACTATTTTTTATTTAAATATAATATTTCTTCAACGTAAACCATTATCAACTTAAATTTAAAGTTAATTTGCATAAGGGATTATTTTTATTTCAATTAATTTAACTCTCTTTCATTTTTCTAAAATTGTCGTCGAAATAATTGCATTTAGTTTTCAATTAGTTTATGGAAATTTCTCGTATTTCTCGTACTTTGCCAGTTTTGTAGTTTTGCTGTGCAGAAAGTTGTGCAACTTTGTTATTCAACCACAAAACTAGCAGCTAAAAACCACACACCATTGAATTACTAACCACCGCCCGCCGCCCACCTGTTGCCCCATTACGCCCCCTGCCAATGGGAGGGCGTGGCACCAATTAAAAAGTTGGCTACGTCGCCAGCGGCCAAATCCGCAAACCAATCGCATCAAATCGAATCAAATCGAATCAAATGGCAACGAAACGTTTTGAATACCATTTCCTCACCCTCTGACCCCCTCGCTCTGTCTCTGTCTTTGTGCCTCCTCTAAGCCACCCCCTCTCTTCGCTTTCTGCCCCTGTTGCTTAGCCAAAAACTAAACTTCAAAGCCAATCAAAATGTTCCCATTCATTGAAGCGCAGCTTTCGCTGCTCTATTGAATTTTCAACAGTCTACACTCCCCCTACCACCTACTCCAATTCCAGCCCCACCCCCACCCCCGACGCACCCTTAAGCCTCGTCCCTCCAACAAAAGCTCTTGTAATTATGAAAATGTTTGAAATGTTTGTGTAGCATTTTAAGGAGCTTCAACGTCGCGACGACTTAAAGTACGCCATTTCTCATAGGGGAGGGGATTATTATTATTTAGGGGGTGGTGAGAAGTGGAACTGATGGGGGGTAGGTTCTTAAGGTGTTGGAGTTGATGGCAGCAACAACAAAAACAACAGCAATAATGCTGTGTGCAGAGTGAGGCATAGAAATAAATGTTGCATACTTTGCAGCGCACCTGGAACTCAGACAAAAGGCAATGCGAATGTAGAACTCGCATCTTGTTCTTGTTCTTGTTCTGGTTCTTTATTATTATTATTATACCATATACCACCCCCTACCCCCGTTTAGCGCCTTTTAAAACCGTCTACAGCTACGATTGTTAAGAATCTATGCTGCGTGTTCCATATACTACCATTTATATTCAAAAAAAGGGGCAAGCGGAAAAGCGGAAAACGGGAGCATGTTTTTCAGCAGCACATTTTCTATGCCAGGTTTCCATTTGAAAACTGAGTTCAGTTCAGTTCAGTTGTTGTTATTATTTAATACCCTGTGCGGGTATATTAAGTTTGTTAAAAGTATGCAACCGATAAAGTATTGACAGCCATAAATAGTGCAGATATTAAACATATTGTGACACGCTCTGTGTTTGCAGCAAGTAAATAGAATTAAAGGTCAATTAATGCATTTCATTTCATTTGTACTTTCAATCCTTTTTAACTTTTATGATACGCAACAGAAACAATAAGTGGATAGTTAAGGAATAGTGAGAAAATTGTTCCTCTTTCTATAGATATTTGAATCAAACTCTCCCAGGTCCATGGTATATTACTGTCGAGTGCACTCGACTGTTTCACTTGTTATAACTATTATTATTATTATTATTATTACAAGTGAGGCGCATGTGTGTGTGTCCAGCGCAAAGTGCATTAGTTTTGAAAGTTATTTCATGTCAGCTTGCCATCATTTGTAGCCCTCGAAAATGGGTCAAGATATTACAAAAAGAAAGCCTTTCACCAAAATGGCATCATAACTGCGTGCATTTGAGCTGCACTCTCTGTATGCATTCACTTCAAACTACTTTTCACAATTTAAATATGCTACAAATCAAAAAAAAACTTTACATCTTTTTTTTAAATAATTCTTTATGGTGTGTGGTTATATTTTAAATTAAAAAAAAAAATTTAAACCTTAATTATTATTTTCAATACACTTAAAAGGCATTTTACAGCAACGAAATATTTTTTATTACTACGCACTACAAAACAGGCATCTGGAAGTAAAGAATTTATTTTATTCGATTTATTTGAAGTTTTAAAAATAAAAGCACATGCCTTTTTTGCATTTACTGTCCCACAAAATTCACATGAACTGAAGCCAAGCTAACATTTAATCCTCTAAGCGGTTAAAGTGCAGCTAACAGCTGTTAATGCTAACAGCACTTGCATTAACAGTAAAAGTAATGGTTAAGCTGCTTAACTAACAGTTTACATTAAATTAAGCAGCTTATCAACGTTTTTAAAACTCTTTAAAGACAATAAAATAAAATATGAAGTTGAAGCCAATGCTCAAATTGAAATTTAAAATTGTATTTAAAAACTTTTTTTTGTTCTACATTATTTCTAGTTATTTTGCATAGTGGCTTCTTTTGTTGGCTTCTTTCGTTTTCGCTTTAATTTTGTTTATTTTTTGTTTTTTCTCATTTTTTTCTGTACGTTTTTTTCTCTCTCGCTCTCTGTTAAATAACGCAAAGAAGTATTTTTAGCAGCAAATTATGCAGCCAGCGACTAACACACTCACACACACACACACACACACACACGCACTAACACACTTACACATGTACATGTTCAAAAACACAGCTGAACGAATATTGCGCATACGCCTCATATGACGGCCGCCAGCTACAAAAATGCACCCGAAAAGCAAAAACAAAACAATGTGAAAATGTGTACGAAAATCGACAACAACAACAGCTAATTACAACAACAAGCTGTGTGTGTGTATATAAAAAACATAACATGTATTTGTGTGTGTGTGTTTGTGTCAATTGTATTTCGTGTGCTGTACATAAAATGAAAGCAGCTTATAGATATAGCTATAAGATATATAAAATATATATGTATAAATATATATATAGATGTGCGTGTTTTATGTGCTCAGCTTAAAGCAAAAATAAACAACAACAACAAATGCCGTAAAAAAACACAAGTAAATTGTTAGAATGACCGGAAACTAATCGCCGGCAATTCAGATTCTGATTTCGAATCCGTTTCAGAAGACAGAAAACTTCAATACGCGAGATGACTTGTTGAAATCCTGAAATGCCAAATACCGAAACTCATACTCTTCTCTCTCTCTCTCTCTCTCTCTCTCTCTCTCTTTCTTTGTGCTTCATAAAACAGGTGCTGTATGATGGCAAACTATCGAATGCCATTGTGTTCATGTACAATCCAGTGGCAACCGATGGTCAACTCTGTTTGCAGTCTTCACCCAAAGGAAATGTTTCATATTTTGTACACACGCCGCACGCGCTAATGCTGCAGGTAAGTCAACTAATGAAACACCCCTCGCTCTCTCTCTCCGTATTACACCTGTGTACAAGAAAAGAGGTTTCTAAAATTATTTTGTTTTAAACAAGGCTGCAGAATTAAATTTAAGTTTTGGTTCAAATACTTACAGATAATATTAATTATTTTGATTGAGATCAATTTAAATATTTTGATTGATATTTTGATTGAGATCAATTTAAATATTTTGATTAATATTTTGATTAATATTTTGATTGAGATCAATTTAAATAAAATAAAAAATAATTAGCATAAATTCACATTTTTTTTAATACATTTTATTTTTTGAAGTGAAGTAAATAATAAATTTTTTATTCAAAAAATGACTCGATTCAGTTTTGGTTGATTTTTAAACAAAATTTCGGTTCATGTTCAGATTCATTTTGATTTAAGCCCAAACCCGAACCGGTTTTGTAAGGCTCGTTTTTAAAGCGGTTTTGCAACCTTTGGGTTTCTATATTTTATTTTTATAATTAAATCAATTTTTAAATAAATTTATACCAAAAATGTTAAAAGAAAGAATAGCAAAAATTGTTAGTTTATGGTACTAAACTAGTTAAGAATAATTTTCTTGTTGAACAGTGTAGCTTTTGCTAGTTGAGTTCAGTTCAGTTCAGTTGAGTTGAGTTGAGTTCATTTCGTAGCAAGTTTAGGACCTTGCATAGTCTCGCAGCCATCAGAGACTCAGTCCAAAGGAACACAACACACACATACACATACACATACACATACACTTACACACACACACACACTTACACACACACATATAAACAGAGTGGAACATAAATAAGAGGCAGAATTTTACGACTCAAGCGCATGCTTTGGCATTTCTTATTAGGCACAATCTTTGGTGTGGTCCATGTGGCATGTGGCATGTGGCACGCCCCATTTCCTTGCCTCATGCCTTGCCTTGCTTGTCATGGATAGCAGAAATACTCCAGTTTCAGCTCCAGTTCCACTGGGCTGAGCAGCAAGAGTCTACCAACAAAATTATTCAATAAATTTTGTAGTAATTTCTTGTACAAACAACACAAATCATAAAGAGCAACGACAACAACAACGACAAAATGACCGACAACGCGACTCAGCGTTGCATGCGATAAGAAGCAGTAAGAAGAAGGACATGAGAGGAAGCAAAAAAATGCGCAATTTAATCGATAAATATTGAGAGAAGCTCACCACACAAAAATGTATCAAATGTTGATAGACATTTAGCCAAATGGAAATTGATAAATAGCACATGATAAATGAATGTGTAGCAAGGCCAGTTTCGGTTTCGCCTACACAAATCGATAAACGATAATCATACTCGACTACATTTATTCGTTTTGGTGCACCAACAATATATGTAGATAGTTTTAGTTCATGTTTTGCTATGAACAAAAATGCAATTCACAAGAATTTACAGATACACATATGTTAGCACTCAAAGTATTCAAGTGTATTATTATTTATCGATAGAAAGCAAAAGCTTATCGATTGCTAATTAAACTATTCTCATATTTCACTTGTACAGATGCAACAATTGAACAACTCGATAGTTTATCGATAGTAATTTTGAGCCTCTTTAACCCATTAATCGCTGCCTATAGATCGGCTGGTACGATTTTGACGAAATTTTGAAACGTTTGCCTAGAAGACCATAGAAGTTGAAAGAAAAAAAAAAAAATTTTTATCTTAAAATTTTATTTTTCCGATTTCCATACAATTTTTAGCTTTTTTCGTCAGCATTTTCTATGGAAAAAAAAACCTAGATATTCACCTGTAAAAAACTACAGGTATACCGAGGATAACTGAACTGTTCAATTTTTATACTTATATATTTGTTATTTCTCTTTACTATGAAATAAATTTTTCTCCGATATCTCTCACATTCCCCGTGCTAGAATTTTTTAAGTGTCAACACTTTTTTGGGTATTTAAATACCCATTAGCCTGAAATGGGTTAACACTTTGAACAGAACTAAAAGAAATCAAATTTTGAGTAGGAAGACCTTTTCAAAGTTTGACTTGATATGATTGAGATGCATCGATACTTATCGATATGTCGCGAACAATGTTATCGATTTATTATTCTCAAACGAGTTGATATACCGATAAATCTCTGCAAATATAATATCGATTTGTGTATGCACTTTTTACAGGATGTCAAGGCCGTGGTTACCCATTCCATTCACTGCACACTCAACTCGATTGGCGGCATTCAGGTGCTGTTCCCACTCTTCTCGCAGCTGGACATGGCCCATGAGGGCATAAGCGATATCAAGCGAGATCCAACGCTATGGTAAGTTCAAAGTCGAGAAAATATATGTCGAAAGTGCTGTCTCAATGGTGGCAAATGTTGTTGTTGCAATTACAGCTCAAAGCTGTTGGGATTCATCTGTGAGTTGGTGGAAACATCGCAGACGGTGCAACAGCATATGATACAGAATCGTGGATTTCTGGTGATATCGTTCATGCTGCAGCGTTCGTCACGCGAGCATCTGACATTGGAGGTGCTCGGATCGTTTCTCAATTTGACCAAATATCTGGTCACGTGCCTGTCGGCCAACAGTGATTTGCTGCTGAAGCAGGTAAGTGGGCAGAAGGCCCAAATCTCGATTTCAATCTCTATCGAATCGATAACATGTCGATACTCGATAACTCGAACTAGTCATTAAACTGTCGCTCTATGTTAGTGATTAAGCCATAAAACCATGACAGATCAAATGTGAATGAATGAAAAGAAATATGTGTATCGATAAACTGAAACTCGCTCACTCGCTCTTAACTCTCAATTGGAGCATCGATAGACCATTTTGAACGATTAATCGAATAGCATGCGAAGGGCAAGCATGTTTAAATTGTATATCTCCATAAGATACGTATGTATGCTCCATGTAAATATGTCTGCCTAACTATCTATCTATTATGTATTTGATATGACTAACTATTCTTTCTGTATGTATGTATGTTAATCGATTAATTCTATGTCTGTCCTTGTTTAAGTTTATGATCTAAGCTCTCGTCGATTGCAATCGATTGCATGCCGAAATGCCTCGCTGTATATTTTCTACTTAATCGAATATTTTGATTTTATTTTTGTTTTTTATCAGTTCTTTCGGTTCATCAGTCTCAGTCTCAGTCCATTTCTGTCTAATCCTTATATACATATATTTAAATTTCTACCAATTTATTCCCATAAACGTCCTGTTTACATTGTGGGCGTGACAAAAAAGGCGATGGGGATGGTCGCTTCAATTTGTTTCAAAAACTTTTTTCATCCCCTGCCCCTGGGCCGGAAACACACGTTGCCCGACACGTTTTCCACCATTTTCCGTGCCATGTTTTAACACCTCGACAAACAATTTTCAAATGATATGCAACAGCAAAAAAGAAAAATAAATGAAAACTCTTACCTGCTCTACCTATCTATCTATCTTTCTCTCTCTCTCTCTGTCTCACACTCACTCTATCTACATATATATAAATAAATCTCTCTCTTTCTCTTTTTCTTTCTCTATATCTGTCTCTTTTGGCATTCGCACTGTGTTCTTGCTGTGTTTTTTTTTTTTGTGTGCTCTTGTTGTTCTTGTTATTCTTCCTCTTCGCCTCACACTCTGTTTTTTTGGTGTGTGTTTTTTGTGATGTTCCCGCTGATATGATATGATATGATATGATGACGCACAGTTGAACACGGGCCTGCGTAATCCTTTCAAAAAAGTAAACACACTATATTTTTTATACGTACTCTATATATTTTGTTCTTTTTTTTATTATTATACATGCTTCTCGTTTCCCGTTTCTCGTTTCTTGTTCTCGCACTACTCGAGAGTATCGTAATCGTAATTTTCTTTTTATTACACACACTGCAATCTGTCCAGCTTTATCCCAGATACTATGCTATATTTTATACTTAAATCAGTGATGTCCAAACTCACACAATCAAACATAGAAGAGAAGCCATCGTGTGCTATTTATAGAACACACGTATTCGCTCTCTCTCTCTTTCACTAAACGTATGAATTATTTCGGACACCAATGGTTCAAACTTACCCCAGATACTATGCTATATTTAATACTTCAACACTTACTTCTGTATATATACGCACAACTATAATCTTTCATTATATCTTTGTTATTTATTGTTTGCTTAAATATTTTACAAATCCTAATCTGGCAAATAAATAAACTCTCTCTCTTAAATGAAAGAAGAAAAATCAGAGAATTAATGATGAACTGTGATACATTTGAAGTATTTTAATGGATATCTTAGGGTCAACAGCTTATATTTTACGTCAGATTTCAGCCATCGAAGGCATGGCTAATATTTAATTATTAATATTATTCAGCTTATCTCAAAATCAACAACTTATTTACCAATTAACATAAAGATGAAAACAAAAATTTCCACCCAAATTTTAAAGAGCTTGGCAAGTTTTATATCAAGTTTCTGGTATTCCCCCATTAAAAGTACACTAGTCACATTAAATTCTTACTTTAAAATAGAAAAGAAAATGGAATTTCTCACATATTATGTTAATTTAAAAGCATAGACATCTTTTCAGCTATTTCGTTACTTCTGCGACTTAGAATTCGCAACTGGTTCTAGCGCAATGTGCGCAGATTATGCTTTTGATGTTTCCTTGCAAATAACATTTCTAACTTGGTTTTCATGGAGAGTTTTAAGCCAAAAAATTTGTGTGTTTTCTTTGGTTCTTTGCTGTTGCTTTCCCTGTTGCATGCTTGTTGTGTGGCACTGTTTGTCCCAAATGCTATCAGCTTTAATTGGCCAACCAAATATTTGTTAAGTCTCGTTTTGTACTCTCATTTTGCACTGAGTTTGCTTTGAGTTTGTCATGATGCTGTGCACTGAAAATTACAAACAAACAAAATATAAAAATCGCTTTGTTGTTTTATGTTAACCATGTCAAGATTAATCGAAATTCAAATATTTCTTTATCTAGCCAAATCCACCAAAATCATAGAGCTAAAAAAAATAGAAATGAAAACTATAAATTAATAATGAACGTGCTTTTGAAATATATATACAATACAATATATATATTTTTATATATCAATGTACTTGAAACTAAACTGAAATTCTACTTTCTTCTACTTTGTCTGCTCTCTCACTCTCACTCTCCTCTCTCTCTCTTTCTTTCTCTCTCTCTCTCTCTCTCTCTGTTTCTCCCACTTTTATATGTTCGCTCACTTCCTACTCCCCACACACATTCTAACATATTTTCTCTTTATTTTCTCTTTCAATTATGCTTCCAATTACTTTGATGCTTTTCCTCACTTATCGATTATCGATGCTTATCGTTTAAATTCCAAATAATTTCGCTTTCAAAACGCTTTTTCAATCAAACAATCGACACACACAAAAAACAAACAACTAAACTATAAAAATTACAAAATCTACAACAGTTCTACCAGGTGAAGCTCAATTCTCTACTCAATTTCTCTACCAAACAATTGTATAACTATTTATACTTGTACTATACTCTCTTAATAAACGTTTCATTCCGTTCCGTTCCGTTGCATTCCGTTTCGTTCCGTTTCTATATAAATGTATCTTATAAGTGTCTTTGTACTAATTTAACTTGTACAGTTGCCTCACTCGCTGTTTCATTGCCATCGTTCCATCATCATTGTAATATATACATATACTTGATACTTGTTTTTTAGTCTCAAAACAGACACATTTTAGTGAGTATTGTTTAAAATACTCAGTAGTTCTCTCTTTGCAGAGTCTCGACTCAGTTTCAGCCTCATTAGAGTTGTAAATTCTAGGATCCATCAGCGATTGATATTGTAATATTCATGACATGTAAATTATCATCATAATCAGCATTAAATTAGGAGTATTTTAATTCGTTTTAAGTCTGTTTTGAATTCTGTTTGATTTGTTTTAATTGCAAGTTGAGTCGACACCCTTTTATTTCATTTCTTTTTTCGTTTTTTTTTTTTTGGAGAGAGTTACTCGAGTTTGACACTCATATTCACAACAAATGAATAAATTTCCATGCGAACTAAACTTTAAACCCAGCTGATTTTTTTTTTTTACACTCTGATTGTGATTCAAATTCTGACTCTGACTGTGACTTTGTTTCGTGTCAGGGATTCGGTGTTCCATTGCCAAACGTGTTGTTGTAACCCGTTGCCTTGGTCCCCTTATTATTTTACACTCGTGCACAATTTTTAATTGGGAAACTTCTGGCTGGCTGGCAGTCCCAGTCCCAGTCCCAGTCCCCAAAAGCTGTGGCATTGTTATGTTCGCTGCGGGCATCGACAACAGGACCGACAACAAAAAACAGGACGCCAAAAACTTTATCCTCTATCGAGTGGCGGCTCCACCGTCATAAGCCGAGCCATGTGTAAACATATTTCGCATATACTCCTTTTGACAATTTAACAATAAAACATTCACCAAAATAACAAACAGAGAAATTTGGTCAGCAAAAAAAAAAAAAAATAACCGAGGGGGAACCAAGTGATATGGATTTCCATGCAAATTAAATTAAATTCAGTAATAATGATTACGCGTACAATTTGAATGGAATTCAAAAATGAATGTCAACACTAGCATTTGAATGCTGAATATTTTCATTGGCAAATTAAGTTTTTCGATCAAGTGAATATGAAACAGAAGTGATTTAAAATGCGATTTGTGTTAAAAAAAAACTGGTAAATACAAAGTGAACTAAACACACATCTTCTTGGATCGTATCTTTGGACATTCTCAATTCGACTTCCATTAGACACGCAACGATTTTGGCTGGGTTTTGAAAAAACACAACATCAATTATTTGCATCATTTTTTTTATTGAGCTTGCAACAAAACTTAAACTCATTTTTGTACCGATGAACAAAACACACTGACGATTAAGGCCATAAAACTTTGCTTCCTTTACTGAAAGCTATAAAGTACTTATTCCCATCCAATGGTTTTATCCATAAGCCGTCGACTTGAGCTTATTTATCATTCTAAATTAAAAATTTTACGCTTTGTTTGGTTGTTTCCTAATCTGAGCCTTTTTTTTTGGGCCACATCAAGTTGAAGATTTTTTAATTGAAACTTGCTGCTAAAATAAATATAGCTTAATGTTTATGTCTTAATATTCATGCATTTCCATCATCTAATTATATTTATAAATATACTTCCGATATATACGCGTTAAATATTAATATTTAGTAATAAGCTAAACATACTTATATATTTCATGTATTAAAATAAATATAGAAATCTAATTATTTTAATTTATAGCGTAACTAATTAAGTTTAGCTTAGATTTTCTCATAGTAAACGTTTATTTTAGTGAATGCCAATTAAAAAATGTTGATTACTTTGTTTCGTTGACTTTCTCGTTTTATGTTTTGTTTTTGACATTAATAAATCGATGACAAATCGATTGCAAATTGATTGCTGTTTGCTGTATGCTGCATGTGTTAACCCGTTAAACCCCCCCGTCCAAAAATAAATATATATACATATATATATGTATATGCATATGATATCAACCTATCCAAATCAAAACGATCAACTACAATCAACATGAAACTCAAACTCATGTAAACGTATGTATACAAATAATCAAATCTTAATTTCTATCTATCTATCTATCTATCTATCTATCTATCTATCTATCTATTTACATATTTTTGAACTCTTTCTCTCTCTATTAATCAATTGCATCCTTTCGACACTGTTTCATACACACACGCACACAATCACATCTGTCAATTATCCGAGTTATTTGAGGACAGCATAAGTTACTTGACTAATTCGTCGCAGTTGTTCTGTTTCTCATTTCTCACGTGGCAGCTGCTCGATCACGTGCTCTTCAATCCCGCCCTGTGGATATATACGCCAGCCAATGTCCAGGCCCGTCTCTATTCCTATCTGGCCACCGAGTTTCTCAGCGATACACAGATCTATAGCAATGTGCGACGTGTCAGCACCGTTCTCCAAACGGTTCACACTCTCAAATATTACTACTGGGTCGTCAATCCACGCGCCAAGAGCGGCATTATTCCCAAGGGCTTGGGTAAGTCTTACACTCGATTGATGAGTAAATCGGTGTATTATGTTCATACCCGTTAAATAATGATTAGTAATCATAATCATTAGTTATTCGATTATTTCTGTTTAAAGTTAAATTACGATTATATTCGATTTTTCCCAATTATTTAATGATTACAATTAGAAAAAATCAAAACAAATCTAAAATTATTACAACTATTCAAAAATAATTTTTTTGAGTGCTCGAATTATTTTTGATTTTTTCCTGATTATTTCTGATTTTTTTTAGATTATTTATGACTATTTGGTAGAGGACCAAACTACTTCAAATTTTCACAATCAATGTAGCCATTCCGCCTTCAATACCTACCAAATATTATTACACATTTCGGATATGCAGAAAATCCACTAAATAAATTCACTTTTTACACAAAAAAATTTCGACAAAGCAGATTTTGTAACTGTCTTAGTCTTAACCCTCTAATGCCTAACTCTGCCTTTAGGCGGGGTAAAAAAAAAATTTCAGCTCAGAATTTAAAATTATTATAATTATATTATATATTGTATAATTATATTATATATAAGTATATTGCTACAAAACTTAATGAAAAACTAAATATGTGATTTACTATGGGTTTTCTATATCTGAATATTAGTGATTGCTAAAATTTCTCGTTTCACGTGGGCATTAGAGGGTTAACACAACAGGGGAATCAAAACTCAACATTGAAAATTCGGAGCACTA
Organism: Drosophila quinaria; assembly: GCA_035047525.1. Classification (NCBI taxonomy): domain Eukaryota; kingdom Metazoa; phylum Arthropoda; class Insecta; order Diptera; family Drosophilidae; genus Drosophila; species Drosophila quinaria. The sequence continues at coordinate 37,870,946 of JAWNPO010000455.1, forward strand.
TGAAGAGGTCGGCAACTCTTACTAGTGAATAATTACTACGGAATTATTCTTGCTGCTCGCTGCTTTCTTCTAAAAAATTCAAAATGATTATTTTCAATTAACTTAGATTTTTTCTGATAATTTTTAAATAATCGTAAAAATTTTAGATTTTTGTTTTTTGATTTTTTCTAATTGTAATAATTAAATAATCACAAATATTTCAACAGTGAATTATTTAATCACTACGATTATTTTCAAACATAAACTAATTGATTCTAATCGAGATTTAACAGGTATGCTTGTATTCATATCATATTATTGGTAATTCTTCTACAATAACTTTTGGTTACGCTCTGCTTCTGTTCTCTTCATTTCATTACGCAGACGGTCCGCGACCGGCTCAAAAGGATATTTTAGCCATACGCGCCTATATTCTGCTTTTCCTGAAGCAACTGATCATGATCGGCAATGGCGTCAAGGAGGATGAATTGCAAAGCATACTCAACTATCTGACGACCATGCACGAGGTAAGTTCAAGACGCCAAACCCCAAAAATATGCTGATACCGGTTATATGTCGATATTTTAGTAATCTAAATATATACAAATAAATATGCAGTTTATAATATGCTTAATTTTGGATTGTGGCTCTTGCAATTGATTTTTATTGCAGGACGAAAACCTGCACGATGTGCTGCAAATGCTCATCTCATTAATGTCTGAGCACCCGAGCTCAATGGTACCTGCATTCGATGTGAAGCACGGCGTGCGCAGCATCTTCAAGCTTCTGGCGGCCGAGTCTCAGTTGATTCGCCTCCAAGCGCTCAAGCTCCTCGGCTTTTTCCTCTCGCGGAGCACCCACAAGTAAGTTGAGCTGCCTTCCACTCTGCCCTACACACTACAACCGTTCCAGCCCTTACACAGAGAGAGAAAAAAAGTACTCCATCTATCTATATATATAAATTTCTTTGACCTGACTGACTGACACATCAACGTGCAGCCCAAACGGTATGAGATAAAAAGCTGAAATTTTCACACAGCGTAGATGAGATAAATTCATCGTGCATTTTGCGTTTTGCGAAATTCGACCTGTAAGTGGGCCAAATTCGGGGTCAAAAGTCATCGAAATGTTTAGTATAAAAAACTTTTTTGTTTCTTAGAATATCTCAAACAAACTCACAGATTAAATGTCTGGAAGTATCACTTACATCCTGACCAAATTTGGTCACAGTCGGATGACTAAATTATATAGCTGCCATTGGAACAATCGGATGCAAAATAACCTTTAGTTTGAAAAACTTTGTTGTTGTATGAGATATTCTAACAAATCTCACAGATTAACTCTTCTTGCTAAATATTGACTATTTCCTCAAATTTGGCTTTTTCCCGTCAAATAAGGTTTTTTCCAGTTAAATCACTAAATCTGACTTGCAGCCAAAGTTCAATTGTAATGAAGAAGCATTAAAACCGCCCACAGTGAATGTTAAATATTTTCGGTTTTTTACCAAAAATATTTTAAATTTGTTAATCCGGACTACTAAAGACCTTCTTTTAAATTTTGCGAGCAAGGCAAGCTGAAGGCAGAGCCTCCTAGTATTTTATATACAAGCGTACTTAGCTTTTCTCTCTGTGTAGAAATACCTTTCAACCCTTCGTCCTTTGCAACAACCCTTAACTTAACGAAATAGGCGCGTAATGGGAGCTTAATGGGAGGTTACCACAAGCAGTTTCTAGGCCTTTCGAGGGGGGTTCGAGTCTCCGTCTCAGTCTCAGTCTCATTTGTGACCAACTGCCGCGTAATGAAAACAAGCACTCACAAATTTTGGCCCATCTCTGTTTTCTTCTTGTTGTCCTTGTCTGTCGTTAGGCGTAAGTACGATGTCATGTCGCCGCACAATTTGTACACACTGTTGGCGGAGCGATTGCTGCTGTATGAGGAGTCACTGTCCCTGCCCACATACAACGTGCTCTACGAGATAATGACGGAGCACATATCACAGCAGATACTGTACACACGTCATCCGGAGCCAGAGAGTCATTATCGTCTCGAGAATCCAAGTAAGTAAACGCTTAATCTTCACTCCTGCCTTGCTCATTTTATACCCGTTACTTGCAAATTAAGTGAAAGGGTATATTACATCTCCAACCCTATAAAGTATATATACAAACGTGTGCGAAATAATAAGAACAGCAAATGTGAAAAATTTATTTGGAAAACTATGAATTGATCCTGACATCGTTTATTATGATCAGTTGAGCCAAACGTGGTAAAGTTCGCTTAAGATAATAAGCAATAGTAGGTTAAAAGCTCTGAATAGCCGAAATTATGATGAAAGGAAAAAGAAAAGAAATTAAGCAAGATGGTCTGAGACCGATGCTATAGAGAATTGTGGGATTTTTTTTGGGGTATGCTTTAAATAGAATTGTGGGTGTCATGGATCTCAACTTCTATTCTAGAATAATACTGGCAAGTGTTATGCTTAAAATAAGATGATCCACGTTAGCTATTAAAATTATACAAATATCATCACGAGTCAAGCAAAGTAGTGCTCAGGATCCCACAATGTTTACGTTAAGGAAGGATTAGCTCAATCTGCGAGCCATAACCCAGTGCATGATTAATGAATAATATAGCGATATAAATTAGAGGTGCTATGGACAAAAAATTTTGGACAATTGTGGCAAGAAGAAGAAAATATTTGGAAGAATACTCCTATCTCTAGATGCCACGTTCTCATTGCTTCTATAAAGTTCCGATGTGTGTAAATGATCCGGAAAAGGGGTGGAGAACACTTATACTACATGTAAGCAACTAAGTGTATACTTATAAATGGTTAAGACTTATGTAGGAAACGACAATCCGTTATTTTCTCACTTTGTTCTTATTTTTTCGCACACCAGAATTTCGACTTAACCCTACAAAATGGCCATTATAAAAGATATGGACACAGCAGGATGAAAATTCTTTTAGGATATACATAGCTTAATATGTGTACTATTCTCATTATATAAGGGCTTATTATAATTATGTTTTCTTTACTCTTGTTTTTACCAAATTAATTTTTCACATTTGCTGTTCTTATTATTTCGCACACGTTTGTATATTCTTGATCAAAATCCGTTCGTTTGTTCCCCGAAATCAAATGTATTATGTATATTTTGCTGAGTAACGGGTATCCTATAGTCGGGTACTCGACTGTCGTCTATCGCCCTTGCTGTTGGTTGTTTCTGCCTGTGAAATATTATAAGAGACCCTTCTCAAAATGAACCCCCACGTAGTGATACTGAAAGTGGTTGCCACGCTGATACGTCAATCGAAGCAAACGGAGTCGCTGATCGAGGTGAAGAAGCTGTTCCTCCAGGACATGACGCTGTTGTGCAACAGCAACCGCGAGAATCGTCGCACTGTCCTGCAGATGTCCGTGTGGCAGGAGTGGCTCATTGCCATGGCCTACATCCATCCGAAGAACACGGAGGAGCAGAAGATTAGCGACATGGTCTACTCGCTATTCCGGATGCTGCTGCATCATGCGATCAAGCACGAATACGGCGGCTGGCGGGTCTGGGTCGACACCTTGGCCATTGTCCACTCGAAGGTCTCCTACGAGGAGTTCAAGCTGCAGTTCGCCCAGATGTACGAGCACTACGAGCGACAGCGCACCGACAACATCACCGATCCCGCCCTGCGTCAGGCCCGACCCATCAGCACCATCAGCGGCTGGGAGCGCGAGGAGCTGCAGCAGCAACAGAATGGTCCACAGGTACAGGTGGCCCCAACGGGTAACCAGCAATCGGTGCCGGCCATTAAGAGTGCCGTGTCCGTCGCCTCGCTCGAGGATGTGCCGCCCGTCGAGGAGGAAGCCGACGAAGTCGAGGAAGTCGAAGTCGAGCTCGAGATGGAGAGCATCGAGGTGGTTGTCGAGGAGGATGAGCATGTGGTGAACACTACCAGCAACGAGTCCTGCGCCTGTGCCACCAATGGCAGCGAGACGAAGCCCGAGATGGAGACGGAAACGGAGCCAGTCAATAAATCGGTGATTGCCAACATCTCGGATGTGTACAACGAGCAAATCAAAACGGACGAAGCGGCAGCCAGCAATGCCCAGTGCAATGGCAGCCTCAGTCCCAGTCACACTCAAGGTGTCACTCCAAGTGTCAGTGTCAATCCGGAGTCGGGCGGAGGAGGCGGCCAGGCAGCGCTTAAGGAGACCCTGCAAATTGGCGAGGATAAATTGGAGGAGCTGGAGCTGGCGACGGCCAAGGATGCACTCGATGCGGAGGAGCATGTGGCCAGTGTCCTGAAGGTGTCCGAGGCAGCACTGAATGACTGCAAAATGGTCGTGGATGACGCGCTGCAGGATGCGTCGTCGTCGGTGCTCAAGGACGAGGAGATCGAGCTGGCCGTCAATGAGGTGGTTCAGGGCGTGCTCAAGAGCGAGAAGAAGACGGCGACGGCGCAGGATAATGTGAGTCTGCTCAACAACAAGAACTTGCTCAACAGCAGCAACAACAACAATAATAACAATCCCAGCGAGACAGAGAGCGACAAACCAGCCGAAATCAAGGAAATCCAGGAGCAGGAACAGGAGCTGAATGCCAATGAAACCAAGGAATCAATAACAACGACGACGACGACAACAGCGGAGATAGAAAAGACAGCAACGGAGGAGAAGGATAAGAAGGAAGAGGAGGCAACGGCAGCTTGCAATCGACAGACTGAAGATGCCGTGGCCAATAAGCTGAATAACAACGAGAAGCTCGAGAAGATCAGCCCAGAGACAGAGACAGAGGTAGAGGTAGAGACAGAGCCAGAGCCAGGGATTCCAGCTGGAGCTGAGCTGGAGTCGAGCTCGTCCCTGGGCACAACCAACAACGAGAGCAGCGAGGAGCAGACTGCGTCCCCATGTCCCCTCAGTCCAGTGCGGGCAAACGAAGGGCAGGAAGTGGCCAAAGAGGAGCAGGAAGTACAGTCCGAGGATGTTTCGCAGGTTGCCAACGCCGTGCGAGATATTGTCGAGCAGCTGATCGACAAGGTGATCGATGCGGCCGAAAAGGAAGCGGAAACAGAAAAGAAAACGGCATCGGAATCGGAAACTGCAACTGAAACCAACAACAACGAGCTGCCACAAAAAGAAGCTGGTGGGACAGAGAAAGATCAGGAGCAGGAGAAGGAGAAGGAAGAGGAGCAGCAAGGTGTTGCCGCTGCAGCCAAGGAAATTGTCCAAGAGGTTGTTGAGGCGGCTCTAGACTTAGCTCAAGCTCAATCTGCACCTTCAACTCCAACGCCCGCTCAGAGTCCACTTCGAGCAGAAGCGGAAGCGGAGCTGAAGAGAGAAGAAAGCAAGGAGGATCAGGTGTCGGAGATTGTGAGCAAAGTGCTCGATACGCTGGTGGATGAAACCGTCAAGGCTGTCGAGAATAAAACTCCTGCAACACCAGAGGATCAAGCTGAGCCTGAACCAGATCCAATTCCAGTTCCAGCTCCAGCTGCAGCTCCAATTGCGACTGTTGTACGCGTCAAGCCCACCGAAGTGGACTCCACCACGCAGACAACACCAAAGAACGAGGCGGACGCACTTAAAGTGCTTGCGGAGCTGCAGGATGTCGAGGACATCGAAGATGTCCAGGATGTTCAGGCCACAGATGACGACGATTATGGCGCCCAACAACCGACGACGTCCAACGAAGCTGGCGCCCAACTGGAACGCAATCACTACGGTAAGTTTGAGTTGGTTTTCTTTTTTGTTTAGATTCGATTAATGGACACAAACAATTCGTACAGCAGCTGCAGGTGGCACAGCCTCGGCTGGCAATGAGGCAACCGTTGGCAAACAGCAGCAGCCAAGTCGCTCCAAGTCGGGATCGGCAACGGGAACGGGAACGCGTCCCATGTTCAGTCCGGGACCGACGCGTCCGCCGTTCCGCATACCGGAATTCAAGTGGTCTTACATCCACCAGCGACTGCTGAGCGACGTGCTCTTCTCCCTGGAGACGGACATTCAGGTGTGGCGCAGCCACTCCACCAAAAGTGTCCTTGATTTTGTCAACTCGAGCGAGAACGCCATCTTCGTGGTCAACACGGTGCATCTGATATCCCAGCTGGCCGACAATCTGATCATCGCCTGTGGTGGACTTTTGCCGCTCCTGGCCAGCGCCACATCCCCCAACGTAAGTCCAATAGAGAACAAAATTAGACAACGTTTAAAAAAAAAAAAAAAAAAAAAAAAAAATTGATTATAAATAACATCTTGAGTTGTGAAAGCATTGTAAAATTGTCGATAAATCAAACAATATTATAAATGAGCACTAATTCGCCAGACTTGTAAATAGGGTTGTCGAATATTTTTAAAATATCGTATCGATGATATTTTCTGTTTTAAAAAAATTTCAAAATGATATTTAATATATCATTTTAAAATATCGATATATTGATATTTTTATTTAAAAAAAAAAAGTAATACGCCCCACAGTAAAAAGAGATAGTCTTATTTATCAAACATAACAATATATTTCATCCAAATACAGTATATATTTCCATACATATTTTTCATAATATATTTTTTTCATATAGACTACTGGCCAAATTAATAAGTACACTCTTTCTTTTACTATAACAGCTATTAACAGCTATTAGCAAGTCTAAAAATTTAAAAAATATATTTGGAAAGGTCATCTGAATTCCGTATGAATAATGCATAACTTTCCTTAACCCAATAAGTACCCATTGAAATATTCGAATTTTAAAAAAAAAGTCAACTTTCAAAACTTTTTTCCTCGATTTTTTTCAAAAAATGTTGGGATGTAAAAACATTCTTCAAACAATTTTAGGTGTGACTGCAAAAAAAAATGTTCAAAAATCTTATCGCTTATATTTTTTATAATTTTTTGAAAATTGCCTAAAAGGCACTTATTTATGAAAATTACGAATTTTTCCGCTGCGTCAACTCGTCTTCACTCATTTGCTTTAGAAATCAGAGTGACCAACTCACAAATTTGAAATTTCGCAAAATATCAAAAAAAAAAAATCGTATATTTGATATATCGCCAAATCTAATATCGCGATATAAATATATCATTTTTTATAAAAAATATCGATATATTGATATTTTGATATATTTTCAACAACCCTACTTGTAAAGATTACAGTCCCCGACAATCCGTAGACAGACTTCTTAGCACCTTAACTAACCAATATATTTGATTTAATTTGATTTGATTTGATTTGAATTGATGCAGTCCGAGCTGGACGTGCTGGAGCCGACGCAGGGCATGCCGCTCGAGGTGGCCGTCTCGTTCCTGCAGCGACTCGTCAACATGGCCGACGTGCTCATCTTCGCCACCTCGCTGAACTTTGGCGAACTGGAGGCCGAGAAGAACATGTCCAGCGGCGGCATTCTGCGCCAATGCCTCCGGCTCGTGTGCACCTGTGCCGTGCGCAACTGCCTCGAGTGCAAGGAGCGATCCCGCTACAACGTCGGCGCCCTGGCCAGAGATGTGCCCGGCGCGGCGCATCTCCAGGCGCTCATCCGTGGCGCCCAGGCATCTCCAAAGGTACTGCCCATATTTCCAAAAGACCGTTTCTCTCATCAATTCAATTCGATTCCCATCTCTGTCGTGTCTCTAGAACATTGTCGAGTCAATCACCGGTCAATTATCGCCCGTCAAGGATCCTGAGAAGTTGCTCCAGGACATGGACGTGAACCGATTGCGCGCCGTCATCTATCGCGATGTGGTAAGTCTCTTAACGAAAAAGCTATCGAAATACTAACGATAACTGTCAATATTTTTACATTTTGAATATTTTTGAGTGTATACAATTTATACAAATATCGATGATCAAGTAACTGTCGATATCGATAAAGTTACCCAATCGATATAAATATTATAGACAGTTGTTAAAACTTTATTTTGCTTCGCTTTCCTATATCCGATTCCTTTTCGATTGCTGTCACAGGAGGAAACGAAACAGGCGCAGTTTCTATCGCTGGCCATCGTCTACTTCATATCGGTGCTGATGGTATCGAAATATCGCGACATTCTGGAACCGCCGGCCGAACCACAAATCCAGCGCCAATCGCCAGTGCTGCAGCGCAGCTCGGGAAACGGTAAGTTCTACTTATTATCGATTATCGATTAATATCGATTAAAAGTCGAAAGTGTTTATAAAATCGGTTACGATAACTGGCTTATGCCCTAAAAATGGCTTTTGGCAATGCCATACGTATGTTTCTGATTTTCGATTATTGCTCGGATAGGTTCTTATTTCAGCTATCGTTATTGTTATCGTTATCGTTACTGTTATTGTTATTGTTATTTTATTTTAAATTTATCGATTCGCATTTCTCATGCGTTCCATTTGCATTGCTCAATTGCGTCTCTCGCTTGTCTCGTCTCGTTTCTCGTTTCGTTTCGTTTCGTTTGGTTTCCCGTTTCATTTTATTTCGTTTCGTTTGCTGCACCAAAAACTACACAATCGTTTATTGGTTCTCTCTGCCTCTCTCTCTCTCTCTAACTTTCTCGCTCTCTCTCAAAATATCTCTTGAAAAAATTTGACTACTTTTTGTTATAAATTTTGTGTAAGTTTTTTTGTTTCAATTCCGTTTTGTTTCGTTCGCTTTGCTTTAGCATTCTGTTTGTGTTTGAACAGCTGCTCAACGAGTTTTTTTGACATACATACTTTGTTATTGGTAGTCGACCCACTAGAAGCGAGCACCAACAACAACAACAGCAACAACAACCACAACACCACCGCCACCACTTGTTGTTGTGCCATTCCGCTAGTGTGTGCGTGTGTGTGTGTTGTGTGTGTGTGTGTGTTGTGTATGCAACTCTCCAAAAAAAGGCACCAAAAGTTACAATCTAATAATCCTCTCCATCCCGTCACTCTCCCCTCGTGAATTTGCCCCCTTTGACACCCTTCAACCCTTTTAAAACTAACAAAATAAAAAATACAATTTACAAAACTTAATCATTAGCATTTAATAACACGCTCATCTTGTGCATCATCTTGTTGAAGATTCAGATACTATTCAGTTTTTCGTGTTTCTTTTCTTCGTTCCGTTTTCTAATTGATTTCATTTTCACGCTGCTTTTTTGGATTTATTGTACAAATACAAAAAAAAACAAAACACCAAAAAAAATTCCAAAAAATGTAAACCAACAAACAAATTATAAATGAACTAAACTACTTAAAAAAAAAAAACAAAAAAAATGCTCGTCACGTCACCAAAAAAAACCTATCCACGTTCCCACATCAACAATCTCTCAAAATTTCCCTATACAAATATATATATGAAATATGTAAATATAAAAATGGACAACAACAATAATCAAAATAATTTATAAAAATAATAATATCAATAATAATTATTATAAAAATATAATAAAATTCAAAAAATAAATAAAAATAATCGTATTTATTAAATATCGTTAATAATAAAAATAAAAATAATAATAAAATAATTATTACAATTGAAAAAACAATGAAATCAAAATAATCATAAAAAAATAAAATAATATTAAAAATTATAATAATAATAATAATAATAATATTAAAAATAATAATAATAATAGAAGCCGCCAGCGCACGTCCCTTATTCCCACAATGGTCACATCACGTCTATCCACAATTTTTGCCCGAGTCGCATCAGAATCATGTTGCCGCCGCCTCTGTGCAACAGCAGCAGCAACAGCAGCAACAAATACAGCAGCAACAACATTACTATCAACAGCAGCAGCAGCAGCAGCAACATCAGCAACATAATCACAGTCACCATCATATGGCTGCTGCATATTATCAACATCAGCATCAGCAACAACAGCAGCAACATGTCACATCCCAGCAACAGCAGCAACAACTGGGAAACATTTCGCCACCGCCGCCACTTGGGCAACATTCCAGCAGCTCGTCGGCCAGCTCGACAGCAACATCGCAGCCAGCGTCGAGCTCATCGCTGTCATCGCTGGCCTCACAGAGCCAGCAGCAACAGTTGCCGCAGCGTCAGCAACAACAGCAGCAGCAGCAACAGCTGCACAAGCATCAACAGCAACATTATCATGCACATCAGCCACATTACGCTCTGATCAATGGGCATCAGCAACAGCAGCAACAGTTGCTCAACGGCAAGCACAATCACTATGGACAACAGTTGGAGAACGGTGGCAACCCTGGTGGCTATCACCACACGCATCCACATGCTGCCTATATGCGTAGTGTGGCAATTAATGGAGAACAACAACAGCAATTGAATGGCCTGGCGCAGGAGCAACATCATCATGTTGCTGCTGCTGCTGTGGGCGGTTTGCTCAATGGCCATGCCAGCAGCAATGGCAACAGTGTCAACAATGGCAGCAACAACAGCAGCAATAACAACAACATTGCCAGCAACAACATGCGCAACCTGAGGAATGGCCACGCGACAACAGCAACTGTTGCTGCTGCTGCGGCTGCTGCTGCTGCTGGCGGTGCTGGAGGCGGTTGCATCAACATGAATATGAACATGAATATGAATATGAATATGAATATAAACATGGGCATGAATATGCCGATGAATGTGGTCGGCATGAATGTGGGCGTGGCCATGGGCATGGGCGTGGCACTGAACGATGGGGCTAATTATAACAATAAATCGAATGTTATCACTAACAACAACAACAACAACAACTATCGCTACAACGGACGCAATGCTGCTGCTGGCACTGGAACAGGTATCGCTCGTACTCTCACTGAGTGTAGTGTAATCTACTGTAGTCTAGTGTACTGTACTGTACTGTACTGTACTGTAGTGTAGTTTAGCTGTCACGTGTTCTCTCTATCTATCTATCTATCTCTATCTAACCAACTATCTATTATTTCTCTTTATCATATATATGTACATATATCAATGTTTATATATTTATCTATTTATCTATCTATCTAACTCGCTCTCTCTCTGTCTCTCTATCTGTCTATCTCTATCCAACTCAAGTAGCTCTCACCTGTTTCAATTTCATTTCCGTTTTGTTGCGTTGCATTTCATATTTCAATTTCAATTTCGTTCCGTTCCCATTGCGTTTCGCTTATTTTATTGCTCATTTCATTCCAAAAATATCAAAAATCAAAATATATATTGCCTCGTTATTGTCTAGCTTTAGCTGTAGCAAATTCCTATGCTGACCTTAACAGTTGCTTAAGTAATTGTTTTGACATATCAAATTAAAAAAATTAAAATTTAAATTTATGATCTGTTTTTGCTTGTCACAACAATTACTTGACTAGCTGTATATATCAATGTTTAGCTTACAAGCCTTAGCTTCTATCTCTCTCTCTCTCTCTCTCTCTTACTCTCTCTCTCTGTCTCTCTTGCTGTGTTGCCATTTTCCCCATCTCTTTCTAATCATGCAACTATTGATTTTAAATACAATTTGCATATTTGCTGTGATACTTTTTAGTGTGACTGTTTGTATGTGTATAGATGTGTATATAATGTGTGTGTGTGTGTGTGTCTGATTATCCTGTTCATATACTGTATATATTTATACCATATTTTTTAAACAATTGCAATTGCCGGCCGACAACTGCTGGCTCCCAGTGTAAATTGACATAATTACGCGCACTTGTCAAGCATTTTTTATATTCGTTTTCTTTTTTTTTTTTTTTTTATCCATCTTCTTTTTCCTTTGTATGATTTTTAATGCGTTTTTAATTATTGATGCATAAAATCAAATAAAATAAAAATAAATTTAAATTGCTCTTTTTCAACATTTGTTTTCTGCCTTGCGCTTTCTGTTCAGTGTAATTGTTATTTAATGATTCCAAAATGCAATTGCAAATCAATGCAATGCAATCGGTCGGACAAAATCTGCATATAATTTATAATGCCCAAAAATACCATTCAAATGGAAAAAAAAAAAAAAAGAAACTGAAATGTATGAAAAATAAATAAATTGTGGAAAATGAGGCAAATGAAGCGACGCGTTGATAAAAACCATTCATTAATATTATCGGAATGGAATCCTATTATTACTCATTCTGCTCCCTCTGATAAAAACAATAATCGCAAATCGATGCTCAGTGGCAAACAACTTTTAGGCAGTGGTGTCCAAACTCACACACGTGCGAGACACGAAGTCAACGAAACGTTTCACTGCTTTACACTGCAAAAATTAAAATTAATGAATTCAAACCGTCGCATCGTTACAGTTGGCGACGTAAAGAGAGCAAACAATCAGTTGCAGTGTATGATAAAAGTCTATCGCTCTCTCGTTGAACGCAGCTCAGCGACTGAGAGCAGAGAGCAGCAGCCGATCAGATGCAGCGTGAGAGAGCAATAAGCCGAGTGGGCTATTTATAGAACACACGTATTCTTTCTCTCTCTCTGCTCGTGTGTCGGCTTCGACGCCGGCAGAATTGTAAGAGAGGCTTTGGGAATTTTGGACACTACTGAATTACACTGAGCTACTTTTTGGAAATTTTGTGTTCGACATAAGAGTGAACTATAATTCATTTGTACCCTCTTCAATATTCTCTTGTTGAGAAAAAAATTAGTTGGCTTCTAGTTTTATTTTTCCATCAGAAATCAGTTTAAATTGATACAAAATTGATGTGGAAATGTACACAGAACACAAAACAAACTATTCAAGTTATTTTTGAGGGCGGAGAAAACAATTATAAATTGGGCCATTGAATCAGAATCACATTAAACTGGCTCGTTTTGGAAAATAAATATGTATGTACATATACATATACATATACAACATACATATGTATGTGTACATAGATTCGCAAATACAAATGACTTTTTGTATGATTTGTGAAACATTTTGTTGCACAATGCACAATTTATTTATTTGCTTAAAACTGTTTTATTTTAGCTCTCTTATTTTTTTCTGTTTTTCTATTTTTCTGTTTTATTATACCCGTTGCTTAAGAAATGAGTAAAAGGGTATATTGTATTCGTGAAAATGTGTTATAAGCTATCATCCTACTAAATCGCAACAAGCTGGGACAAATAGAAAGATAGTATTGGCTGAAAAGTATGCAATAAAAAATATTTTATGTATATTTAAACATGTAACAGGTATGCTAAAGTCGGGACTACGCGACTATAGTTTTTCCGCTTGATTTTTTTTTTTTGTTGTATTTGCATTTTATTTGATGCATTTTGGTTGCGCTCGTTACGCAATTGAGATGCCCCTAAAAAGCCAATCAACAATTATTTGCATTCAGCTATTTTTTATATCGAAATGTTACACAATATTGCGATTTATTGGCCCTCCTGATATATTTTAATACTCTTGCTGAGTAGTTGATTTTCATTATTGAGATATTACTACAGTTTTTTTTTGTCAATTTAATTGGATGAATGATTAATTGGAAGTGAATTTGTTGGAGTTGTGTGAAATCAAAAGAATTTGCTTTAATATATGGGCATTTAAACAAAAATGTCAACCGAAGCCAAAGCGTAAAATTTATCAGAAACTTACATCTTGTGAAATTTTCTTCCAAACATTTATTCAAGTTATTTATCTAATCAATATACTCTAGAAGATATTCAATAGGATGAACATATAGATACACTTTTTTTGCATTTTTGCCCATTTCCTAGAAAATTCATTTCCAAAATGGACCGTTTCTTTTTTATCGACTACACTAAGTAAGATAGTAAAATTGTAACATAAACTATTTTAATTTATAAAAATATATTGAAAATTTAATTTAAAAAACTTTTTTGAGCTGATTTCCATATATAATTCAAGAAAAGAGAGAGAAAGAAACAACATAAATATATTGTGGAACATAATGCGACATAATATTTTTACGATTTGCCGAAATCAGCGTTAAAACTGGTCACCGAAAAAACTACTTCTTTTTGTGTCGCGTGCGAATGACTTGGCTTTTTTCAATTATCTTGAAAACGAACTGTTTCCCAAAATCAAGCTTAGCTCCAATTATAATGCTAATCAAGCCCTATGAGTTTCCCTTTTTGTAGCGACAAAATAATGTTTTGGCATATGTTTTATTTCACTTTGAACGCGTACGAATGTGGCATATATCAATATACTTATATCTCAATTAGATGCTCAAAAAATTTCAAACAAATATAATGTTAAGTATTCTAAATATTTTTGAAAAGATTCGTTAAAAATGTAAAATAAATTTTAAATTATAGCAACAATCTTTTGGTTTTTATAGATTTGATTTAGTTTCATAGAGTGTAAAAAGAAAATTATACTCGTATATGTCTTCTATTAATCATATTGGTAAGAGTATTAAATATTCTATGTGCGGCATCATTTGTTGTTATACATATATATTTTTCGTAATATTTGCAAAAAAAGAAAATATGAATTGATTTGATTTCGATTTGAATTGATTTGATTTGAAGAGCGACGTTTGTTAATTTGCAACTGACAGCAAACAAAATAATATATGTAACTAAAATAGTGTGAATGTGTGTGTGTGTGTGTGTGTGTGTGTGTGTGTGTGTGTGTGTGTGTGTGTGTGTGTATGTGTGTAAGCCAAAGTCAACAGTTTAATATGTTTGTGTATTTTGTGAGAGGTCATATGGGAAATTGTTATCCATTTATGCTTTTAAAAACTGCAATCTATCTTTATAACTAGACACACACGCACACACACACACGTAGACACAATGACAGACACATTTTTGACAGTCCAGTGTGGTGGGGGTGGAAAGAGGGAGACAGATAGAAAATAGCCCTAACTATTATAGTAGCAAGAGTTTGAGGGTGGAAAATAGAAAGAATGAAAGAAAGGCTTTCACTCATGTCATTTTCATTTTCATGTGCTGTCAGCATAAATTTTATTTCATTTATCTTCATTTGCTCAAACACACACACATATACACACACACACACACACACACACATAAACACATAAACAGTGTATAGAAATGCCCTTCAGCAACTTTACCTGAATGTAATTCGTTGATTTTAATATTCTCCATGAGAGCGAAATTGCGTAATATGAAAATTCAAACATTTTACAATTTTTGCACTATGCATAAAGTTTGTAGTGCAGTTGAAAATCTGCTGTCTGGTCATACACACACACACACACACACATATATTATATGTATATACATAAAGTCACACACACACAAATTAATGGCAGCGACAAAAATGTAAATTAGTCGCAGGCAAAGAAGAAAATAAAGCAGCTGCAACAATCTGATATAATTTATTTGCAACAGCAACAGCAAATGAGACAGAGCTAAGGAAGGAAAGAGAGAAGGAGCGAGCAAGAGAAAGGGACAAGAGATGGGAAGGGTGTACAAAAGTAAAAGCCGATAACACGATTTCAATGTTCTGCGAGTGCAAAAAGTAATTTGTGACCGCTTACCTCTCTCTCTCTCTCTCTCTCTCTCTCTCTCTGTTCCTCTCTCTTGGTCACACTGGGAAATTATTACAAATTAAAAAAAACCAGCGCCAAAGGCTATAATCGAGTAGTCCCGACTATACGATACTCGTTACCTGTTTAAAAAAAATATAAAATTATTGCATACTTTTAGGCACTTGCATTGCATATAAACTTAAAAGAGCCATTACCACCTTTCAGTTTGTCCGATCTTGTTACTATTAAGTATGATAGTAGATAATAATAGTGTGAACGGAATATCTTAAAGACGGACTGACAGATCAACAATTTATGTACATATATACTTTGTAGAGTCGGAGATGCTTCCTTCTACCTGTAACTTACATTTCAACGAATACAATACACCCTCTTACTTACTTTTTAGGTAACGAGTACAAAAACAAAAAAAACACACACACACACACAAAGAAAAATGTAAAAGTGCAAAAAAAATGTAGCATACTTAACGGGGCAGTGGTAAATAGGGAGAAATTCATACGAGTAAAAGCCATAAATATCAATTAAAACGATAATCAACTGTAAAGCAAGCTTAATAGCCTTAAAAAAACAAAACGAATGGTATAAAAAAGAAATTCATGAAATAAGAGAGAGAGAGAGAGAGAGAGAGCAGAGGAGACGAGAATGTTGCAATTGGCTAATGAAGCAGCTGAGAATCATTATAAATGAGATACAATGCGAATTACAGCATGAGATACTTTAGTATCTTGTATCTCTTGTTACTTGAATAATGTGAGAGCATATTAAGCATATTAATGCATGTGCACTGAGCGAAAAACT
Source organism: Drosophila quinaria (assembly GCA_035047525.1). Classification (NCBI taxonomy): domain Eukaryota; kingdom Metazoa; phylum Arthropoda; class Insecta; order Diptera; family Drosophilidae; genus Drosophila; species Drosophila quinaria. Next base: position 37,887,080 of record JAWNPO010000455.1, read on the forward strand.
CAAGTAATTCTGCTGAAAACTTTACGATTATTTGAAACTTAGATTAATGATGTTAATTACTTACTATTGTCGTCTATCGATATCTTAATTCAAGTAGGATTTCTGGTAATTTATAATAATTTAGAAGTTGGCATTTTAAATGTAATATAATTTTGAGTACATTGAAAATTTTGTTAGATTTTACTTGAACTAAGATTTATTTTGCTCGCTTAAAGATTATGTTTAGAAGACATTTTAAGTAATATTTACATAACAATTTGTATTCTTATATGAGACAGATTTTGAGTTTCGCCAAATTTGAGTTTACTTTTTTCTCTCTCTGTTTATGTGTGTATGTGTGTGTGTGTGTGTGTGTGTGTGTGTGTGTGTGTGTGTGTGTGTGGAAGAATGGGAGGTGGAGGTCAAGCCGCAAAGCTCTGTAAATTACAAAATTACTAAAAACCAGTTGGGGGCGGAAATTCAACATGAGAATTCAGGTTATTCATATTCTCACATGTGTGTGAAAGACACAGATTAGATGTAGTCTGTAGTAGTGAGAGACAAAGAGACAGAGGGAGACAGAGAGAGGGAGAGGGGAAGAGGGAAAGATTGTGGCACATTAGATTTTACATTTTACATACCAAAACACAAAAGAAAAGAGAATTAAAAGTAGAAACCAAAGCAAATGTAGTTGCAAATTGTATGACGCTTTCTGTCTTTCTCTCTTTATTTGTTGCTCTCGCTTTTTGTCCCTTTCTAGCAACATTCCTGTTCAATGGGCAGCAACGTTTTTTGTGTCCTTGTTTTGTGTGTGTGTGTGTGTATGTGTGTCTAGTTGTACTTTACTTTATATGCAAATTTAAACTCTTGAGCCCTCGTCATGTCTATGTACATGAAGTCAAAGCCATTTGACTAATTAATGCAAAAGTCAAACAACAATTTTCTTCACACCTTCCACGAAAAGTTTTTTGTGTGGTCAAAATAATTCCACACACACAAAAGTTCCATTTCACAATTGATTTACATCAAATTTACATAGTTTATTCAAAAAATAAATAACATTTCAATGAGCTTACTTTAAATATGTGCATATAAAATATTCTCATGTTTGCCCTGCAAACGAATCAAAGTTGAAAATATATTTATCCAGTGAATAAATTGGAATTAGATTCTTTAGATTTCTCTAATTAAAAGCTGATCAAATTGCCTTACATTTAAATCACAGTCGAATTCGATGATAAATATGTTTTATTGTTAAAGACTCAAAGATGGAAATATTGAGTATTTTAAAAGCCCTTGGAAGATATTTTCTTGGTCTCAAACTGAATATTAATAAAAGAAAAACAATTTTCTTGTTTCCACCTGAAATGTTTTACACACATTTTGAACGATCTTTTATGAAAGCAAATTGTTACATTTTTTATCGATTTAAGAATAAAGTGCTTCAAATCATTCGAAATAAATAAAACATTTTTTATTGCATACTTTTAAGCACTTACATTACTTGAAATTTAAACAGACATAGCCACCTTTATATTTAACCGATCTTCATGCGATTTATTAGGATGACAGCTAATAATACTAGTTGAAAAATGTGTGTTAAAGAATTCAGACAATATTCATTAGGGACGTTTTTTTTTTTAAGTATAACTGGGTAAAAAAAATGAAAGTTTACAATAACTGAGGAATAAGTTTCCGAGTGTTTAAAATGTATCTGAAAACGTATCTATAAACTAAGTATGTGTTTGTGTGTGTATCTGTGTAATTGTGAGATTGATTCTTTTATGAGTTCAAGCTGAGTTTTTCTTTCAATTTCTAAATTTTACGTTGCACTGTTTAGTATTAATCAAGGAGTATTTATTAAATAATAATAATAATTAAATATATACGTATACTTATACTTCAACTTATTCAGCAGATACTTCATCTTAATTGTTATGTACAATTTTTGTCTTAAACAAATGCGAATTTGATTCGTTTATTAATTGTTGCCTATGAATTTTGTGTATTTTTATTGATTGTGTGATTCTTTGTAATTTTTGTGCAGGAGGCCGAGGTCAGATTCAGGATTCCGATTACGAGATCATTGTGGTCGATGAGAACAATCCGTCCGTGTTGGCGGACAACGATTCCCACTCGAGTGGACCACCATCCATCAAGGTGAGTGTTGTAATTATATTTGAACTGATTAACTGACTAACTCATTAAATGATTAAGTGTGAAAGTCACAAGATTAAGGGTGTAAATATGTAAAGAAGAGTGTGTGTGCGTGTGCGAGAAAGAGAAAGAGAACTTTTAGTTAGTTTATCAAGTGTGAAAAGTGAAAAGTGGTGCTGGCTGGAAATGGAAAAGGGGAGAGGGAAAATTTCCAAACATACTTGTGGATTCAATTTCGAGCACAACTTGAATTGAGTTGAGTTTGTTGAGCACTTTTTGCATGGCAGTTTAAAGTTTGTCACTTTAGCAGAGATTATCTTAAACTAAATGACCAAACTGTTAACAATTATCTTTAATAATGGAAAAGTATGAAAGAGAGAGACCGCATGTGTGTATGTTTGTGTGTGAAAGAGAAATATGTTATACAAATGCATGTTGCGAATCAAACACTAAAATCTATGTAAATCAATCAAAAAAAAAAAATATCAAAAATGTCACCAGGCTCATAGCAACAACAACAATAACAACAACACAAAGACAACAACAGTAACAACAACAACAACAGTACCAACAACTGTAACAACAACAACAACTGCTACTGCAACAACTGTTAAATCAACAACAACAACAATCAAAATTCAACAACAACCATTGTCACCACCAAAGCCAATGCTACCACAAAAGTTGCCAAAGGTAAAAAAAAGTCAAAAACAACAACCACAACAACAACAACAACCACAACAACTGCAAATAATTTGCAACATTTTTGGCAGTCAATTCACCTTACACACACACACACACACATGTTCACAATCACATCTACAGTGATGGCAAAACTAATAAAGACGGGAGTCATTTTGAATTTAATTTTTTTCAAATAAAATAAGAAAATTGTTTTAAGATAGCAAATCTTAAACTGTGTTTCATTTTCTTTCATTTAAATTAAAAATTATATTTATGAATATAAATGTGTTTTCAAAGTGTAAAGTTCGCAACAGACAAAAATTAAGGTTAGCTTTTAAACAAGTCTACTTATCATTAATTTTTAAGCTGGATTGAGATGCTCTTATACTCTTAATAATTTTTTGTATTTTATTATTTCGCAAATTCGCTAAACATGGGAAAATGCACATTAACGTTAAATCAATTTCCATTTTTTTTTTTTGTAACACTCGCTACGAAAATTTCAACAAGTTTATCCTATATTCAAGAATATTGTAGTAAGGCTGTTATTTTAGAATAGGTTTGAAATAACTCCCAAAGAACTGAATTTTCTAGAAAATTTTTTTAAAATTTACTGAACTGAAAGCGCGCTATATCAGTTTTAAAATGAAAATGTCTGATAATAATTATAATATAGAATACGGTTGTTTTTTTTTTTTTTTAATTTGGAGTATTTAAATTACGAAACTAAAAAATATATGAATTTTCCAAAGCAGTTGTCTATTATTTGTGCCATCACTGTGTTTACCTTACGTTTACGTACCAGTAATTTGAACAACAACCAACAACAACAACAACAACCACAACAACTTTTTGTACCGCTACCAATCACAACAACCACAACAAACACCACAACACAGCGCCTTAATTAATTAACTGTTGCACCCACTCAGTATTCATATTCGTAATTGTAATTAGAGAGCACACTGAATTTGCACATTAATTGAACACGTCAAATTGCCAAACTTAAAAATACCCTTTCTTATTTACAATCATTTTCATCATCAGAATTAATGATAAAAAACGGGAGATAACTGAATATTTGGACAAAAATATTTAGAGAGTCATCAGAGAGAAATTTAAATGAAATGGGATCGAAACATTAAAAAGAAAAGTCAGCCTAAAAAGTATCTTCGGAAGAAGCGTTGTGTTAATATATTTCTTTTAAATCTTAGTAAAAAAAATTCAATTTTTAGGTCCAGTAGGTGACCAGCCTCATGTCAGCTTTGAGACGCTAGAACCAGTTGAGAATTCTAAGTCGCAAAAGTGACAAAATAGCCATAAAACTGATGAATCAGACTTCGAGTCAACTAAAATTCACATGCAATTTTCAATTATAATTTGACAATATAATGTGACAAACAATTGAATGTTCAGAAAAACCTTAAATCATTTATGCATTCTTTTCATTCTTTAAAAATTTGAATAAATGTGCAGAGAATAAATCAATAGTTTTGATGCAAATTAATAATAATAATAATAATTCAGGGAAATGCTTGCACATACATAATTAAAGACATCAAGGCTATAATGACATCGATAATCTCATGACAACTCAGTTAAATGTCTGTGTGTCTCTGTCTCTGTATTGTTCATTGTCCATTGTCCGCTCTGACTGCTTTTGACATTCAGAATATGTCAGTTGATTTTTGCATTTCATTCGATTTGAAGTGAAATTCGTGTCATTCATCAAATCTGCCTTTTGCCATTTGTTTCATTTTGTCATTTAGTCCATTGGTCAGTTGCATTAATGCAATCAATGCAAAATCAATGAATCATTAAATCATTGATTCAAATCAATTGCGACATATGTATTTGTATACGCCTCAAATTAGCTGCAATTAAAATTGCATTTAGCGCAGTTTTCACAGAAAAAAAGAGTCGCTGGTACAGTGAAACTTCACTTTGAGCAACAAGTTAACTTCATGCTATCTACAAACTATTTAAAGAACTATTTTAATAAAAAATAATTTAAACAAAAGCTTAGTTAATTTATTGATAAAGTCAGCACTCTGAGAAGTTCGTAAAAGGGATGCTGGCAATTTACTAGCAGAATTCTCGCGCATGACGCTGCAAGCAGTGGACATACATGCAAGCAAGCAGTGCAAAAAATATATTCAGTTAATAGGTAATATCTTCCAAACCCGATGTCGAAAAGTTATATGCCATTTACCAAAAAACGCGAAATTTTACATACTACAACATAAGGAAAATTAATAGAAATCGTTGGACTAAATACGTCAAAATTTGGGATAAAAAACACATTTCACCTGCCACCTTTTAACCATGTTCCGTAGATAACAAGTTTAAAATATCATTTCAACGACATGTCGAGCATATCTGTAGATTCTATTGCTTGGCTCTTGAGGGGTGTCAGTTTTGGCATGTTTTTAGTGATTTCCCGCTAAACTGGCGTATTTTTCAGACAGATCAGTTCACTATAGAGAGGCTGACCTATGACTGTCCTGTTTGAGTGTGTGAGTGTGTGTTTAATGTGGGTGTGTGTGAGTGTGTGCTTAATGTGTGTGCTTCAAGTGAAATGTGAGCTTCGAACTTTGTGTTTGTCGCTCGCATTTTGATAATTGATTTCAGTTTATGCCGCATCTGAATAGGCGCAACAGCTGTCACGCTCACACTCACACACACACACACGCTCACACACACACACTCGCACACACACACACACACACACACACACACAAGCTGTGTGTTGACACCTACACAGAGTTGACATTTTGTTGTATTTGACAGTTGACATTTGTCAAACGCTTAACAAAATTTGTCATGCCACACAATGTTGCCACCTCTCTCGCTTCCTCTCTCTCTCCTCCTCTCTCTCTCTATATATATATATCTATCTCTCTCTTGTTTTGGGCATTAAAAGTTGTCTGCCTTTTATGCAAATTAGATGGAGCTGATGAAGGAGGCAGAGAGAGAGAGAGAGAGAGAGACATATATAGATAGGTATATATACACAGATCTGAAAATAACATTTTATGCGTGGCGTTGACAAATGCATATGTTGACACACACACACGCACATTCACACACATAGTCACACCGAGACAAGGGACACAATTTTGATTTATTGTTCCATGCGCATAATTAATGCGAAAATGATACGCCAAATTCACAGAGAGATAACACACACACACACACAGACACACTCACACGCACACACAAACACATCACATTGGCCAGCTTCTCCCCCCCGTCACCCCCTCGCACCACCGCACAAGTTGATGTCTGTACATAAAGCGCACTATAAAAGCTCACCGCAATAAAAGCCAAAAAATAGCCAAAAAAAACAAAGCAAAAAAACTAAATAAAATGCAATGAAACATGAAAATTACTTTGGTTAACCGACGCCTGAATACCCTTGCAGATTGTATCTCTAACATATAAACGCAATATCAAACTCCAAAATGTTGTCCGAATTTATTATTTGAATTATTTATTAAAATTAATATATTCATAAAAAATGCCAAATAAATAGATGGCCGAGAGACAGCAATCAGTTTTGAATTTGAGTTTGAAGCCATAAGAAGAAAGGTTAAAAATATGCAAGCACCAACAACAATTGTTAAAATATTAAATCAATTTATTAAGAGTGATAAATATTCCAATCAGTTTTTTGAGATCGGTTCTGGTTTTCACCTTTCATATTGCGTGAAATGTTTTTCAAAATTATCGGGTTTTACTTTATCGAATTTAAACTCATTACCTCAAACTGAATTTTCAGAAATACAGAATTTTATAAAATTAGTCAAAATTAAAGATAGTTTTTGGGCCAACAAATTGGCTTTTTCCTTTAACATGTACTTTTATACCCGTTACTTATAAAAATAAGTAAAAGGGGATATTGTATTCGTTGCAATGTATGTAACAGGGAGAAGGAAGCATCTCCGACCCTATAAAGTATATATATTCTTGATCAGCATCAACAGCCGAGTCGATATAGCCATGTCCGTCTGTACGTCTGTCTGTCTGTCTGTCTGTCCGTCTGTCCGTCCGTGTGAGCGCCTAGATCTCAGAGACTATAAGAGCTAGAGCAACCAAATTTGGCACACAGATTTCTATAAACCCCACGCAGGTCAAGTTTGTTTCAAATTTTTGCCACGCCTTTTTCCGCCTCTGTAAATCGCAAAAAACCACCACACGCACAGTTTTCAAGAAATTATAATTCTTTTTACTAATTATCGTTAACTACTATTATTACCTATCATCCTACTAAATCGTAACAAGAGCGGACAAACAGAAAGGTGGTAATGGCTAATTAAAGTTTTTAAAAAATATAAGTGCCTAAAAGCATGCAATAAAAAATATTAAAAAATTCATTAAAATAAGTAACGGGTATCCCAGAGTCGGGCGCTCGACTATAGCCTTTCCCACTTGTTTATTAACAGAAAGTATACAACTTTTTTTATTAAAATTGAATGAAAATTAAATTTGAATATGTTTTTTTTTCATACAAATCGATGCACTCTAATTGAAAATGGAGATCTGCAAGGGTATCTCCAATTTCAGGCGTGTCGAAGTTATCCCCATTTTATTCTCTTTATTTGCCTATATATACTATATATATTTTTCAATGTTTGTCATGTTTGTTTTATGTGTGATTGTCGCTTGTCGCTTGTCGCGTATTTAGAGCGTTGACTCGGACGTGGGCAGCCTGAACATGAACTCGACGGAGAACGAGGTGCCCGAGGTGGAGTCGTCCAGCGATATTCTGGTGGACGAGAACAACTCGAACTCGAATTCGAACTCGAACTCGAAGCAGCCGAGCAACTGCAACGACGAGAGCTGGACGGATGTGAATTTGAACGAGGACGCGGCCGTCGTTCAGGCAGCGGCGAGTGCCGGACTCGTTGTGGGTCTGGGCGTTGCTCAGGGGGCGGGAGATGGCGGCCAGGAGGCACAGCAGCAACATGCACAGCAGCAACAGGTTGCTGGTCAGGAACGTGGCGACAAGCCGGACTCGGAAATATCCGTGGTGCGTGTGCCGGATGGTTACGGAGTCGGAGTTGGAGTCGGAGTTGGAGGCACAGTTGCCAGCAACTCGACGGCAACAGCAAGTGTTGCTGCCGCCCCACAACAGCAGCAGCAGCAACAGCAACGATCGCGTCCCGAAGAGCTGCCAATGAAGGCGCCCGCGTTGGTCGCCCAACTGCCACTGACCACGCCCTCGCGGGAGGCGAGTCTCACACAGAAACTGGAGATCGCCCTGGGCCCAGTGTGTCCGCTGCTGCGCGAGATTATGGTCGACTTCGCGCCGTTTCTGTCGAAGACCTTGGTCGGCTCGCACGGCCAGGAGCTGCTGATGGAGGGCAAGGGTCTGACCACGTTCAAGAACTCGCACTCCGTGGTGGAGCTGGTGATGCTGCTCTGCTCGCAGGAGTGGCAGAACAGCCTGCAGAAGCACGCCGGACTCGCCTTCATCGAGCTGATCAACGAGGGCCGCCTGCTCTCCCACGCGATGAAGGATCACATTGTGCGCGTGGCCAACGAGGCCGAGTTCATTCTGAATCGCATGCGGGCGGACGATGTGCTGAAGCACGCCGACTTCGAGTCGCAGTGCGCGCAGACGCTGCTCGAGCGGCGGGAGGAGGAGCGCATGTGCGACCATCTGATAACCGCGGCCCGCCGACGCGACAACGTCATCGCCAGCCGACTGCTGGAGAAGGTGCGCAACATCATGTGCAATCGCCATGGCGCCTGGGGCGAGGCCAACGGCATGGGCGGCATGGTCGGCATGGGCGCCCAGCTGACGGCCCTGGCGAAGAGCCCCTACTGGAAGCTGGACGCGTGGGAGGACGACGCGCGGCGTCGCAAGCGTATGGTGCAGAATCCGCGCGGATCCTCCCATCCGCAGGCCACGCTGAAGGCGGCTCTCGAGAACGGCGCGCCGGAGGATGCGATTCTGCAGACGCGCGACGAGTTCCACACACAAATTGCCGTCTCGCGATCGCATCCGTCCGCGCAGCACAACAGCGAGCTGCTCGACGACGCGGAGCTGCTGATCGAGGACCGCGAATTGGACCTGGATCTGACGGGACCCGTGAATATCTCGACCAAGGCGCGTCTGATAGCGCCCGGGCTGGTGGCGCCCGGCACCGTCTCCATCACGAGCACCGAGATGTTCTTCGAGGTGGACGAGGATCATCCGGAGTTCCACAAGATCGACGCGGAGGTGCTCAAGTACTGCGATCATCTGCACGGCAAATGGTATTTCTCCGAGGTGCGTGCGATCTTCTCGCGCCGCTATCTGCTCCAGAACGTGGCACTCGAGATCTTCTTGGCCAGTCGCACCTCCATCCTGTTCGCCTTCCCCGACCAGCACACGGTGAAGAAGGTGATCAAGGCGCTGCCGCGCGTCGGCGTCGGCATCAAGTACGGCATTTCGCAGACGCGTCGCGCCTCGATGATGTCGCCGCGCCAGCTGATGCGCAACTCGAACATGACGCAGAAGTGGCAGCGACGCGAGATCTCCAACTTTGAGTACTTGATGTTCCTCAACACGATCGCGGGCCGCACCTACAACGATCTGAACCAGTACCCGATCTTCCCCTGGGTGCTCACCAACTACGATTCCAAAGACCTCGACCTCAGTCTGCCCTCCAACTATCGCGATCTATCGAAACCCATTGGCGCACTGAACCCATCGCGGCGCGCCTACTTCGAGGAGCGCTACGAGAGCTGGGACAGCGACACGATTCCGCCCTTCCACTACGGCACACACTATTCGACGGCGGCCTTCACGCTCAACTGGCTGGTGCGGGTCGAGCCCTTCACGACCATGTTCCTGGCCCTCCAGGGCGGCAAGTTCGACTATCCGGACCGGCTGTTCTCCTCGGTGTCGCTCAGCTGGAAGAACTGCCAGCGGGACACGTCCGATGTGAAGGAGCTGATACCCGAGTGGTATTTCCTGCCCGAAATGTTCTACAACTCGTCGGGCTATCGGCTGGGACATCGCGAGGATGGGGCCCTCGTCGACGACATCGAGCTGCCGCCGTGGGCCAAGAGTCCCGAGGAGTTTGTACGCATCAATCGCATGGCCCTCGAGTCGGAGTTTGTGTCCTGCCAGCTGCACCAGTGGATCGATCTGATATTCGGCTACAAGCAGCGCGGACCCGAGGCCATCCGGGCCACCAACGTGTTCTACTATCTCACCTACGAGGGCAGCGTCGATCTCGACGGCGTCCTCGATCCCGTGATGCGCGAGGCGGTCGAGAACCAGATCCGCAACTTCGGCCAGACGCCCAGCCAGCTGCTGATGGAACCGCATCCGCCGCGCAGCTCCGCGATGCATCTCTCGCCCATGATGTTCAGTGCCATGCCCGAGGATCTGTGCCAGATGCTCAAGTTCTACCAGAACTCGCCCATCATCCACATCTCGGCCAACACGTATCCGCAGCTGTCGCTGCCCTCGGTGGTCACCGTCACCGCGGGCCATCAGTTCGCCGTCAACCGATGGAACTGCAACTACACCGCGTCCGTCCAGAGTCCCAGCTACGCGGACTCCCCACAAACCGGCCCGGGCTCCAATCAACCCCTGACAATCGATCCAGTTTTAGGTAAGTTGCCCTCTTTTTTTCTCTTTTTTAAGTTCAGACATCGGTTAACACACACATTATCGTCTTTTGAATTTCCCATTTAGCTGTGCACGGAACCAATAATAGCAGCAATGCCGTCAGTCGTCGCCATCTGGGCGATAACTTCAGCCAAATGCTGAAAATCCGCTCCAATTGTTTTGTGACCACCGTCGACAGTCGCTTTTTGATCGCCTGCGGTTTCTGGGACAACAGTTTTCGCGTGTTTGCCACCGAAACGGGTAAGTTTGGAACTTTCCTTCTCATTTCAATTGTTGTACTAACAATCAATTGATTTCTCACTAAAAGCTGCAATCGAACTTTATGAGTTTGTCCGATAATCATAAAGTTTATTAATTGTAGTTTCTATAAACCTTAAATTCACTTCAAATCGTACTTGAAAAAGTCTTGATTGGAGAATTAAATAACTTTCGTTTGCAAGTACAAGTATTCGCTGTGAGAATTCAAGCTCAAAAACTAATGGAAATCATTTTAAACTAGTTTTTAGTAAATTTAGGGCATTCATCATTCAAGATTAAAATCAGGGACTGCAAATAATGATTTTTTTTTTTTTTTTGTAATCGAAAAATCATTCACTTATAATAATTTTAAGTAACCGAGAAAAGTACCCATACTCTTCACTATGACTAATAATGATTATTCCGTAAGTTTTATTTTTATGCTCAAAAATAATGATTATTGGTTTTGTCATTTCAAAAGTTATTTAATATCACTCATAATGATTGCAGTCCCTGATTCAAACTTAAGCAAATCTCGAATTGAATATGAATTGAAAGTGCTGAATTCGAGCTGGAACAAACTTGATTTCGACTACTTCTTCTCTGTGTTTTAGAGATGAACCATTCACGCCAATCGATTATTAATCTGTGCCATCTTTTTTTTCGTTTCTGATTACTCGTTCCTTTAGCGAAAATCGTGCAAATTGTGTTCGGTCACTTTGGGGTCGTCACCTGCATGGCCCGGTCCGAGTGCAACATCACCTCGGACTGTTATATTGCCTCCGGCTCGGCGGATTGCACCGTGCTGCTGTGGCACTGGAATGCCCGCACCCAGAGCATTGTGGGCGAGGGGGATGTGCCGACACCGCGGGCCACGTTGACGGGTCACGAGCAGGCCGTCACCTCGGTGGTCATCAGTGCCGAGCTGGGACTCGTTGTGTCCGGTTCGACGAGTAAGTGCCAACTGACAACTGACAATTGTCAAATTATCAAATTGACAGCTCTAACAATATATTCTTCGCTCTCTTCTCTCTTCCATCTGCTCTCTCTCTCTCCCTATTTTCAGATGGCCCCGTGCTGATTCACACCACATTCGGCGATTTACTGCGCTCGCTGGATCCACCCGTCGACTTCCACTCGCCCGAGTTGATAACGATGTCGCGCGAGGGCTTCATCGTCATCAACTACGACAAGGGCAACGTGGCCGCGTACACGGTGAATGGCAAAAAGCTGCGCCACGAAACGCACAACGACAATCTGCAGGTAACTAACCAGCAACTAACCACCACAAATCAGAAAACAGAAAACTTCACTTTATTCGGAGGTTCCATTGTGCATTTTACAGTTTAGAGCAGCGGTGGGCACGCAATGGCTCCGGGAGCCAGCGGCTGCTAACGAATTCAGATTTCATGCCCACCGCTGGTTTAGAGTGTAACATTTTCGCTAGAATTGTATGTTTAAATTCCATATTTATGTAGTTTAATAATAGAATTATTCAAATCGAAAAAAAATCCACCTTTTTTCGATAAAAGTGTAGAAACTTTTATAATAAGCTTCAAATATATTTATATATAACTTCATATGTTATATCTTAACTTAAATTCAACTAGATAATTTATAATTTAGTCTTTGTGAGAATCGAATATTTTTTTTTTAAAATATTTTGTACCAAATTTATTAGTTTTTATTTTTAAATTAGTGTGCCAATGAATGATTAAATCACCAATTTTTGTAGTTAAGTTAAAATTACAGGCTCCAATATTTAAAAAAGTAGTTTTAGAAATGAAAATTATATTCATAAAAAAAAACTCATTCATACTTTGAATACTTATCGTTACTGGCGAGTTAATTAAGACCTACAGTCATTCACACGTTACAATAATTTCTCTTTTATCTCTCTCTCCCTCTCTCTATCTCTCTCTTTTTCTCTGTCTGTAGTGCATGCTGCTCTCGCGAGATGGCGAGTATTTAATGACAGCGGGCGATCGTGGCATTGTCGAGGTGTGGCGCACCTTCAATCTGGCCCCGCTCTACGCCTTCCCCGCCTGCAATGCGGGCATTCGTTCCCTCTCGCTCACACACGATCAGAAGTAAGTAACGAGTTCCCTACAATTTTTTGAAACTTTCAGTTGAGTCAGATATCGGAATATTAAAAGTTTAATAATGGAGGCCAAAACCCAAACCAAACTTTTTTCGTATATCTAAAATGAAAATGCGAAATTATTTAAATCGAAATAACCGATTTATCTTAAATGGTTGGTTTCGGTGCAATAAAGCATTAAATTTATTAATCATTTCTCAAACTAATTTAAATTTTTCTTTCTTATATGAATATTGATTTCTTTAAAGCGATCTTAAATTTTGTTAAATAAAATAATTTATGTTTGAAAACAACATATATTTAAAATGTGTATAACCAAAATGAGAATTTAACCGAAACATTAACTGAAACCATTACCCGTATCCGTTTCGATTGAAAATTCTGAAAACTCTTAATGGTTGGCTAAAACTAAATTTAACTAAACTAAACTTTAACATAATCTTGCATTTTGCACATTTTCTTGCTTTTCTCGTAGATATTTGCTGGCTGGTTTGTCAACCGGTTCGATAATTGTGTTCCACATCGACTTCAATCGCTGGCATCACGAGTATCAACAGCGCTATTAGGCGACGACTCGTCACTCGTCACTCGCTCCATGTTCCACGTTCCACGTTCCACATTCCACGTTCCACAGCCAAACAGAAGAGCTCCAACAAGTGTGAGAGCGAGACAGCCCAACTGCGTTCGCTAGCAGGCAAGTAAAGGAAAGAGACAGTGAAATATCCACAAAGTTGAAATTAACGAGAACGAGAACGAGAACGGAACGAGAACGAAAACTAGAGAAAGTTGTTCGTTAAATGTTTCTTTGCTTTTTATTTGTATGTTTTTTCATCTTTCTTTCTTCTTATTGATAGACATTTACAAACACTAGGCTAATAAGAAACAAAACAAAAAAGAAAACAAATAATATATAATACATATTTTTTTTTTATCTAGCATTATGACTTATGATAACTTATGATAATAACATATTAATTAGTACTCGTATTTTTGGTGTGAGCCAGTCAACAAAAACAAACAAAAAAAAAACAAAAAGAAGAAAGAAAACAACATTTTTTTTACTAGTTATACGGCGTGTAGTATATGTATTAAGTTACGGACGAAACGATGTGAAAACAAAACACAAAACACATGAAATAGATGGAAATGAAACACTTAGAGACACACAAGCAATTCCCTGGCTTAAGTTGAGTAGTTTTTAATTATAAATTATGGGAAATGGGAAACGACGACGTTAGTGTTTATAAAACGCAATAAACAGTTTATAAAATCTTCAAAGATAATTAATAATAATTATTATAATAATAATAAAGCAAATTTATGTAGCAAAAGTTCTCACAAATATAGAAACGCTTGAAATGGAACGAAAACGAAAATGAAACAAAATGAAACTAAGCGGCCAAATGAAAGACAACAAAAATGAAGCAAACGAAAGACAAGATGAAATGAAATGAAAATGAGGGATAAGCCAAAATTGAACTATGCTTGTGACGTCACAAGTATCGATAAGTCGAAAAAGGATCACAAAGATAAAGACGGTAATCAAATATATAAATACATACATGAATGGAAGCATACAAAAAGAATGATAGAAAAAACAATAAAAAGTAATACCGAATAATTAAGACAATGCCAAGGCAATAAATGCTAAATCTATAGAAAGAGAAGAAAGAAAAACAGCGATGAAAAGCAGAGAGAGAAGAGCAGAATTGACTCTAAATTGAGGTGAAAGGTTAGCGATTAGCGCAGAATACGCGATATTTTAATATACAACAAAATAAAATTACAGATAAAAACTACTTAAAAAATGCAACTAACTCAAGCTAAATACAATTAATTTACCAACACTGCTAAAAGCTATAATATAAATATAAAAATACACAAATAATTACATAATATTTGAATATGAACATGAACATGAATATGAATGTGGCTAAAAAGAGAATGGCAAATGGTTAGCAAATAATACGCATACGCCGCGTAGCACAGCACTGCAATTCCAATTCCCCCGATAAAACTACACTACTTTTTTTAATGATATCCACGTTTTGCAACACTTTTTCAATTGCGTCCAAAAGAAAACGAAATCGAAAGAAACGAGTGTTTTTTTGCTTTAAATTCGATTCGTTTGCTTCAAAAATATACCTTAAACAAAAAAAACCTTCCTTAAAACCTTGAACATGTACGTCCAAAACATCAATTTAGATTATTAATCGATTAAGATTATTAATCGATACATATGTTTGCGATCTAATGCTTATATGTTGTCTGCAAGACACAAAGACAAACAAACAAAAAGAAATGATAAATGAGAGAAAGCTAATAAAAGGCAATTAAGTAAATCTTCCCTCTCATATCATCAATTGATTCTTGTTAAAATTATAATTATTATTGATTTCTATCGATATATATATAGATTTACATATATATATATATATATTAACTAATTCCCCAAAATCCATCCAAGTCGCCATTTGCACTTACTGCTTAGTTTTGTACATACAAGTAGGACATACATATATTAATACACGCTACCCTTAAAACAATCCTTACACACCCTTAAAAAATCCACAAACGCAAAGTACTTCAAGTAGAACATGAACATTCGGTTGTAATATTGGCCCCCCTTTCTGAAGGCCACAATCAAAGTAAGCCCAAAAGAAAAAAAAAAAAAATGAAAACTTAAAATACTATATCTTAACTGAATATAAAAAAATTTAACCAAAAAAAAACAGCAAAATTTGCAATGTTTTTTTATGTTGTGTCGCAGGAAAAGAAAACAACAACAAAATATCCTTACAGCGAGAGATTGAGAGAATATGTGTGTTCTATAAATAGCTCGTGCTCTTACGAAGCATCTGATCGGCCGATGCTCTCAGCTGTCAGGCGCTGAGCTCCTTTGAATGAGAGAGCGCGAAACTTTTATCGTGCACTGCAACTGATGCTTTGCTTTCTTTGTGCAACGATGCGACAGTTCGAATTTGCGTTCACTTCATTCTTTCAGTGTAAAGCAGTAAAACTTCGTGTCTCGCTGCGATGTTTGATTGTGTGAGCTGGACACCACTGAATCAAAACGTATGGAATCAAGAAATCCAGCAACTCACACTGTAAGGGTATCAAAACATCGGCATGCCGAGACTTATTAGTTGTTTAGTCTTCATCTTGTCAACTAGTATTCTTTTTGTTTTGTTTTTATTAGATTTTACATTTGACTTAAGTTCTTGAGACTTATCAACTGACTAATGGCATCCATCCAAATTTATGTACTTAAAGTTGAAATTAAATTGCGGCTGAAAATGAAACTTAAATATTTATTATAATTACAAAATTATAATTATGCTGCAATTAATACTTTGTTTTGACTACCTAATTATATATACATATATGTGTGTGTGTGTATGTTTGCGTGTGTGAGTGTGTGTGTAGCTTATGTTATTTTGTTGTCGGCCCTGGGCAAAATTTATATAAATATTTTATAATAATTACAAAAAAAAAGCAAAAAAAAAAATTAAACACAATTTGATGATGTCCAATTTGTCGTAATGTGGTAAACAAATTTCAGATTTAGTTTAGTAAGTTGTTCTCTTTGTTTTTCTTGTTCTTGTTTCAAAATTGGAGTAACAAATGATGATTTCTGTAAATAATTTGAAAGCGTAGTAAATTAATTACAATTAATACAAATGCAATTAATAATAATTAAAATATATATAACAATTGAGTTAAAACGTTTGGGCAAGTTAAATAAATAACCAAAACACATAAATAAATAATTGAAAGACAAAAACAAAAACAAACAACAAATACTATTAGTAACTTAAATGTTGTACATAAATCAAGAGCTAGCTTAAAAATATGTACTTAATTTTAATGAAATTATGTTGATTACACAAGAAGCCTAAACAAAGTAACTAAGCAGCCAAAATACGCGAAGAGCAAAAAATAACAAAATAAAAAATAATGAATAACAATTAACAATTAAATATTAACGATTAAAGCAAAGCAGAATTTACAAGAATTAAAGTAATTAATAAAAGTAAATATGATTAATAAAAAAAAGAATTAAAAATATTCATAATATGAATATGAATATGCAGATGCAGCCACTATATAAATATATATAAATAAATATTTTTTTTTTGTAATATTATAATGTTAAGCTATGAAAGCAGCACAAAAACAACAAAATTCAAATCAATAAATAACAATTTTAAATTTATGCAGTTTTTATAGAAATAAACAAAGCATAGACAACAACAACAACATCAAAAAGCAAAAACAAAACGCATTGTAGCAAATAAATAAATATAAAATAACTTGCATAATGTTTTTAATAAACAACAACAACAAATGGCTGACAATTTTAAATTTATACAAATAAAAATGAATAGAAAAAATAAAATCAAAGAAAACAAAAACAAAAATAATTAAGAATTTATTCATGCACGTGCAAATTATTTAATATAAATTATTTACAAACAACATAAACACACACACACACATTTTAAAATAAATTAAAATTAAAAATTAAATTATAATATTTATGTAACAAAACACACACACACACACGAGACTCACCTTGACTTAAATTTAAACAAAACAAAAATCTTGGCGCTTTTTACTGAATAGAAAATCAACAACAACAAGAATTAAAAAGGTAAAAACAACAACAAACCATGAAAATTATAAATATTATACTTGAAAATATATTTTGTCAATAATGTTAATTAGCAACTAACAAAAACAACAACACAGCCAAAAGATTTCAAAGCTAGTAGGAAGTGAATATATATATATATAAACTATATATATATATATATGAAAATTTACAGCTATAAAATATGGTTCATTATTATGGCTAACAATGTTTTTTTTACAAAACCTTAAAAAACAAAACAACAAACAATTTATGCATATTGATATACGCTATGAGTCTAAACTAACAACAAAATAAATTTAAATAATAATAATTAAACTAAAAGATTTCAACATGAATAAATGCAATGATTGAATATGGAAAAAAAAGATTAAATTTAAATTTAAATAAATAAATTATTAATTAAGCTAAAACCGAAATCAACAACAATTTAACAAGCAAGTGAGCAAGCATTAAAAACCAACAACAAATTATTATGTTCAATAAAGAAAAAAACAAAGAAATCTTACACGAAAAAGAAAAAAAAAACAACAATAATGTGAGTTTTTATTTGTTGTCTTGATTGGGATTTGAGATTTGATTGCGGAGAGAAGTCTTTCAGGATAGATAAGGAACTCCCAATTCTGCAGGCGTCGCAGCTGACACACGTACAGAGAGAGAGAGAGAGAGAGAATGCATGCTTTATATAAATAGCCCGTTCGGCGGCTTGTTCTCTCACGACGCGAACGTTCTGATTTTTATTCTCTGCTGAAGCTCTCTGCTCTCAGTCGCTGAGCTGCGCTCAATGAGAGAGCGCTAGACTTTTATCACTCACTGGAACTGATGCTTCGCTCTCTTTACTTCGACAACTGTAGAGACGGGACAGTTCGAAACACCATTCACTTAATTTTTTCAGTGTAGAGCAGTGGAACTTTTCGTTGACTTCGTGTTTCGCTGCTACTCACACAATGGCAATGTTTGATTGTGTGAGATGTTTGAAAAGTGCCTTTCAAAGATTTCCAGGATTAGTCTTTATTATCACTCAATGCCATTCTGCAAGGATATGCCTGGATATGGACAAAGATAAAAATGTCTGTACGTTGCTCACTTTAAGGTCTGAGGACGCTGATGTCTCTTGTTTTGTTTATCGTAAGTATATTTTTATATTGTTTGTTTTTACAGGACACGGTTATTTCCTGTATCTGCATTCCTAACACGGCCAATGATCTGTCTTTGATCTGTTGACTTGAAATAATTGAATGCTACCTACAATTGCACAGAACGTCGAAGGCGCATCGGAAATTCAATGGGCCAAGCAATTAAAGTATCCACGACTCCCACTTCTGCTCCTCTTCTTGTTCCTCTTCCTTTTCCCGTTTCTGTATCTGTAACTGTATCTGTAACTGTATCTGTTCCTGCTCTTGTTGTGTGCGCTCCAATTCCAAGATGACTGGGCAATAAAAGTGCCGAAGAAAACGCGAGTAGTCGACGAGTAGATGCCCTGTACAGGTATATTTATTAGCTGATCCTTTTACAATTTACAACAATTTACAACTTAATAATCTCGTCGCATACTTGACATAATTATTTATTTATTAATTATAGACTGAATCAAAAATGAAAAATGTAGTTTGTCAAAATATAAATTAATTGCTCTCAATCTACTTGTCGTATACTTGATATAATTATTTCTTTTATTATTTATATGCTGAATAAAACAAAATATTTCTATGACAATAAAATTATTAATGCTTTCAGTAAATATCTCGGTTATTTGATATGATTAGGCATTTTATTTTACATTATTTTAATTATGTAAATGAAAGTGCTGACAATTATTTTTAAAAATTAGACGCTCATCAAACAAAAAGTAAAGAAATATTCGCCTTTTTTCAGTCAACTTGTCGAATATTTGATATGATTATGCATACGCCTAGTTGGCATCTATATATATTTACAGGGTGCAAAGTAAAAAGTAAGTGACTTTAGCTAAAGCCAACACTGACGACCAGCTGTCTAAACACGAGAAATGCATAAAACGCAGCTGTGGCAACAACAACAAAAGCAACAATAACAACAGGAAAAACAACAACAGCAACAACAAGAACAATATAACACAAGCAATATGGAAAAATGTCGCCATTTCTTGTCGTCTCGTCGTCTCATCATCTCTCTCTCTCTCTCTCTCTCTCTCTCTCTCTGTTGCTCCTTCTTCTGTTTCTATGTTCGCCCACTCAGCTCGTCATCAGAAGTCATATCTCTGTGCATATTATTCGACTGCTCTCGCCGTGCTCTGTGTTTTCTGGAGCGTGTAATATCCGCTTCCTGCATTTCCGGTTGGCGCTTTTTGCGCCGCGTATACGTAATATTTCCACTAGACAACGATAACGACGACGACGACGACGACGACGACGACGACGACGAAACTGCCACCAAATTGCTAGCGGAAATGCTGAAAAATTAACGAGCATGCAACGCAGCAGGGAAACTGAGACGAAGAAGGAGACGGCGAACGAGACTGAGACGGAGGCGGAGAGAGAGATGGGGATGGAGAAAGAGACTGAAACTGAGACTGAGACTGAGACAGAGGTAACAGTAGTCGCTTCTCTTTGGGATGCCATTACTTACGTGGCTCACTGTGCGACAGGCAAAAATGCAAATTCGCAGCTTGTTTTTCTTCATTTTTTCTTCTTTCGCATTACTTTTCGCAGCTTGCAACTTGAGCAACTTGAGCAGCAGCAACAGCTGCAAATTAGACGCATCACTTAACCAGCAATGACATAAAGCTGCCAAGTGGCATGAATTTGAATGTTTGAATGTTTGAATGTCATATTGCATCAATTTATAAATATCCATATATACCTATCTTTATCCTTATCCTTATCCTTATCCCTGACAAATGAAAACAAATACTTAGCAGCGACAGAGACAAAAACACAGAGAATAAAATGTGACAGATGCTCAACGATATTCACAGAATGACAGCTGAATGGGACACTGAATTCAATTTGAGTAAATTATGTGTATTTATAAATGTGTATATCCAATATCCAACTCACAGTTCTGCACCTGGTTAATAGAATGACAACGACACTTAAATATCGAACTTTTTAACAATAGGGTGTTTGATAACTATTCAATAGAAAATTTTAAATTATATATTAAATAAAACTTATATGTATTGTACATTGAAAAAACTGCCCTAAAAAGTAAATATGAAAATTGAAAACAAAAGAGTTTTTCTTATACTCGTATTAAAAATTGGCATATTTTATTTAAACAAGTTGAAAAGATCTAAAAATCTGATTCCTTAATAAAAATAATAAAAGAAATATATACAAATTATATTGAAAGTTACAGTAAAAACAAAACAGAAAACAAGCGGAAAAGGGTATAGTCGAGTAGTCCCGACTATTACATACCCGTTATTTACTTTAATTTATATAAAAAAAATTTTATTGCATATTTTTAGGCACTTGTATTGCTTGATAACTTAAAACAGCCATTAGCATCTTTCTATTTGTCAGATAGTGTTACGATTAACTAGGATGATAACTTATATTACTAGAAAACGCATGTTGGTAAAAATCAACACATTATCTTAAAGAAGAACAGACAGACAGACAGACGGGTATGGATCAATCGATGCTATCAAATTTGTCAGTCAGTCTTGTGAGAAATCTGATGTGAAAGTATCTGACAAGTCTGATAACTTCACTGAGTGTTGAGTTTTTTATTCCGAGCTCTCGAGACTTGGTCAAATGTCTGTCTGTCTGCCTGTCTGTCTGACTCTCTCTCTCTCTCTCTCTCATGTTCTCTCGACGTCTTTTGTACAGTATCAGTAGCTGAAAATGATGAAGGATGCAATCGCACATGGCACATAATTGAGTGACAACGCGGTTAGAGCCGCGTTTTCCCGTGTCCGCGACCCGCGCCAAAAAGCGGACCAGGCCAGGCCAAAAGTGTAAAGACCAGGCCGACAGGGGACAGAGGGACAATGGACAAGGAACAGGGGATAGGGGATAGGGGGCAGAACAGACCAACACCAGAAAAGGCAGCTCAAGGGACTGACAGAGAAAGAGAGAGAGAGAGAGAGAGAGAGAGAGCGGAAAGAGCGAGAGAGAAGAGGTTGAGAGCCCTCGGCAGCATTTGAATTTGTAATGACATTACACACACTCACACACACACACACATACACACACACACACACACACACACACACACACACACACACACACACTACACATCTGGTCATGCCAAATGAAATGAAATGTGTCGCTCTCTGTGTGTGTGTGTGTGTGTGTATTTAGCAAGGGGAAAAGCAAAGCAGGGAACAGGGAAAAATAGAAGGAAAATGTTAGAGAGAGGGAGAGGGAAGAGAGGAAGAGAGGAAGGAAGCTGCATGCAAGTGTGCCAAATGCAGCGCCAACAGCGACAGCGACAGCGAATATCAAACTGTTAATTGTGACCATAATTAAGGTGACCATAATTAAGGTGACCTCCAACAGGCGCTCAACGTGTGTGACAAGCTCATTTGTTCAACATACGACAGTGCGGCCAAAGAGAAAGCCAAGCACCAAAGTGAAAAGTGGAAAGAGGAGAATGGAAAGTGGAAAGAGGAAATTAAAGAATCGAAAATGAGGCGTGTTCCGAATTCTGACACTTTAACTAGTTGCGAATTTCTATCAAATCCGTTAAGTAACATATATTATTTATTTAATTATTTCAATACATATTATGCTTATTTATTTATTAATTTATTTATTAATTTTTTCATCAATTTTTTATTTTTTTATTGACTTTTTTATTTATTTATTTTCATTGAATTATTTAAATACATATTATGCTTATTTAATTATTAATTTATTTTTTATTTTTTTTCATCTATTTTTTATTTATTTTTTACCTATTTATTTTTTTACTTATTTATTTCATTAATTATTAATTTATTTTTTTATTTATTTATTTTTTATAATTATTCATTTATTTATATACCTAATTATTTATTTCTTAGCTTAACTTGAAAGTACAGAAATAATTTAAACAAAATTTAGCGGGATCCAAAATTTGCTGAAACAATTTTGAAAAGCGCAATTAGATCGTAAAGTATTGGTTAATTTTAATTTATAAAACAAATTTGTAAATGGTTAATTTGAATCACTTTGAATCGCTTTGGTCACTTTTTGAACTGCGAGATCTGTTGGGCTGACAAATGACAAAAAAAGAGCAGTTAACAAAACGCAAATATAGAAAAACAGATATATAGAGAGAGACAGAGAAAGACAGGCAGGCAGAGAGAGAGACAGAGACAGGGAGGTGTTTCTTCGGGTTGACGGACTGTAAAAGGCGACCGTGTGATTTTAGTTGCAACTCAGTCAGATTTTAATCAACTTGGTTTAAACACACACACACACACACACACACACACACACACACATGCACATGCACATATAATTCAATATTTTTGTGTCTCCGTCTGTGTGTGTGTGTGTGTTTGCAACTGTGTTTCGGTGTACCTTTGACGTTTTGCGGCTGTCCCCAAAAGTTGCTCCCTTTGACATCAACCTTTCAGCCCTTTTCAGTAAATCTGTGCAAATATTTATTGTAGGCACGGTGAACATACGCCATATAGCAACCATAAGCAAGCAGCAGTTTCAGTTTCAGTACCAGTTTTGGTTTCAGTGTAAGCAACACGCAGATAGAATAAATTGAGAGATACATTTTTGGAATTCATAACAAACCACTTCATGACAGAGAAAAAGTCTTAAGTAATAAGAAATTTAATAATCATTATCTTTTCCCTGACAAAATATAAGAAATATACATATTTATCAAATGTTGCTTGTGCTTTTGACTTGATCAGTGCTCTCAGCTGGATAGAAATGCAGTCGACACACAAACAGAACACAGAAAAAGAGAGAATACGTGTGTTCTATAAATAGCATAGTCTGATCGGTGATGCTCTCTGCTGTCAGTCGCTGAGCTGCGTTCAATGAGAGAGCACTAGACTTTTTTTGTACACTGCAACTACTGCTTTGCTCTCTTTATGCATTCTTCATTTTATTCTTTCAGTGTACCCTGCGATGTTTGATTGTGTGTGTCTGGATCATTGATTTGTAAGCATATCCTTGAAGCGCTTGCAATTAAAGCAGTAAAAAAACAGAGTACAAAAACAAACATTTTCATTTAAACAAGTATAAAACTTACTATGATTTGCAACTAGTTATTGTCTATATATTGTTGCATAATTCTATTAATAACTAAATGCTCCGATTTATGTTTTGAGCTTCCTTTAGTTTTATTCTCTTCTATCTTCGCGATTCAAATCTGCGTATACTTAATATTAACATTTTTTTATAAACTTGACAAGTTATTCGTTGGGCATTTTGGCAGGCTTTACTGTACTGCACACTTGCAACTTAGCACGCTATCTCTTTCTGTATCTGCATCTGACTCACTCTCTCTTTCACTGGGAATTATGGTATGCTTATCGTTCTTCACATAATATTAAAGAATATTTGATGATGCGACCCACAGACGATGTCGCTTTTTTCTCTCTCTCTCTCTCTCTGTCTCTCTCTGTTCCCAAAGAGCCATTAACACACACACACACACACACAAGCTCACATATGTAAGTATGCACAAATTGCATTAACACATTCGAAATGATGATTATCCTGCTTCTCTCTCTGTCTCTCTCTCTTCCTCTTTCTTTCTCTCTCTCCCTTTGCTTCTTCTTCTGCTTGTGCTTGTCCCTCTGCAGTTTGACGAACTTTGTTGCATAATAAATAATGCAATTTGTAATTAAGTCAGTCAGCCAGAGAGTGAGAGAGAGAGAGAGAGAGAGCTTTAAGAGGGCGTGTGGGCGTGGGCGTGGGCGTGGCATATGTGGTGCGTAATTAGAAAGCATTTGACAAGCAATGGACAGAAACAGCAACAAAAAGAGAAACTAAGTAGACGCAACGAAAGCGAATGAGGGTGGAAAAGGGAGTGGGCAAAATAAAGGAAAGCAAAATATGCGCAGCCTAATTGAAAAACGAACTCAACACTCATATGTGTGTGTGTGTGTGTGTGTGTATGAGTCACAATGTTTGTTTAATTAAATATGCAACATGTTAATTAAAGCAAATTAGGTTAACCGCAAAGGGGAAACAGAGGAACAGAGGGCGGAGAGGAAGCGAGAGAACAAAGCAATGTGAATTATACGTCTGGGCATTATCGTACATCTGAGACACACACCTATACACAAACACACACCTACACACACTTAAATCAGAGCAAATAGAAATTTGCGAAAATCGTAGCATACTTTTTGGGCCGCTTTCAATTGTGGACTGTGTGTCTGTCACTGAGCGAGTCTGACACTTTTAAAAGCATCACTTGCCGCAGCTTACGGCTTAATGCATGCCAAACACAAATCTCTGCCCCTTTTTCCAGTTTCCTGTCCCCACAGACATCGAGTCCAACTTCAATTCCAACTGCAACTCCAACTGCGACTTCAACTTCATCTTCAACTCAGCTCTCAACTATTACGCAATTGTAAACGCATTTGTGAGAATTAATTCTTTTGCATTGTGCTTGCCACATGCTACATGCCACATGCCACGCCCCCATTCGCCTCTTTCTTTGTCAGCAGCAGCTGTTGTTCATTCATCGAAAACAATAAATACAAAAAAGCGTAGAAAACAAAAAGAACGTTGAGAATCATTTAAAAAACATTGTGCAGCATATGTTGTAGCATGTCACGAAGACATTGTCCATGAGACAAGTGAGCTGATATTGGTGAAGATTTTCCGGAGCACGCGCTGGATTCCGGCTATTTCTCGTCGGCTGGGGGGTTCCAAATTAACCGAAAAGTTTCTTGCTCTTAAGTCTTTATTAATTTTTACTATTATCGCGTGCTATTTTTAAAACAGAAAGCCGTTCAACCAAATTAGGGGTTACAAAAGGGTAAAAGAACAGTAAAAGAAAGAAGAAAAGAGAAAACAATACTAGGACTCACAGATACCTACATTGGATTGGTGGACACACTGAGATGATGTCCAGTGGTCGATTTCCCCGCCCTTCCATGATCGCCTGGGTGCCAATAAACAGATTATTCGGCGATCCCTGCAATCCAATTAGATTCTAATCACCATCAACCTCACTTCCGCCTAGCATCACTTCGGATATTTATAAACAATTTAAGTGCAATACATTATAACAATCTTTTATTTAGTTTAAGTTGGGAGATAATAATGACATAATTTATAAGTATTAGCTTCAGTGCCGTTTCTTTCTTTGTTTCGCTCTTAATTTCGCTAAGTTATCGTCTATTATATTTTTAATTTAATACAAATTTTCCAGCATTAAGTTTTATTTTTGATTCACGCCTCTAATTATGTTCAATTCATTTTTTTTCTTTTTTTTTTTTATTACATTATGACAATTGTTTTATTTCTACCACTATATTATTTCTGAAAGTATTAATAGAACTTAGTACTACCCTTTTTCAAGGTGGGCACTTTATTCGTGCCACTACTGTGGCCTAGCAATACGTTAGCCTAGGTCAGGCATATGCCAGCACCAGCTGACCGCAATTGGATATGCGCTCAACAGTTATATATTTTTTTCTGATCTTATCAATTCTCTTATTCTTTTTTTTTCTAGCTTGGTTACGGTGGTGTAAGTTTTTTCTTTTTTTTGGTTTTATTCTTTGAATACCGATCGCGAATTGAAAGCAAAATGTAGACGAGCCGAAAGTCTCGAACAAGCAAATACAAGAAAAAGAAAGATCGCGAGCAAAATAAAAATAGCACAAATGATGTCCAAATCAAAAAAAATTGCAAATAAAAATAGAATCAAATAATAATGTTACTCACAAGTTTTTTTTTTTTTTCCATCGGCGAAAGATCTTTCTGACAGGTGTTGAATTTGTTTTTGGGTTATGGTTGTTAGTGGGATTAAATTAGTTTGTAGATTTTCATTTGCATTTTATTCTGTTTTTTTTTTTTTGTTTTGGTTTTTGAGCATTAGTTGTGCTTGTATGTTTTCTTAATATTTTTCTTGGTTTTTTTCTTTTTTTTTCACTTCACCTTAACAACCAAACCGTCTCACTACAAAAAAAATATAATTTGCCAAGAATGACATTTTTTTTTCTTTTTTATATTACTCTTATTTCCGCTTATTAAATTACTATTATTTAAATTTTCTTCACTTTTCGTTCACTTTTCTAATTAATTTAAAAAAAATTTTTCTTGATTAATCCTAAAGAAAGATTTGATGAATTTAAATTTGAAAGATTTATGCCACTCGATTTGTTGGAGCACTTAGCTCAGAAGCACCTGCGACACCTCTCTGGGAAGATCTGGCGGATCCTTATGACCCGATGGCGGCCTCGTTCGGCACGCGCGTGCGGATTCGGAGAGGTAGCTCACTGTACTGTCAGTATGGGGTGAATCCAAATAGCGTTCTCCATGCTCTTAGGCTGTACGAGAACCGGCCTAAAACGGAGCGGTGATAGCACAAGTGCTGGTGGGACATCTGGATCTGGTACAAAAACCAGAACTATAGAAAACAAACGGGGAATAATTACCGTGGGCCGACAATGTATATAATTTTTGCATAGTTACCCTTTTTTTTTTTTTGGATCTGGAAAACTAAGTTTTCGTTCGTGGGCTGCCGCCCACGTCAACTTTTGCGAAGAAAAGTGGACAAAATTGATGCCTTTAATTTTTTCTCACTTCCGAAAACTTGATTAATTTTGGGATTGTATTTCCTTGTGGCTTTTCCCAGCTCCCCAAGAAAAATGATGATGCAGGTTATCCACGTTTTATGGCTTTTTCCAGCTTTGTACGTGTAGACAACGTCTGTTCGGCTCGATGGTTACAGGGAGAAGAACGAGACCGGATCCTCAAAATGGACAGGAAACTCAATCGAGTACTTGGGCAGGGAAGCTTACGATATCGTTCGCGAACCAAAATTTCATGCTCAGTTGACAAGAATGCTTTGAAATTAATCAAATAATTTGGCAATTAGTTTGTCTTTCGAACCATAGGTGGCGGAGTTGGCGCCAAGAGTAAGGCAACACTAATACAGCTACTACTTAATTACGACCTACTACTTAAACTAAAACCAGCTTTTTTAAAAAAAAATCGTTGCATACTTTTACGCGGTTAGTTTAACTTTCGCTGTTACAAGCGCTACTACAATGTGTGTGTGTGTGTGTAGGTGTAGGTGTGTGTGTGTGTGTGTGTGTGTGTGTGTGTATGTGTGTGCCGGACACTGCACTTTGTTTGCTCCACAGTTGTAGATTGAGGCGAGGACAGGAGGAAAAGAGAGAGAAACTTGCAACTTGCACTTGGAAAGCAGTTAAAGTCCAGAAAGAAAGAAGGAAAATGGAAAAGAAAAGACACTCTCTCAATTTCTCAAGGATTCAATGGAATTACAGTTCCTGAAATAAAAAACGAGTTAAGAATAAGAGGAAGAAGAAGCAGCTGTGTTGGTAAAATGCAGTTAAGACATCACAAAGCCAAAAGCATTCATTGTATAAAGTAGAAATTCGCTCTCAAGTCTTTGAGTGTCCAGAACAGACAGAGAGAGAGAGAGAGAGACAGAGAGAGAGAGAGAGAGCCATAGGGAGAGGGAGAGAGACTGACGGACAGGCTGAAAAGAAACCTCAACGATTTTCAATTTCTCATTAATTCAACGCACAAAATTAAATAAAAAGAAGATTACAGTGCAGCCTCGATATAACAAGCGCAACTGAACCTGAAACTTGGACAAAGAAACGTTCTTTGAAGATGATGAAGTGAGTAGGCATTAATTAAAACACGAACTTGCACTTGATTATTTTAAGTGTGTGGATATTTTATTATTTTTCATCTGATTTTCTGAGACTTGTTGATATGATAATTCATTCAACCAAGATATGAAAATTATCACACTTGCTATAAGTATTATTTATTAATAACAATTTCCATTTGTTTCATTAAAAATAATAATATTATTATCATTATTAGAAATAAAGTCGAACTTGCCTAATCCGAGTCACCATTATCCAAGTAAAAAGTTCGATTAGGGATTTTTTTTCTGCTTTTTAAAAGAATCACAAATTAATTTGTGTTAAGTTGTGAACTTTATATTTTGTTTATTTTTTTTTCATAAAAAATCCGAAACTTGTGACTACACAGAAAAAAAAATCCGGGCTATTTAGCCCGAATTCAAGCCGAAACGATGTCAGAAGTGGGGTAATCTCGGATTTTCTTAAATCAAGTACGAAATACTTGATTTTTTCAATCCCGAATTCAAACCTGAAATTCTTAAATTCAGGCTAAAAAAAAAATAATTTTTTTTGTTACATTTGAACTTGTTTTTTTTTGAACATTTTTTTTTAAACTTTTTTTTTAATTTTTTTTTAAACTTTTCTTTTAAGTTTTTTTTAAAAATTTTTTTTTTATTTTTAATTTTTTTAAAATTTTTTTTTTATTTTTAATTTTTTTTTTACAATTTTTTTTTTTTAAATAGTTTTTTTTTTAAGACTATTTTTTACTAACATTTTTTTATTTTTACCTTTTTTTTTTTAATTGACGGTGGGAATCGAACCCAGGTTTTTTTCAAACAGGTCGGCGACTCTAACCACTGAGCCACCGAACCAGTTGAAGTGAGAGAGGCCGAAAGAGAATAAAGTAATTTGGGCTTATTTTCCCATTTTAATCCCGATACAGGCTTGATTATTCAGCTTAAGCCTGGAAACATACTTAAAAAATGCAGGCTTAAATCAAGTATTTTAGGCTTGATTTTAGAACGGCTTTTTTTTTCTGTGTACAAACTCATACGATCAAATGGCGAGCTACTACATTTTTTTTACCGTTGCTCAGTAAACGCTATTGCCACTCGATTTTGTTTGAGTTAGGGAAGATCGACTGTATTTATTACAATTATTTAGTGGATATATTCTTATGAATGGCGAGAAACACAATTGAAATTATAATTTATTAAAAACAATGATGCACTGTAAACTCTTTAAGTCGCCAACTGTAACGATGCGACAGATGGAATCTGTGCTTTATTATACCCGTTACTTATAAAAATAAGTAAAAGGGGATATTGTATTCGTTGCAATGTATGTAGCAGGGAGAAGGAAGCATCTCCGACCCTATAAAGTATATATATTCTTGATCAGCATCAACAGCCGAGTCGATATAGCCATGTCCGTCTGTCCGTCTGTCCGTCCGTGTGAGCGCCTAGACGGAGACTATAAGAGCTAGAGCAACCAAATTTGGCACACAGACTTCTATAAACCCCACGCAGGTCAAGTTTGTTTCAAAATTTTGCCACGCCTTTTTCCGCCTCTGTAAATCGCAAAAAACCACCACACGCACAGTTTTCAAGATGTTATAATTTTTTTACTAATTATCGTTAACTACTATTATTACCTATCATCCTACTAAATCGTAACAAGAGCGGACAAACAGAAAGGTGGTAATGGCTAATTAAAGTTTTTAAAAAATATAAGTGCCTAAAAGCATGCAATAAAAAATATTAAAAAATTCATTAAAATAAACGGGTATCCTAGAGTCGGGCGCTCGACTATAGCCTTTCCCACTTGTTTTATTCTTTCAGTGTAAAGCAGTAAAACGTTTCATTGAAAGAGAGAGAGAGGAACACAGGAGGGACGAATGGAGTGTGAGTGTATGTTGTGTATGTATATATGTATATGTATGTATGCATGTACATAATGAAATAAGCGTTGAGACGGCTGCATAACTAAATTGTTGACCAGATGAAGAGCTGCTGCTGCTGCTGCTGCTGCTTCCGTTGGTTATGCTCCAAATTTTGTCGAGCTGATTTTAAAATACACCTGCCGTCATTTTCGGGGCTGAATGTCACATTTGACACGACAAATATTTAACGGCAATGCGGCACACTCTGCATTCGAAAGGGGCAGACAGAGACAGAAAGAGAGAGAAAGAGAGAGGGGAGTAGGATATAGATGCAGGCGCACATGTGTTACGGATACGGAAACGGAAGCGGAAACTTCACTTTGCGGTCAGCAGTAGCAACATTTTAACCACACTCACACACCTACACACACACCTACACACACACACACACACACACACACACCTACACAAACACACACACATGCGGACATTTAGATGAGTGACCAATGCACAGTGGGGAATTTGAGCTATTAATTTGGCATTCATTTATAACTCGTAAGCTACAGAATTGAGCATGTTAATGTTTTGACATTTAAAATGCATCAAATTGAAATGAAAAGAAAAAAAAACTTCAAAAAGTATACAGCTGCCCATAGTACAATGCGATCTGGCAACGCTGCGACACGTTTCATTCAATTTATTTGCCATTTCCTGTTTCAATTCGATTCGTCTCGTCTCATCTCGCTTCGGCCGCAAATTACACGGTATATTTTCAATAGGGTGTCTTGTTTTTGTTTTCGCATTTCAAAAGTAGAATTGCAATTAAAATTTTAGGGATCATATACTTAAGCAATGCTATGTAAATTTTGAAAACTTTTGAAGTTGAAAAGTCGCTTGTTTTATTTTTCTTTAAAAAGTAGAGCTCTGAGATGGAAAATAATTTAATTAATATTCTTCGTTTTATTATATATTACGTTATATTTATTAGTAAGGTCAGAGATTCCTTAAAAGAAAAAGTTTGGGGTCCTTAAAATCAATTTTTTTTTAAATTGCAAGCAAGTTGACGATTGCAAACAAACTTAAATTGCAAGTTTAAAAACAGTTTGCAAAATGGAACAAATTGAAATTGAGTTAGAACAAGTAAATAAAAGCGGGAGTTACCCTAATGTTTGTGGTGCTGTTTAAAAGCCTTTAACACGATACGGTCTAGTCCGAATCAAAAAAACAATCAGCCAAACACTCGTCAGTCAGTCCCCTTTTTGCCCCAATCCCAATTCAAAGTGAAAAACGCACAAGCAGGCTTCAAAAAGCGACTAAGGGACTACAGAAAGAGGTGTGGAAAGGGGCAAGGGGAAAGGAAGGAGGAGGGACATTCCGACACCATTATTATTAGCATATTGACATGTGGCCAAATTCGGTCACGTTTCATTTCGCATCGATTCGATTCATTTGGACATTTGTGAAAAGCCTGAAAAGCAGTTGGAAAGCGAATCAATTTCCTTTTATTGTTTCACAAAACTTCTCCACAGCTGTCGGCCATAAGAGTGTGTGTCATTCAGAGTCAGTCAGTCAATTGTGCAATAAGTCAGTGCTCGACAGACACACAGAGAGAGAGAGAGAGGGAGAGAGGGAGAGGGAGAGGGAGAGATAAAGATAGAGAGCGACTGCAAACATGGGAAAACAAAAATTAAAACGCAGCTGACAAAAATAGAATTTCAAAAGAATAGGAAACTGCTTACGAAACTAATTGTCTGCAAAACAGTGGCTGCCACACACACACACACACAGACACACACAGACTCACACACACAGACAGAATCACACACACACAGACAGACACACACACACACAGACAGAGCCGTACACTGATCAAAAAGTGTGGCATCCAACAGTTTCTAGCAGCGACCGTAATCATTATGAGTCATATTATACAAATTGCATAGTAATGATAATTTAAAGATTTTTAAGGATTTCCTTCAATGATAATGTTTAACTTTGAGCGAAAAAACCAAACTCAGAAGTGATAATTATTTGTGACTTTTATTTTTTCGCTCAAAATTAAACTCACTTATAAAAAGTAATCATTTTAAAGATTTGTTTTCGTTTCGTTTAAAGGGATATGCAAAAGTACTGTATTTAAAGTATTAAAAGTGAGTTTTATTTTGAGCGAAAAAAATATAAATTATAAATAATTATTATTTGTGAGTTTTATTCTACCGCAAAAATTTAATCATTATCATTATTTTTTTGTATATTTATTCTAATCATTGATTTTTTGATATGAAACAATTTCAATAATCATTATTTGCGGTCCCCGGATTGAGGTTTTCGCAGAACACACTACTTGAGGGGGTCTTCTAGTTTGGACGGCCGAATTTTACGTGTTTTCTAAATACATTGCTTCACAAAAAATTTTGAATCTGCTAAACTATTTTAAATTTTGTAAAATTCACTTTGGTAAATATTTTTGAATAATAAACAAAAAAAAAAGTTTAAAAACCGAAAAAAAAAATTGTTTAGCCAGAAGACTCCCTTAAATTAGAATTCAGCCGAAAATCATGTGTCATTTCACCGAAATGCCTGGAATTCCAAAACAAAACTTCGGACTCTACCAAATATTTTATGATGAATCAAATGAAAACGATTTAGTAGCTTGCTACTCTAAAAAAATGTAGAATTAGAAGTAGAGTGAGAAATACAAATACCGTTATCAGAAGACTGTCTTATGTGGCGCGATTTTCTAAAAATTTTTAAACAATTTGATCTCATTCGATCTGATCAGACAGTCATAGCAGATTTCTGAACTTCCCTTCTTTGTATATAAACAATTTTTGGTTTTTTTAAGCAACTACAGCATTTATTTTGAATTTGAACAAATTTTAAAGACACATTTTGAAGTGTGTATCTATTTAGTAAAATGATGTTTTGAGAACTGCAACTAATTTGAATGGTTGCCTTACTTGCCATTAGAGCGGAGTTGCTATAAAGCTTATATGAAGCAGCAGCTGTGGCAACTCTGGCAACTCTGGCAGTTGAAGCTCACGTTTCATGCAACTCAAACAGACAAAGCACTCAACGGATTTGAGTCTCGTATTTGGGCAGAGAAGCATTGGGGAAGTGTACCAAACTCTGGGCAATGCCTTTGACAGGCTTTGACCTGCCACAAATATGCTTTATACTTTGCCTCTCTTCACTCCCCTCTCCTCCTCTCTCTACTCTCCCTTGTCCTATTGGCATTTGCCTCCTGCTTTGTCAACCGATAAAAGTTCAAGTTGATTTCGGCAGCGTCTTCTTCGATAAGTTTTGCTGCTCTCTTTATCTTCATCTGCAGCGTTTTCCTTCTCAGTTTGCTTGTTTGCCTTTTTTTTCATATTGTGGTGGCACAAAATAATATTTGCATAATGGCAAAATAGACAAACTGCAGTTGAAACTTGGACGGAAGGAAGTAAGCAGACTGCAAGCCCAAAGATGACAAATGACATTAAGGAGGCTTAGCTATCAGCACGCCGCATTGGAATTTGACTTTCAAATACCGAACGAATGAGCGTAGTAAAAATATATAGAGACAGAACGAGACACAGCCAGAGAGAGTGACAGAATGATAGAGAGAAAGAGAGGGAGTAGAGAGGGAGCACTGACGCCATTTTGACTAGATCTGAGCCTTTTTAAATATTAATTATGAAATAAATAAAGAGGAATATAGACAGAAAGAAAGAAAGAGAAAAGAGAGATAGTTAAAAAAGAGAGAGAGAGAAAGACAGATGTCATTTTGGCTATTTTATAGCTAGATCTAACCTCTTTTTATAATTAGATTGCGTCAGAATTCCCAAAATTGCTGAAAGGAGAGAAAGACAGAGAGTGAGAGAGACAGATGCCATTTTTGCTATTTTATAGCTAGATCTGAGCCTTTTTAAATATAAATTTGTATTTAGTTATGTATAGTTAAAAGAAAGAGGAATAAAGATAGAAAGCGAGAGAGAGAAAAGAGAGACACTGAAAAAAAAGAGACAGAGAAAGATGTCATGTTGGCTATTTTATAGCTAGATCTGACCTGATTTTTTAAAGTTAGATTGCAACAAAAATACCAAAATTGTGTAAAAAAATATACGGAGTAGGAAAGTGAGAAGAGAGATAGAGAAAGAGAGAAAGAGAGAGAGACAGAGACATTTTCCTTTTTTAAAACTAGTTCTGCCCACTTTTTTAAACTCGATAGCTTTAAATTTTAAAAAATTCTATTGCCCGGGCAAAAAAAAAGATTTGGCATCACTGAATGGGAGTGGGGGGAGAGTGTGAGGGAGAGAGGGATGAGAGAGAGGAGTAAAAATTATGCGTCCTTTTGGCCAAGGCAAAAGTCCCGCAGACAGCAATTATTTTGTGCACGCTCTTTGATCCTCTTTGGCCATATATTTGCTAACGACAATGACGCTGTCTACTACCCAGGTATCTTTGGCTATATCTGTATCTGTGTGTGTGTGTGTGTGTGTGTGTGTGCCACGTTGTTTGTTTTATGGGCGCGCCCGCCACTTGGCCCAAGTGCAACTCTCTCAGCCAACTTTTGCCGTCGACTTCGACGTCGTCGTCGCTTGAAACTTCTCAATGGCACTCGGCGCAGCCCGAGCTTCTCCTCACCACCATGGGATAAAAGCACAATATTGTACGAGGGTAAAGTCCATTTCTATGCCACAAAATATCATATATTCAATTTTGTGACGAATGACATTAAAATTAACTTATAAATTATTCTTAAAAAAAAAAAAAAAAGATGAATTGGGATAAGTTTGCGAAAACATTGGTTATTCAAATTCCAAAAAAAAAAAAACTTCTAAGCGCGGTGAAAATCAGGTGACGAAAATATTTCAATGCTGGAAAATTTCTGTTATCAAATTTTGTTACGAACGATATTAAATTTTATTTGTAAGTTATTTTTTGCATTTATTTTATTTGTTCTTAATTTTTTATTTTCTGAACTGGAAGACTTAAGATATCTTTTCTAACTCCTTCCTTTTTGTTTTTATCAAATGTGAAGGTATACAATATTTTAAAATATTAAAAACAAAGAAATAATATTTCTGCATTAAAATCACTTCAGTTTCATGTCAAGTTTAAAGTCTTAAGCTTTATATTTAGAGTTTATGCTTAAATATCGATATTTTTCCCATTGTGTACTCTTTCTCTTTCACTCGCTCGCTGTGTTTCAGTCTGTCTGCTGTTGGTGGTGCAGTAAAGTAAAGTCATTCCTAATCCTGGCTGCTGCATATTTTCACTGCTCAGCACGTCGATGGCTGCCAAATTAGAGACAAAATGGAGCCAAAAGGACTTCATCGATTTGGCTTACGACAGCGACAACGACTTTGAAGGGAGCTGCCAACTCGCTTTAAGCATTCGCATTCGCATTCGCATTCATTCCACCTCCAGCTTCCAATAACTATGTGGGAATGAGCTGCAGCATCAGCATCAGCATCAACATCACCATCACCATCAGAGTCAGAGTCAGCCTCCATAATAAACTCGCACTTCAATTGCCATCCAGATTGAATCTGGCTTAAAAAAACAAAAAACAACTCTCTATTTTCACCTTTCTTTTATTACACTCGTGCCAGAATTCAATTCGAGTGTGAAATCTTTAAATTTGCTAGCCCAGCAATCCAATTTTATTTGAAAGCTAAAAAGAGTACAAATCAATTTGAATTTGCCATCTCTTGTATCTCAAATATAACTTTTAGAATCTATTTTGTTATTTTAGAACAATGCATCTTTTTGTTCAAGATACTCTCCAACATCAAAGTTTTGTGTCAATTTTATCCTTGCACTTGATTTTCACATCCAGAAAATTATTTTGCATATCAAAGATACGTTTTTAAAATATAACAATACATAAACAATATGCATTCATTAAGTGTATTAGTTTACAAATATCGTAAATAAAGAAATTAAAGATACTTTTGTATCTCAAGGTTATTTTCAAAAATGTACTTAACCATATTTGATAAATCAAAGTATCATAAGGCGACTTATGTATGAGAAAGACAATATTGTATTTCCAAGATACTGTTTTATCTGAAAGATAATTTGAAAAGCATATTTTATAAGTAAATACAACTAAACGCGACTTTGGTATCAAAAAGTGTATTTTGTATCTCACAGATGATTTAAAATTTTATAGTTGCTTTTTTTGTTCAAAGATAATATTGAAATATTTTTTTAAATTAAAAAATTAATTTATTTTGCAAACTTAAGCTACTAATTCACATATGTTTTCTGCTATTTACTATCCACTTTCGTATCTCACAATCACTACACATAATTTATCAATCTGACCAATGTAAACAATTTATAAGAAATAAATAAATTACTATATTTGCTGGTTAATAATTTTAAGTACATTTTATACTGCAGAGATACGATAAGAAGCACATTTCGTTTCTTTATGATGAACAGAAACATAGATATTTTATGTATTTTTAGAATGTCAAAACTATACAGACATGTCAACACGCATAATTATGCTAATGGAATCATTTACACATTTCATATACAGACATACGAGTATATCAAAATTTAATTCTTATCTCTTAGAATGTCTGTTGTTTATTTGAAAACATAAACAAATATATCTCAAAGCTTTTGTTCTTCGCCTTCGTTTAACTAATAGATACATTTGTCTCTCTCAAGAGCAAGTCATGTTGCTGCTACCAATTTATGTATGCATGTGTATCTGCGAGATATATGCAGCCACTCCTGTAGCTGAAGCTGATGAGATACATCATCGTTATTAGGCCACTTTCACACTGGCTGCTGAAAGTTGAACATACAGCTGAGCTTATAAACTTATTTTTATTTTATTTAAACGTAAATATTAAGTAGGACATTTTAAACTTTGGATTAGCTTAACTGGAATTTATAATTTGTATTGTTTTTTAATTTGACCAAATATTAAAAAATATTGATTTCTTTAATCTTGAGTATTAAGATTACAAAAATCAAACAAAACATTTGAATTCAGAACAACATTTTTGTTTTTATGCCAAAATCTTGGAGTTTTTGCAGCTCCATTGCAAATTGTACAATAAATTCAATGGCAGACTCGTAAATTATATTTATCTGAAGTTCAACCTGTCTGTCTGTCTGTCTGTCTGTGTGTCTCTCTGTCTGTGTGTCGTTATTTTAAAAAACGCATCTAATCCAAATGGATGTCAGTTGCACGGCGAATGCAGCAAATGTTGCCAAACACAGTTTCAGTTACAATTGCAGTCTCAATGTTGTTGTTGTTGTTGTTGTTGTTGGTAACAACTGTCACTGGCCATTTCGGACATTCGTTATCAATTGTCAACAACTGTAGTTGTTGTTGTTGTTGTTGTCATCGCTGTATGAATTGTCATTGAAAGATGCCGCCTGCAGTTTTTGCAGTTTTCGCATCTTTGGCACGTTTGGCTCTTCAACTTGTCACTTCCTGGTTGTTGTTGTTGTTGTTGTTGCTGTTAGCGCTGTTGTTGTTGTTGTTGTTCTCGTTATTGTTGCTGTTGCTGAGTGCAATTTTCCAATTTCTAGTTAACCTTAAAGGGCAAAACGCAGGCATATAACGAGCACTTTCTGATCGAGTGCAGCAGCAGCAGCAGCAGCAAGAAATATGGCAACAAAATTGCAACTCATCAACAACAACAACGAAAACTGTACACTCACAAAAACAACGATGACAAAACATGAAAAATCCTTTTTATAAAACATATTTCTTAAATTTCTTTTATATTATACTTTTAATTTATTATGTAATTTTAAAATAAGTAAAGGGTATTTTGTATTCATTGAAATGTATAAAACATGGAGAAAGTAAATTGACCCTTTAAAGTATATATATTCTTGATATGACAAATAGAGGAAAAATAGAACGGTACTAATGTCTGTTTTAAGTCATTAAACAATACGAGTGCCTAAAAATATGCAATACAAATATTTTATCTTTATTAAAACAAATAACGGGTATTCTATAGTCGGGACTACTACTTTAGTTGTTTAATTTTTACTTAATATCTATTGAACAAAACGACGGAATTCAATATTATCATATCATTTAATATATCTTTATCAGGGATTAAAAACCTAACCGAAACCGTTAACCGGTAAAAACCTGTTGAAATTTAAAATCGTAACTGAAAAAAAACTCTGCTAACCGAAATAACCGTTTAGTAACCGTTTCATTTATAAGGGTTTAATTCAAGTTTTCATACATGCAAAAAAAAATATTTTTTATTTTTAATTTTCATTTTTGATTTTAATTTTCTTTCGTTTAATTTTGAATTTTTATTTGTGACATTCGTGATTGAATTTTCAAAGCAATGAATAAGCGCAAATAAAATGAATTTTTTAAATTAAAAAGTAAAATCGTTAAAATGCAACTTAACTATATCAAACTGAAAAATGTTAACATTAAGGGAGTAATTTTTTTTATTATTATTATTATTATATTATTAATATAATTTTATTTTTGTGAAGAAATTTTTTTTGTAAACCGAAACCATACCGTTATTTCAAAACCGAAATATACAAAAACCGGCTCAACGTTGCGAAACCTTTATTCAAAGATTTTGCGTAACCGAAAACCGAAAACCTTAAAGAGAACATAATTGAAACCATAACTGAAACTGATATTCGTTTCGGCTTTAATTCCTGATTTTCAACATGTTATTAAAAATTGTTTGC
Source organism: Drosophila quinaria (assembly GCA_035047525.1). Lineage (NCBI taxonomy): Eukaryota > Metazoa > Arthropoda > Insecta > Diptera > Drosophilidae > Drosophila > Drosophila quinaria. The sequence continues at coordinate 37,925,842 of JAWNPO010000455.1, forward strand.
AAACTCCAAAATGACTCTTACCATTATTTTATACCATTTTTTTTATCATTGTAGATGCTTAAATCAAGAATTTTTGACGTGAATTTTCGTATGATTTTTTTCTGTGTAGCAACAACAACGACAACAACAACAACATCAACACATTTTGCGAACTATACGGGGGAAAATAGAAAAACACAAACACGCCAAATTGAAGCACTGACATATTTTCCAATTTGGTGGCAGCAACAGCATCTTTTATTTTGGGTTCGTTGGTGTTGCAGGTGTTGCAGGCGCCAAAGGGGCGCACACCTTTTACATCCTGCCACTGCACAGTGGTTCCTCCCATAGGCCAAAAATAGAAAAGTCCAAGTTAAAATTTGGACTTTAAATGTGTCAACACTGTTTTAGAGTTGGTCTAGCTATTAAACTATATTCTTGTTTTAGTTTTGCTCTAGCTGTCCTCTTCAAGAATAGCATCAAAAGAGACAACATAAATTATTTTGGTATTGCAGCGTGAGCAACTTGCAAGTAGAGCTGTTAATAAAAAAATTAAGAACCCGTTAAAAACAAAGTTATTGTGCGATGGAAGGGTTTAATTTTATAAATAAAGGTATTATCTACATTTATACAACAAAAAGTTTATGTACTTCCTGCTGTGTTTTGTGTAAATCTGTATTGTGTTAAGTACATTATTTTAGACGTTCTGTGTTTGTCTTTGCTGTGTTTCGTTCGAGTTTTCGTTATGAAGGTAAAATCAGGAATCAAAAAATCTTTTTGTATATTATGAAATAACATTTGAAGATTATGTGATATTAATTTCAAGTGCCAATAGGCGCCTAGGATCTTGCTATATACAAAAATACAAAAAAAATTATTTTTTTTAACAAAAACTCGATTTTAGACTAATTGTTCGTATGGCGGCTATATGATATAGCAGTCCGATTTCAACCAAATTTGTTCAGGATGTATTGGACCATCCCAAATGCAAAATCTGTAAGTTTGGTTCAGATGTCTCAAACAACAAAAAAGTTTTTCATACAAACAACTGATTTCATAACGATAGTTCATATGACAGCTATATGATATGGTGGTCCAATCCGGCTGATTTCAATACATAATCTAACTATAAATTTATATAAAAATTTTGTGTTAAGTTTCAAGCCTCTACCTCAACTAGAAGTATTTTTGGCCGCCCTCCCCATACAAAAGGAACCAGTGTGCACTGTGTGTTCACATGCATATATACATATGTATGTTAGTGTGTGTATGAGTGTGAGTGTGAGTGTGAGTGTGTGTTGCCTGCCTGCGTCTGCAATTGCCAAAATGTAGCGTTGCTTCCACACAGTACCAAATTTTTTCGAAGCTGCCATTTTGGCATTTGGATGCCCTCACTCAAAGGCAGAGTAGTATGAGTACGTGATTGAGTTTGTAACACATTAATATGGGCAGAGCAGGGATGTCCAAGCTCGCACAATCAAATTTTAATTTATACAATGATTTGTATGACTTATTTGATTGGGAATTACAATTTTGTTCAAATGAAAATATAATTGTTTTTTTCCCAGATTGTCCATTTATTTGATAGTTTTTCAAAAACTTTAAGCTGCCAAGCTGCAACAGTTTCCCGAGTGGCAATGTTGCCACTTTCAGCTTCAACTTCAGATCCAGCTTTAGTTTCAGTTCCAACTTCAATTCCAGTTGCAGTTGCAACAACGCAGCATTTTGGCCGCTGCCATTCATCACAATTTGGGCGACAACAAAGAGCGCAAAAGGTCGCCAAAAAAATGGAAACGAAACGGGAATTGGAGGACCAAAAAAAAAAATAAAACTTAGGGCAGAAATTGAACAGTTGCTAGAATATAGAAAAATACACTCAAAAAAAAACAAAAACAACAACAGACAAATAAAAAAACAGACATCCGTACTTAAACAAAAGTTGAATTAGCTCGGAGACGAAAATCTTGAATCAAGTTTAATTTCGAGAATACTTGAAGTACTATGGGTCTTGGGTTTCAATCAAGTCTGTAAAAGATCAAATCATAAATGAAATGTACTTGTTTCTAGTACACAACATTCTCATTTTTGGTTTCGTTTCAATCTTAAAATATACTAGTTTAGTTACCTAAAAGTGCAGACGACTAACTAAATTTAATACTATTCAATAAAAGTGTTTTTTGTTGGTTACACACAGAATCAGTTGAGAATTCTAAACGGCTTAAGTTCAAATAAGAGCATACTTAATACCAGGAATTCATATATTTTTCTCAGTGCAGAAAGTGGAAAAATGGCGAGGCGACGCAACGTCATGGAATATGTTTAAGTTGCAGCCCACTAGTGAATTCGTTGCTGACTTGGCTGCAGGAACTTCACGCCTTGAGGCGATCGATTCTGATTGCTTCAACCTGACATTTTCCGTCCAGCAGCCTGCAATTCCTGCTGGGTCCCTGCTGGAGATCCCTTCCAGTTTCCCTTCCTCTTTACCCTCCTCTTCCCTTCTGCCTTCTACTGTTTTCTTATGCCATTTGCCGTTGCTGCAATTCATATCATTGCAGGCCCAATTCCATTCCTTGGCCTCAACATTCTGATTGTCTCTGCGGTATCTTCCTTTCATCATATTCTTTTGTCTGTCTCTTTCTATCTTTTGATTTTTGTTGTTGTTGTTGTTGTTAACCCATTAATCCCTTTCACTCACAACGGCAGCTGTTGCTGCTGCTGTTGCTGACAGTTGCAATTTGTCTTGACAGCGGCAACAGCAACAACAGCAACAAATCAAATGCAATTGCAACAATTACAACACATGTCGCAACTGCAACATAACCTCTATCTCTCTCTCTCTCTCTTTCTCTCTCCATACACTTGTTTTACATTCAAATAATAACATCTATCTATCGAACTCTTTATCCACTCCAATATTAAGCTATGAAAATAAAAAAAAATTATTATATCTTTAAATAATCCAATAACATTAAGATTGCTTTGTATCTTCAATATACCAAAAATTTTGGCAGTGTATAATCTCTAAATTGTCAATTTCATCTCAGTAGGCTGAAAATGTTGATGGCAACTTAGTCAATTTTAGTGTGAACGGTGGTCAACTCTTAGCAAAAGTGCGTTGACCTGGTAAAAAGCAAAGCCTACTTAAATGAAATTGACAAAAAATTCTTATGAAGAAGCATTATAGGATAATAAATTAATTTGAATGATATATGAGTTGAAATTTAAATTGAAATCACATATTTAAATAGAAGGTATTAAAATTATTGTTATTATTATTATAATTCATATTATTCTGATAGAGTAGAGAAGAGCAGACAAGAACAATAAGGAGCTTCCTCATCAAATTTAACTACGCCTACCCCATATGCACACGTACAGAGAGAGCCGATTTGTGTGTTCTATAAATAGCACATGGTACGGTTTGCGCTCACACGACGCGTGAGTTCGGCTTTTCATCTCTCGCGAAGCTGCTGATCGGCTGATGCTCTCTGATGTGAGTCGCTGAGCTGCGTTCAATGAGGAGAGACCGCACAGCGCTAAACTTTATCATACACTGCAACTCATGCTTCATTGGAACATCCTTTCATTTCAATTTTTCAGTGTAAAGCAGTAAATCGTTTAGTTCACTTCGTGTTTCGCTGCTGCAGAGACAAACAATAATACCCCCCCTTCCCCTTCCCCCTCCCCACTCCCTGTTTACACCCACTTTCAAGGCCGCGGGCATTACGGTAATTGCAAGCATTTGTCCAACAACAACAGCTAAAAAGGAAGAATAAAAAAAAGCAACAACAACAACTCGGATACATTTTGGCCTCTGGCTGCGCTGTATGTGGCTCAATGGCAAATATTTGTTTAATCAATTCTAGATGCATGTATATACATGTATATGTCACACACACACACACACAGAGAGAGCGAGAGAGAGAGGGAGAGAGAGAGAGAGGCATGTTTGGTTGAGTGCCTGCGGCCAATTTGCATTTGGATTGGGAATGCGATTCTGATTGGGTTTTTTGGGCTTGAGATTGATGCAACCAAGAGCGAGAGAGAGCGAGACAAAGACGTAGAGAGAGAGAGAGAGAGAGAGAGAGAGCAGCTGGTATAGTGGTTGTGGGTGGTTGGGTGGTTGATAAGGCGGCGGTGCAGCTGCATTGCGAAATGGCAGCAAATTGGATTTGCCGTTGCCTCAAAAAATATATAAAAGAAAATAGAAAAAAAAAATAAAATAAAAAATAGAGAAAATGTATAACCAAGAAGCTGCCATTTTTATATTCGATACTTAAAAGGGTATATTGTGTTCGTTGCAATGCATGTAACATGGGAGAAGGAAGCATCTCCGACCCTTTAAAGTGTTTGTATTCCTGATCAGCATCAACAGCCGAGTCGATTTAGCCATGTCCGTGTGTCCGTCCGTCTTTAAGATAATTTTTATACTATTAGAACCGCAACAAGATCGGATAAAAATAAAGGTGCCCAAATGTATGCAATATAAGTATTTCATTTTTATTCATATGATTACCGGGTATATTATAGTAGGGACCACTTGACTTTAACCTATCCGCTTCTCTCTCTGTGTGTGTGTGTGTGTGTGCGTGCGTGTGTATGTGTGTGCACACACACACATGCTATAGGCACATGCATATTTAATTTGAATTTTCAATCAGCGTACGAGAAAAAGTTAAAAAAACAAAAATAATCAAATAATTTCCGCACTAATTCACCGTGTGGTGAAAACAGCTGCAGTTGAAGAAGACTGAAAACTGGCTGCGATATAAATGCGGCTATAACCACAGCAATACAACAACAACAACAACTTATAGTACACTGGATATGAAACCGAAACGAACATCAGTTTCAGTTGCCCAGAAAAAACAAGTGGGAAAGGCTATAGTCGAGCGCCCGACTCTAGGATACCCGTTACTTATTTTAGTGAATTTTTTAATATTTTTATTGCATGCTTTTAGGCACTTATATTTTTTAAAAACTTTAATTAGCCATTACCACCTTTCTGTTTGTCCGCTCTTGTTACGATTTAGTAGGATGATAGGTAATAATAGTAGTTAACGATAATTAGTAAAAAAATTATAATATCTTGAAAACTGTGCGTGTGGTGGTTTTTTGCGATTTACAGAGGCGGAAAAAGGAGTGGCAAAAATTTGAAAAAAACTTGACCTGCGTGGGGTCTATAGAAGTCTGTGTGCCAAATTTGGTTGCTCTAACTCTTATAGTCTCTGAGATCTAGGCGCTCATACGGACGGACAGACGGACAGACAGACGGACAGACAGACGGACAGACAGACGGACAGACGGACATGGCTATATCGACTCGGCTGTTGATGCTGATCAAGAATATATATACTATATATACTTTATATATATACAATACAATATCCCCTTTTACTTATTTTTATAAGTAACGGGTATAAAAATCGGGCATTCGCGGGTTCAATCTGTGGGAAAAAATAAGAAACAAATTTTCAAATATTCGGTAATCTCAGAGATTGACTTGATTCACCACTATATATTAAGGTTTATTTATTTCATTTAATAAATAATATGTACTTACATGCACACCCTTTTATAATTCGCAACTAGTTCCAGACTAACTTTGTCTCTGCTCTCAACTCATAAGGATGAATCTCTATGAATGGCAATGAGTATTTGCAGTGATTTTGTTGCCTTGTGGCAATTGTCAAACAACCAAATTTGATTGGCTTCAATTTGAGAAACTGAGAGACTGAGAGTCTAAACTAAACTGAGGTTGGCTTTATTCCATCATCAATCAGTTGAGAAGAGAAAAGTGTGTGTCAGGGTGTGTGTGTGTGTGCGTGTGTGTGTGTGTGTGTGTCTGGCAAGTCATTAAATGCATGCTTCAATAGGTTTGCTGCAGGTTTACTTAATAGACATATCCACATAATCCGCACACACACCCACACACACACACACACACATAGAGAGTGGAAGAGAGAGAGAGAGAGAGAGAGAGAGAGAGAGAGAGAGCGGTAGACCGCAATATGGGACAGCTTATCACTTTTTACGGCATTAATTCATTTATCACAAGTATGCGAATTTTGTTTAATTTTTACTGACAACACATATATAAACGTCAAACTCTTACTTTGCAGACATGTTACAACAACATCCCAATGTTAAGATAACACCTGTTAAAGTCAGCTGTTGCAACCAAAGACTGCCGCAGCCGACACGCGTACAGCGAGAGAGATTACGTGTGTTCTATAAATAGCACGTTCGTTGGTCTAGTCTAAATCAGCGGTGGGCACACAATGGCTCCGGGAGCCAGCGGCTGCTAACGAATTCAGATTTCGTGCCGACCGCTCGTCTAAATAAGCCAGCATTTCTCAAAGCCGACCAAGTAGTTGGCATCTTAAATGGTTTTCCTGTTATTAATAAACGCCACAAAAACTGCTCAAATAGCCCATAGTACATAGTGACAGTGGCATCAATATCAATGAGCCACATCAAGCCATTATGGTTAGCATTCGCTTTGAATCTAAACATTGCATAACCTTCGACACGAACTAACGATGCATCTCTATCCATCCATAACAACAACAAAAACAAGCTGCCTGCCTCTCCCCCCTTGCCCCCTCCCGCAGTCACTTTCTCGCTTTTTTCTAGCTGTCTCATCTCTCGCTTATTCTGAACTGAACTGAACTCTTAACCATTCCATCACGCACTAACAATTCCCAGCATATGCGCTTGCTTTATGGCAATCATCCGAAAGAGAGACAAACACACACACACACACACACACACACACACACACACACACACACACGCACACACAATTATGCGACAACAACAACAACAACAAGACGAAGAAGATCGAAAACAAGAGCAACAAATCGCAATTTCAGCGCTCGATAAGCAAAGCACAACAGCAACAACAACAACATCAGTGCGAATATCGTAGGTGTCAATGCCATCAACCCCAACCCCAACCCCCAACCCCACCCCCTCCCACTCACCCCCCCCCCCCCCCCCCCCCGAGTCTGAACCCTAGGCATGCCACACACTGCAAACCGCAAGCTGCATACAAATGTATGCAAAGTTGGTCAACGGCATCTACACTGAGCGACAAAATCAAGTACTTTCCTACTTGTATCAAGTGCTGCCAGAATCTTCGAAGCAGTAGTTGCTAGATTTGGGAAAAAAAGTTGCTAAAAATAACTAAAAATTATGTGAAAATTGCCAAAAAAAATGCAAAATTATTAAATGTTTTGAACAAATATATATATATGTTTTTAAGACAAAAAAAATATCTAAATTAAAATGGAACATGACTTTATATCTTAAACAAAACTAAGAGTCATTATAGTGATATCTAACTCGTCAGCTTCACTTAAATCAGCCAGTGAGTCAAGTACCTATATGGTAGAGCATAATTATGGCCACCTTTTCCGTGTCTGTGTAGACCATACCTGTTATTTTTATTTCTATTACAATTATTTAAATTTAAATTTTGGGTGAATCCAAAAATTTAGCTTATAAACTTTTAGCATTTTAACGCAATCACGAAACACAGCAAAAGAATGAGTAACAACTTTCAAATTGTTCATATAATCAAGTCACTTAGTTAAATACCAGAGTCCCGATATCGTTATGAACCATTATTAATCGAAATTTATGCAATCATTTAAAAAAGCTATAAAAAGAGGCAATAAACGCTAAAGAAAAATAAAAAATTGATAGTTTTGTAATAAAGTTGCTAAAATTGCTAAAGGACAATTAAAAATTGCTAGATTTGTGGCTAATAGCATTTTAAAGAAAACAGTTGCAAATTTTTCAAAAGTTGCCAGATCTAGCAACTAAATTGCTAAACTGGCAGCACTGCCTCGAACCGCTACGCAAACCAGTTTAAACACGCCTTAAACCTACGGTTTGGGTTTGAGCCTTGGCTGGATTTAACACTGGAACAATTTGGTGTGTTATCTTAATTTTTTGTGATTTCTTTTTTTATTAAATTAAAATATTTTACAACTGCAAAAACTTATGCGATTTCAAAGTAAGAAAATAAAACAACGAGTCTAAAACAAAATGGTTTTCATTTTAAAAACGTTCTTTTCGAAATATATAGGAATCGTTGTGTATTTTTTTGAGTGTACAATTTTCGATTGTGCTCTGTATTCGTATGTTGGACTTGCCCATCATACAATAGTGTGTTATCCCCGCCTTTCTATCTCACTTCCTCTCTCTACCCCTTCCTATTTCCCCTGCTCTCTTTCTCTCTCTCTCTCTCTCTCTGTCTCTCTCTCCTGAATTCCAGACGGTCTCTTCTGTGCTGCGGAATAAATGTCAGCTTCCGCGAATTTTGCAATTTGAAAGCCACACAAATCACAAAAGCAATAGAAACAACAGCAACAACAACATCAACAACAATAACAACAACATCTGCTCGACTAACAACAAAAACAACAACAACAACAATGGATCTAGTCAGCCTAGAAATAGAACTAAAAGTCAACAAAACATGAGGTGCCCAGTTTGCCAGTTTGCATACAAATGTTGTCATTTCTCTCTCTCCTTCCGCTCTCTCCCTCTCCCTCTTTCGCTTTGTCTGCTTCTATACTCAGCAGCCAACTGAGTGTTTTAAGTCAGTGCCAATCTATGTAACAGACACAAGTGCCTTCTTCTACATAGTTCTTTCCGTTCTAACCGAATATTTCAATTGCACAATTTTTGAACTCCCAAACTCCGTTTTCGAGCTAGAAAATTGTCCGAAAACGGATCTTAATCGGATCGAACGAGGATTGAAGAGACGACCCCGATAGTTAAGAGTACATTTTTAAATTTTTTAAATTATATGTAGATAAGAACTACAATAATAAAATAGTAAAATGTCAGAAAAAATAGCATCTCTTATTTATTTTAAACAGTATCCAGGAATCGTTTGTAATATCAAACAAGTGGGAAAGGCTATAGTCGAGCGCCCGACTCTAGGATACCCGTTACTTATTTTAATGCATTTTTTAATATTTTTTATTGCATGCTTTCAGGCACTTATATTTTTTAAAAACTTTAATTAGCCATTACCACCTTTCTGTTTGTCCGCTCTTGTTACGATTTAGTAGGATGATAGGTAATAATAGTAGTTAACGATAATTAGTAAAAAAATTATAATATCTTGAAAACTGTGCGTGTGGTGGTTTTTTGCGATTTACAGAGGCGGAAAAAGGCGTGGCAAAAATTTGAAACAAACTTGACCTGCGTGGGGTCTATAGAAGTCTGTGTGCCGAATTTGGTTGCTCTAGCTCTTATAGTCTCTGAGATCTAGGCACTCACACGGACGGACAGACGGGCAGACAGACAGACGGACAGACGGACAGACAGACGGACATGGCTATATCGACTCGGCTGTTGATGCTGATCAAGAATATATATACTTTATAGGGTCGGAGATGCTTCCTTCTCCCTGTTACATACATTGCAACGAATACAATATCCCCTTTTACTTATTTTTATAAGTAACGGGTATAATAAGTAAAAAATCATAAAATAGTATTGTCCTTTTAGCATAATATGTACGAGTGTACTGAGTGCAGAGCATTTCACAGTCGAGTGTACTCGATTTTAGCGTTGTAATTCATTTCTTAATTTGCAAAACAACAACAGGAAAATTGTTGAACTGGACAACACACGGATGTCTCACTCTCTCGCTCACTCTCTCTCTATTTCTATCTCTCTCTGTGTGTGTCAGCCCCCTTCCCCTTTCCACTTTTCCCCTTTTGATCTGTCAGGCTGTTTAACTAGCATGAAACCCGACTCTGTACACAACAACAAAAAAAATGCAAGTATAAAACTCTTGATTTTATTGCTTACTTAATTATTTATGTATATTCAGGATAATTAACACAATCAGTGGATTACAAAATCGCCTAAAACAGTTGAAGTAGATGGAAAAACTCGAATTGAGTCTTAATAAACAATATATTTGCGAAGAATTACTTGTGAAATCATATTTAAATCAACGTCGGTTGAGCTTTCCAAACTGGAACTTTTATCAGGCCTGTTCCGAATTTCACTTTCGATAAGATTTGTCGAAATTGAACCTGCTCTAATACCATTTCGGCCATATTCAGCGGATTGACATAACTTTGAGTTGATAACATAAGTTTATTTAGTTTAATTAGAATTTAATTAGTCTTAATTCAAAGCAGGGACTGTAATCATTATAAGTGATATTAAAAAAATTTTGAAATAATAGTTATATTCAAGTTTTATAGATTTGTTCACAAAATAAAGATTCATTTTAAGTTATACTTTACTTCTCAACCAATAATCATTATTTCTGAACAAAAAAATAAAACTTATGGAATAATCATTATTTCATAAGTTTTATTTTTTGCTCAAAATAAAACTCAAGTTCGGAATGCCGTATACGTATTTTTTTTCTGTGCACCATCTTGGTCTGCCTGCTTATTTTGTCTTGACTTGACAGCTGTCTACCTTCTTCCTCTCTCTCTTTTTCTCTCTCTCACTCTTTCCCCCTGTTTCTCTCACTCACTCTCTCCATTTTGAGTCATGCAACATTGTCTACTTGCCACACTGTTGTTTGCTGTTCGCTGCGACACGCGTTTCAATTAGGCGATGACATTTTCTCTCTTTCCCTTTCTTTCTCTCACTTTCTCTACAACTCGGCAGGCAAACACTGCGTATGAGCAATTTTCTTAACTCTTAACTTTTTCAACACACAACGTTTTCGTCATAGTGCGAAATCGTATTTGAATAAACTGCATATGTATGTATTAGGGACTTAAACCCTAACCGAAACCGTAACCTTTAACCGGTTTAAAACTATTAAAATTTAAAACAGTAACTGAATCCGTAACCGAAAAAAACAGTTCATTTGACCGAAACCCTTAAAACGAAACTCTGTAAACCGAAAAAAAAAAGTTTTTTTGCGAACCGAAACCATACCGGTATTTCAAAACCGAAACATACAAAAACCGGTTCACCGTTACGAAACCTTTATTCAAAGATTTTGCGTAACCGATAATCGAAAACCTAAATGCGAATAAAACCGAAACCGTAACTGAAACCGATACTCGTTTCGGTTTTAGTCCCTGGTCTGTATATCCTCCCATATGATAATGAATATGAAATCTGGGGCAACTCAACGTTTGGCTTTCATGGGTTAAGCAGTGCAAGTAATGCCTCAAACGGTTGATGGTAACATGGGCTAATATTTTATGACGTGAATGCTAGCGTTGCCTGGGAAACAATCCATTTGAGAAGCATTCCGTTAAACATTAGATGCGATACATACATATTTTCATATTTCCATTGTTGTTCCATCGATCCTTGAGGAAACTCGTCAAATGCAACCTCTTGGTTTTTTTACTTTTATTTCCCATTGTGTTGCCAATTTTCTATAACACTTTCCTTTGTGCTGAAGCTTTTCATGACATTCACAAAGCAGAAGCCGATTTTCTATTTTCTACTCTGAATTTTATAAAGTGAATAAAGCAAAGCTGAATAAATAAATATACGACTCATCAACGCATATTTGCAACAATTTTTACATAGAAAGCTTCATTTCAAGGGGCAAGGAAAGACGTTTAGTCCTTACTCTTGAGTCTTTATGGCCAACTAAGGATCCCTGACTTGCTCTGACTACCAATTAATCATAATAACCAACTCATTAGGTGGCATCATTGCAATCTGCTTCACTCGCAACTTGCAACACAGCCCGAACAATGGAATTGCTCTCCATCTCCCTCTCTCTTCCCATCCCTCTCTCACTCTCCCTACTTACATTTTTTTGTTTTGTTTTTCTGCTTGTTTTAATATAAAAATACATTTTCCGTTCTTTTATTTCATATTTTGTTGTGTTTTCTTGTGTTTTGCTTTGCTCTCTGCTCATTAGGGGACTCCCCGAGCAAACCTCTTCCCACTGCTGCTGAGTATACCCTTTCTGATGGCATAATCAGTTAGTAACGAACTAGAGAGGTGACTAACGTTAAATACTATTATTAGTTAACATCCTACTCAATACCAACAAGATCGGACAAAAAGAACGCTAGTAATGGCTGTTTTAAGTTTTCATGCAATTCAAGTGCCCAAAAGTATGCAATACAATTTTTTTTTTATATAAGTAACGGGTATCGCATAGTCGGGACTACTGCTTTATTTGTTGCTGTTAATCGCAACATTCGCTTAACATTTGTTGCTATCCTTACCACTTTTCTGCTTTATTCTCGTAGTTCTTTTGAATTTTCTTGCTCTTGTTTTGCCACAGTTTGCAATTTGATTAATTTATGTTGCACGTTGTTGGCGTTGGGTGGGTTAAATGTTAACCCTTCAGTGCCAATTAAAGCGAAACAGCAAAAAACATTTATCACGCCCAGCAGAAGGAGGACTTTCCGCTTTCCGCTTTCCCTTGTCCTTTTTCCCCTCATTCAGTGCTTAACTCGTTGTGCAGTTAGGTTGAAGTCCTCAATTCCCCCTCAAGGTAGTAATCGATAACTTGGATTGGGTATCGAATCGAATCGATGCCTTCTTCTTTTCCTCTTGCTTTTCCCTTTCTCCTTTTTCTCCTCTTCCTTCTCTTCCTTCTCTTCCTTCTCGCTACTTGAGCTGTCATCAAAAGCTGCTCAATTTTTGATTTTGATTTTGATTTCGGTTATTGTCAGCTTGCCTGACACACCCCTTCCCCTTCCATTTCCACTCCCCCTTAGCTCCTCAGTGCCCTAACTACGCCTCTGATTGCGCCTTCTAGGAGCAACAACAACAACAACAACAACAAGCAACAACAACGACAACGACAACAAGCAACATTTCCCTTTGGCGCGTTTATCAATTTCCGTCATCAACAGCGACGATGACGATGACGATGATGTCGATATCGATGTTGTTGTTGTTGCTGTTATCGTTGTTGTTGTTGTTGTTGGTGTACTCGGCAATTGGATTGCTTCACTTCTAGGCAGTGTTGCCAACGCCTCTACACAAAAAAGGCCGGTTAAACGAAAAAAAAGAAAACGGATAGGATTTTTTTAAAGGACAAAAAATCCTTTTTGTTTTCTTATTAATACATATAATATTAATTAATTAAATAATATCGTTACTTTATAAATAACTTTAATATTGAAATTATTAGCTTTTTATTAGTAAAATATTTTCTACAGAAAATGCATCAATTTTTGTTTTAAATTTTAAAGTTTTTTGACGATCCGAAAATTAATATAATACTATAGATGACACATACTCGTAGTTGCATTTCATAAATTCCATAAGCGACTTAGAACAATGAAACAGGGATGAATTTAAGATAAAGTAAAATAAATTAAAAAAATTCATTTTATCCCGATAGGGAAATGGATTGAATTTTTTTTTTTTTTATTTAATTATTCTGTTATTATTTGCATGGCTTCGAGAAATCATTGTTGATGTCGGAAAAACAATATGAAATCGATGTTACATTGTTGTAATTAATAAATTATATAAGCGAATTAACAATTAAAAAAGGATGAATTAAAGGATAAAATAAAATAAAAAAAGAATTTTTTTCAGGATATGGGACGTTTTAACATATAATATTTGCAGACATCTCAGTTCCAAAACGGACAGATCTGTCCGCAAACAGGACAAATTGGCAGCACTGATTCTAGGCTGAAACTTGCGCCTCTTTTTGGTTGTCGTCGTTATTTTCTTGTCTCTGGCTCTTGTTTTTGCTTCACTTGGGCTTCCCTTTTTTCCTACTCCTACTCCTCCTACTTCTTCTTCTATTGGGCGTCTTTTCGGGTCCTTCGTCCTTCTAATGTTATCCTTTTGCCATCCATTGCCGCTGGCGTGCGTCAAGTGTTGAGTGTCGTTGTATCGTCGCATATCCTGCCACGCGTCCTGTTGAGCCTCCTCTCTCTCTCTCTTTCTCTCCTCTCTCCCCACCTCACTCTCTCTCCTGTTCTCCTGGTTTCACTACAAACTCAACATTTCAAAAGGATACTACTGTTCTTACCAACATACATAGCTGAACAACATTGTAAAACATTTCAAGAAACCTTGCTTAAATGTAATCCAAAATAAAAATAACATTTCTTCTTCTGTTTACTTTTAATAAATTTGAAACTAGATTACATATCTTTTCGGGGAAATAATTCTTCAATATTTCATATTTCTTTGGAAGTTAGTTCTTAATTAAATTGTCTGCAATTATATATTTTATCAAACTCGATTCGAATTCTCCTCATTGTTCCACTTAAAATTGTTATTCCTACGGATATAACCAATTGAACTCGAAAAGTATCAGATTGATATGCACTTAATTTGCTCATGTAAGCGAATGTGTTTACTTTTGATCTAAAATAATCTACTGTATTATTCTACAATCTACAAACCAATCTATGATTTTATCTATCATCCAATTTATACTCCATTCAACATGTAATCTAATCAATATTTAATATATTATCTCAAATCTCTACAATCCAAGCACTACAGAGTATAACAAAGTCGAGCACACTCAACACTTGAGTTTTTTCTGGTGTTTTTTTTGGGGCAGCACAACTTCTTCTATGGCCTTAAAGGCCATATGGAGCAGCTGGCCACTATTAGCCTCTTTAGACCTTAGCCCAGATCGATCCTGGGGGAGCTCTTAAAAAATAAAAAAGAGATGTCTCTTCCCCTTCCCCTACCCCTGACCGCTGGCAGGGAGACTTTCCGCACCTTGTGGTGGCCTTTTGTGCATAACGCTTTATGCTTTATCCACTTGAACTCTTTCAGTTTTTTATCTATTAAATCATGATTGGCTACAATTTAGACAAGTGGGCGTCGGACGAGTGCGAGTGGGGAAAGTGGGGAAAGTGGAAGTGGCAGTGGCAGTGACAGCACGAGTATTCCAAAGGACAAACGTCTTACGAACGAGCGAAATGGGGGAAATGTGCTTCAAATTGTCCTGGGGATGGATCAACATCATGGCAGCAACAACAACAACAACGACAAGGACAACGACAACAATAAGCACTTCAACTCAATGTTATTGCTGGGCAGCGAGAGCGAGAGAAGAAGGCAAAGGCAAAGGGAAAGGGAGAAAGAGAGAGATAGAGGAAGCAAGGTTGCCCTGGTTTTTACCATCCATATCGCGACCACGTCTTTGCATTCTCCCTATTGTTATTTTCAATATTTAAAGGGTATGCTGCTTTCGTGGAAATGTGTATGTGACCGGAAGAAGAAAGCATCTCTACTCTATTAAGCATATATATATTCCTGATCTGACAAATAGAACGCTAGTAATTTCTGTTTTACGTTTGCTGGCAATGCAAGTGCCTAAAAGTAATTTATCAGGGATGCCACAGAAATCGCTTTCGCTTGAATTTCACATCAATTTCATTTCGCGGTGCCACAGGTCAATTCGCAGAATAATTTTGTGCGGAAAGAACTAGCGCTAAGTCGGTTTTCGTCCGATGCTGCCACCAAGTCCGATTTAGATTTTCGAAGTCAGGGTCAGCGATGCCACATTTTTTAGTCAAAATTCGAAGTAAGATTTTTAAAAAATATATATGGAACCACTTCTGTTTTCTTTAAATTAAGCAGTAAAAAAATAGCTCTTTTGAGGTAAATCAAGTTTTATCGAAAAAAAACCTTAAGCTTATTGTGCAATTTGTGAAAACATTTTTCACGAAGAGTTGCCAGACTAATGGCAGACAATTGCTAGAGCTGTCGAGTAACTTTTATTTTGTCGCGCCAATTACTTTTTAAATTTTTTTCAGCTTAACAAAATCAATTATTACATAAATAAATTAAATTTTATTAATTAAACAAGGAAAAAATTAAAAGTTTAATGTTCTGCAATGATAAACTTGAAAAAGTTGCTAATCAAACCTTTGGGTAATTTAATCTGAAAAGGTGTCAACCCTTAGCAGCGTAGTTCGAAAAGGTTGGTGAAAATGCTAAAAAAAATTAAATGTCTCGAAGTTCTGTGGCAGCTCGGAGTTTTCCGTGCGGAATTGCTTTCTGCGAAATTCTATTTCGCTTGCGATTTCTGTGTGACCCCTGATATATTCCTGATCTGACAAATAGAACGCTAGTAATTTCCGTTTTAAATTTGCAAGCAATGTAAGTGCCTAAAAGTATTTTATATTTATTTAAATTAGTAACGGGTGTTCTATAGTCGGGACTACCCTTTTTGCGTTTCTCTTATTAGTCATAGAAGGAAAAAGAGGAGAAGCAACCGCATTCAGTCATGCGTCGCATTGCGTTATTCATTTTTGGCTTCAACTTCAGCCAGAGATTCAGAGTCAGCTTCAGCTTCAGCTTCGGTTTCAGCTTCAGCTTCAGCTTCAGCTTGAGGTTTATTGAAATGCCAATGTAGGGGTTCCATTTGGTTGCGTTGATTGCCAGATTCGCAGTTCTCAATCCCCAACTCTCAATTCCACTGCCAACTCGTCATTTGAGCTCGCAAATGTCGAGAACGCGACAAACTCAGACACTTCCTTCCTCTTTTCCTCTCCTTTCCCTCTCCTACTATAAACTGCAGCCGTTTGCCACTTCCTGTCAGCTGTCACTCCACCAAAAATTGCCGTTCTATTAGACATGTATATGCACATATCCATACAGGGATTGACAAACTAATAGACACGATATTTGTTTTGTTTTTTTTTTATTTTAAAAAGGGCTTTAGAATCAATAATTCTTTTTAGTTTCATCAATTTTACTTGGTTTCGTGTAGTTAAATATTTGGTTTCGAACTTTAAGCAGGATTCATGGCAAATTTCATGTATCTCCCTTTTGTATTTAGAGTTTAAGCCAAATTCCAAACTCATAAAAATTTCACAAATGCTCCTAAAAATATTATCAATAAGCGGGAAGGCTACAATCGAGTAGTCCCGACTAGAGAATACCCTTTTATTATTTAAATATACTTCAAATAGTTTTTATAGCATACTTTTAGGCAGTTATACTGCTTAAAGCCGGGGACACCAATAATTATGAGTTATATTACAAAATTATCATAGTAATGATTATTTAAAGATTAGAGGATTAACTTCAATGATAATGGTTAATTTTGAGCGAAAAAATACTGGGTGAAAATCCTACACAAAAGGCATTTATTTAAAGTATTTAAAGTGAGTTTTATTTTGAGCGAAAAATATATAAATCATAAATAATTATTATATGTTAGTTTTATTTTTTCGCACAAATTTAATCTTTATCATTTTTTTTTTTTTTGATATGTATTCCAAGCATTGTTTTTTTGATGTGGAAAAATTCAATAATCATTATTTGCGGTCTTAATTCCGCTTTTACAACAGTTTTATTTTCCCTATATTTGTCAGATCAAGAATTTATATAAATTTTAATTTCACTATTCCAACATTTCAACAAAAACAACATAAATTTTTCGATTTTTTTTTAAGGATGGAGAGGAGAAGAGAGGCGAAGAGAGGCGAAGAGAGGCGAAGAGAGGCGAAGAGTGGAGAAGAGAGGAGAAGAGTGGAAAAATGTAAAATTTTTGAAATGCTTAATTAATAAACCTGCCAAAGAACTTGGCTTCAAAATTTATTGGAATGTTCTGTTTTCTGTTCACATTGTTCAAAATTGCAATGCTTGTGACAAGTTCCCGAAGGTATTTGAGATGCAATGATAATATTTGATGGTCTTAGACAGTGCAGAGAGTTCAGAGTTCAGTTTACTGGTCAAATATTTGCTCAATTTCAGCTAGACACTTGGAGATACATATGTATATATATGCATATTATAAGTATTATAGTAACCATAGTGTGTTCCTCTCTGCATTTCTGACTTCCTCTCTCTCTCTCTCAACAGAAAAAGTTTTTGGTTAAATTCATGATTGAGTAGCAATTTATCTGTGTGTATGTGTGTGTGTGTGTGTGTGTGTGTGTGTGTGTGTGTGTGTGTGTGTGTGTGTGTGTATCTTTTGGCATATGTAATTGTGTGTGCACACTTTAATTGAAACGAATGACCACAACACACACACACACACACACATTTACATATACATTTATATATATTAATAATGTCAGCCACAATTCTATGTTTTACGTTTCATTCCATGCCATTTCATTTTATTGTTCATTTCTCTTGTGTTTACTTCCCCCCTCCCACTAGATTGTTATCGATAACACCTCCCCCACCCAGTGTCATTGTCATGTCAGTTGACATTATGACATAATGGATTTAACATGAGTGAGTCTGGGATCCAAACTACGAGCAATAAAAACCACTAAATATTAAATATTGAAACAACGACATTCACTTCGATTGTTAGTCAGTTCAATCTATCAATCTGCCCGTCAATCAGTCCGTCAATCAGTCAGTCAATCAGTCTGTTGGTCAATCATTCGCGTGGCTTAACGGTCTTAATTTTAATGCAAGCGCAATATCAATTTTTAGACCCTGTATGAAATAAGTGCAAAGAGTCTTTTAGGCTTGTCGCTAAATTCGAGCCGTACAACAAATATGTTTCTATCCCAAAAAACCCTACTTTGAATCTAGAATATTTTATTAATTTTTACAGGGTCTCACACAGTTGATTTTACTCGAATCTCTCTACAAGATATTAATTAAAAACGCAACTGGCGCACGCTGTCACTGGCAAACTGCAACAGTATCAGCAACAGGATAAGGACACAGGTTGCCTCATCAAAGACAAACAAATAAACGATTCAAAGAGTGCAACTCACAAATACCCTGTAATTAAGTCAGCCGATAAATGAAAAATATGTTTTAGGTTGCTGACAAAATTATGGACAAAAGAGTTGAACTAATCGAATTCAACCACTGAACTCTAAAATATCCTTTGTACTTGTAATTTTCACAATTTCAGCCGCAACGCTTTACTGGGTAGTTATATCCTGGACTTTATGTACGAGAAAAATGCTTTATATAACAACAATAATAATTATAATTAATTTAATAACCTTATCCATTTGACGAGCATACCCCATTGAACTCTTGCAACTAATTACAGGGTGTATCAGAAAGTTATATTGGCCACTGGGCAAAGGCTGCCTAATTGTAACTGTCAAACACATACACAGTATATACATACATGTATAAAAGAATAATGTGTAATGTAAAATTATGAGCTTTGCGCTTGTCACACGTGTCGTATGAGTAATGTTTAAATCGTCCTCCGTATTCTGCACTTGATGCCCTTGGTTATATTGCAGTGCACTATGGGACGAAATTCGCAAAATCGAATATTTATTAATAACTTTCAAAAGAAGCTAGATTTTTGAATGCGGATATTTATATTATGTACACCCTCCGAAATATTTTTGGAAAAGTAGGCGTGTCAACACTTCCGCCCTTAAGAACCAGATCGAAAATATAAGTGCCATTGCGCCAATCGGAAAAAAAAGAGCCAGTTTTGGCGCAAAAACGCCAATTGTGGCAACCGTGGATAAAAGTCTAGCGCTCTCTCATTGAACGCAGCTCAGCGACTGAGAGCAGAGAGCATCAGCCGATCAGATGCTTCGTGAGAGCACGAGCCGATGAGCGTGCTATTTATAGAACCCACGTATTCTCACTCTCTCCCTCTCTGCACGTGTGTCGGCTGCGACGCCGGCAGAATGATGAGTTTCTGGCAGAATAATCGTCGATATCTGTACTTGTACTAAATTTTATTGTCACATGTGATGTTTGGCACATCAAACGGTAACTTAATCGTGTAAATATATGTGTGTATGTGTTTGCCAGCGACACACACACAGACACAGAGACATGGCAATCATGAAGCTCATTCGATCGTGCAATGAATAATTTCCGCTTTAATAAATTTACAACACAAGATGAGATTTGCAATATGATTTTAGCAGCAGCAGCAGCTGAAAAAAAAATACAAACACACACTACACATAAATGTTTATTTATATGTATAAAAATATATTTATTCACATTTACAAATTGTGGAAAATTGAATAAAACGTTGTAAAAATAATATAATTTAAAAGGTTGCATTTCATTATACGGTTCATTGATTGGGTTGACAGGGTTGTCAACGTGTCATATGAAATGAAATGATTTGAATTGCTCCCTGAGCTTGAACTGGAACTGGTTCTTTTCGTTCTTATGTATGCTGCTAAAAATACATATGTACGTTGAAAATTATTATATTCTCAACAAGAAATTTATACTGAAAATATAAAATACAGTCGAACTTCCCTAACTCTCACCATTATCCAAGAAAAAAGTTCGAGTTAGAGAGATTTCGAGTTAGGAAATTTTATTTTTTCTGTCTTTAAAAAGAACTACAAATTCATTCGTGTTAAATTGTGAACTTCTTAATTGTTTTTTTTTTTTTCATCTTGTAGAGCTTACAATCTTACTTACAAAAAAAAAACTAGAAACTAGTGACTACAAATGGCGAGCTATTACATTTTTCTTAACGTTAAAGTTAAGCAAAACTAAACAAATCAGAAATAAGTTATAAAAATTAACACACTCCAAATAACTTTTACTCTTACGTTAACTTTTAAATTTTATCTTATTCTTCAAGCTAAGGAAAACTATAAAAATCTGAAATTAGGGTCTGATAATTATTTTGTTTTTATAATTTTCTAAAAAAAAAAAAATACTTATAGTTTGTTTAAGGCCCTTTAGTGATCATCTCTTGTAAACTGTGTCTTTTCGAAAGCTATTTCATCAGCCTATCCAACCAGGCTATCTAAATGTAGAGTGTCTTGTGAACCGGTAACCGGTTCACCTACTGGCAGTACGTGAATTTTCTACCTGCCGGTAAATAATGTCTTGACCATTTTTATTGCGTTTCCTTTGAAAACGACAAAAAGAAAAAAAACAGAAAAGAACAATTTTGATGGTCTCCCTCGACTCGGAGTCAAGTTCAGTGCAACTACAAGTAGAAACTTACACACACACGGACACACACATACATATCACATGCATAAGTTATGAACTTGGAAGGAGAGTGGACCAAAGAAGCAAAGAAACAAAGAAGCAGAGGAAAAGCACTCGGTACTTTGGCACTTGGCCGTAGTTTGGAGAGTTTTAAGCACGCGACGCATTGCCAAATGCAAAACAGAAACAGGAACCGAGACCGAAGAATAAACCCAAGTTTGGAAGAGTAACAGAAACGGAGATAGAGATAGAAAGAGAAACAGAAACAGAAAAAGAAAAAGAAAGAAAAACAGAAAGAGCTCCCGTAACCGAAACCGAACCTTATGGCCATTATATATTCCGGGCAAGCATTGCGACACCTTGACACTGGAGAGCTGGGAACAAATAGCATATCATATATTAGGGGTATCCCTGTTGCCAAAATAATCCATAAATATAAATAATTAAATAATAATAAAAAAAATATACATAAATCAATTGTAACACTCACTTTAAATATTATTATTTTATTATTATTTATTTATTTATTTTTTTTTTGTGTCAATTTGTTTTTTTTTTATTATTGAGATTTGCTAAAATATAATAAAAATCGAATCTGAGTCTGTTGCGGGAATACCTCTATTGTTTCTGAGGCAACTTACAACTCCAAGATAAACACACTTTACACACAAAGAATCCTTTTTTGCCATTTTCCTCATTTTTCCCCATTTTTAAATCATTTTCAGTTTATTGTCTTCCCCTCTCTCTCTCTCTCTCTCTCTCTGTTTTCTGTCTCTGTCTCTTGTGACTTTTGCTTGCCATATAAGGGAATATTTTTGGACATTACTTTTGGCATTTGCACTTTAATTAAATTGTAAATATTTTCGTAGTGTCGTTGATGACCATAAACAATCGACAATCGACTATGCTGGGAAATTGAAATCAAAAAAATTGTTATACATGAATTTATGTACATTTCATGGCCGGCTGCACAAGGAAACTCCACTGCAAATTCAATTTTCAATTGAGACATCTCCTCATTCTCTCTCTCTCTCCCTTTCGGTGTCCATCTCTGTTCTCTGTCTCTCTTCATTTAATGTCCATTTTAAATACAGTTCACAGCACACAAGGTAAAATAGCACAACACAACAACAATTCTCAATTTCAAATGCATTCACTAGTGCAAATGCAAAATATTCGAATAGTTAAATGAATTACGTTATCTTAATTAAAACTATATATATTACAATTCAAGCACTGCAAATGAGAGAGCAAGACAACAAGAGTCAAGAGAAAGATGTAGAAGGTGAGAGAGAGAGAGAGTAATTCGTACATTAAAAGGCAGTAAACCATAAATTAATTTGTAACTCTTTTCCTGCAAATTTTAATTATATTTTCTATTTAAATGCTACATTTGAGAAAGCTTCATCTAGAAAATATTTAAAACATTACCTTACAATCTCTCAAAAATTATTCTTATATTCACAAAATTTTATTAAAACTTTATTTTATATATTTTTGACATTTATAAATAGAAATGTTTGCTAAATATATGTGATAATCCAGCGTAGCGAATTATAATGGACAATGGAAAATATCCTAATTTTTATTTTCCAACTCAATCGATAATAAAACGTTGAGTTCAAAATTTTTTATTTACATTAAAAATGAATTTGCATTAAATCCACTTCAGACAATTTTAATACCAATACCAATAATACCCAACAATATTTTTGCATCCTCAAGTTGTTGGCTTGAGATAATTATCTTATCAACAGATTTTACAAGTCCCAGCCGTAAACATAAGTCTGTCAGCTCAACGGGCTTAGTTTTTACAGCTCCCCCAGAATATGAAAAAAATCAAAAGACGAGATGACATGAAAGGATTTTAAGACACATATTTTGATTCTCTAACAAAATGTGGAGCTAACATTTCATTAATATTATTTCTTTTTTTGTTTAATTTTTTTTTGTGTGTACAACACTTTTTCTTTAATTATGTGTACATTTTGTTTGCTTTAATTTTGTTTAGGATTATTTAAAAATTTGTCAGCACAAGCAAACAAAAGCAACAAAAACCTGCCTAATTTATAAGATTAATACGCAAAGATCCCAAAAGTCTGTCATCATTTTTGTCACCCGGCAATTTTCCCCCTTCATTTCTTTTCTTTCATTTTATTGTGCTGTTCTGTCATAAAGCACGAATACGTTGAATCGTTCCTTCTCTTTCCTTAGCTGTCCCACTCTATTCTTTTTGTGTCTGTCTTTGAGCATCTCATTCAGAGTCATTATCTCTTGTGTTATGTTTTTGTCCTCGAAAAATGCGTCTCAGAGAACGAGAGAGGGCACAAGTTTTCCATTTTCATTTTCATTTCATCCCCGCAGCGCATAAATTAATAAAGTGTGTAATTACAAAGTTCATAAACTTCAGATACGCTCATCTGCAATACATGGCCAAGACAACACCAAATATAACACCAACAACAACTTTAACTTTAACTTTAACTTGAACTTGATTTGCAGTTTTGTTGCCCCTTCAATTGACGGAATATCCAAGCATTCATTATCCATAGGGCATGTTCAATTTGCCATACACTGAGTCCTGGAATTTTCAGTTCAGAGTTCGCGGGTTCAACTCCCTGGCAAGAGCATATTTTCCAAAAAGTATACCAAGTGGGGAAAAACTCAAACGCCATTTAAAGTTTTTAGAGGTACATCACCAGAACTAATCAATCAGTAATCAAGTATATGTATCACAAATCAAACAATTTTTGATGGGCTTTTAATAAATGCCTTGATCAAATTTTGAGGCAACATCAAAGTTGCCATTTCTTTTTTGCCAAAGGTGTTAATATTTTTTTAGAAAATTCACAACAATTTATCGCAAAATGCTTAATGAAATGGAAATCAACACAGCAAACAATTGTTGATGTATTGCATTAAGAAATAATTAAGCCAATATTGTATGGGCCTTTTAAATTGTATATGATTTTATAACCATATTCCGTAAAACTACGCAGATTCCAACGTCTTCTTTTTCTACGTTCTGATGAACACTGCAATTGCCTATTTTGGGAAGGACTATCCAGGAACAGGATACATTTTTATTTCCAATTTTTATGCTTTAAATTATTTTCAAGTTTTATTATTAATTTTTTACAATAAAATCAAAAAAGATTTGATTTTTTTTCTATTTAAACTGTATATACTGTAATAAATTTTTTGTCTTGACTCACTGGCTGACTAACTGAGAATCAACTTGTAGGCCAAACGGCCTTAGCCTTAGCCGGCTAGAAAACTAGAAATTTTCTCACAACAAAACTGAGATAATTTCATCAAGCAATAAGACGTTTTCAAAGTTCAAAGATCAGGAAATTGCTTAAAATGAAAAACTTGGTTGTTTCTCAAAATATCTCAATCTTAGTTTGTTACGAGTATTTCAACTTCAATTTCAACTGGCTTAAGGCAATTTTAAGGCCATGTATTTTTTATACATTCTTGTTTGTTGTTGTTGTGGATGCTTTGACACTCAATTAATTCCCCTTGTTGTTGCTGTTGATGTTGTTGTGGCCCAAAGTGCGAATTTGCGTTGCCATTGTGCATATTTTATGTGCTAATTAACTGGCGCATTATGGGCCAACGGCAACTAACTGTTTTAGCTGTTTTAGCCGCTTCTTCAACTGGCACTGAGACTGACACTGTAATTTGTAATTTACAAACCGAAACCGAAACTGAAACTGAACCTCAACTCGAAATAAGTGAAAAGTGTTGGAATGAATTTTGCATTATTTGGCATTAGTTGTTATCAAATTTAGTTGTGTTGTTGCCACAAAGTTGGCAACGTTGAGGCCACGTTTGTTGTGGTTTCAGCAACATTTTATTTCCTTGCATATGAACTTTTTAAGGCCTAAATTTCGCCGATTTAAATATTCAAAATTGCACACGCGTGTGTCTCGCGCCCTCTCTCTCTCTTTTTCTGTCACTCTCTCTATCTCTATCTGTCTCTGTCTGTTTGTGAATCATCATTAATTAAGGAGAGAAAGAGATAGAGTGTCGGTAAAGACTTTAAGAAAAATTATTCAACAACACAATGAATTTGCTTCGTGTCCTTGCCCACCCCCTCCCCCTCTCTGCGCCAATAGATACTCCAAAATTCCCACTTCTTTGCTCTTCCCTCTTTCTGCCTCTCTTCGCTCCCTTTCTGTCATCGCTGCGTGCATGTAAAACATTTCCGTTTTCCGCTACAAAAGTTTCAGAGCTTTGGCTTTTGTATTTTTATGCACCCTACCACGCATCACATGCCAACCTGAACAAAGTCCCTCAGTTTCAACAGACAACATGTAACTAGTTAACAACATTATGCATCTACGAGTATTATCGTCGACTTTCTCCATGGAGCAGTGGCGTCCAAAGTCCAAAGCCAATCCAAGGGCCTTGGGCTCATCATTCTGCCGGCGTCGCAGTCGACACACGTGCAGAGAGAGAGAGAGTGAGAATACATGGGTTCTATAAATAGCACGCTCATCGGCTCGTGCTCTCACGAAGCATCTGATCGGCTGATGCTCTCTGCTGTCACTCGCTGAGCTGCGTTCCATGAGAGAGCGCTAGACTTTTATCGTGCACTCTCTACGTCGCCAACTAAAACGATGCAACGGTTCGAATCTGCATTCATTTCATTCTTTCAGTGTAAAGCAGTGAAACGTCTCGTTGCCTTCTGAGCTTGGACACCACAGTTGTAGAGCCATTGAACTAAAAAATCCCTCGAATAATCAATGTTTATAATTTTGAATTACAGTCGAACTTGCCTAACTCGAACATTCCTAAGTCGAATTTTCTCTAGCTCGAACAAAATCGAGTGGCAATAGCGTTTACTGAGCAAATTTCAAATAATTCTGCTTCCGTAACTCGAACTTGCATAAGTCGAATTTCTCCTTAACTCGAACAAAAATATTGTCTCGTACTTCTGTTCGTGTTATTTACCCTGGCACCATCACGTGTATTCAAATGTTAATCGCTTTAAGAAATATTAATATTAAGAAATTAATTATGATGACATTTGAATCGCGAACTTCTTTTGTTTGAGAATATCGACAGGTCCTGAACAAACTGGAATTTGTTTTTGTTGAAAACAACAAGAAAAATTTGCAATTTGAAATGCATTTATGAATGAATAAAATTGTAGTGTCTTTTAAAAAACTAAAAAATAAAAATATGTCCATAACTCGAAATCTCTATAAATTGAACTTTTTTCTTGGATAATAGGGATTCGAGTTGGTTAAGTTCCACTGTATTTTCGCCCAAAATTATAAAATTAAATCATAATCATTGATGAAAATACATTTCCACAGAAAGGTCCACCGCCGACAAAAACGCAAAAATTGATCAAAAACTCACAGCTTGTGAAATTGTATTCCAAAAATGTATTCAAGTTATTCATTTAAGCAATATACGCTAGAAGAAATAAAATAGTGTTCATTAACCCATTTCAGGCTAATGGGTATTTCAATACCCAAAAAAGTGTTGACACTTAAATAGTTCTAGCACGGGGAATGTGAGAGATATCCGGGAAAAATTTATTTCATAGTAAAGAGAAATAACAAATATATAAGTATAAAAATTGAACAGTTTAGTTATCCTCGGTATACCTGTAGTTTTTTACAGGTGAATATCAAGGTTTTTTTTTTCAATAGAAAATGTTGACGAAAAAAGCTGAAAAATGTATGGAAATCGGAAAAATAAAATTTGGAGATACAAATTTTTTTTGTTTCTTTCAACTTCTATGGTCTTCAAGGCACACGTTTCACAATTTCGTCAAAATCGTACCAGCCGATCTATAGGCAGCCATTAATGGGATAAGCAAGTGAGAAAACATTTTTGAAAATTTTAACTTTTAATATATATA
Source organism: Drosophila quinaria (assembly GCA_035047525.1). Taxonomy (NCBI): domain Eukaryota; kingdom Metazoa; phylum Arthropoda; class Insecta; order Diptera; family Drosophilidae; genus Drosophila; species Drosophila quinaria. Next base: position 37,952,534 of record JAWNPO010000455.1, read on the forward strand.
TTTTTTTTTTTTCATTTAAAGACGTAGGATATAAAGTGTATCAAGTCTTCCGCGTTCTGAAGATAATTTTTCTGTCATGTTTTTATTTTGTTGTTGACTTTGGTGTTGTTGTTGTCGTTGTTCGCCTTGATTTTTGTTGTTGTTGCTGCTTTTTGGCTTTTGGGCTGAGCCGCTCAGCGAAACATCGTAAATTTGTATAATTTGAGGTTTTTTTGGCCAAACAACAACAACAACAACAGCAGCAGCAACAACAACGTTAGGAACAACGCAAAACCGGAAGGAATAAGAAGATGGGGATGGGGAATAGGGAATGGGGGAGGGGGTGTTATAATGTTCCGCCTTCTGCAACACACACACAGACACACACACACACACACAGGCACACTCCACTCCCCCCACTCTTCCCCTTCCCCTTCCCCTACGCTTGCAGTTCACATTGTTTTGTGCAAATATGTAATTTAAATTAATTTTTGTTTTTTAAGCTTTCGCATAGACGACGCCTGTTAATAAAATGTTGCTGCCACACCACATGCCACTGCACCCCCCCTTCCCCCCTTCCCGCCCTTCCACACGCCCCCATCCACACGCCCCCTGTCGACGGCTGTGCCAAACTTTCTTCATATAAAGTTTTTGGCAAAGTAAGCAGAGCAGGCAGCAAGAGGGGGAAAGAGACGGGGAGAGAAATAACAAGTGGAGTGAGGGGGTAAGTCTATGATTTCTTTGCTGCAGCTGGGCGTGGCCAGAAAGAGACAGACAGAGAGTGACAGAGAGCGACAGAGAGTGAGAGAGAGAATGGCAGTCAGAGCAATTGTATAATTTTCATAAATTACGCGCCATTAATTTCTGACGCCTGATCCTTATCCCTTTCCCCCTTTCCCTCTTTCCCTCTTTTCCCCACACAGACACACACACATACACATACACTGCCACGCCCACTGTCAAGCTAATGCAAACACTTGAGCGCTGACTAAGCACAGATATTAAGCGTAGTTAGTGGTGTGGAGGGCGGGAAGACGATAAAAGGGGAAAGGGCAATTCACTAGAGAGAGAGATTGAGAGAGAGAGAGAGAGAGCAACTGCAGTCAGCGACTGCATTATAATTAATAAGCAGATACATTTATCTGCTCGGCTTAACTGCAGCGACGTCAGCGACAGCGTCGACTGAAGCAGCGACAGCGAAGTTGACAGGAGCGATGGGAATCGATATTTTTGAGGGACTGTAACAAGCGCATTAACTTATAAGAATATCGATGTAGCATTAGAAAATATAATAATTAAATAAATAAAAAAATGAATATATAAACTAATAATAAAATAAATAAATAATGAAATAATTAAATAAAAAATGAAATAAATAAATTAGCACTATAAGTTTTATTACAAAAATCGAAATGTTAAAGTCGTTAAAACAAAAATCGAATGGTCGATAAATCGATAAATGGTTATCGAGTTGAAGTACTTGAAAATTCGGTTATGGTTTCAAATTATTATTTACAGTTCCTCATAATTTTTTATTGAAAATTGCAAACAAATATCGATATATTTGTTATTTATCTTTTCGATTTTGTTCTTTTCTGATATGCCATCACTAGTTGGCAGTGCAATCAACATTATAAATTACATATTAAGCATCCAGGCACGAGGACGAGGACAACAAGGACACGCAGCTGGCATCTGGCAGTCAGACTGTTCCCTTCTCTCTCGTCTCTCGTCTCTCCCACCTCTCCCTCTTCTCCTTCGCCACCCCCTTTATCCGCACTATATATGTGCATGTAATTCTACTCTCTCCTCATCTCCTTCATCGTTTTGGCCATTATCAACGTCATTTGCAACACTTAAACTTTTGCATTAATGCAGCTCCAGCTCCAGCTTCAGTTCCCAGTGACCAACCACTGAGTCAACTGGGCAACCACACCCTCCACCCCCTACCTCCACTCCCCCTCCCCTAGCCACCCCTAAGCATCCATTCGCCATTCGCTTAATTTCGCTCATTCATTTCGGGCTTTTTATGTTGGCCAAGGACATGATGAGCGGAATTATGGCCAGAACGAGAGCTGGATGCGTTGTCTGCACTTCAAGCCAAAAATGGTTGCACAGGGGATGCATAGGGGGTGAGGAGGGGATGGTCAACGGGGGGAGGAAGCACAGCAGCTGCTCTCAAGATTACTGCAGCATTCGGTTCAAGTATTTGCAATGTAAAATTCAGCGCAAAATAAAAACAAAAAAATAGACGAAAACGCAATTATTTAATCGGGCATGAATCGGTGCGGTTATTCACTTATGCTGATGAAACGGTTATGAATTAGTTTATTTAATATACCTATTTCAAATTTCCAAAAAAACCATCTTATTTTATAGAGTTATCTAATATTAAAGTAACCAGCAAATGTAAGTGTATCTTTTCTGAAAATCAAAATTTGACTTTCAAATAAATTAATCAGAATCAGGTCTCGAATAAAAGTCTTATATTTTTGCTTGAGCCATCCACCTGAAGGTTCTTCAAATTGTTGGAAATTTTGTTTGGTGTTTGTCATAATGACATTAGGCTTAATCAATGATTTACATCAGCGGTGGGCACAAAAACTCAATTTGGGAGCATAACAGTTACAACTACAACATCAACAACAACAACTCCGAAAGGGCAGAAAAATAGTTGGGAGCAGTCGCTGCTCCCGGAGTCACTGCGTGCCCACCGTTGATTTACATTCACAAACATTCGCCAAAGATACATTGCTGCAACAGATGTGATAAAGTTGAAGTGATGTTCAAATTGGCAACTAAAGCTTGAGTGTCAGTGTGTGTGTGTGTGTGTGTGTGTGTGTGTGTGTGTGAGTTCGTGTCGAGGTCAACTCAATTACGTTGACAGTTCAAAAGAAGAAGCAGCAGGAGGAGAAGAAGAAGAAGACAACGCTGCTTTCGATGCAAACAGAAAGAGAAACAGAAATTTAAATGCGTCAGCAAATGGAATACAAAGGCCAACATAAAGTTGGAACGGGGATTGAGGGGGACTGAGGGGGCTTGGTGGTCTGGGGTAACGGGTCAAAGGTCAAAAGGGTGAGAGGTCAGTGCAGCTGCAGTTTCACAGAAGTGTGTAATAAGTCAATGATCACCATGGTTAAGTTTACAAAAGTAGCTGGCAAAAATCAAATCAAATCTGTAATTTCCCTGTCAACAAAATTGCTCAAAAAAGAAAACAAAAAAAAGTTTTCTGAGCGCGACTTTTAAACTGTATCTTTTTGTTGCAAACGTTACAAAAAATTTACGTCAATTTTAAAAAATAATAATAAGTAGTCTCGTATAATAAATCTTAATTTTTGTCTGTTGCGAACGTTACACTTATATATTAAATATCTTTTTAATATGAGTCTCATCTTAAATAAAAGAAAACGAAACAAAGTTTAAAATGTTCGAATTGGTTTAATATGTAGTTCGAATTTCAGAAGCATATCTTAGTTAGAATAAAAGTTAGAGTTACGGGTTTTTGTCAACTTTTTCTCATAGCTGAGCCATAGTGCAAAACAAATACACAAGTGACGATGTGACTGATGACAACAACAACATCCAGAACAACAAATTTGCCAAACAACAAAAATGACAAAATAAATTAAATTGACTTGGCTTTGTTGTGCGTGTGTGCGTGTGTGTGTGTGTGTGTGTGTGTATGGGTGTTTTTGCTAAGCTTTTCCACATAGTTTTCCTGCTGCACGCACAAAACATGTGGCAGCAATGAAATGAGACAATTGAGGCACGCACCAAAGCAAAAGTGGAACGTCAAATGTCAGAGATGCGAGAGGAGCGAGAGAGAGAGAGCGAAGTGAGTGAGAAGTGAGACTGACTGACTGACTGACTGACTGACTGACTGACTGGAACTGAACTGAAGCCTCAGCGGGTCACGTACTGCCAACTGTCGACTGTCGGCTTGTCAGTGGCAGAGGGAACTCAACACAACTCGACTCGACTCGACTAAACTTAACCCCAACTTTAGCTTCAGCTTCAACTTCAGCTCCAGCTTCTGCTCATTTGAGGCTCGACTAACTGTCTGACTAACTAAAAGCCAAGCCAAACTAAATTAAAAAAGGCAGCAGCTGCAACAACAAAAGAACATAAAAGAAATAAACATAAACAAGCGGAACAGTCGAGCACACTCGACAGTAATATACCCAGGACTTAGGCGCGTAGATTTGTTTGACTAAAATATCTCTAGAAAGCAGCACCGAAACGAATATTGATATAAACTAGTGATTTTAACCAATATTCACTACATCTTTTAGTTTTAAAAACTTATTAAAAGTAAAAATAATGAAAAATTTGAAAAAAAAAAAAAAAAAAAAAAAAATTGGTTGAACAATATCCAAGGGCATCGAACCCAGGACCTCTGACACACCGAAGCGTATCTTGAACATTAGACTGATAAGCAAAGTGAAAATTAACAAACTTAATATACCCGCCCAGGGTATAAAAAGGGCAAAAATAACCAAATGAATAGTGAGAGAGTGAATAGTGAATACTGTGAATAGCTGGCACTACCAACAACGAACAGCTTCTCAGCAAGGAAACGAAGTTAACCAAAGTCGAATGCCGAAACCATTCTTTTTCTTTCTTCCATTCCCATTCCCATTCCCAGCCCCAACTCAACCCAGGAGAACTCATGTTGCTGCCACACATTATGGCACTCTCCTTTCTCCTTTCTCCTTTCTTATGTCCTCTGTCTTCATCTGGCGCAGGCAGCAAACGCAGCACAAACCGCACAATAAAACATTCAATTGTACACATTTAAGGGGGTATTCCTGGTTGGCAACAATTAATTTTCTATTTTTTTTTTGCATATTTTTATAGCTTGGATATTTAAGAATATCGTCCTAAAAGGGTTTTTGAAATTCCAAATAATTTAGGATATATGGCCTCTTTTTTAAGCAATGCATGTGAAGTCAAAACTTTAAACTCTTTTATCTCGAAACCACGTTTTTCGAGCTTGCGGCACTGATTGCGCCCGTAGTTCTACAAAAAAAATTGACCAAAATTGATTTTTCATTTCCCAATGGCCGCCATTTTCTAAACAAAAACCGCAAAATTATGATTGAGGTAGGGGCCCGAATGACATCTATACTGAATCTAAAGCCGTTTACTTTTTCCATTTGAGAAGATCCGAAGTGGAGTTATTAGTGCCGCAAGCAGCATACCTTTTTTTCGATGACCAATTTTAAGGGCCGACAACTTTTTGAACAGCTGTTGTACAAAGAAAAAAAATTTTTTTACTTTAATTCAATGTGATCTTGATGCATTTAAAAAAAAAAAAAACAGAATTTTAATAGCGATTCCCGTCAAATAAGATTTTTTAAAAAAAAAAGGTCCAAAAACAGGCTTTCAACCAGCAATACCCCCTTTATTTATTATTTTTCGCATTGAATCAAGCCTCAAAACGTTTAAGTGCTTTGCACTGAAAAAATTAAATGAATGCATATTCGAACTGTTGCATCGTTTTAGTTGGCGACGTACAGAGAGCAAAGCATCAGTTGCAGTGCGGGATAAAAGTCTAGCGCTCTCTCATGGAACGCAGCTCAGCGACTAACAGCAGAGAGCATCAGCCGATCAGATGCTTCGTGAGAGCACGAGCCACAGAATGTGCTATTTATAGAACCCATGTATTCTCACTCTCTCCCTCTCTGCACGTGTGTCGGCTGCGACGCCTGCAGAATGATGAAATGCTATCCCATTTCCAATTGGATTGGCTTTTGTCATTTTGGACACCACGGGTCTACATCGTTAATGACACACGTGTCGCCTGCACCGTGAAACTGTTTTTTTTGGTGCCTGTATGAGTAGTTAGCATGTGTTTGGGTAGGAGCATGAAGCAATAACATAAGGAGGTCTCGTCGGCTGCCGAATCGTTCGGGTTTTAGGTCGCTATCGTTCACTGCGTGCTTTCTTGTGGACGCGAAAGGTTGTGTGTCTTATTGCGGGCTTTGTCGCAAGCACGTGCAATGCGTAAAATTTATGAATGTACCGAAATGTGGAGAGAGGAGAACATTGTGGGAGCTAACTCTTTTTTTTTTTTTTTTTTTTTCTTAAAAAATTTGTATATTTTATTTAAACAGGTTTTCTGCTACCATTAGTGGCAACTTAATCTAATTTTACATTTAAGGGAAGTAACAATTGATCACAGGAGATACATATATAGAATTATGGGAGCTAACTCTGGCCTTTTTTTTTCAAGATCAGAATTATTAACCCATTAAAGGCTGCCCATAGATCGGCTGGTACGATTTTGGCAAAATTTTGAAACGTGTGCCTAGAAGACCATAGAAGTTGAAAGAAATAAAAAAAAAATGTTTATCTTCAGATTTTATTTTTCCGATTTCCATACATTTTTCAGCTTTTTTCGTCAACATTTTCTATGGAAAAAAAAAAACCTTGATATTCACCTGTAAAAAACTACAGGTATACCGAGCATATCTAAACTGTTCAATTTTTATACTTATATATTTGTTATATTTCTTTACTATGAAACAAATTTTTCCCCGATGTCTCTCACATTCCCCGTGCTAGAATTTTTTAAGTGTCAACACTTTTTTGGGTATTTAGCCTGAAATGGGTTAAAAATTAAATTATAAAAAAACTGCAACTCTTTTTATTATAATAGGCAAGTTTAAACCCCATGCCCCATCTAAGGGTTAATCAAAGCATTGTCGTTTCACTCACACTCGCTACGCTGAACCCTTTTACTCGCACTTATTATTAGTATAGATAACATCCTACTTTTTGCCGACGAGACCTCCTTATACTTATTGCTTCATGCACTGGTGTGTGTGTGTGTGCGTTTGAGTATTTGTGGTTGCCTTTCCGTTACTTTGCATTGACTTCCGCAGTAGTTGGCGCCGTGTGCCGAAACTCGTCGCTCTTCGCAGACGAATGTTCCATCTTCCATTCAGTCAACCCCCTTCAACCCCCTCCGCATGCCATGCAGCCCCCTTTTGACCACCGCCACTGTTGTTCATAAGCAACCCCCTTTCAACTGCAGTACTACCTGCTTGGAATGTATTCAAGCTTTATTTGCTGTTAGCTACAGCCTCATGTGTTGTTGTTGCTGTTGTTGTTACGGCATGTACTGCTGAGTGAAAGAGACAGCGTGTGTGTGAGAGAGAGAGAGAGAGATAGCTTGTTTCATCGGTTCTATTCAAGTTGCTTCTTATTTTTGCCAGCTGACAACTGACATCGAGTAGCTTCATGTGTTTGTTGTTGTTGTTGTTCTTCTTCTTTGTTGTCTTGTTGTTGTTGTTGTTGTTGTTGTTGCTGTACTTATTGTCACATGACAAAAGCTGTCGTGTCATCATTATCTATTGTTTTGCACCGTACTCTTGTTGTTATTATTTTGTTGTTATTGTTGTTATTGTTGTTTGCCACGTCAGCAACAAAGTTGCTGCAACATTTTTGCAAGCAATTGAATACAATGGTTGTTGCTGCTGTTGTTGTTGTAGCTGTTGTTGTTGCTGTCACTGTTTTTGCCTTTGGCCTTTGAATGTCTGCCAACAAATCAAGCAAATAAATATCGTGGGCGGCGCAACGCTGCGTATACGTAATCTAGTCGTACAAATGTATAAGTAGTTGTTTATTTTTCAGAAGTCGAACTACAACACAAATAAGTCCAGCTAAATAAAGGAAAAATTAAAAAACAACAAAAATCAATATGTAAAATAATAAATACATAATGGGCATGGAAACCAAAGAATAAAATAAAATAACAAATAGATTTCTTCTATTTTTTTTATAATTCAAGTTTCAATTTGAATTTATATGTAATTCATATATTAATTTATTTTAATTAAGTATATGGAATCTGTGAGCTTGATTGGAATATTTTACGAAACAAATAAGTTTTTCATACTAAGCAAATCCCGGAATTCTGACCCCGAGTTTGACCCACTTACAGATCGAATTTTATAAAACGCCATCTTATTGCACGATGATGTTGTTTCAGCTCTGTTGTGTGAAAATTTCAGCTTTCTAGCTTTAACCGTCAGTCAGGACAAAGACTTTTATCTGTATAGAAAGTAATATAAATACAGTTGAGCTTCCATACCTCGAACTTTTATGTCTCGAATTTCTCTCCAGCTCGAGCTAAACGAGTGGCAGTAAAATGAATAAACTTAAGAAAAAGAACCCTATAAGTCGAATATCTCCATAGCTCGAACGATTTCTTTGGATAATGGTGATTCGAGTTAGAGAAGTTCGGAAGTTGGGAAGTTGGGAAGTTGGACTGTATCAGAAGAATATATGAAATTATTAAACAAAACAAGGCAATTTGTTGAGGCCATGGAATAAAACTAATGTCTCACAGTGTGTGCATCAAGATCTTTCGGTTACATTTAGCTAATTGGCGTTAGAATGTCGGCTTCTCCTTCGTCGTTCGTTGTGATTCTTTTGGCTTTTTCTTCTACTTAACATTTTCTATTGTGAATTGTAAATTGTAAATAAAAAACAGTGTGTGGCAAAACTTTTGCAAAATGGTTGCCCCGCCAAGTTTAAAAAGCTAAAATGTAATTTACTACTTGAAATATGCAAATACAGAGCAAGTGTTTTCATTGTTGTTGATGTTCTTCAAAGTTGTTTTGTTGTTGTTCTTCAAAGTTGTTGTCAATTGTTGGCTATTGCCCAAGAGCAGCGAAAAGTTTTCACTCCATATTTTTTGCGCTTGGTTTCTTAATTTTAATTTCATAATGCAAAAATTTATGTTTGCAGAAACAAACATACAGACACACACACACAAGAAAACACTCAAAAAAAAACCAATAAACAAAATTTTTGCACTTATAGAAAGTGTATTCAAGTATAAACTATGTTAAGTACCAACTATACCACGAATTCCCAAAACTGGAAACAAAAATCTTAATTCAAATTTATTCCCAAAAAGAAATAAATCCGATCATTCTGGAATACTTTAATTAATCAAAGTCTGTAGAAAATAAAATCGTATTGTTTTTTCGAAAACATTTAAATTTCTTTTCGTTTAATTTTCGCATGGAATATTTTAATAATTTAAAAATCTTTGAATTCTTAAAACAATATGGTTTAAATTTCGCATAAATATTCATGCTTAAATAATTTCACTTATAATTGTTTTTGAGTCGGCTTTCTTAAATATTCAACAATAAAAAAAATATCATTTCAATTGTAAATTAATTTTATTTTAATTTGCAAATCTTTAAATTTTCAAAACACTGTTTTGTAATAAAAAATTTATTACAAATATATTTTATTTTACGATCGAATATTTTCCGTTTTTATAACAATATGGCTTAAATTATGTAGTAAACTCTCGTAAATTATCTACTTAAATTAAACTTAATTTTTTTGGAATGGCATAAATTTTTCTCAGTGCACACACACAACTTATTTGATTGGTGAATTTGGTCAGTTGAAAAGTCCAAAAGTGCCAAAAGCAACCAGCAAAAATCATTTCCGCTTGTTTGTGGCAGCTCTGTGTGTGTGTGTGTGTGTGTGTGTGTGTGTGTGTGTGTGTGTGTGTGTGTGGGTGTGGGTGTGTGTGTGTGACTTTTGAGAGAGATTGGCCTTTACTTAACTTAACAATTTAGAACGTTTTCATTCAATTTGATGCATGTCATTTGCAGTTGGTGGCAAGTAAACCGACTTAGCGATGTTACCTGCAACCAGCAGCAGCAGCAGCAACAACAACATCAACAACAACAATAATGTAAACTACTTGGCTAACAATAACAACAACAAAACGTTGACAACTTTTCAGTTGACGCATCAATTTTGCAACTTAATTTTCAGCTTTCAGCTAATGCGGCAGCTGTTGCAGTTGCCAGTTGCTACAATTGTTGCTGTTGTTGCTGTTGCCTGATGAGCTTTATTATAATTTAAAGACATGCCCCAGTGGCAAACTTGACTCTTTTACGCACACTGAACAAAAAATGCCAGAGCTTAAAAACCGTAACCGTTAACCGGTACTAACCGATTGTAATTGGCAACCGTAACTGAAACCGTAAATAAATCAAAACATTTTTTAATTTACCGAAACTCAAAAACTGAATTTATTTCAGCCGTTAAACACACCGATTTACGCATAACGGTTCATTTCGGGTTCGGTCAAGCTTTAAATTTAATTATGCGGTTAAGGTGTAATCATTGCTTTGTTCAAGTTAATTTCAAATCTAGTTTTTACTTCTGCCCTAACTAATTTATATTTTGATCTTTCGAATATGCGTTTTCAAATTTGCATACATGTAGATTTTAAACATTTTTTAAATTTGTTTTGTACATCGAGGCACACCAGTATTTCGAAACCGAAACATGCAAAAAGCCGCTAACCGATCAAATAAAATACAAATATAACTGAAACCAAAAATAAAGCCGATATTTGTTAGGGTTTGATAAAGTCTTCTAGCAAAAACAAACGCATATTAAGAATTAAAGATCTTTAATATAGATTTTATGTTCCTTACTTCTTTTCATATTTATATATTGAAAACTCTTTGTCCTGAGTGACTGAGAATCAATGTGTAGGCCAAACGGTTAAGGCTAAAAAGCAGAAATTTTCACACAACAGAGCTGAGACTATTTTATCGGGTAAACGGGTCAAAGTTAAGCGAATTATTTGTTTCTTATTATTTCACAGATTGGGTATTTGGGCCTGTCTCTCACATCCTGACCAAAATCGGGTAGCTATATCGTATAGCTGACATAGGAAATATCGGATACAAGTTACCCGTGAGTATGTTTCTGCATTTTTGCTGAGTGCATTTTGCTTTTCTTCTTGTTGCTGATGTGCTTCAAGCTTCAAGTTGAACGCCTCGATGTCATTGCCATTGTCTCTCTCTCTCTCCCATTCAGTCCCTCTCACTCTGTGTATTTTCCTACAGCTGACAGCGACAGCAGCAACAACAACAACAGCAGCAACAACAACAGCAACAACTACAACTAAGACTAGACAACAAATTTCACTGCGCATTTATTTGTTTTATGTCAGTTTCGGTTACGTAAGTAAATTAATTAATTTTCAATTGCTTTAAATAAACAAACAGCTTGTCAAATACAACAACTACAACAACAAGAACAATTCGCATAACAAACAAGCTAAAGTTGGAATCGCAATCGGAACTGGAATTGGAATTCGAGTTCTCGTTGCTTGATTTAATTCTGACAAATATCTTGTAGCGCGTATCTTGTATCTTGTATTTCGATATGTGGTTAAAGCCAAGCCAACCAAGTGCAATATAAGAACCACAGACAAACAGACAAACAGACGGACTGCCTGACAAAATTACCACATATCGCGATAATTTCAAGAAAATGCGCTAATTAAGTGATATTTAAACTGAATTATAAACAGCAAAATATCGGAAGTTAATCTAAGAAACTAATGGAATTCAAAATGAAACCAAGATTTTCATAAAAAAAACAAGTGGGAATGGCAATAGTCGAGCTCCCGACTATAGGATACCCGTTACTCATTTTAATGAATTTTTTAATATTTTTTATTGCATGCTTTTAGGCACTTATATTCTTTAAAAATTTTAATTTTCCATTACCACCTTTCTATTTGTCCGCTCTTGTTACGATTTAGTCGGATAATAGGTAATAATAATAGTTAACGATAGTTAGTAAAACTAATTTTTCCTTATGAACAGAAATAGGTACGATTACTCTGAGATGTCTTTGTTTGGGATTTCTATATTGGGAGGTCACTACATAACTAAAAAACCATACCTGTTAAATATTGATAATTATTAGTAATAAGATTATTTTTCTTTAAAAGTCAAACTAATGATTAAGCGCTCAAGAAGTCCACAAAAGCAACTGGAAACAAAAGCCTGGCTACTTTGATTGTGAAAATTTAAAAAAATAATCTAAAAAAATCAGATATAATTTTAAAAAAATAGTCTAAATGATAAGTAATTAAATTTAAAAGGTATGCTTAAAACTAGCAGAATTATAATAGTTGCAATGCTAAAAGCTAACATTATGCAAACCAGGAAAATATTAGACTTATGAGGCGGAAAAAAATCAGGCCCTAAAAGAAAGTCTATCTATTTTTAAAATTATTTTTTACTCTTATTTTATATTTTTATGATAAAAATTATAGAAAAGAGTTATTTTTCAATGTTTAAAAATAAGAGTTATTTTAAATTTTTAAAATAAAAAATTAAAAATAAAAGTTTTTTCAACTTTTATCATAAAAATTAAGAATAAAAGTTGAATTGAAATATCTTTTGATTGGGAGGGCCTATTTATCTACACTTCATTACCTATCTGTCATGGCCCATAAAATGATCCTGCCATTATTATTTATAATTTGTATCATCAAAATTTAAAATAAACTCTTATTTTTCAACTTTTAAATAAATTTGGAAAATAACTCTTATTTCATAGCTTTTATCAAAAAACTCATAAGAGTTACAATCCCTGAGTTAAACATATCTTCGGAGATTAATTTTCATAAAAAACAGATATGCAGAAACAAAAACCAAATCCAATTCAGAAATTCGAATGTTAAAAAATCCGTAATACATAGTATAATGAGTTACAAAAGAAAGTGGACTTTAAATGAAATACAACAGAATATCTTAATAACAATTTATTCAGATACCAGAACTGAAACTGAAATCAATTGATTAACAAATTCACTCGTAAAACATGCCAAAAAAATATAACAAAAAAAAATGTATCCTTTTTTTTTTGAAGCAAACAGAAAACAGAAATTCATTTACAAATAAAGATATTAAGAATTGTTTCTATTCCATTTCCATTGACGCCTTTGACACATTATGTTTATGGCTTCATTTGTGAGACTGTTGACAAAAAGTGTTGACCAAGAATTCAGACAAGACAGACAGATTTTAAAGGTCGACTGCTTGTGACCGCGTTGTGTTTACCAAATTCGAGACTGGGCAAAGAGTGTTTGTGTTGTGTGTTTAATTAGCTGGCTGACAATGCTCTCTTAACTGTTTTTAAAGTTGGCCCAAACTCTCTTTGGTGCCAACAGCTTTTGACTCTCTCTTGTGACTAAATTCACCACGAAATTGAGCCAAAGTTTTTGAAACTGCGCAAGGTCAAAGAAATTGCCGAGAACTCGAACTCTCGCTCTCTCGCTCTCTCTCTCTCTCTCCGAAAGCAGCGCTCTCTCTCCCTTTCTAGATTCGTCCTCTCTCTTACTCCCTCTGTGTCTTTTGCCCTCTTCATCTGTGTTTAGTTTCCTTTGACTTTGCCCCGAAAACGAATCTGTTTTGCATTTAAATGGCAACTGTGGCGACGTCAAAGACAAAGTCGGAGACAAAACTTTGTTGCAATTGTTGCGATTGTCTTGCGGCGCTGTGACTGTGGCTGCCACAAGCAGCAGCGACTTCAGCAGTCACCACTGAAATCAGCACTCTCCCGCGGAGCAAGTGGGTCACTGGGGCAGCAATCAACAAACTACAAACAACAAACTACAAACAACAAAAAACAAACAGTCAGCAGGCAGCGATTTCGCTCGCTACTTGCAACCTGCAACTTGCAACAAAACTTCCGCTGACGTCACAATGCCACAATATTTTATTGCTTTGTTCTTTTTATACTTAGAAAATAAGAGAAAGGGTTTATTGCATTCGTTGCAATGCATTGCAACTGGGAGAAGCAAGCATCTCCGACCCCATAAATTCGTGAGCAGCAACTAGCTCCCGGAGCCCATGTGTGCCCACCGCTGCAATAAAGTATATTTATTCTTGATCAGCATCAACAGCCGTCGGTCCATCCGTCTGTTATTAGCTCTCATTCAAGATGGGACAAACAGAACGATAGTTATGGCTTTTTTAAGTTTCAAACAATGCAAGTACCTAAAAGTATGCAATAAAAATATTTAATGTGCATTTAAATAAGGAACGGCTATCCCAAAGTCAGAACTACTCGACTACAGCCTTTTCCGCTTGTGATATATATACATATATATATATATTTTTTTTTTAGAATATTTTCGCTAACCTTTTGATAAGTCAATCAATGTTCTGTGATTGTATTTTAATAGTATTTTGCACCTTTCAATTTTAAATTCTATGTTTTCTAAATTCGTTTTTTTTAAACCTCTCATCTTAAATTTATATTATTTTAATATTGTCGAATGAAAAAGAAATGATTTTAAGGTAATTTTTGAAAACTTTTAGTTGATGAAACCTTTGATTTTATGAATTAAATCAGTTGGACTTTATTATAAATATTATTTATTAAGTAGACGCTTAACTGGCAACGGGTTTTTATAGCGAGTTAACACTGTACTCAAGAAATGGATTTATTTTTGTGGGCGGGTAAAGGAGATTTGCCACGCCCCCCTGAGAGCAGGCCAGCAAAAAGTTTATCGCGGCGTCTCCAAATGTTTTTCTTGTTATTATAATTATTATTATTATACCCTGTATTCAAGTACATGGAATGGGTGTATGTAATTCAATTTGATTCGTATTACATTTAAAAACTATCAATACGCACACTTTCAAATTTCTGCCAAAAATTCTTTCTGAAAATAAAAAATATTTTGTAACTTTTTATAATATTTGAATTGCTTCAGAGTATCTATAGGGTTTAATAACTGCGACAGTTGTCCGATAAATTCGATAGATTCGATAACATAAAATAATCGTTGTTTATGAGGAATGAATTTATAATTTTGTTTCAAAGCTTTTTTGGCATCAAATAAGTATTCATGTTATTATAGCAATTTAAAATACTTGAACTGTACTTAAGATTCAACAAGAAATGGTATATTAATAAATAGCTTTTAATAACATTTAAAAAAAAATTAAACAACAAATAAACCTAATATTATGACTGCTTAAATGTATAAAAGAAGGATTCATTTATATTATTGTTCTTAAGTATTTAAAAAATATTTAATGACTATTACAAAAATAATATTTTTAGTCTTCCATAAGAGTTATTGAATAAAATTTAAAAAATATAAGGAATATAACTTAAAATATAGAATAGAATATAATTTAAAATTCAATATAAAATGTTTAGTTATTGTTTAGAGTTCGATTTCTACACGTTTTTCTCTATTTCTGTTTTCTACTCTCAATAGCATGTATTACAGGGTATCAGCCAGTGTATCTGCCCTATATTGCTTATTTGACTTTCATTTTATTTTTCTTTTTATGATTTAGTTGCTGTTGTTGTTGTTGTTGCTCAGAATGCGGTGCAAACTTTTTTAGTAGCGACAAACAGTTTGTTATTGTTGTTGTTGTTCTTGTTGTTGTTGCCGATGTCAGTGTTGTTTTTATTGTTGATGGCATAATAAGAGTGCAGATTTTATTATTTTTTTTTACCTTTTTTATATTTTATTATTATTAAATTGAAGTTGCAAGCAGAGTTCAGCGCCGCCAGTCGCAGCAACAACAACAATAACAATAACAACAACAACAAAAACAACTTAAGAAATGCAAAAATGAAATGGCGTCGCAGCCATAAAAGCAGAAGAAACAACGAAAGAAAGATAGAGCAAGGAAAAAAAGGGAAAGATATAACAGAAAGAGCGACAAGTGGAAGCAGCAGGCAGAAGAACTTGTAGATGACAGCAACAACAGCAACAACAACAACAACAATAAAAAGCAACAACAACAACCAAAGGAGATGCATGCAAATTAACAGAGGCAGAGGCTCAGATTAGACGTAACAAATAGTGCAACAAAAGAAGTGAAGAGAGAAGAGAAAAAGGCAGAGAATAGCAAAGAAAGAGAGAGAAAGAGGGGAATAAAGAGAGAAGCCACAACTGAGACTTTAACTTAAACTTAAAGTTAAACTAACACTGAGTTGGCAAACATAACAAACCAGAAATTTAAGTTTATCGGGCGCACGCGGCGTATGAACAATATGGCCAAACAACCAGTTGCAGCTAAATATTATACAAAAAAAAAATAAAATAAACAATAAATAGAAAAAGTCACTAGAAAGTTCAGTGCATAATCAAACAAGAGCAATCGTACTAATACAATGGCAAAAATATTATTAATATATATTTTAAATATAAATTAGTTGCTTGGGTGGAAATAAAAGAAATTTAGCATTTAAATCTATTTGTTTTATTTTTTTTGTTTTTATTGTACTTTGCCATGTAAAAAGCATGATAATTAATTTATAACTTGACCTATTCTGTTTTTATTTACATTGTATTTTTGTTGTTTAATTCAAATAAAATAAACATACAAAAAAAATGTATACAAATATTTTCTTCAAATTAAATATTAATTAACACATGTGCGTATGAATTCTGTAGGTTTTGTTTTTTCTGCTATCCCAGTGAATTAAATAGGTTGTAAACGATATTTGAATTCGTATAAAATTCGTTTTAATCGATTTATATATATTTCTTAATTTTATCTTTAAATTAAAATATATTTTAAAAATCAACGTATTTTTAATTTACATACACAAAAATCACATCACAGCTGAATTTAATTTAATATATCTACTTCGTTTGTTTTGCAGCAAATCTGTCACACTCTTCATGAATTCACTTTACTTATTACAAAAAATGAACACGAATAAAAAAAAGCATGAAAAAAAGGCAAAAATCAAAGTAAAGAGCTGCGTTGAGAGTTTTTGGCTCTCGGCTTGATTTGATTTTGATTTTAGCCTGAAAAGCAGTCGTCAACATTGAAGCAGGAAAAGGGAGAAAAGAAGGAGGAAGGCGGAAAGGGGGGGTGGAAATGGAGGATGGAAATGGAGGATGGAAACGACGCGACGCTGGAGCTGCCAAAAAGGGCAAATCAAATTGTCGCCTATTAGCGCAATTAACTGAGATACCAGCTCAGAGGCAAGTCACATGGAATCGCTGGGAAAATTCAAGTGTTTCCCCCTCCACACCCCCTTCCTACATTCATTCCCCTTTGGCCACGGTTTTCCCCATTTTTTGGGGTGCGACCAAAGGAGCCACAGCCAACGGGGCGTATGAATTAAAAGCAAAGCTTTTGCCAGACACTAGTCTGCGTAGATGTGTGTGTCTGTGTGTGTGTGTGTGTGTGCATATATATGTGTGCACATGTGTGTGTGTGTGTGTGTTCAGCTGGCAAATTGGCAAACGCAAAACACAAGCAACAACATTGTTTAAGTTTGATGAGCATTATTAAAAATTAATCAAAAATTTGCATTTATTTATATAAAATACACTCAGAAAAATATATGTGTATGTATGAAACAGTAAAGGATAGAACAAACGATAGAATAAGGTATCGGTCAGTGGTGGTCGATAATTCGATAGGCAACAGTCGCAGCAGCAGATATGAAAAACATACGTAAAGACACAAATACGATTTGGATACTGAAGGTTAATTTGCATACGTCAGTTCCTATGGTCAGGATGTAGGAGACAGTCCCAAATATACAATCTGTGAGATTGATTGGTATATCTTAAGAGACAACAAAGTTCTTCATACTTCATTTCCCTAAACTTTGACCCGAAGTTTCTTAGGTGTGTTGTGTGAACATTTCAGCTTTCTAGCTTTAGCCGTTTGGCCTGTCCTCAAATCCTCAAATTAGTTTTTTATACTTAAGTAACTATTTTCTTCTTTTAATGTTTTTTCTCAATATATTTAGACTTGATCGTATAAACTTCATACATCACTATGAATATTGTATACATTTTGTAAAAAAATATTTTAGTTAGTTTCATTGATATCAAAAGCTAAATGTTATTTAAAAAATTCTGGGATTGCGAAACCCTAACTTAAAATCAAATATTTTTCTCAGTTTCGGAAATTTAAAGCTATTGAGATTCTTTGTACTTGAATATCGCAACTTTAAGTAGGGTATTTTTTATTTCTTCTGAGTGTATTAGTACTAAAAAAGTTTAACACACATGAACTGTCTCTCTCTCTCTCGCTCTCTGTGTCTTACACACACACACACTTGTTTTTAAAGCTATCTCGCTCTTGAGACAACCGCACTTCAAACCTGATGAAACTGAAACTGATGTAGACATTTACTGAAAATTACGTAAATTAAATTTGTTTTTATGGCGGACAGACGCTTAAAATGTGTGCACAACACACACACACACACGCACACACCCAGCAGGAAAAGAGCTGAAATGGGCAGCTTAATAGGCACTGGCCACATACGCAACCCAAAACACAACAAAACCAAACAAAATGAAATGAAATGAACAAAACTCTCAAAAGCAGTCGTCGACCCACGGGGCAACCCTACGCCACCACCCGCATCAGCCACCAGTTGTTGCCATGCTGGGGCAACAAAGTAATAATAAGCCCCTCAACGGGAGGCGCCAGACCTTGGAAGCTTCCTTCATGCCCAAGCGCCCTGCTAATAATGTGGTAAACTGGGCAAGTGCTGCCCCCTGCCACCTGCCACCTGCCACCTGCCACCTGCCCCCTGCCACCTGCCACCTGCCACCCACCAGCAACAGTAGCACCACAGTACACTAAAAAAAAAAGACCAGAACATTCATCTTAAATATTTTGTTCTTGAAATAAGAATACAAAAACTAAGAATATTAATCTTGAAAATCGTAGTTTATTAATATATGAATACATTTCTCAAAATTTAAATATTTTGTTCTTAATATAAGACCGTTTTAAGTCCAAATTACCAAAACTAAGAATATTATTCCAAAAAAATCTTAAGTTCTTAATATGTATAAGAATAAAAATCTTAGATCTTTGATCTTTTTCTCTCAGCTATTTTGTCATTTTTTGGGACTTGAAATTCACAACTGGTTATGGCGTCTCAAAGATGACATAGTGTTTTATGTGTTGTTGTTTATTTTCCTATCGACATTACTAGACCTGAAGTTAACTAAAACTTACTTCATTCTTCTGCAAATGTTAAGAAGCTCAATCTTTAAAATAAAAAATAAGTTTTATTCTTATACTAAGATTTGTGGTCTTGAAAATATAAAAATTTATGATCTTAAAAATAAAATTTGGTCTTAATTGACATGTTCTTAGAATCAAGATGTGTGTTCTTACTTCAAGATTTTCATGTTTTCAGCCTATTTTTTAAACCAAAATTCTTAGTTCTGAGACCAAAATCTTGATCCTTTTTTTTAGCAGTGTACACTACTGATTCTAAAAAATTCTTTGAGGTAGAGTGATAATTATTAAGTTCTCAAAACTAGATCGACTTACTTGAGCTTAGTAATTTTAATCCAAGTGAGAAATCAAGATCGAGTAGGAAATGTTTGATTTTTTCTCTCAGTGCAAGATTCAGTTTACACAACATAAATATGTGAATGTGTGATTATGTGAATATATGTGTGTTTTGTTAACAAATAAGCGCAACATAAGACGCCTACAAGAAACTCAGTTAATGTCAAGGGTTAAACTAGCTATTTATATGATACTTATAAATATATGTACATTGTACATATTAAACACACATGTGACTGGACTGAAAAATAGTTGAAGGTGAAACTTACAAAACATTCGATTACATAACAAAGTGCAAACAAATTATCAGCATTTTTAACAACTTCAATAGTTCAAGACTCTTGTCAATTTTCTATTTTATATATACTATATGTTTTTAACAAAATAAAAAGCAATACATATAAATTCTTATTAATTATTAATAATATAAATCTTTTGTTTTAATTAACTTTATTTTCTTTTTCCATAGAAAAACATCTATTTTTTGTGTGAATAAATGAATCATAAATCAAGTGACCATGGAGGTGCTATGATTAACTTTGAATTCAAAAGATAATTTTGTTACTGTAAATACACAAGTAAAGGCAAACAGACATCAATAATACAAGCTACTTAAATTGTTGAACAAAAAGTTAATCGTAGGCTTAAAATCTTTCAGAATGTCAAACGTTATTTGAGTCCTTTGAAGGTCACTTTGATGTCCTCTCTGTGGGCTAGATAATCTGAGCAAATGTTTATATGTATTTAAAACTCTTTCATCTGCTGCCAGTTTGCTTATATTTATGGCCATAAATTATAAAATTTGTTTGCCTTTTCAAGTCCTTTAACAATTGAAAGCCCATTGAACTGGCCAGCATTTAAAGCAATACTCAAACCTCCGACAAACCAAGTTGAAATGTTAAAATTGAAGGGCTTGAATCGTAACTTTCAATGTCGCACACAAAAAAATAGAAGAAAAGCAACAAAAAGTTTCATTTACAAGCAGCACAAATATCACTGATATGTTTGTTAAAAAACACAACACACAAGGCAACAAAAAAACAGAAAAATCAAGCGGTACAGTCGAGTGCACTCGACAGTAATATACCCTGGACCTAGGCAGGTAGGCGAGTTTGATTAAACTGCCTCTACACTGAAAAAAAAGACCACTTTCTAAATTCAAGAACATTCATCTTTAATATTTTGTTCTTGAAATAAGAATATTTTAAGACCAAATTACTAAAACTAAGAATATTAATCTTGAAAATCGTAAGTTCTTAATATAAGAATAAATTTCTCAAATTTAAATATTTTGTTCATAATATAAGACCGTTTTAAGATCAAATTACTAAAACTAAGAATATTATTCTATAAAATCTTAAGTTCTTAATATGCATAAGAATTAAAATCTTAGATCTTTGATCTTTTGCTCTCAGCTATTTTGTCATCTTTTGAGACTTGGAATTCACAACTGGTTCTGGCGTCACTTTATGGGCTCAGCCACGCCTCCTTAAAAGTATGTATTTTGACAAACTTAATACACTCGCCCAGGGTATGCAAAGAGAACGACAACGAGTCGCGTTTCATGTCCATATCCATTTCCATTTTCATTTCCATGGCGTAGGCGTCGACTATAACCTCGAGCGGCGAATTTTTGGATAGGTCATGTACTTTTTCAGCATTCCTCCCTGAATTCTCCACATCTTGCTCCTTGCCCCCTTTTAGCCCAGCTGTGGCACAGTGGCAAAGTTTTTAGCCCAGTTGAGTCATGAATCCTTTGGGCCTAAAATTCCCTTCCTAGCCTTTCCTTTCCTTTGTTTTTTCTTATTTTTTTGCTGTGTGTTGTCCAGTATTTGCTCTTTAGCTGAAATTACGAGATACTTTCTCCCTCCTTTTCTGCTTCTTGAACCCAACTCAATTTGAGACCAGAAAAACTCAAACTCAAACCCAAACCGTACTCAACCCAAGGTAAACAAACAAGCTACCAGTAATTGTAAATTAAAATTTAAATGAATGAGATGAGCACAAGAAACTCAAGGTGGAATCTAGAGCGGAGCTTGTGTTTTGAAATAATAGTTATAAAGAATCATTCAAAAAGGCAAATTCAAAATTCTTAATATTAACATGTACTTTTAGCTCGAGTTAGAGAGAAATTCGAGTTTAAGAAGTTCGAGTTATGGAAGCTCAACTGTATTTCTGAAACATTTGATTTACATTAAAACAAATCGTCAAAGAGTAAATAATTTAAAAATATTTTTGCGGGGAAGAAGAGAATTTTATCTTAATTCTAAGTATATAATAAATAAATTAGTCGTAGATTACGATTTTGACTACGACTTGGAATTGAAATAAATTGACCCACTCCAATGTACATACTAGTATAATATATATAAATAAATTGCAGTCGAGTTTTTAGTTTTTTCAATTTCTTATATCACTAGTAGGATTTCTTTCAAGTCTAGTATTTTTCCCATTGGATTACCAGAAATGTATTATGACATCTACTTAGCACGTGTCCTTCTCTATGTCCATGGGTCTCTCCTAGTTTTCCTTTCTCTCTCTCTCTTTCTCCTTCTCCCCTTTATGCCTAAACTTTCTTTTCTCTGGTTAACTATCTCTCTTTCTCACACTGATGAAAAGAAATTGAACTCGGCCCGGGGGCGTCACATTGTGCCTCAGTTTGAACTGTTCGCATTATGAGCTGTGTTTTCATTTCCATTTCCATTTCCATTGTTGTTGTTGTTGTTGTTGTTGCTATACTTCTCACTGCTAATGCAACTCCTACTGCCACTCCCACTTTTGGCCTGGCCTAATATCCAGCATTTCTAAGTCTAATTCGCAGCTGGCATTTCAAAAGCTTTTGTTACATTTCACTAATGTATTTTGGCCTAGAACAACGCATAATGCCGCCATATAGCAAACAGCGGGTTATCAAAGCCCCCGGCGAAAGCTTTACACGCACAGTGGTACCAACATCATTGAGAGTGCATCGAAATGTGAATCAAAATGGGTTTTCAGCTCATTCACATCAGTTCATCATTATTCTTATTATTATTATTTTCGAAAATATGTAATTTTTGTGCTGTCAAAATATCAGTTTATAAAATGTTTTGAATTTTTAATATTTTTGTATTATTAATTTAAAATATTAAGACATTTAAAAATGATGATTCACGATCTATCAATTGTTTTTCGTGAATTCTGACAACAGAACTTAATTTAACAAGATTTATCAATCAGATAAAAAAGTCTTAATTTAAATATATATGTATATAGTATGTATAGAAGAATTTCAATTATTTTTAGTTATTTTTAAGAGAACTTTCATATATATGTATATATGCATAAATTACAAAATGTAAATAGCTTAAAATAAAATAGAATTTTAATACAAATAAAATATTAATACACATGCAATTTAAATAAAAAAGCAATAGCTTGTTCATGAATTTATTTCCAATATTGTCTATGCATGACCAACTGTGCACACACACACACACACACACACACACACACACACACACACACACACACACACACACACACACACACACACACACACACACACACACATACAAAGCCAATACAATAAATGTAAACCGCGTTGCAGTTGAAACTGATGAAGAGTTTCTTTTTTTCTTGCTGAGAGTGGAAAAAAGAGTTGAAATTCCACTTGATTTTCATGTGTTTTTTCGCTTCGTGTTATTGACAATCTTAAAGTGCACTCAACTGCACCACTGCCTGCTGTAAGTATGCACCCCACTGTTGCACAGTGGGTCAGCATAGCGTGTTCTCAATGAGTTCATCAATTTAAAATTGGATTTCGATGTGTTGTGTGAAAATCGACACGCGATTCTTATTCTTCTTTATATTTTTTGGACGCTGCGTGACAAATTTCACACTGGTTCGAGGTTGCTGGTTGCTGGTTGTGGTGTGGGACTGTGGAGCCACCATGTGGTGCCGCCATAAATCAATTAGCATTAAGGCAAAGGCAATAGCAAAGGCAATGAAAAAAAGGCAGCCCGAAAAGGGCAAACACTTCACTTATTGTTAGCCCGGACACATAAATAAAGCGGGCAACCAAAAAATAAGAACGAAAAAAACAGGCGAATACGAATGCAAATAAACAAGCCCAAAAGGCACTTAATTGTATCAATTTAAGCAGTTAAAAGCAACACCACCAATGGCATCCAAATGGCAACAACAATTAACGGCAATGTGATGCCAACAACAACAACAACAACAAAATCAAGAAAAACAAGCAGGAAAGTCTATAGTCGAGTAGTGCCAACTAAAGGATACCCGTTACTTATTTAAAGTAACTGGCATTGCTTAAAAACAGCGGTGGGCACGCAATGGCTCCGGGAGCCAGCGGCTGTCAACGAATTCAGGTTTCGTGCCCACCGCTGCTTAAAAACTTACAACAGCCATTAATAACGTTCTGTTTTGAATAGTAGTTTACGTTAATTATATCTCAATAATATATTTAAATCTTTATATCGTAACTTTGCGTTAACAGAATAATTAAATAAACAAAAAAAAAATAAAACCGATTCTGTTGTGATTTGGTAGAATGATAGCTTTGATTAGTAGTTTACGTTAATTATATCCCAAGAATACGCAATATAGCCTTTTATTTATTTCTTAGGTAACTGGTATAGCCAGCAAAAATTTGGTAAGCATCATTATTAAAACAACTTTCCTAAAACTTTTAATTTTTGGTTGAAAGTTTAACAATTGTACTTCAAAGCAATTGCCATCAAAATCTTTTAAGTTTTAACGCTTTTCATTAGTTGAAGAAAATGATCGATTTTAATATGCCCTGTACACTTGATAAAAGCCATAACTCTCAACAGTTACCGCAATCGCTTGTTAAAAAAAAATGTTGAGACATTTCTAAATAATAATTACTTAAAATTATAAAACTAAATACAAATGATTTTTTCCAAGGCAATTTTAAAAACATTTTAAAGTAACTTGCTCGTCAGTTGATCATACCCTCTAAGCGCTAAAAGACGCAGTATCGAAAGCCGCCCACATTTCAGAGCCTGTTTACATTTGCACTTTACTCCCTTTTGTATTTCAGTTTCTTGATTTTCTTCTTGATATTTTTTTTGTTTTTCCTTTTTTTATTTGATGTTTCGTTTGCTGTGGCTGCATGTGAAAGGACATCAAGTGGCGAGCTAAGATCCTTATGCGAAATAAGAGAGAGAGAGAGAAATCAGTCCACTTTCTCTGTCCAGAGTCCAGAGTCCAGACTCCAGACTTCAGAGTCCAGACTAATGGCCCGAATGGTAATCACAGCTGAAAATACTTTTTATACCCATCGCACTTCTCACTTGTCATTCTCCTTCCGCTTCTTTAACTGAGCTGATTGTGTTTCTGATTCTGATTCTGATTCTGGGTCTTATGCCATCAATGCTTTCAACCGAGTTGAGTTGAGCAGCTCAAGCTCAATGACTCCGAAAAGGCAGTTCAATTTCAATTTCAAGCATATTGATTGCTAAATACTTATCTATTTTACAAGCCAAACAATTGAAAATTCAAATCAACTCGAAATGCACTCTAAAGTCATTCAACTATATATTTTTCATAAGATTTATAAAGTGCAATTAACTTTAGATCGCGTTTCTTAAGCGATTCCAGTAAATGTTAAAATATTAACATAATGTTATCTGCAATAAAATTCTATAAATAACAATTTAAAGTATCGATAGAGTGATTTAATCTTAAAGTGACTCTTTAAAACGCTGTGAAAAAGATAATATCAAAAAACATATCATTTTAAAGATTTAACACTTTTTACAATCTTATTTCTTTAAGTTACAAATACTTACATTTAGCAATAATGTTAAATTGCTGCTGTTAAAGTGACGCTGTTAATGTTAGGAAAGAAATTTTGTATAAATTAAAGTTTTTCGAGTACACAAAACAAAAAAATAACAATAATATTAAAAAAAAAAAAAACCTTGTTTTGGATTCTCAAATCAAAAATACAGTTGAACTTCCCTAACTCGAACTTCTCTAACTCGAATTTCTCTGTAACTCGAACTAAATGAGTGGCAGTAAAATTAATAATCTTAGGAAAAAGAACTCTATAACTCGAATATCTCCCTAACTCGAACCTTTTCTTTGGATAATGGTGATTCGAGTTAGGGAAGTTCGACTGTAGTTATTTTTTCATAATTTTTTCTTAAAAATGTGCAATCACAATAATATGGAGAATAATAAGAGAAGAAGTTATTATTATTTGTTTTTTAGAAGACTTCGTTTTGTTCAATACTTTATTATTATTTGTATTCAATATTTCTGTATAGTTCCTATCCTATTTGGTCTAATATCGTCTGACTTGCGACTGTGGAAATCGAGTTTGTTGATTGGACATAAGAAGGGCCATACCAAAAGTGATTTGCATGGACGATAGCAATGGCAACTTGCAACTGACAGCAACTGTTGCTGATTATCCATCGGTCCATGCAATTTGGACTCCTCCTCGAATACGTTGGATCAGCAGGAGTAGGAACAGGAGCAGAAACAGGAGCAGGAGCAAACTGCAAGGCTCATTCAGTGAACAACAACAACAACAACAACAACAACAACAGCAGCAACATCCACGCAAAACACCTCAAAATAAACAAGGTTTTGGTGAACGCACTAATAAAAACGCATGCAGGACATGACGCCCAGTAGAGGACATCATGATGATGGTGATGATGTTGTTGATGATGATAATAATGATGATGATGCCTATGTGAATGCCTATTCACCGCGACAACAGGAGCAGCAACATCAGCAGCAAGAGGACTTCCAATGCACAATGGGCGGTTTTTCAACTTTTTTCGGAATAAACTCTAAATACGTCGAATTTCCCTAGCTGAAATTCCCACTATCCAAAGAAAAATTTCGAACTATGAGGACCTCGACTAATGGAAATTTTCTTTATTTTTAATTTCCTTAGTGAAATAAGATCCCAAAAATTAATGAAATAATTCCCTAAATTTCATATGAAATAAGGCCCTAATGAAATAAATCCCCAAAAAAGGAAATAACACCCCAAATTCTTGTTGTTGTTTCCTATACATGTTTTAGGGCCTTATTTCATTTTTTTTTTTTTTTTGGCCTTATTTCATTGGAGCCTTATTTCGCAGAGCCTAAAAAAATTGAATAGAAACTATTTGTATTTAGAATGAACATTTACTTTCAGATTAGGGTAGTAAAATTTTGAAATTATTAAAATAATGGGAATTTAGCCCAATGTGCAATTGATATATGCAGAGCGACAGAGACAGTTAATGGGAATTAAAGAAAGATAGATAGGTGGATAGATAGAGATAGATATAGAGAGCGAGATAGCAGATAGAGTAACGCATTAGCAAATGTTGTTGTTGTTGCTATCGCAGCTGCTGTGACCAGACAACTCCAACTCCAATATGAAGCTAGCTGCAGTTAAGATTGCTCGACTACGATGCACCCTGCGCCCATGCATGAGTGTTGTCAGTGTATGAAATTATCAGGGAATTAGGCCTTAACCGAACACTTAACCGGTAACAACCGATTGAAATTGGTAACTGTAAATGAAAACGTAACCAAAACAAACCTATTTTTATATTATTAATTTTCATATATTAAAAAAAAATCGTAATCGTCGTTATTGAAAACTAATTTGGGATTTTTCTATTTTTGATTTGAATAAGAATCGCATTTAATAAAAAACGTTTTTTTTAATCAAAGAATTTATATACTATATTAAAATATGTATATTATTGTACAAATTTAAGATTTGTCCAAAGATCTGCATATTTCGCATATACCCTGACCAAGGGTATATTGACTTCGGTTATCGGTTATGGGTTAATATACCCTTGGTCAGTAACGCAACGCAACGCAATGCTCATTTTCTAACTCTCCTCCTCAACAGCCTCCACCTCTCTTTCCCATTGTGCTCATCCTGTTCCCGTTTTAGTGCTGCCTTTAGTCGGAAGCCAAACCAAACACACTTAGGCGCAAAGTAGCGGCATTTATGCGTATGTGCGCACGTACCGTTAACCGCTACCCGCTACCCGTTAGACAATTATCTGAGGCGCACGGCCTTCGAAATGGTCGAATTTATTTATAGTACAGTCGAACTTCCATAACTCGAGCTTCCATAACTTTAACTAAATCGTATTTTTTAAGTGTTTTCTTTTTTGTAAACTTTTTAAATAAATAAATAAAAAATTCCAAAAAAAAACGCAATCTCACACCGCCAGAATTTAGTTAACATTTGATAATAAGAGAGTAAATGGGGGGATTACCGTTTTCTAAAACTTCACTTCCTTTTTATTTTATGACGTTGTGTGCGTAGCAGCGAAACACGAAGTGAACGAAACGTTTGACTGCTTTACACTGAAAAAATGAAATTAACTGTCGCATCGTAACAGTTGGCAACGTAAAGAGAGCAAAGCATCAGTTGCAGAGCATGATAAAAGTTTAGCGCTCTCTCATTGAACGACATAGACATCACAAAGGATCAGATGCTTCGTGAGCGAACAAAAAGCCGTACGTGCTATTTATAGAACACACGTATTCTGGCTTTCTCTCTCTCTGTACGTATGTCAACTGCGACGCCGACAGAATGATGAGATGCTATCCCATAGGCATAGGCTTTTAGCATTTTGGACAGCACTGTTTTATGAGAACATCGCTTAGCTTATCTATAAATTAGTGCACTGACTGCTACAATTCTGCGGCCTCATCATCATCATCATCATCATCATCATCATCGTCATCATCATCATGTTACTCATCCGTTAAATGGGAAATCTATGCGAATTTATGTAAATCAAAGTTTAAATAAATGTGGAAAGACCAGAAACCCAGACCTCAGCCAGACCAGTTTTAGCCAGACTAAACTAGACGGGCCCAGGAACTTATTTGAGCAGACTTTACGGAGGTACAAGGGATAGTAATAGCGGCGGATAGGCGACAGGGCAGGACAAAGAGGAGGAAAGCGACAAGCAACTGTTTGCCAGGCGTATAATTCAATTGGCGTCGTCTACCACCGGAAAAAAAAAAGAAAACCAAAAAAACACTAGACAGATTTTTTATCTTCACCACACCGAAAAAGTGATACCCTTTGTTTGACCTTAGTTGGAATTTAAAACTTAAATTTAAAATTTGAAGCAAAGTTAAATTATAACTTTCAAGAAATTATAATTTTTTTGTTACTTAGTTAGACCTTGTGTCTCAAGGTATCAAATTTTCATTTTTTCTATCCTAAATTTTAATGATCATTTACATTTATAATTGGGAGAACTTTTTTCTGCAAAGTATTATGGTTAAGATCGATTTAATTAACTCGATTGATAGCTTAAAATAAATTAACGAGTTAAAGTATTTGATAATCGCTGTCAGAAAAGTCGAAATATCGATTATCAATGTATTTTTACTTAACAGAATCTTTTGTTTTTTAAATTAAAGACTTTTGGATTGTATTTAAACATATTTTATACACTTGCATACAGTGATGGAACAAATAATAGAACAAAAAATTTTTAATACGACATTTTGAAATAGGGATTTAGTAAAAATTGTGAAATTTAAAATAATTATTTCTTTCGAAGCAATTTATTTCATCGCCGTACTATTATGCACAGTTTTCCGACAAAATGTTTATACTCTTCGCAAAGGGTATTGAAAACACAAATAATGGTGGAAAGTGTAGCGAAGATGGAGGCGGAGACAAAGGCGATAGGAAATAAAGTACCAAGAGAACGAAATGGAGTTGGGCGTAACATTTTCTTATGGGCTGTCACCTCAGTTACCGGCTATCGAATTTCCTTTTGGGCTGATTTTGGATACGGATGGAAATCAATGCAGTTGGCCAAAACAGTTGGCTGAAACACGCTCCAGTTGCCAGTTGCCACTTCCGCTCTCATTCCCTCTGCTCTCCTGCTCTCCTACTCTTGTCCTTGTTCTTGGCATCTCTCTCAAGTCCATTTACAGTCAACAAATATCATAGAAACCGTTGGAATTGTTAAAGAAACCATTCAAAAAACATACAACAATTATTATTTTTGGTTATTTTTTTAATGTTTTCTTTTGTTATATGAAAATTGCTTTAAATTTAATTTCAAACGGGCTTCAACTAGAAGCTGAATGGGTAAATATTAAATTTACACAGTTAAAATTTTTGATAAATAGTCAAAAAATACTTTTCGTTTCTCATTGCGAAATATAAGATTTTCACAATTGCTTGTCATAATTAAATCTCTGATAAAAATGATTTTTAGATTAATTCAAATGGGCTGCGATTAGGTAAACTTTACACTTACATAAATTAAATTTTAAATAAAGAATATTTATCAAGATTGAGTTCAATGAAATAAAAAAAAAAATAAATAAAAATAAAGTAACTATATGCATTTACAAACTAAATCAAAAATTTAGTTGCAGATACAATTTTAAACATAACATAAAAAAAAACGCAAAAAAATTTAGCATCAAACCATTTAAAAGCGCCCCCTGTTGACAGCGCGCAAATTTAGATGTTTAGTTTTTTTTATGGCAGCTTTTAAGCTGTTTACGCGGTTTGAGCATAAGCTGTGAGCTTTTACAGTGTCTTACTAAAGTCTCCACTTGTCGAAAAATTAAGTTAAGCCAAGTTATTTAAGTATTAAAAAAATGTTTCAAAACACTTAAATTATAAAAAAATACACATTCATGTTTGAGCTTAAGTATACGAAATAAATACACATAAATATTCGTATTTTATGAGCATAGCTTTTAAACTCACACAATCAAACATTGTGATTCTGTGCATAGTCAAGAAAACCTTTGACTGCTTTACACTGAACAAATGAAATAAATGCATATTCGAACTGTCGCAACGTTTCAGCTGGCGACGTAGTGAGAGCAAAGCATCAGTTGCAGTGCATGATAAAAGTCTAGCGCTCTCTCATTAAACGCAGCTCAGCGACAGACATCACAAAGGATCAGATGCTTCTTGAGAGCACAAGCAGCAGAATGTGCTATTTATAGAACCCAAGCATTCCTCCTCTTTTTCTTCTTCCTCTCTCTCTCTCTCTGCGACGCTGGCAGAATTACGAGCTCCTATCCAATGGAATGGGCCTTTGGAGTGTTGGACACCACTGCCCTATAGGTCAAATTTACCCTTTTTCTGATATAAATTAATAACTCGTAGGTTTTTAAAGTTTTCCGTGTTAAGGTATTTGGATACTATTCTATTTAGATCTTAGTTGGAAATAGTTTTGAAAAAATTGCACTTCCGATGAATGCCCCTTAAAAAATAATTTAAATATTCCTTTTTTTTAAGTTTTTTTTTTAATAAATATTAAAAAATCATATTTTTTATTTTCTTTCCAATTATATAGAACATTATTTGATTTTATTTTCGGAGATTTTATTTTTTGATTTAAGCAGCGTTTTTAACAGCTACTAACTTAACATCAGAGCGCAATGTTAACATTTCTGGTATGCAACATTACAGGTTGATGTATTCCCAATAAGAATGTAAAAGAAGTTTGTTAATTTGAATACTGTTCAAAAATTAAATTATATCTGAAAAAGGGTCCATTTGACCCATAGTACACTGTTTTAATAACATTACAGTTCAGTTTTCTCTCTGTCTCTCTTACACTTTCCCTCTCTTAAAAATTAAATTAAATTAAAAATCTACCTATTTCTTTCAACTGCTTAAAGATTTATTGCACTCTAATCTGTAGACTCGTTTATTGTTTTTAAAATCATCTGCTTGTTTTGTGTGTCACGACCCCGAAAATTCAAATATGATAAAGACAATAACAATTCAATAATTATATGTACACATATAAAAAACAACATGGATGGATTTGAATATTTTGTGGGTTCATTCACATCAATTAAATAAGGCAATAAACAATCAAACTTTCAATAAATGCTTTTTTTTTAATCCAAGCTTACTTTACTCTAGGAAGTAGGTGTATTTAAACTTAATTTGTATCTTTCTACTCGTATTTTGGCTGTAATTATTTGTTAATTTTGACAGTAAACAAAATCCGATTACAAATTTACGATATTAATCTTGGTAATAAATTAAAAAACAATTAATGACAGTTTAATGTGCGATCAGATAAATGTTTATCTAAAATTTAATTAATAATTGATGAATTCTTTACAACAAATTTTCTATCATTTTAAGCTAATTATTAATTATCTATTATTTTTCGTTTATTTAAATTGTCTGTCTGCTAGAGATACTCGTTCGTGCCCAAGAGGTCGTGGGTTCCATTCCTCGATATATTGTCAACCAATTTTCTTTGTTTACTTAATTACTTACACTTTTAACAAATTTTTATAATTTAAAGATATTGTGCAAATTGGTTTAAGTCACTCATAAGTATATTGTTATCTTCAAATTTTATTTTTCCGATTGCCATACATTTTTCATCTTTTTTCATTCGAATTTTTAAAGTGTCAACACTTTCTTGTGTATTTAAAAACCCATTAGCATAAAATGGGTTAAACGTACTTTTGATCAACTGGTCGACAACAAGCAATAAATAAATCAAATAAATTGTTTTCAGTGCATTTTGGTAGCCAGTAGTCAGTTGTCAACGCGATACACAACAATTTGCTAATTGAAATCAATACTGTGGGACAATACAGACTATAAGCATTAATAATAAATGAATGATATACCCCTAAACAAAATGAATGACTATCCAATAATTGTGGAGTACTGTTGTCGAACTGTTGATTAGCTCATCCAAATTGAATCCTGTTCAAATTTACGAGTAATTCAATTCAATTCCACTCAATCATATCAAAAATGCAATCGAGTGCCAAAAAAAAGACAAACAAGACAAAAGGTCAACAAAGATCATGGCGTATTACAGGTGTTCAGTAAATCAATAAAAATAAATAAATATATCTATACATATATAATATATCATTCATGCCCAATCGAAAGTTGAATGCGCTAATCAAAACAATGCTCAAAATAAAAATAATAAAACATAAAAAACAATAACAATAATAACAGCACAAAGAAGCTAAACAAAACGTTTGCTTTATTGTGGTCAGAAAAGACAAGGCATAAAAAATATACCTGCGATTATTATGACAATGATCAGGTAGCAGAGGGTGGACAGGTAACAGGTAAATCAATGAAACACAAACAAAAACAAGCCAAAAATACACCAACCAAAGACCATCGTAGTGCTGAACTACAAAATACCCTGTTTACGGCATGTATCCAAAAGTCAACTTTGTGCAAACTTATTATATTTTATTAAAACGAAAAACTACTTGAAATTAAATTAACCAAAATGTACAAAATTGTAAAAATCTCTTACACGTAATCACAGAGTTTTAATCAAGGACACAATGGAAAGAATATACAGTTTGTCAAGAAACACTTTATACACCCTAAAAAATGTAATATTGTGACTTCAATTTTTAAATGGGTTAGGGAAATCTTTGCATTATTCGAATTCGAATTATTTAAAAATGTATTATTTTTTTTTTTCATTCGTTTATTTATTTTTTTTATTTTTTTTTTTTAATATTTATTTTCTTATTCATATTGTTATATATTTGTTTATTTAATTTTTTGCTTATTGATTAATTTATTTGTTTATTTATTTATTTGCTTGTTGACTTAATTATTACTTTATTTATTTATGTAGACCTTTTCTAAGCACTTCAATGTTTTGTTTAAAAAGAAAGCAATCCATTTCGACTAACGCATACTTACAGGGTATTTAAAAGCGATTAATCGATTAGTTGACACATGGACAATTATCGAAATGACTTCGAAATAACACCAAATAATACATGAAGTCTAGGGTTATTGCAATGACAATCGGAATGCCAATTGGAATGTGGGCGTGACACATGAAGGCACATAGGGAAAGAAGAGGGTGAAAGAAAGACAATTAGCTGTGGCAGCTTCCAAAAAATATTAATAACAATAACAATTTCAATAATAAGAAAATAAATGCAAATCAAATAAAAAGCAGCATTTATTTAAATTTGTATTATCGCTATCTAACGATAATTATGCAAAAAAAAGCTAATCAAATTTTGATGAATATTTGATTAAATTTCAGAAATATTTCTGCTTTTTTCTCTTTTGATTTTGTTCTTTTACGATATGATATTTAAATATTTTGATCTGGTTTTCTAGCCAACTTTAGCTAAATCATAACGCCTATGACACTTTAATGTCCCTATTATATTTTTTATGATTGAAAGCAACTGAACTGATTTCTGGTTTCTGGTTTGTCTCTTCATTTTTTTGTGTTTGTCTTTTGTTTTTATTATAGTTCTGGTATCAGCGAATCAGTGTCAGTTGAGAAATCCACTTCGATAGATCATCAAACGAAATGCGAAAACGATTTGACCATTAAATCTAAATACATTCATTTGCATATTTTGTTACATTTGCACATTTGCATTATTCTTCTTCATCATATTTTTCTATTCTGATTTTAACAATTTTTACTGCCTATCCATCCCAATCATATTTAATGGGACACCCTGCAAGGCATTTAACGAGTATCTGTATCTGTATCTGTATCTATTGCGTAGGCGAGGTGTATGAACTTCTTAAGTTTTTCGAACTGAGATAAATTTATTATTAAATCAGATGGTGAACTTTTAGCTACAATCTAAGTATTTGATTTAATCATTCATATATGGGCTAATCCAGCGTTGCGCACGTTACGTTTGTACGCATGTTCAGTTCGTTAAATTATAATGAAGTTTCTGAAAAACTCAGATCTTTGAGAGTAATTTTAATTTGAAAAAATAAAATGACCGTCTGTTAATGATGTTTCTTTAAACTTGTAAAAAAGTTTTCATCACAAAATGCATAAATAATGCGTTGTATAAATATTTCAAGCAAATCGACAAAGTACGAAACATCATAAAAATGATGAGGAAAATTATGGAAAATAAAGAAAAAATGCAAAAACGGAAAAACAGAAAAACGTGCGAAACATTTGCAAACAATTGTTTTTGGACTTTTGGCCGTTCGCTTTTTTAGCTTGATGATAATTTAAATAAAATTGTCTTATCGCAGTCATAAATGTCATCAGCACCCTAAGGGTGTGTGTGTATTTTTTGTCCTATTTAAGCCACATTTTAGGCTGCGACTAAAGAGTGAAGAGTTGGTCAGAAAAAGTCGACTTTTGCATAAACTTAATGCCTTGCAATCTGTCTTAGCTTTTAACACACACACACACATACACTTCCACATCATGCTAAGATGTTGGCTCTTAAGTTTTTTGCCTTATTTTATGTGACATTTTTATTTTAGCCAACATTTTGTGTGTGCACGGAAAAAAATCATGGACTACGCAATTAAATCAATCCAAAAGCGGCGTTAGATGCGCAGATGTGTGTTAATTTAACAACAATGATGATAAGCAAGTAAAAAAGGCTATTTTTTTTTTTTTTTTTTTTTTAATTATTCTGTTATTATTTACACTAACTTGAATTAAACTTATATGCCAACTTCTAATACAACCTAGTCTAAAGACTGGGCATTACTTGAAAAGGCTCTAGTCGAGCAGTCCTGACTAAAGGATACCCGTTACTTATTAAAAAATATATAAAATAGTTTTTATTGCATACTTTTAGGCACTTGCATTGCTTCAAACTTAAATCAGCCATTACTAGAGTTCTGTTTGGACGATCTCGTTGCGATTAAGTCACATAATAGCTTATGATAGTGGATAATGTATATTGCTAAAATAAAATCCGGAATAACTTTAAAACTGCTAAAATCAAGAATTTTATACTTGCATGTTTAGAACTTTTTTTTTTGTTTTTTGCTGTGGATTTGTATGTTTGTATGCCATGTTGTTAGTTTTCTAGCTGCTCTTGTTTTTGTTGTTGTTGTTGCTTAGCTTGCCACAAACATACACACACACTCACACACACACATGAACATAGTGACATTTAGACTGTTAGATATGCATATGTATGCGTATTATTTAGTTGGAGATGCTTTTGCGCTTTTTTGCGGCTGCTTTGCTGTGTTAATGACACTTACAAAATCCACCTAAAAAACACACACACACACACATCTAGAATTGTCCACTAGCCACAACTTGCATGTGTTTAAAACCAACTATCCTCTCGCTCTCTTCCTTTCTCTTCCTCTCTCTCGCTTCCTCTTGACTGTCCACTTGGCCCCGTCCCTTTGGCAGCATTTACATTAGTCAGCGTAGGCGGCAATTTTATCCACGGCCACGCCCACAAATGGCGCATATTTGAAATTAAATTACTCGCAAAAAAAAGCGTGTAAATTGCCAAGTGAATGTCACAATCCACCTACCCTCTTTCCCTTCATCCCTCCATGCCTCGTATCCCACTTTCCCTTTCCCCCTTTGTGGAAACGCCTTTATCTAATACTAAAACCACATTCCTACATTTTCCTCCATTTCTTTTTTTAATTTTATTTTGCCTGCCTGCCACATTCATGCGGTACGGAAACCTCGGGAATTGCTTAAGGAATTCGTGTTGGGTACTAGGGATACTTAGAGCACCGACCATGAGGTTTTTCTGACTAACTTTTGCACTACATGTACGCACTGAACGGTACGTCGCTGCATTTCCCTTAGCCCCTTGGAAATGCCCATATGCAAATACAGTTGAACTTCCATAACTCGAACGACTATAACACGAATTCTCTCTAACTTGAACTGAATTAAGTAACAATAGCATATACTACACTTAACAAAAAGGCTTCCATAAGTCGAAGTCTGCATAACTAGAACTTTTTTTTTTGGATAATGGTAATTGGAGTTAGGAAAGTTCGACTGTATATATGTATATTTTCAGGATTAATTTATTTTGAGTTCTTTATGTTCTAATAGCTCCATGGGCATTACCAAAAGCTAGCTACTGTGCTAGCTACTAGTGATGCACCATGGGCCTAGAACTTGGTGATGCCTCAACACCAGCCGTACCGCAGGGCTGTTTGTCGGCTGTTCAGAGGCAAAGCGAAATGTGCGTAAAGTGCTTGGCGCTTAAGTGCGCCAATGAAGGTGTGTGTGTGTGTGTGTGTGTGTGCGTGTGTGTGTGAGTGTGTGCGTGTGTGTCAGTTAACCCATTAAAAGTCGCTAATTACGAGTTCGATTACTGTTGCAATTTTAATTTAAGAACAAAATAAAAATTATAGATATTTCGCAAGTGCTTGTATATTTGTATACCCTGTTTTTTTTTTTTCCATTTCACATTCGCTCTTTCTAGTCCTATTTAATTTGTTATTTTGTAAAGAAAAAAAAAAACAAAACAAAAGAAACAATTCGGCAAATGCTTTCATTTATTTTGTTTTTTTCTATAACTTCTTTTTAAATTATCCAAATTGCCCATATTCGGCAAATGCTTTAATATTTTATTGTGGAACTTCCATTATAGTCCCGTGTTTTTTTTTTTTTTTTGTTTTTTTTTTAATTTAAAAAAAAAAAAAAAAAAATATTGCAGATTACACTTTTGCAGTCTTATATTTTTTTTTCTAAAATTTCCATTTCCCTTTCGAACTTTTTTAAGCTCTTTATTTTGAAATTGCCCAAAAAAGAAAAAAATTTAAGAGACAGTTCGACAAATGCGGCTAACACGGCTAGCACGCGTTTTAGCCAAGTCATGCATGTTACGGCAGTTGGACACGGACAGGCGGAGTACGGAATACGGAATACGGAAAGCATGGCAATCCATGGCACCACATGCCACATGCCACACGCCGTGGCAAATGGCGTTAGTCATCAAAGGCATCAACTGTTCATGCGGGGGAAATCGTATGAAATTCAAGAACAAAACACTCGCTCTCTCTCTCTCTCCATCTCTCTCTCCATCTCTCTCTCTCTCTTGCGCTCTCTCTCTCTGTCTCTCTGTCAGTCGCGCTCTCTCCCCGATTCATTGTCGCTCTTTGTCACTGTTAAATTATTATTCTGAAAGACTGTTATGCAATTCACACACTCTCTCACTTTGTCTTGAACTCTCTCTCTCTCTCTCGCTCTCTCTCTCTCTCTCTCTGTTCTTCAGTTGCATGTCCTGCGCCTTGGCAGCATTACATACTCACACAGCTGTTGGCCAGTGCTGCCCATTTAATATGTGTATAACAAAACTGTTCTACAATTGCCGCCAATTGCCACTTAAATACCAAATTCAAATTTGAAAAAATAAAAGATAATAAAATACTGACTGACTTAAAATCAACCTGTAGGCCAAACGGTAAAAGCTAGAAAGATGAAATTTTCATACAACAAAGCTGAGACAATTTTATGGTGCAGGAAGACTGCGTTTGGCGAAATTCGACCTGTAAGTGGTTCGAATTCGGGGTCAGAGTTCACGGAAATGCTTAGTATGAAAAACTTTTTTGTTTCTTAAGATATCTCAATCAAACTCACAGATTGTATGTTTGGTGCCTGTTACATCCCGATCAAATCTGTTGCAAATCGGCTTACCATATCATATTAACCTTCAGTATTAAAACCATTTTTGTTTCTTCAGATATCTCAACCAAACTCACAGTTTGTATTTTACAGTTCATTGAACTCTCTAAAGATTGTTACTGGTTTTCTTCGAATTTGTGGTTTTGGTTTGGCTTGTGCTTCTTTTTTTTTTTTGGGTTCTTTTCAGAGCACGACGAATTTTGGAGTACCAATTACCAATTTCGTTTACAACCATAGCTGTTCTTATCTAAAGCTTCAAGTCACGATTTCAATTTGCAAATGACGACTGCCTAAATCGATCTATTGATTTCATATTCAGCACTCCGAGTGGACGACATAAATCAAAATCTGCTTTGACAAAATTGCGACATTTAAAAAAATAACTCACACGCACCACAGTGGCGCACGACAAAGGGGGAGCTGAGACATTCGTGCCCTCTCCATTGGGTTTTAAGCTAAATAAAGAATAAATTTGAAGTTAAAAACAAAAAATTATAAATATACATATATACAGTGATGGTTAAGATAACAGAAACGAGAGTTAGTTTGACATTTAAAACATGTTAATATGACATATAAAAACAGCGAGAAAAAAAGCCGTACTAAAATTAAGTTCGAGAGACTTTGAATTATGTATTTTCGATACTAAAAATGTGTTTATTATGTAAGTGCGAGTTACTGAAAATGAGCTTAAAAGTTCAATTAAAATCTCTTCATTCAAGAACAAGAAAAACTCGAAAATTACTAGATATAAGTAACGAAGTTCTTAATACAAGTTAAGAACTCAGGTTCAACTCATAGATTAATTTTGTAACTTACATCTTTTTTACGTTCGCTGGCTTAGAATTCCCAAATGGTTCTGGCTTGTCTGCTTACCATTACAAACTTTAAGCCCCCCTAGGACGCCTCCGACGAGCTGACGAGTTGTTGAGTTGTTGAATTGTACCAATAGCTTTGGCTTGAAGTTGCAGCCGTGTTTGCGGAAATACTTGGCCAAGGCTGGCACTGAAATCTGTGGCCCTTTTGACATGTGTAGCATGTAAATGGCCTCCACTTGTTTGTTTGTCGCTCCATGATTAATCAGCCCAACTCGGCTCTAGCAATTAGCCAAGCCCCAGTCTCAATCTCAGTCACAGACCCAGACCCAGACCCAGATCCCGATCCAAAGACTGACTCAATGCGATCGTCACACCATCGTGACAACCCACACACGAACGTGGCAGCGCCTCGGGGCCTGACCAGCAGTTCCTCCTCCTCCTCATTCCATTCCAGCCAGGTTCGTCTAGTACACTCAGAGAATATACTTGTGTCATCCGTGTAAATTGTAAATTTCTACCAATTACATACAATTATTCTTCAATTATGGGTGAAGGGATCTGTTCAAGTATGTATTATTTTTCATGCATGTGCCTTAGAATTCTCAACTGGTTTTAGATATCAATAAATCGAATTATATCAAGATTGAAAGGAACTTAAATATGAGAATGTTTTGTAAGCAAATCAGTTCAAGACTTTTATGTATGATTCGATATTTTACAGACTTAATTGAATCTTAAAAAGTGCAAGACATATTCTTATTTTAAGATTTTCGAGATTGTTTGAAGATTTTCAAATTGACAATTCTGCTCAGTTTCGGAAATATTCCCTATTTAAGTAAGAATATCTCAACTTTTTTCTAAGTGTACAAGTGAGAAAATAAAATTAAAAAAATAAACAACAATTGCAGTGCGCCAAGTGTAAATGCGAAGAATGCACAAAGCATAGGAGGCAACAACGAAGAGCGACTCACAAATCGACTGAGAGACAGAGAGAGAGAGAGAGAGAGAGTGCGTGGACAACAACTCAAAATGAAGATTCCTGTGCATACATAACCAGGGCTGAGCGTTATTTAACTGTTACTTGTCACAGTCACAGTTTTAAAACAAAAATCAGATCAAGATTTATTTGTTTATTTATTTATTTATTTTAATTAAAATTGCATGAAAATTTTAATACATAAATAAAAAAATTAGCAACAACAGTCATTTTCAAGAAGAAGGATTTTTACGATTTACATGGCTATATCAAGTCGGCTGTTGATGCTGATCAAGAATATATATACTTTATTGCGACGAATACAATATCCCCTTAACCTTATTTTTATAAGTAACCGGTGTAAAAATAATCGTTTCTATTATTTGTGCCATCAGCGTAAGTGTTACTGCAACTGTAATCGCAGTTTTCGTTTGCGCATCTCCAAAGCCAAAAGCAGCAGCAACAACAACAACAACAACAGCGTGGACGACAACGGCGACGGCGACGCCAACTGCGTCCATGGCAGAGCTTGGCTTCGTCGCGACGCAACGTCAACGCCGACGCAGACGCATTACGCATGCGTAGCGTGCAGAGGCAAAGCAATGACAGAGACCAAAGCAGAGGCCGCAGCAGAGGCGTAGCCAGCGATTCAGTCGCAGTCGCAGTCGCTACGACGACGCGTCGTATCGATATTAAAAATAAGACGGGACTCGGAAGCGTATTTACTTAAAATGTTTTGTTGTCGTTGTTGTTGTTGCTCTGGTTGTTGTTGTTGCTGTTGTTGTTGTTGTCGCTGTGGTTGAAGCTGTTGAAATTCGAGCGCAAAACGGCAAACGAACTCAGAACGCTGCGGCTGCGCAAACGCAAAGCACGCGCCAACACTTCCAATTCCACTTCCAATTCCAATTCCAATGCGAATTCCAATTCCAATTTCCATTTCGAATACCCGAAAAAGCCCAGTTCGAATCGTAACTCAATTTCACGCCTAGTTCAAAAACGAAACTCAATTTCAGCGCGTCGTTTTCCATTTGCAGTGCGTGTTTTTTCCCAGTGTCGTTTTCAAATATTTATATCACGTTTCATATTTTTTGTTTTTAATAAATATCTATTTGGAAAATTTAAAAACAGTGAGTGTCAAAATTTTTAAGTTCAAAATCAGTGCATAACAAGTTTGTTGCTGTTCAAGGTAATATTTTTTTTAGTGCTTAAATTAAATTTTAAAAATAAATATTATATTTTTTTAATATTCTTTAAATAATACTTGTTAAATTGTGTTTTGTGCTTAAAGACCTTGAACCTTTTGGACATTTTTTACAAATAAAGCATATAAAATGTCGTTTTATGTGCAAAAAAATGTCATTTCATTTTCTTTTTATTTATTTCTGGTGTTTATTGTTTATAATAATTGTGATTTGTTGACCATATAAAGCAAAGTAAAAAAAATTATCAACATGTGTTGAAGTGGGCAGTACAAAATTATGTATGTATAAGGATATCCCAGATATTTTCCAAATAAATATGCAAAATAAACTACAGGTTTACTTCGTTAAGTTGAATTTGAATAAAATTATTTAAAGTATTTGTATTTGAAATAAGAGCGATTTAATTAAGTTTGAATAAAAAACAATTGTTTAAAAACTTGGCATTTAATATCGAATTTAAAAAATGTTAACTTTCAATCCTCTTATATCATAAAATAACTGAACTTAATTCTGCATATGATCCACGATAAGAAAAACTCCAGTGAGTTGTCGATGAAAATCGATTTATTTACCTCGATTGATTGTCAAAATAAAATTCTAGCTAAGAAATTTTCTAAAGAATTTTTAAATCAATATTTTCAATGATTCAAATTATAGAAAACTCTGAAAAGAAAATGTCCAGATACAGTCGAGCTTCCCTAAGTCGAATTACCATTCGAATTCAAAGAAAAAGTTCGAATTATGGAGACTGTGACTTAAAGAATTCGAAAATTCGATTTATAGACGTTCGAGCTAGGGAAGTTTGACGGTAGTTTAGTTCAATTTAGAAAAATTTAAACAAGACATTCGATCATGTGGCAAAAATAAGTTGAATTCTAAAATAAGTGATTTCCGATTACACTTAAATTTGAGTGTTCGAACGATCGAATGTGATAAGAATCGTAGAGCTGTAACCTATATTTAAGAAATTCATCATAAAATATTTAATACTCCTTCAAAAACAAATTCCTCTTGATTTCTTGGTCCAATTTCGAATATTCTATATACTATATAGACATCTGATATGCTATCAAATCGACCTTTTATTCAACTCTGAATTCTAAAATTCTGAAATGCCTTGTGTCTGTCTGTCTGTGTCGACTGTCGATTGTTGGATGTCAAAAGCGTTCAAAGTCAACGCATTTTGGGATTCGGATTCGGATTCTACTCGATCAGCATATTAAAGAGCTCTCTGACGACTCTGGCAATGCACAGTTCATACATACAATGATGGAACAAATAATAGAAACATCAGTCATTCTGAAATTTCAAAAAGAAACATAGAATCTCATTGTTATCTTAAATTTTAATTTTTTATTAAGTGGAAATAACAAAAAATGCCTTTTTATTTCTCAGCGTAAATTTCAAAAATACAAAAAACTACCAAATTCAGACTGTAAATACGTGATCCATCATTATATATAGTACTTCTATACACATTTTTATGTGCAATGTCAGCATGCAGTAAATAGAATCCGCTACCCAAAAAATGTTTCAAGTGCTTTGGGTTTACGATTATTTAAAAAAAAAAAAACAAAACAAAAAATGCAAAGAAAGAAAGAAAGATTCGAGTTTTATGTGGCCCATGTGGCCACAGTCATGCGTCAATTTGTGCATTTCAATTAGCTTTTGTTTAATTGTGCAAAGCAACAACAACAAATTAATTAAACAAACCTTTTGTTTCTGTTTCTCTTACCAATTCCAATGACTCTTCGCACTTTGGCACTGACTCAAAACTGAAAACCAAAATATTTTAGCCAGTTACCAAGTTGGTCATCCGCATTCAGCAGTATTGATCAAATGCACTGTCCACTAAATAACAAACGAAACAGTCGAGTGAGCTAGACAGTAATGTACCCTGGGCCTAGACCAGTCTGCGAGTTTGATGAAGATATCTCTAGAAAAAGCAACAAGTTTTATGCTTTTCCTTAATTATGCAACAATCGTTTCTGTGGCAGCTACATACATATATGATATCTTAAAATTTTATAAATTTATAAAAAGTAAAAACAAGAACAAAATTGGTCGACCAAGCCAGGAATCGAACCCACGACCCATCGCGCACAATTAAAAATCATCTGCACCTACTGGACCGAGATTTGAGCTGCGAGGTCATGTTTTGCATGCCGATCACCTATCACTTTGACCAGCGGTGGGCACGCAATGGCTCCGGGAGCCAGCAGTTGCTAACGAATTCAGATTTCGTGCCCACCGCTGCTTTAAAGGGTCGGAGATGCTTTTTTTCTGCCTCTTACATACATATATTTCACAAAGCCACTATACTCTATTTGAAAATGTTTAATGGGCACAGGGTATTCAAATTATAATAATAAAACCTAATCACACAATTGCAATGTGCAGTACGTCGCATGGGGTAGGGTTACTCGGAATCGGATTTGGAATCACCACGAATCACCTCCAATTTTGGGCGGAACATATTTTCAAAGAAAGCAAAAGTAAATTTCATTGTCAATTTTTGTTTCTCCTATTTGGAAAAATTTTAATGATATTGCGCAAGAAAATGTTGTGCATTAAACACTTTTACTTTCTATCACACATCGCTTTAACAGTTTCTTTTCTAAAGATATTGAAATAAATATTTTTTAAGAAGGAATCGTGGGTTTAATTCCTAGATATTGGTCAACAAATTTTTTTCGTTTGTTTAAATAAATAAGTATAATGAATTAAATACATTTTTAAAATTTATTGCTTTTTTATTTGAATTCCATAAAATGCAATCTTTTAATTTTAATTTTAATTTTTATAAATATATAATTCATATGAATACCGTATTTAGAGACTAGTTAATTTAATTTAAATTTTTAAAATTACTTTTGGGCAACTGCTCTAAGTTGGCATTAAATAATTATTAATATAATTACTTAAAATATATATATAAATAAATATATATATAAGAGTCCGTTCAATGAGTTGGCTCTTTCACTAAGCCAAGTTTCTTGTTGTTGGCTTCGATTGTTGACCTTCAATTGTGCGCTTACTTTTAATCGGAGTATTTAATCTGAGTTCCAGTTGAATCTGTATCTGTATCTGCATCTGCATCTCAATCTCATTTAAAAGTCAGCACAAATTTTGTTTCGTTTTATTTTAAATATCAAAAGTGGCAAGGATGCGCAACATTTCAACCAAGGCTCATCAATTGTGGTCAAAAGCAACAATAAAGACAACTCATTTAACTGGTTGTCTGGTTGTTCCAGACTTTGGCACGCTTGTTCCCACGCTTGCCAAGCTATTCATTTTTAGCTTGCAATTAATTTTATTTAAGTCCATTTCTTTTTTCTATCAAAACAAATAAAACAAATTAAACTCGAAACGGAAATTCTTTTGAATGAAACTAAAATTGAAGCTAAATAGATTGAATCAACTGTTATGAATATACTCCTTAATTGAATGCGAGTAGAGTCTTGTCATATAATGCTTTAAATGTTTTGCAATAGAAATAGACATAGATTAAGATATAGAAACAGAAATATATTAAAAATTGTGACCTCAACGAACTCAGCTAAAAATATAATATAAAATTTGATATGCAGCTGCTTATTAACTATCATAAGAAATTTAAATTTTGTTTATTCATTTAATTT
This sequence comes from Drosophila quinaria, assembly GCA_035047525.1. Lineage (NCBI taxonomy): Eukaryota > Metazoa > Arthropoda > Insecta > Diptera > Drosophilidae > Drosophila > Drosophila quinaria. Next base: position 37,996,741 of record JAWNPO010000455.1, read on the forward strand.
GATAAAACTTTGTTGATTCCCGCTCAAATGTTTATCAGTCACAAGTCACATTCTTAAAGATAAAATCGGGATTTTTGGCAACACGCATAATTATGTAAGTCTTCTTTATGCTCTGAATATTCAATGACATACTAAGCTTAAGTTGACAAAGTCAACTGTGAAATAGATTCCAAAAATTAAATAAAAACAAGCCGTAGAGGCTATAGTCGAGTTCCCGACCATAGGATACTCGTTAGTTATTAAAATAAATATAAAACATTTTTTATTGCATACTTTTTGGCATTTACATTGCTTGAAATCAGCGGTGGGCACAAAATCTGAATTCGTGAGCAGCCGCTGGCTCCCGGAGCCATTGCGTGCCCACCGCGGCTTGAAACTTAAATCAGCCCTTACCACCGTTCTGTTTGGCCAATCTTGTTGCCATTAAGTAGGATGATTGCTTTATTACAATAATTTTTTTTAGTTACGGATAAAAAGATATAAATTCAGAAATGTTATTGTAATTTATTCAAAATTTCTTTGCACCTACAGGGTATTTTTTAGTCATCTTCTTTATTAATTTTCTTTCCATTTTTTCTATAAAATAATTAAAAAAAAAAAAAAACAAATTCAATTCTTTGGCTAGCAAATTAATTGGCAATTGTTGGGCACTTTTATTTATTTGCGGTTTTTGGCAAACAAGTAAAATTCAGTTGACACATTGACACATTTTTTTTGCCTTGAGACGATCAATGAGTAATTTGTATATAGCCGGGGAAGAGGGAAAGGAAGGTTGAATTAGGTTTTCTGATCGGTTTTTCAGTCCAATCATCGATCGGCAATCGATGTCAGTGGCTTCGTTTTTTTTTTTTTTTTTTGAACGACCGTTCGATTTGATTATAAAATTTACGCATGTTTGATGAGTATTCCATTCCATGTAGCGCGATTCTACGTGATCTGCATATAGATATAGATACATCTATGTACATCATCAGTCAGTTCTTCAGAGCACTGTTTTGGAACAGTTCAAACTCGGGCTAACTGCAAACTGACTACAACATTTTGTACGCGTTGAAAATCAATTCAATAAAAAAAGGGTTAACACCTGCTTGTATCGGTTACAAAGTAGGTTTGGTATCATGGTCTCATAGTTGTATCGATAAGAAATCTATTTATTGATCAGTTTCTTATCTCTGAAGTTGTTTTAAGTTCTTTTTCCAATGGAAACTAAAAATTTCTTGATTAAATTAAAATATATACAGTTTATTACCAAATCATACCCCGTTTCATAACCAATTCATTAAAATCAGGCACTGCAAATAATGATTATTGAAATTTGTTCAAAAAATCAATGATTAGAATACATATACAAACAATTAATGATAATGATTAAACTTGAGCGAAAAAATAAAACTCAGAAATAATCATTATTTATGATTTTTATTTTTTCGTTTAAAATAAAACTCACTTTAAATTCATGGCTTTTGTGTAGAGTTTTGACCCAGTATTTTCGCATATTCCTTTAAAATGTTTAGGTAATCTTTTTTAAAAGTGAGTTTTATTTTGAGCGAAAAAATAAAAATCACAAATAATGATTAAAAATCTTTAAATAATAATTACTATGTAATTTTTATAATATAACTCATAATGATCATGGTCCATAATTAAAATTTTATAACATATTTTCCACGCAGCCGATTCATAACCGTCTCACCACCGATTTATAAAAATTTAAATAAAATATTTTGTAATGCATACATGTATAATAATCGATTAAAAGTAACTTTTTAATGAACATTCCTATGTAAATTTGATATGGTGACTCTATTGATTCATTTGTTCTTTAAAAAAAAAGAAACGTGTTAAATAAATTATGATGAGCTTAGCTCAATTCTGTCTATTTTGATAGACATTTGCGATGCGATTGCTTAATTTATATCAAATTTATTAATGAGCCTATGAGGTCCATTAGTGGGTCCAATAAAAATAACACACGAAATGCAAATGAGAAAGAGAAAGAATTTTTAGTTGTTTATCCGTTTGTTTATTTATTTATTTTGGTGTCGATGATATTCTTGATTTGTTTGTTGATTTGTGCCAATTTCTTAAGCCAGTTGCGCGGGCGTCTTTCTCTTTTTTTGATTTTGATTTTGATGTTGGCCTAATAGCTAAGAGCCAATCCCAATCCCATGGACCGCGAACCGTTCCCAGCTTTGAGCCCAATTAGTGGGCCGCTTTAATTTGGCGCGTAATTAATTCGCTCGTGCCAAAAAGAAATTGATAAATAATTCGAGCTAAAGAAAAGAAAACAATAACAAAAACAACAATGAGACGAAAAATCAAAACAATTCCGAATTCTGTTTTAAATTTTTTTTTTTTAATTTGTAAATCAGTTTTCGTTCTGGAATCTTAAATTCGAATCTCGACCTCTAAACAGAAAACAGAAAAAACAGAACAACTTATAAGCAATTTGTCAAGCGGCTTTTAAGGTCGTGATTTGCTCAAACAATAAAAAAAATATTATTAACTATTTATTATTATGCGTAACAGCTAAACGGCAAACATTATAATTATTTATAGATTTCTTTCTTCGCTTTTTGTCGACCTTTTTATTATTTCTTTTTTTGCTTTGCTTTTCGGAAACACGGAACATGTCTTTCCATATCTGTAAGCCGCTTTTATTGGCGCCAAAAAATGGTAGTATCATGGTATCAATTATTGGCATCTTTTTTTTTATTTTGTTATTTATATGTATTTAAGAGGGAGTTAAGTAATTATTATTAACATTTATAAATATTTATATATATATTGTTTTGACTCACTGACTGGCTGAGAATCAACGTTCAGGACAAACGGTTAGGGCTAGAAAGCTGAAATTTTCACACAACGTAGCTGAGACAATTTTACTGTGCAAATTCGACCTGTAAGCGGATCAAATTCGTGGTCAAAGTTCAGGGAATTGCTTTGTATGAAACAATTTTTTTACAGCCTTTTACAACCTTACCAAAATTGGTCAAAATCGGATAACTATATCATATAACTGTCTTAGCTATCTTAATGTAGGTCAAGGTAAAGATGATCTCCTTTGAATTCTTTTCTTCTCTTCTCTTCTCTTCTCTTCTCTTCTCTTCTCTTCTCTTCTCTTCTCTTCTCTTCTCTTCTCTTCTCTTCTCACTCTCGCAATTGACTCGTAAATTGATCATTTAAAATAAAACATGTCTCAGTTTACAAGGTGGGTGGTCTTTCTTCTTTTTCTGTTGTTTATGGTACGGTCAGCACTGACAATGCGTGTCCACGATGGCGATTGCGCAAGCGAACAAAATAAATATATTTGGGCCAACATGTAAATCGGGACTTGTCAATTGCACAACTTCAAAAAAAAATTTAAAAAAAAAAAAAAACGATGCAACGCGTGAAGTAAAAATAAATTTCAGTTGACCAAGTTAACAACAACACAGCTGCGTTGTTTTTTTTTTTTTTTGGCAATTTGCTTAATTTACAACTTAATTCCAGCAATGATTTTCAATTTTTCGGCATTCAAGCCAAAAAAAAAAAAAATCGCAGACAAAAAGTATGCAAAAAATTTCGTGTATTTTAATTTGGCTGACAATTATGATAAACGGTTGTCGCAAGGACTTTAAGTGTTTACACGACGCTCATATACCCTGCAAATAAATCGAAACTAAGAATGGTTCAATGCACGAAATAGAAATCGAAATCATCGAGATTTATATCTCGGGATCTTTTTAAGCTAACCAGCTGAAAATTTTCAGTTTAATATATTTTAATTTAACATTAATAGCAATTTGTATGTTTGAGGATTTTTTTGAGCTAATAAGCTGAAATGTTAGTATGCTAAGAAGACTTTGTAAAATACTGAAGATTCTCGAGATAATATCAGTATAAATTTGAGGATTTTAAGCAGTTAACCAAAAATTCTTTTAAGAAAAAAAAAAAAATTAAGTAGAATTGAAACGATATAAGAATTATAAATAAATTTATATTTAAACTGACAAATATCAAAAAATTAATACAATGTCATAAGTGGAGAAATCTTTTAAGCCATTTCTAGGGTATATACAATTTGTCTTGGAACTTGCTTGATTTTTTGCTTTGCTCAACATTTTGAGCAGTGCTAAATTTGGGGCACTTAATCGTCCTGTTGGCTGCTTTAGCTTTTAATTTACCAGCCGACTGCTGCCTGTTGCCAAAAGCCGCTTCTGGGCCTTTTGTGTGGCATGCAACACGCTCATTTAACACACTCAATTCTCGTAGTTGGAGTCGATTCGAGTCTGGCAGCTTATTGATTTCTGTGAAACGCCCATTGCCAGCAATTAAAATTCAAGTACAAGTACTACGAGAGGCAGGAGCATGAATATGAGCATGAGTGTGATTACGAATGCGTTTACGAGTATTGATGCCTAATTACATGCCCAAAAGTTAATGCAAAAACAACACACAATAAAACAGGCAGATTTTACAGCCAACAACCAACTTGCAAACCTCAAATTCGAATTTGATTATAGGGCCCTGGATTAATTTACTGCCTTTGTATTTGTCTTTGTCTTTGGCATATCAAAAACTTGTGAACCAAATGTCAACTTAACGCTTAAATTAAATCGATTTTGAAATAGTTACAACATTGATTTGGGTGAAGGAAGTAAGTTATCAAAATTGTCAAATTCAGGGATTAAAACCGAAACAAATATCGGTTTCAGTTACGGTTTCGGTTATATTCGCATTTAAGTTTTCGGTTATCGGTTACGCTAAATCTTTGAATCAAGGTTTCGTTACGATGAACCGGTGTTGGTATGTGTCGGTTTTGAACTACGGGTATCGTTTCGGTTCACAAAAAAAAATTGCTTTGCGGTTTAAAAATGTTAAATATAGTTAAAGTTATTTTATTTGCGCTATTCAGTGCTATGAAAATTCGATCATGAATATGACAAATAAAAGTTCAAAGTTAAAGATAAGAAAATTAAAATAAAAAATCATAATTAAAAATAAAAAAGAAAATCAAAAATAAAATACAAAGCCAAGAACAAAATATCAGAGATTTAAATTTTAAAAATCGAAAATGAAAATAAAAAATGCTTTTAAAATTGTTTTTAAAAGATACATCATAACTCCTATGTTTTATTTTCCATTTTTAATGGAAACATATAAATGATTTTTTTAATTATTTTATACAAAATCATATGACATACCGAAACTAAATCTTATAAATGAAACGGTTACTATACGGTTATTTCGGTTAACATAATTTTTGTTGTAAGTTTTCGGTCAAACGAAAATGTTTGTTTTCGGTTAGGGTTTCAGTTACGGTTTTAAATTTCGATCGGTTTTTACCCGTTAAAGGTTACGGTTTCGGTTAGGGTTTTAATCCCTGGACAAATACAATTTCAAGTCATTTCCTAATATGTATAATATTTTCTGGTCAAAACAAATGTTACAAATTTCTTTTGAGCTATATAATACATATTTGTCTATTTTAGTATCAAAAAATAAATTTAAAAAACTAGCATTAACATTAAAATTCTAAAATTCAAACTGATACTATTTCGAGAGTTTCAAATTTGCTCATATTTTGGTTAATTCAATCTTTAGTAGTTTACAAAGTAATTTTGGCTTACCAAATTTCAGCTTGTTTTATTTTAGTCAAGTGATTTAACAAAAAATCCAGTTGTTTATAATAAAACGAAGAAGAGATATAGAAGAACTGAAGCCAAGAACATTATTCTGCTCTACTTTCTTAAAACCTGAGAAATATGTTATATTGATAAATTCCTTAGCATGAAAACATTTCAGTCGATTAACTTATCTAGATTCCGACTAATGCTAATGCTGTTTTAATATCAGAATTCTGGTTGAACTAAACTTCGTTTTGAAGAATTTTATGTAAATTAATGGCATCATTTTTACGTTGGATTCATTAAAAAAATATTTGGTTAGATTGCTGCAAATTGTTGTTGATGTTGTTGCTTCAGTTTCGTTCAGAAGTCAATGTCCATTAAGATAGCTATCTTCTCTTTCTTTACTCTGAATTTAAACTAATCAGTATGCATATTAAATGCTATATCGAATTTGCTTATAAATTGTAGATATCTCTGATCATATTTGTATAACACTTGAGAATTTAATGAGTGTCTGGCAAAAGAAACTAAGCATCATATATTTTTAGACCCATCATCAAGACAATGTCACGCCCCAAAACACTTTACATTAAGGGGCCGGACTCACAAGTCGACAAAGTGTTGAATCGAGTAAAGGGAAAGAGAATCGAAAAGAAAGAGAGAGAGGGTGAGAGAGAGAGAGAGAGATAAACTTGTTTTAAGGTTGTTTACAACTGTGCGTAAACTAGATCTTAAAAAAAAAACCTCTTTAACAGGAAAAAGTCTCGTGACAAAAACATGTTTATGCCCCAAAATTTCTGATATCCAATTTTGTGACGAATAGTATTAAGTTTTACATATAAATTATTTAAAAAAAATTGTTGGCCCTCGACACATTGCGATAAATTTTTCATACCTAATAAATATTATTTTTTTGCACAGTGCCGAGTGGCAAACAATTTTTTTTAACTAATTTATATATAAAACTTAATATTATTCGTCACAAAATTGAATATTAGAAAACTAGACTCTTACCTCGTAAAGAGGATTTTTTGTAAGATATCAGAAATTTTTGAATAATACATCAGAAATTTTGAAAATTGCCATATTTTTTGACAGTATAACTTTGTCATCTTTGTTTATTGTTTGCACAAGCAAAAAAAAACTGTCTGGCAACACTGGTTCCCTTTTCAAACACACGCTGCAAGCAGTGTACATGCTGTAGTGTTCAGGTAAATGTTATATTCAATTAACAAGTAATATCTTGCCCAAACGAATTTTCTCAGATATGTGTTATATGTCAAAAAACGCGGAATTGAATTGTCTATAACATGTAATTTAAAAGTGATTTGAAACGTAGATTTTTCTGAAATCGCCAAAATGTGGGAAAAATACCTTATTTCACCTGTAGTTTTTTACCTATGTTCTTAAGAAAATAAGTTTACAGCTATACTTAAAAGCCCTTGAAAAAAGTTTCCAAAAGTTTGTAAGTTAAATTTATACATTTCGATCGGTATATAACTCGACCTGATCAGACAGTCATATAAAACTTTCCATTCTTCCTGTATATATTGTTAGTCGCCTTTCACACCCTTCGTGCTGCTTTCGTCACTAGCGCGGACTGCCGCAGTGATGATGATCCAAAAAAAAAATAATAATATTCACAGCAACCACAAACTGCAAAAAATCGAAAAAAGAAAACAAAATATAAATTAAAATAAAAATAAAATTATAAAAAAAAATATACATGTATAAACAGAAACATTGACAGCTTTTTTCGTCCTCCTGCCCTTTGACAAGCTGGCCAAACATGCTGAACATAAAAACAGAAGAAAAGAAAAGACAAGACAAGTCTCCGACAGTCGACAGCCGTTAAAATCGTAAAAGCAGATCAGGTGGACGTCCTTGCAACTTGATATCGGGATGCTTTGCTTGCCACAGTGGAATCAAACTGCCGAATAGCGAGCAAACATTTTTAGGGACAGAAAATTTTACAAGTCTTCGTATTAGCCTATATGCATGTAGATATTTAAATATTATGATTTCATGTGTATTTAAATATTAAATACATGATCGCTTTCGCTTGAATTTTACTTAATGTTCATACAAATTTTAAGGAAACTTTAAGCGAATGCGATTCCTGTAGCACCCCTAATTAAATATTAAATAGATGTATAAATATATATATAAATATATATATGATAAATATTAAATACATGATCGCTTTCGCTTGAATTTGACTTAATTTTTATACAAATTTAAGGAAAATTGAAGCGAATGCGATTCCTGTAGCACCCCTAATTAAATATTAAATAGATGTATAAATATATATATAAATATATATATGATAAATATTAAATACATGATCGCTTTCGCTTGAATTTGACTTAATTTTTATACAAATTTAAGGAAAATTGAAGCAAATGCAATTCCTGTGGCACCCCTGATTAAATGTTAAATAAATATATAAATATATATATGATAAATATTAAATACATGATCGCTTTCGCTTGAATTTGACTTAATTTTCATACAAATTCAAGGAAAATTGAAGCGAATGCGATTCCTGTGGCACCGCTGATTATCACGGATCACTGATAATTTTAGTCACCTGATTTGCCATCACACCCACTGTGCTTGCCCGATTTGGAACTCGTTCGAGTAGCAAACACATTCAAATTTATGCCCACTTATTACTGTTTACCGATTACTATTTACTGATGCCTTGTTGACGGCTCTTGCCCCTATTTTTTGCAGATGCGCCGTCTTTTGTCAGGTTCGTCGGAGATGGGGACTTTGTTGATCGGATTGGTGAGTAGACGTAGAGGATGAGCAGACCTGAAAGAAGTCTTTGATATTGGTTTTGACAGGCGGCATTACTGCTGCCATGTGGAGTGCTGGGACATGGTCGGTTAATGGATCCACCGGCGAGGAATGCCATGTGGCGCTTTGGCTATCCCAATCCCGTCAACTACAACGACAACGAGCTCTTCTGCGGCGGCTATGCGGTGCAGTGGGAGCAGAACAGCGGACGATGCGGTGTCTGTGGCGATGCCTATCATGTCAAGTCACCGCGACCCCATGAGGCTGGTGGGGAATACGCCAAGGGTATTATCTCCCGGTATTATACGGCCGGTCAGGAGATCGATGTCGAGGTGGAGCTAACCGCCAATCATTATGGTCGCTTCGAGATGTATCTCTGTCCCAATAACAATCCGCGACAGGAGGCCACCCAGGAGTGCTTCGATCGTTACCCGTTGTTCATTTCGGGCAGTCGGGAGCATCGATTCCTCATTCCGCGCGACACCAAGAAGAAGGACATTTTCCGCTATCGCGTCCGTCTGCCCGCCTACGTGACCTGCACCCAGTGCGTGCTCCAATGGACCTACTACACCGCCAACATGTGGGGCACCTGCTCCAACGGCACCGAGGCCGTCGGTTGTGGCAAGGCGGGTAAGGTTATCGCTAAGATCTATCGACAACTCCATTCATGGCTAGAATTTACATCACTACCCCTCTGCATTTTCTTTCGTTAACCGTTTTCTTGCAGAAACCTTCCGCAACTGTGCGGATATTGCCATCATTTCGAATACGGGAGGCGGAGTACCGCCCATTTTCGTGAACAACAGATCACCTTATTTGCTGTACTATCGCGATTATCGGGCGCCCGAGGACAACAATGTGTTCCCACTGATTGTGCGGTGAGTATAAAAACGGATATTGCAATAACCGGTTCAAAACCGATTCATAACCGATTCATAACCGGTTCAAAAGGTTTTTAAAACAGTCACAACAGCTCACTCTAATTTAAAATATTCAACTACCCAAAAAGGTACCTGACTATAACCGATTCGCTTCTATTGATAGACTTAACGGTTGCCAATTCGTAATATATTTTTTGCCAATTATATTATTTTGTAAGCTAAACCTATCTACCGCTATGCTCTCCTCTTGCTTTCTCTATTAAATTTTTTTTTAAACAAAGAATCTAAGTTTTCAGCTCTTTACCGATTCAATCTGCTCTTCTGACTTTCAGTTTGTTGCTCTTCTCTGTCTCACTTCCTATGTACTTTTTTCCTCATCGTTTTCTGTAACCGTTTCATATTTCCACTTTCAAGATCTCTTAGTGCTCTAATTCGAAAATAAACATGAAATCGCATTATTAACATTTGCTCCGCCTTCCCGCCCTCATTTAGCAATGCCACACGGCATGCGCGCAAACGCAAGCGTCCAACCGCTTAACCGCTTATCCGCTTACCCGCTAAACAAACAAGCAAGCAAACAAAAACCAACTCGCTTACCCGATACACACGCTTTTCCCAGATACAGCAGACTTATCGAAACGGTAAAAGGTCAACTGTGAACTATAGTTAAGACAAACAAACAACAACAACTCAGATGAAAACGGTTATGGCTTACACACACACACACACACATACACACACACACATTTTAGCTGTAAATAAATAAAATGCTTCAAATAAACTTTATATTAAAAAAAACCATATAAAAATTAATTTATATTGTTTTTTATTGGTATGTCACAAAACGGTTAACCGTTTCGGCAACACAAAAACCGGTGCTGGCTGGGACAGGGGGGAAGGGGATATGCACAGTACTGCCAACTCTTGCAGGTGGAAATAAATCTTAATCTGAAAAAAGCTAAATAATTAACACTTTAAAAAATCCAGCCAGAATTCCCGCTGATCGCTGTTTAGCATTTAAAAGTCAGATTTGACGGGAAAAAGCTGCACTGAGTGCTTCAATTATACATGAAAATACTCTTATATATTTGAGTGCCCAAATAGCTAAATAAAATCAAAACACTTTACAAAATCCAGCCAGAATTCCCGCTGATCGCTGTTTAGCATTTAAAAGTCAGATTTGACGGGAAAAAGCTGCACTGAGTGCTTCAATTACACATGAAAATACTCTTATATATTTGAGTGCCCAAATAGCTAAAAAAAACCAAAAAAAAAATCTTAAAAAATCAATCCATAATTTCCGCTAATCGCTGTTTAGCATTTACGAGCCAGATTTGACGGGAAAAAGCTGTACTGAGTGTTTGAATTACACATGAAATTTTATTAACATTCGTTATGTTTAGCGTTGACCTGTTGATCCTTTTTGCTCCTGGCTATTTTAGGCAACAATTATTGCAATAACAATTAAGAAAAATGTAGCCAAAAACCAAAAAAAGGAAGCAATCTAACAACATGAAACTTGGGAGGTTGACCAAGGATTCATGGGCCAAGGATTCCGTTGCTGCAAATGGAAGCTGTTCGACAACTTTTGGAGTCCGTTAGCAACGTATGTCCGGATAGGTGAAGGCCATGATGAGCACCAGAAAGACGGCCACCTGGACAATGGCCACGAGAACGGTCTTGAGCAGCTGCGTCTGTACCTCTGGCTCCAAGTCCTCGGTGCGCGGCTTAAGTGGCGCCACCTGGCGACGTGGTGATTGAACAGTAATCTTTGGACTTGGTTTCAATTTGGGACGCGGCCAGCGACTCTTGAAAAAGCCACGACGACGACAGCCGTTGGAGCTGAAGGTGGGCTTGGAAAAGCCGGCTGACTCGGCTGGCGGAAATTCACACTGAACGGTGGCATTGACGGTGGAAATTAGCAGACGTTCCACATCCGCCGTGGTCCACACCGGACGCCCTAAGAGCTGGGCGGCAAGTGGAAAATTGAAATGATGGCCACCGCCCGATTCGCGTGCGGCTGGCAGCAACTGAAACTGATCCCAGCAAGCAGAAGGTGCATGGACTTCGCCGTGACTCAGCATGCCATTAAAGAACATCGCATCCTGTTCGAGCAGATTGAACGGCCGGCTCGAAGTCGTCACCGGTTTCAGCTGCCTGAGCAGCGCATTGGGATTCTCGCGCAGCTGGCGAAACGAGGTGCACTGCAGGCCACCATCGTCGGCCAGCGGCAAATAGAAGCACTGCGTCTCATCCGCCGTTTTAAGCTGCGTCAGTGTCTTGGTCTCGATGCGAAATTCGCGTATGCAGCCAAACGAACGCAGCGGGGCAACAATATGGGCACGCTGTGCGAAATGCGACACGATCTGCTCGAGACGCCAGCCCAGCTGGACAATGGGCAGCTGGCACTCTGGGAGCGCTGAGAGCGCTGAGAGATTCAGTTGGGAGCGTGGCGTATAGTAGAGAGAGCGTCCATCGCCGTGTGGCGAGCTGCGCGGCGTTGTTGTTGCTGTTGCTGGATTGTTGGCCCGGAGTGTCGCCTCCAGTTTTTCGCCCAGCTGTTGCAGCCATTTAATCTCACGCTGCAATGCTGGAATATTTTGGCAAACAAATTCCATTTCATGCTCCCGCTTCTCCATCGCTGCCTTGTCCCGATCTCTATCTCGATCTCGATCTCTATCTCTGTCCCTATTCCGGTGCCTTTTATCCTGTTTATCGGAGGATTGCTCCAAGTCTTGCACCTTGGCCGCCAATTGTTGCAGCTGCTGCTCCCGCTGTCGCACATCCAGCAGCTGCTGCCGTGTCTCCAGTTCCTGGCTGCAACAGCTGCTGCTGCACGAATCACTTTCAACCGCCAAATGATTGATTGTCGTCCGTTGTTGTGGTTCATCAGTCAAGATCAAATTCAAATTCTCGAGACTGTTGTTCAGGGATTGCACCTTGAGCAGCTCCTGGACCTTTTTCACCGGCTTGCACAGATAAACGAAGCTTTTGTTTTGCTCGTCGGGCAGTCGAAATGCTTTCGCCAATTTGATTTTGCGCAAATCGTTGCTGCTGTTGCTCCTGCTGCTGCTGGTAGCGCTGCAACTGTTGCTGTTGCTCAACCGCGGCAACTGTTGCTCAAGTTGCTGCACTTGTTGCTGCTGCGGCTGTGACATTTTCTGCACGGTGAGGCTGCTGCTGTCACAAGCACTGTTCAAATACGCGCTCGCTTTCGGCGGTTTCCATGCCGCTGCCATTGGCGATTTATCTCTGTTACGATTCAGCACTTTAGCAGTGTTGCTATTAACACTATTGCTGTTATTCGCCAAGTTGGCCACACGCGGCAAGAAGTGAGTGCGTGCTGCTGTCGTCATGTTGCGTCGATTGGCGGCCACTTCAGCTCCGTTTGCTGCTCCAACTGGACGCGGCGAGAGGTGTCCCCTAATATTGCCATGCAGTGTTGGTAAACGTTTTGCGCGAGTCGTAACCAAAGCTAAAAATAGAAAATAGAAAACAGAGAGCATAGAACGAGTTTTAGTTGAGATATATGTATAGGGGTGCTACAGAAATCGCTTTCGCTTAAATTTCACTCAAATTTGTATGAAATTGAAGTGAATTTCAAGCGAAAACGATTTCTGTGGCACCCCTGATGTATTCAAAAAAACAACCAAAAACTAAAAATTATATTTAATTTCGACACATCATTTTTAGAGATCACAAATAAGAGTAATGGGTGGAAAGTCTAAAGTAAAATCTAACTCTAAATAAATGACAGGGAAATTAAAAAAATTGCACAGAAAAATTAAATTGTTTCCAGCTTTTATTTCAAATTTTTATAAAAAAAAAAAATTAAAAATAAAACTTAATTTAAGTCAATTTTGTATTTTTAAATTTTTTTATAAAAATTTTAAAATAAATTGTAGGTATTTATTAATTTTAGTAAAACTTTTAATTTGAAAAATAGGTTTTATTTTAAATTTTTATTATATGACAATAAAAGTTAAAAGTTAAAGGATACCCCATACTTATTTTGATGAATTTTGAAATATTTTTTATTGCATGCTTTAAGGCACTTATATTCCTTAAAAACTTTAATTAGCCATTACCAGAAGATGTGCAGAAAGAAAAAACATGAAAATTACAATTTCAATGCGAATCAGGCAAAAGATATTTTGGGAAAAGAAGAAGGTTCAGAATGAAATATTGTAATAAGCACATATAATAGCATATAGATAGAACTCTTCTTCCTGACTCTCTGACATATCAAACTGTAGGCCAAACGGTTAAAGGTAGAAAGCTGAAAATTGCAAAAGTCTACCGGTAAGTGGGGTTAAAGTTCAGGGCACTGCTTTGCATGAAAATCTTTTTCCTTTTTTCTTAAGATAACGCAACCAAACTCACAGATTTGCCTGATTACTATATCATGTAGGTGTCATATAATACTCACGTGTCGTTCCACGTTGCATCGGTCCGAGCTCAGCTCGGGCGTAGTTCGCTTTCCGGAGCGGATTCAGTAACGGGTTTGCTGCAACTGCAACTGGCTGCTGTGGCATGTGAGAGACCTGCGAGATTCCCTCCATCTCAGCTCGATCGAGTCTCATTTGATTGTAGCGTGTCCGATGATGCATCTTCTGAAAATTTTTAGATTCTGTCGCTTTCTTACTTCGATCTACGTTGCGATTTGAAACAAAATTTTGTTCTCTTTGTTAAAACGCACAAAACAAGAAAAAACGCTAATAATTGTTTGTGTGTGTGTGTGCTGAGTGTGTGTATGTGTGTGTGTATGAGTAACTGTGTGTGTGTGCTTTACACTTGGTAAATTCGACTTCGCCCAAAATACAAAACGTGTGACTTCGATGGAAAAATGTTTTATAGCCCCGAAGCCGATTTGACGCCCATGCCGGATTTGTTTCTCTCAGTCTGACAGCAAAAACTAATGTGGCTTCGAATATTGTGATGAGAATCGAATAGAAGAGTATGTTCTTCAGTTTCGTTTTCAGTTCTCAGATAGTTTTAGAAATACACATTTGTATGCTCGTTACTTAAAAAATGAGAAAAAGTTTGTGTTGTATTCGTTGAAATCTATGTAGGCAGGGATTAAAACCCTAACCGAAACCGTAAACTTTAACCGGTAAAAACCGATTGAAATTTAGAACCGTAACCGAAAAAAAATTCCCTTTGACCGAAACCTTAAAACCGAAATTGTGAAACCGAAATAAACGTTTCATTTATAAGGGTTAATTTCGGTATTTCATACATACAACAAAAATTTTAAAAACAAGTTAATAAAAGTTTAAAACTAAAAATTTTTAAAATTTTGATTTTTATTTTCCTATGTTTAATTTTAAATTTTTACTAGTGATATTCATGATCAAATTTTCATAGCATTGAATAAGCGCAAATAAAATAAATTTGTTAAATGACACCGATATTCGTTTCGGTTTTAATTCCTTCTTTAAAGTATTCGCATAACAACCAGAAAATTATGTTAAAATAACATACAAGATTGAAATTTTCTTGCTATTAAATTGTATAGCAAGAAAATTTCAATCTAACAAAAAATTAGGAATAAATCAAAGTTATGCAAAGGTTTCTCGTGTTAGATTGTATTTATAGATAAATCGTTGCTGAATCTGAAATTTTATAGTCACAATTCATATTCAAGCCGATGATATTTTTTGAAGGACACCAAATTTAGCTAATTCGAAAATCGAAGTCTTTTTGTCAGATATTCCGATTTGCCGGATTTTTGCTTGACCTGCTTCAGATGTTGCATGAATGCGGTGCGAAGTCGTTCCTGTCGCTGCAGGGCCTCGTACCGCCTGAGAGTCGTGAGTTCTTCGTCAACGATATTTATGCGACGGTTATCGATAGGCAGATGCGAAGTGCTCGCGGCTGTCACCTTTTGCATCAGTTTGCCGGAACACGTATTCGATAGCTGCCAGCTGTACGAGTTGGCCAACTGTCCAAAAGGCAGACAGCTGCCCCTTGGCACACATGATGTCACAGGTGTCACAGATCGACCCAGATTCGAATCGGAGAGCGCGTTCCCATACGCCACACGCAATTCGGCCAAATTGCGACGATGCTCCGCTCGCCGGTTGTACGTTTCCACTGATTTCTTGAACGGCATTTCTCGACTTTTAAATTAAAAGTTTTAATCAATAATTTTTCAAAAAAAAAAGAAGAATTATTTAGGTATGAACAAAACTAATGACTGAAAACTGATTACAGAGATTCCGGGATAATTCTAATTTTAGAATTTTTTGTATGTTTTCAGTATATATTTTCAGTATTTATATATTTTCAATTTCTTATCTGTATCTCTGCATTTTCTGGAATTCTAAATAAGTGAGGTTAAGGCTGGACTTGGGATTTGAAGCATTTTCAGCTTTTCCACATAATTAATAATTTTTACTGGATTTATTGCTGCATCAAAGAAATGATCAATAAGTGAGATTACGGCTTGACTTGAGATTTAGAAAATTAATTTTGTACTTAAAAAAAATAAAACTAAGTGAGGTTATGGCAGGACTTGAGATTAGGTAAATTAATTTTTAAAATGCAACAATTTAATGAAGCATTTTTAGCTATTCCGGATAATACACCAATTGGAGTAATATTATTTCATCATCATTAACAAATTAATAGGTAATTTTCAGCTTTTGCGGAGAATATATAGCTTTTACTGGAGTGAGGTTATGGCTGCACTTAAGATTAAGAAAATCCATTTTGAAAAATAAAAGAATTTGTATATATTATTTTATATTATTTCCTGTTTATTATGCCCTTTTTCGCATATTTCTCCTGACCGTGACCGTGTTTGCTGTTCTCGCAGGGATCAAAAGTGCATTGGAGCCCCGCCCTTCCGCGCCCTGCCCGGCATCGACAACTGGTGTGAGATCAACTGTCTGCGTTATCCTCCCAACTGTCCCGAACAAGCCTGTCATTGTCCGTGAGTATACCCACTCTATCGTCGTCTCTTTCCCACATATAGTCATCTCATCCATCTCTTTCTATCCAGTCAAGAGTGTGTAGCGATTGGAGAACTGGAGGGTCGCGAGGGAGCTGACACGTATTGCATGGATCAATGTTTGAATTACAAATCCGAATGTCCGCGCGACAGATGCCGTTGCTATTAGAGAGAGAGGGAGAGAGAGAGACAGCAACAAGAGATGCGAGACAGAGACGGGATGAGAACCTTAACTAAACTAGCTGTGCTGCCCCATTTGCCACGAACGAGAGAATGAGAAAGAAGATGCATATGAATATATTTTCTTTTTTTTTTTGTTTTTAAGTATTGTAAATGAATACGAATATGAATATATGTGAATGTGAATGAAATTTGAATGTATGCCTCTCGTCTATAATATTTATGGAAGCCAACAAAGAAGGAAAAAAAATGTTTTTAGTTTCTTGAGGACATATTCCTGAAATATTTGTCGCGAACGTTACAAAAAATGCAAGTAGATTCGAGGTTGACGTGCATTTTCCGAGTTTTGTGTGATAAACAAAAAATATTCAAATATGTACAAAAAACTAAATGGAATAAAGACCATATCAGTCCAGCTTAAAAAATAATTAGTCTCATTTTAACAAAAAATGTTAATTGTTGCTTTACAATTTTTACAAGAGGAGAAATTAATTGGTTAGACTCGGCCATGAACAGACACACCACCGTAAAACCATATTGTTTTTATATTTTGAAACTAAAATTATTTAAAAGAATTTAGTTTTTGACTTTATATTTTCGCCCGTGGTTTAAAAATGTTCGAATTAGCCCATATGTTACAAGAAATAAAATCATATTTGAATATGTTTCACTTCGCGTTTGGTAAGGTAGAAAAGCATTAACAGGAGAAAATAAGAATATTTATATGGAAATATATATTTTTTAATTAATTTTAAAAAAAAAATAGTGGCAAATAAACTTCGAGTAAATGTTAATGCGATATAAATTTGGAATTTGATTTGTTTACAATAGCGGTGGGCACGCAGTGGCTCCGGGAGCCAGCGGCTGCTAACGAATTCAGATTTGTTGCATTTCTTTTTTGGAAATGGTCCGGTCACAGCGTTGATAATGCGTATGTTTATCACCCATTATTTGGAATGCGCTCCATCCTCGTAGAGAAAGGGACGTGTGAACGCCTCGAGCAGATCCCGTTGCTCCCGCAGGCGACGCAGCTCGGACAAGGGATTCGCCTGGGCGATGCGACGGACGCGGAAGAGGGTGGACACCGTGCCGGCGATTTGGCCCCAGCGCTCGCTGGCCCGTGATTTAATCGCATCCGAGCAGTGGAAATTATGCTGCCGCTGACGCATAGTGTTGGATCCGGTTCCAGTTCCAGCTTTAACTGCCGCTCCAGTTTCAGTTCCAGTTCCACTTGGCGATTTATCAATCAGCGCACCAACTGAATACGCCTTGGATGCACTTGCTCCACGATAATTGGCAACCTTGGACGCTGTAAAGGGCTCGCTGCGTATGAGAACCTCGGCGAATTCCTCTCGCACATCATCCTCGGAATCCTCGTGCGGCAAGGCGGCAATGGAACCGCAATCGACATCGCTAACCTGGGCAAAACTCGATGCAATCCTGCGCAACGATGATCCGGTCTCCGATCCGGTCAAAGTCATTGCCGACGACGATGATGATCTCGATCTCGAGCCCGAACCCGAACCCGATTTGGAGGCACGCTCAGATCGTCCTAGATTCTTGTTGGACAACTTATTGCCATAGCTGGTGCGGAGTTCGGCGCGTTGACGTCGCGCCTCCTCGGAGCCAATGGCCAAATTCTTGCCCAGAGGCATCTCGTTGCTTCTCCTCTGCCGGCAACAGTTAACGACACCGCAGCCCCAACAAAAAAAAACCCAAAAATCTGTTTTCGAAACGTTCGCTACGAATTTTGTTCAATGACTGACAAGGGGGGAAAAATCCAATTTAAATGACATGGCATGACATGGCAAATCCAAAGCCTGCCAAGCCCTCAAAATCAGGGATTAAAACCGTAACCATAACCGTTACCGTTAACCGGTATTAGCCGTTTGAAATTGGTAACCGCAGCTGAAACCGTAATTAAAAAAAAAGTTTTTTTTTATACCGAAACCCAAAAGCCGAAATTATTCGAACCGAATTTGGTAACCGATTCATGCAAAACTGCTAATTTCGGTTCGGTTCGGTTCGGCCATGCATAATATTTAATTCTGTTGTTAAGGCGTCAACTCGATTTAGCTTTTGCTTCTGCCCAAATTGAATTTAAATTTTGATTTCAATAAAAAACTTCTTAGCTTTTGAAATTTCTGAATATTCGTTTTTAAATGTACATATCTTGAACATTTTTTAAATTTGTTTTGCACACCGAAATCATACCTGTCTTTCGAAACCGAAACATACAAAAAAAAACCGGTTACCGTATACAATTTTTGAGTTACAGATGACCTAAAGCCGAAATGCGGACATAGCCGAAGGCGTAATTGATTAATTACCCTGTTAACTATTCTATTCTGTAAGTCGAAGTTTCCAAATTCAACCTTTTTTTTCTGAAAATTCTAGTTTTAGAAGTTCGACTGTAAATATGTATGCCTCTCCTTTGAAATAAATGTAGCAATTTTGGCAATTTTAAACAAATATTAAAAAAATACTAGCGAAGAGATTTTTCAACATTTCTTTCTGCAGTCACTCTTAGAATTATTTGAAGATTTTTTTGCGCGGAAATATTTTTTAATAATCGAGGATAAAAGTTGAAACGGTCGACTTTTACAGAAATTCAAAATTTTCAATGGGTTAGAAAAATTATTGTATCATTCAAACTTAAACTCCGTTTAAATGATACAATAATTTCTCTAACGGACTTTAAATGAATAAATGATTAAATTAAGAAACCTACATCAAAACTTTTTTCTTTTACAAAAATTTTAAAACATTTAGGATGCATACCAAGATGAATTTATAAGTAGGTGATGTATTCGTTTGACGTGCTCTCTTTTTCGGGGCGACAGCGCACAAGAGTGAAGAGTAAAGAAAAAGGCCAAACAACAGAAGTTTCTCATATATCTATCTCTGTCGTCGCCCCGAAAGAGTGCGAATACGTCACCTACTTGTAAATTCATCTTGGTGCATACAAACTTTGAGTTTATTATGTATATGACTTGCCTTATCTCTCTCATTTATTATATGTAGTTAACAGCTGTGTTGCAGATTACAAACTAGATAAATTAGCCCTGAATGCAAATATTGTTAAGTGTGTGTTGTTGGTGGTCGGTCACTTGGTCGCTTGGTCTCGTTTAGAACATGAGCTTCTTCTTCTGCGGCAGGACATTGCCACGCACTGTCGTCTCCACCAGCTTGCGCTTGAGTGCGGGCTTCTCATCGCCAGCGGCGGCATTGGCGCCCTCCTTGGCCGCCAGTATGGCCGATGGCATTGGCAATTTGGGGCCAACTGTGGGCGCTGGCTTGTTCCGGAAATAGGGCATGCTGAGGGCTTCACGGCAGGAGCAACGCTTCAAGGGATTCATGGCAAAGAGACGGCGCATCAGAAAGATCATATCATTGCCGGCGGCTGTGAAGATATTTTGCAGCGGTGTGCCCGTAAAATGACGAAATTGCAAATAATCATGGAGTTTGCTAATGTGCGGCCATTCCGCTTCTGTCGGTGTGCCCAAGACGCTAAAGATGCGCGTCAGCTGATCCAGATCCGAGTCGCCGGGCAGAAACGGCACGCGCAACATGAGCTCGGCCAGAATGCAGCCAACGGCCCACATGTCCACACCAATGCCATATTGACGGGCGCCAAAAAGTAGCTCCGGGGAGCGATACCAGCGTGTAACCACATGATGCGTGTAGATGCGATTGGGTGAGCCAAAGCTTTTGGCCAAACCGAAATCGCCGATCTTGAGAATGCCATCGCTGTTGACCAACAAATTGTTGGGCTTCAAATCGCGATGCAGTATCCAATTGACATGGAGATATTCGAGACCGCGCAGTGTCATTATCGCATACGCCTTGATGTTCGCCTGCGTGAGTATGATTTTGTTGTCCTTGATTATCACCTCCAGATCCGTGTCCATAAAATCAAAGACGAGCGAAACATTCGACAGCTGGCCAAAGACATCGACCAGGCCAATAATATTCTCATGCTGCAGTTCCTGCAAGATTTTGATTTCACGCAATGCGGTGCGATTGATGCCATCGCGCGCCTCGTCCCGACTGCCCTTCTTGATCTTCTTCACGGCCACAATTTGACTGGTCACAATATCACGGGCCTTGTACACAATGGCAAACTGTCCAACAACAACAACAACAACAACAGCAATAATCAGTCAAATTTGGGTCTCATTGCAAATAAACATGCGATACGCACCTGACCCTCGCCGAGAAATGATAGCTTGGCATAGCGATCCTTTTTGTCATCTGCCAGGGGTAACATGTGAGCGGCTTTGCATAAAATAAATAGCAAATTCGTAAATAGTCGCAACAATTGAAAAACCAAACGACGCGACACAAAGCGATGGTAGCCGGCAAAACCGATACAATTCAATTAGGGCTGTGTATAAATTCGTATATCGATAAGAAAAAATATTAATGGGATTTCTGAAAGCGTTTTAGATTTGGTTTAGATTATTTTTAACCAAATCTAAATCAGTTGACGAAACGACCCTATATTTGCACACTGATTTCGTGAACAGCTGACAGCCTGGGCGAATAACTGATTGACAACTAAAAAGTATACAAAAACAGGGCGTAATTGCACAAAATGCCAGAAAAGGAAATTTATAAAGGTATTAAATGAAAGTTTACTCATCGAATATGTTTTTATTGAATATTCGCAGATTTCCAATGTAAACAAACACCAACTGTCACACAGCTGTTTGAAACCAAATCCAAATGAAAACGAAATCAGTCTCAGAGCTGATTTCACGAAATCAATTAGAAAGGCCACATTTCCCTGATTTGCTCTGAGCACCCTGAAAATTTTGTATGGAGCAGCTGTGAACAGCTGACTGCGACATCTAAACCAAATCTAAAACGCTTTCAGGAATCCCATTATTTTAAATATGTGAATATTTTGTAAAGAAATCACTGCTTTTATATTTTGTGAACAAAAAGGCCGGTTGAACCCACAGGGAATTCATCAATTTTGTTTTTAAATTTCAAAGTTATTCGACAATCCGAAAATTAATATATTATTAATTATAGGTGTATTTGATATTTGACCGACTTAGAGCAATAAAGAAAGGATGACTTAAGAATAAAGTATAATAAATTAAAAACAGGAATTTTTTCCGAATAGGTGACCTTTTAAAATTTTCCCGGAATAGCAGTTTCAAAAAAGAAGACATCTGTCCGCAAAAAGGACAAATTGGCAACACTGCTACATCGATACTACGTCACGCCTATCGATATATCGATATTGCATCGCAAACATGGCGACTGTCGAAAAGCGACAACGTTTGCTTTGCTTACATCTCTAACAAAACGAGCATTTTTTCTTCGTTGAAATAAAAATTGTTTTGCTTTTGAAATAAGTTAAATTTTATTTGGCGAAAATGGATGTGCGTCCAAATCAAACAATTTACATCAACAACCTCAACGAGAAGATCAAGAAGGAGGAGCTAAAGAAATCGCTTTACGCGATTTTCTCTCAGTTCGGCCAAATTCTTGATATTGTGGCGCTGACAACATTAAAAATGCGTGGACAGGCATTTGTTATATTCAAGGAAATTGGCAGCGCCTCGAATGCGCTGCGCACAATGCAGGGCTTTCCGTTCTATGACAAGCCCATGCGAATTGGTTATTCCAAAACCGATTCCGATATTGTGGCCAAACTGAAGGGCACGTACAAGGAGAGACCCAAAAAGGTGAAGCCGCCAAAACCGGCACCGGGAATCGATGACAAAAAGTATGTATTCATTATTTGCAATACATATGCAATAGTATAAAGTACATTTATTTGTATCTTAGCAGCAGGGACAAGAAAAAGAAGCCAACGAGTGCCGAAAATTCGAATCCAAATACACAAACGGAGCAGCCGCCAAATCAAATTCTATTCCTTACCAATTTGCCGGAGGAGACCAACGAGATGATGCTGTCGATGCTGTTCAATCAATTCCCAGGCTTCAAGGAAGTGCGTCTGGTGCCCAATCGTCACGATATCGCCTTTGTCGAGTTCACCACCGAGCTGCAGAGCAATGCCGCCAAAGAAGCGCTTCAGGGATTCAAAATAACCCCAACGCATGCTATGAAAATTACTTTTGCCAAAAAGTAAACGCTTCATTTTTTAATATCTATAATCTATATATACTTAATATATATGTAAACCATAAATGTCTTGCGTTTGCTGTGCGTATCAAAGTTTTTATATTGAATGCACAACAATCGCATTTCATTTTCTTTTTTTTTTGTAAACAAATCCTAATTTACACATAATTAGAATAAATAAATACAAACTGAATCTGATGTAGAGAAGATTCATGAATTTCTAAAAAGCTGCTTTCCCAAACAAATATGAAAAAGAAAAATAAGTAGTGCTGCATTTTGTATCCATTATTTTTGGACCAGCTGTAATGTCCTGCGACGTTACCACTACAGCTGCAGCAGCCCGATCTGGCAACGACGCACAGTGGGACCATTGCTCATTTTGGTTTGCAAAAATCTTTTGAACCACTGATTCTTATTAATAATTCAAGTTTCAAGAAAATACCGGCAATAAGTTGTAAGTTGGCAACAATTAAGGTTTAATAGTAATTTTAGGCATTGTGAATATTAATCATATGATTGTTTCGGTTTTGGTTTAGGATTTGTCTTTAGTTTTAGATGGGTACTGGCTTTTGGTGTAATTGTAATTGTGACTAGATTTGCGGTGATTCCATTATCATTGTAAATTAGTTCTCCAAGGCGCCCTCATCGTTGACGTTCCTTGACATATCGTGAGCTATATTATCGGGCCCCTCATCGATCTCGCCTATTGTGCTGCCACTAACGGCACTTTCCGATGCCGATGCCGAACTCATTTGTTGCTGCAATTCATCGGGTTCGTCGGCATCGCCCACATATTTCTCCATCGATTTGGCCAATTTATCGGAATTGCCACCGACAAATATCTCAAGGACCTCGCCGTTTTTAATGAACACAAATGTCGGCATACTGGTTATATTATACTCGAGCGTTATCTCCTCATTATCATCCACATTCACCTTCAGCACAACGGCACGTTCAGTATATTGGGCAGCCAATTCCTCCAATTTGGGAGCAATTATTTTACACGGCCCGCACCAGTTAGCACAGAAATCGATAACGATCAGTTTATCGCCAGCATTCGACAATTGCTGCTCGAAGTCCTCTTTGCTTTGTACCACATGCACCATTTTCGCTGTTTATCGATGATTTTCGCTGCAAATTTCGCTGCAAGTTTTATACCTGATAATTGCTGAAAGTTTCGAATATATCTTGTTATTATTTACGTACAAAAATTTGTTGTTCGGGAAATTTGATGTGTTCAGCTTCACCAGACAGGCTGAAACGAAATGGGAATAATTGACAACAAAATAAAAACACAGTTTCACAAAGACAATAGAGTTTTGCTTTTGAGACAGTTTGAAAAACCTGAGTATGTGTTCAATTGAACTTGCCGTTAAATATACCACTAAAATACTGTGTGGCTAATCGATAACGATGTGGCAACGCTAACAAGCAGGAATTTTACCGTTTTTTCGAATGAGTGCGTGTGCATTGGTGTTGCGTTTTTTGCGTATGTGTAGTCGCCGTTTTGTGTGGTGAGAAAAAAGTGCGGGAAAAGCGCGAATAGAAATGCCTATAAATAACAGCCATGCAAGCATTGCGCGCTGTAGTATTTGTCTCTATTTGTACAAGGACTGAAAGAGAAATCGACGTTGGTTCAAGTAAATTTATATCCATCAACTCAAGTCAAGTGTCAAGTGAATCGTCGCCAATAAAACTGTTTCATCATGAGTAACACCCTGACCACAATTCGCAGCGTTAACGATTTCTACAAACGCATCGATGGAGCAGAAGATAAAATCGTTGTGCTTGATTTCTACGCCACATGGTGCGGGCCATGCAAAGAGATCGAGAAGCTGGTTAAGTCACTGTCCCGCCAATATGCGGACAAAGCGCTCTTTTTAAAGATCAATGTGGACAAGTACGATGAACTGGTCACAAAGTACAAAGTTCGCAGCATGCCGACATTTGTATTCATCAAGGGCAATCGACGAATGGGCAGCATTGTTGGTGCCGATGAACACAAGCTGGTTCATATGATGGCCAAACTGGCCAAATGAGCAGTTCATTTAGCTCACTCGCTGGGCAAAGAAGTCTCAAGCGGCATTGGCGCAGGCGTCGATGATAACAGGATAATGATATTTAACATATTATCAATTAACGTTTTAAACGAACTACATTTGTGTCCATTTAGCTTTTTAATATGTCTTAACGAATTGTCTCTTGTCTTAACTCTTGTTTTTGTATCGAAATCATATTGTGAACTAATTGATTAAGCATAAATAAATTATTATTAAAATTTGACAAAGTATATAACACAGTTTTCTCTTTTTTGTAGCAGGCGTTTTTTACAGTTATATACAGATTCAGAAGACAAAAAATCATTTTCGTTACAGCAACATTTCAAGTAAACCCAATTCTCTCATTTTCATTTTCATTTAGGAAGCGTACAAAATTTTCAAGTGCAATACAAAAGCGAAAAAAGTGTGAAAAAATTAAATTAATTGTTTTTCTTTTTGGTAAACCAAATTCGCTGTTGACTATCGATATCAATAGATATTGTTCCGTTATCTGAACTGCCGCCATAATGTCCTATCAAATCAAGCGAACGCCATATTTCCGGCGCATATTCAATAACAGCCGTCGGAATGGACAGCTGCAGCGTTTGCGGGAGGAGTACGAGCGCATTCAGGAGTTCAATGATCGCACCATTGAAATGAAGATGCGTCAAGTGCGACTGAAGCGGCTGTTTCGCGAAATCGAGGATATTAACGAGTCAGCGCCAAGCTCATCGAATCATCATCATTCGCATTCGACGGCGGCGGCGGCAATGCTGCCAATGACGCCGGAGGCCCAACAGGAGCAGCAGCGTCGCTTGCGGCTCGAGGCACTCGAACGCGCCCGCGAACTGGGCCAAGAGATGTCGCGGCGCAACGCTGAGCTCGCCGAGAATGGCACCGGTTTCTACTTGCGCAGCGAGCTGCGGTCCACGGAAAAAATGCGCGCTGCGGATGCGGCTCGACGGGAAGCGCAGGAGCGACGTCAACGCGCCGCCAGACGCATCAGTTATGGCAATGCCCAGTCCCGTTCAAATATGAAGCGTATCGCACAGCGTCGACAGCGCCAGGAGGTTATCGATTCATTGCTGTTTGCCAGCAATAATAATCGACGCACAGCGATACTATTGCAGGCGCAGGTAGAGAATCAACCGCATCCGGATATCGTTAAGCGTTCGATGCTCCAGCAGCGACTGCAATATGGCAATTCACGTTCTAGCAACAATATGATGCGCACTCAGATAGCCGCCGCGCAGCGTGTGATGAACTGCATCTCCTTGCCGGGGGGTGGGGAGCATGCAAATCTGCAGCAGCAGCAGCTGATGAGCCGAGGCATGCAATTGGAATTGGAATACCGCCAACATTCGTCTGGAAACATCAACAATAGCGACAACAGTCGCATAATAATCGATAATATAATCGATGATAATAGTCGTGTCGTGCAATTGGAGTTGGACGAATACCAGAGTTTGCCTACTTCCAGCAAAAATCAAATAAGCAATAACAACGATAATATCGACGACAACAAAATCAGTAATTGCAATGTTTTAAATGCTGAATCGGAGGCGGAGGAGATGCAAACGGCAATGTTGCCGCCAACAGAGGAACCGGACGACGATATGCCCACCACTAGTCAAATGGCCGCAGCAAGGATAACCGATGTGGCAACCATGGCCACCACAACAAAAACAACAACAATAAGCGGTTTTCAATCACCGCGACCAAGTCGAATCCTAAGAGATTCGGCCTCGCCCTCTGAACGGGCTTCAGAACGCTGGCATCGCATCTCGCTAACATTGCCCTGGCTTAAGGTTATGGACAATCACCTGATCCCGATAATTGAGCAGCAGCTGCCCCACAATAGCATCAGCATCTCCATTGCCGAAAATTTGGACAACAGCAGCGACAACAACACAACTGCGGCAAGCGGTGCCTCGGATAATTATCAAAGCTGCAGGGGACCATCATTGATGCAGGAGGATCTCATGCAGATCATGGAGTTAAACGAGACGAACGATAATGTGCCCGGAGCTCCTCCTGTGCGTGTTGTACGTCGCACATCTGGCAATTAGGCGACACATTCCACCCCACCCATACTCCCCATATTCATGTTCGTCACAATTAAGCGATAGTCGTGAGTATGGGCAGGGTAAGTGCATATTAACGAAATTTGATAGTTATTGGAAATTAAGGATAACATTTACACGACAGCTACACTGTCATCAATCAATAATTCAGCAATTCGATAAATGCCATTTTGCATAATTGACAGTTATTCTGCATAACGCCATTTATTGAATTGGAATAGTAATAATAGTTATAACTTTAAAATATAAATTTGAAAATAATTGTTATTTAACTAAAAAATCAATGTGCACAAAATATGCTACAGTAAAATGGTATACACCAAAATTCCTATTTCAGTCGGAAAAATAAAAAATAGTTCTTATTTTTATTGAAAAATAAAAATAATAAGTTTTATTGCACAACTTTCCATTAAATTGAATTTTAATGATTATTTTTGACTTTTTTGATTAAAAAATACAAAATAATAGTTATTTCGTAACTTTAAAATATAAATTTTAAAATAATTGTTAATTTAATATTTTTACTTTAAAACTTATAACATTACACAAAAATAAAAAAGTTTATTTAGATTGCCTGCCGTATAAACTAATCATATATTTTCTTAACAGGAATTCAAAACTAAAACGGAATAGGACAGATCTGATAACAATATGATGTCTGGCATTGGATAAATTGGGCAATAACAAAGCAAGTCTTTTTGTATGAATATCTTTTTACATATATTTGTTTATCGTCAAGACACAAAGCAAATTTCTACGACGCCTGTGCCCCTTAAATGGATCCACGAATCAACAACGACCAAATGCAAATAAATCATGCATCCATGGTATTGTCAAATGTGTCTCATAAATTTTGCATACGTATGTGGACAATTTTTATATATACATACATATGTATATTAAGTCGGGCTAGAAATTATCCATTTGCTTTCGATTGTCATTAGTTATGAAATACATTATATTGATTTGCAAAATAAATTGAAAGTCGAAAGGGAGTTTTAAGATGTTATTAATTTAAATATTATGTTATTAATTTAAATATTTTGTTCATGTGGTAATTCAAATATCCAGTAAATAACTGTTAATGCATAGTGCTGCCAGATGCTGAAAGCAATCGCTAACAGCCAATTTTAGTACGATTATCGATTATATATTTTTTAATATTGATTGGCATCGAAAATTTTCAATAACTAATTAATGATAATGGTATTCCAGTACAAGTTTTAGATTTAATTTTTATTTCTGCCTCAGTGCAGATTTATATAAATTTATTAGTATGACCGTATTTCCCTGATTTGCTCTGGGCACACTGAAAATTTTGTATTTAGCAGTTGTAAACAGCTGACTGGAAAATCAAAATTAAAGCAAAATTAAATCTAAAACTTTTACTTGAATACCATTAATGTTCAACTTTATTAGAAGAATATGCGTCAGCGTTGCCAACTGTGACCGTTAAAAAAATATAGATTTGAATAAACAAGTTTAGAAGAAATAATATAAAATTTTTTTTGTGTTTTATAGCATTCTTTGCATTCTAATTTAGAAATAAAATTAAAGTTTGCTAAGAAACACTACCATATTTTTTATTTATACTTTAAAATTTGCTTATTCAAATCTGTCATTTTTTAACTGACTAATTTTGGCAACGCTGATATACGTAGAAAGTTATTAAAAATATTATCGCTATCGAAATATCGCAGTCGCAGTTTGCGATCACTCAGTGACGGTTACAGTTTAGTTTGTCCATCTCTAAGGCGGACATTTGTTTACGGCACGTGTTGAAAATTTTTTTGTGATAACATTAATTGAAATATAAATTTTGAGAACATAAAATGGACAGCGAAGTGGACGATTATGAGCCGACCGACTCCGAGCAGGAGTACGATGAGGAGGAGCGGGAGCTGCTGGACGATTTACGTAAACAGCGTAAACAGCGTGCGGAGAAGCAACAAACTGGCAAAAAAGAAATTTTGTTATTCAGCGACAGCGATGATCATGATGACGACGAGGTGGCTGAGCTGATGCGCGACAGCGACATCGAAGGGGCCGAGGATGATGACGGTGATCTGCCCGACACCATGAACTGGGGCACCAACAAGAAAACCTACTACAACACGGACTTTGTGGATCCTGATTACAGCAGCTACAATGCCCAGGAGGAGGACATGGCCAAAGCCGAGGAGGAGGAGGCCAAGAAGATCCAGCTGCGCCTGGCAAAGCAGCTAAACGAGGCAGACTTTCTGCTGGACGACATGCAGGAGCCAGCTACAAAATCGAAGAGCAAACCAAAGGATTTGAAAGCAACGACAGCAGGAACAGAAACCATCAAGGTGACCACTGATCTGGCGGGTCTTGGCCAGCGCGAGCGTCTGCAGCTGCTGCAAAAGGATTCGCCCGAATTTATGGGCCTCACACAGGAGTTCCAGCGTCATTTGAGTGAAGTGCAACAATTGACGGCGCCCGTTCTCAACTATGTGCGAAACCATGAGGTGCCGTTGGTGCCGGCCCTACAATTTGCCGCACTGTATCAGAACGTGCTGCTCACCTACTGCTCCAACGTGTCGTTCTATCTGCTGTTAAAGGCCAAGCGCAGCAACGTCAAGTATCATCCGGTGGTCAAGCGCCTCGTGCAACTGAAACAGCTGAGGGATCAGTTGGCGTCGCGTTACGTGGAGTTCATACGGCCGCAACTGGAGGCGCTATTGGAGCGCATACAGGATGGCGATGCATTCACAGTGCTGGACGTGGCACAGCGCAAGGCCAAGCTGCAGATACTCAACAAATACAATCCGTCTAAAGAACTCAAAGATGACAATAACGACAACGACTTGGATAGCGACAATACGGATGATGATGATGATGATGAGCAGCAGCTGGCCGATCAAGCTGAGCAGGAAGAGGAGGAGCAGGAGCAGGACGTTGATGAGGAGGAACTCGCACGACGCGGCATCACCTATCAAATGGCCAAGAATAAGGGTCTAACGCCGCATCGCAAGAAGGAGCTGCGCAATCCGCGCGTCAAGCATCGCGGCAAATATCGCAAGGCACTCATCCGACGCAAGGGCGCCGTACGCAGCGTGCGCAAGGAGGTCAAGCGCTACGGCGGCGAAGTGTCCGGCATCAAGGCCACGGTCACCAAGAGTGTCAAATTCAAAACGTAGTCTATTTACCATAGATATAAATATACTATACCTATACACATGTATAAACCCTATTAAAAACAAGTGGGAAGGGCTATAGTCGAGCAGTCCCGACTATGGGATACCCGTTACTTATTTTAATGAATTTTGAAATAATTTTTGTTGCATGCTTTTAGGCACTTATATTCTTTAAAAACTTTAATCAGCCATTACCACCTTTATATATGTCCAAACTTGCTACGATTTAGAAGGGAGATAGGTAATAATAGTAGTTAATGTTAATTAGTAAAAAATTCCTAATATCTTGAAAACTGTGCGTGTGGTGGCTTTTCGTGATTTACGAAAGCGGGAAGGGGTGTGGCAAAAATTATAAACAAACTTGACCTGCGTGGGGTTTATAGAAGTCTGTGTTCCAAATTTGGTTGCTCTAGCTCTTATAGTCTCTGAGATCTAGGCGCTCTTACACACGGACATGGCTATATCGACTCGGCTGTTGATGCTGAACAGGAGTATATATACTTTATAGGGTCGCAGATGCTTCCTTATACCAATTTTTTGAGTAACGGATGTTAAAACCCATTATTGCTCTGTAAAGAAGTTTAAGTAACGTATTTCCATGGACAATCGATAACATTAAAATATTCGATTTTTGTGTATGCGATGTTCCACAACTTTAACTCGATAAGTTGCTTTCTTTATGAAAAATCGACATTGTTCATTGTAGCTCGAGCGATCGAACTAAATTATCTACAATCGATAATTGCAGTCGATTGGAATAATTCACTTGAATTATATTAAATATTCGACAACTCGATTTTTTGAAAAAGCGATTTTCAGCTGCTTTAACTCGATAATTTTTTTTTACGATACATCGAAAACTCGATATTTGTTTTTGACAAATTTCGACATTGCAATTTAGAACTCGATCTATAGTTTGGATTTCTGTACTTTTCTGTACCGTAAAATTCACACATTCACCGACTTAAATTAATTTCATTTCTTATACAAGTATTGTGAAATTGAGTTGCGAAGTTTCTTTTGTAAAATGTGTAAATATTTTGAATTTGTTGTTAAAACCATTTCCAGACAAACTGTAGTCAATATAAACAACTTTGATTGTTTACATACAAAAAGAACTAAAATTTATTCAACACATGCATAAAGTACATATTTTGTATTGTTCAAAGTTAATACATTTATGTAGATATCAATTTATAATACATGCAAATATGTATGTAATCTACATTTAAACAGGGGAATTGATCTTCGTTGAACAATTGTGTGTTTGTGTTGGTTTTAAAATAGCTTATGAATTCTTCTATAAACATAAGTAAATCTATTCTCTGTCCTGCTTTAATTTGTGTAAATCGTGTGTGTATAGGTGTGTTTGTGTGTGTGTATTAGCTCTAAATCTAGCTTAATACCCTTCAGAACTAAAATTCCTTGTCGTCAGCCGTCGCTTGATGTTGTTGTTATATTTGGACACTTTGTTGTTATTTTTCTAATAATTCTGCCAGCGTCGACCGGCCGCTGCTCGAGCGACGCAAGCAGAATTACGTTTCGTCTGTTTCTGTTCGTTCCTCTTGTTTCGTTGCGTGCCGACGTCCAAAAAAATGCACGTCGTGCGTGCGCTGCTTAAGCGACGCAGGCAGAGGCTGTTTCTGCTCGTTTCTTTTTGTTTCTTTCTTTCTCTATCATACAAGTTTTCGGCCGACTTTGACGTCGCCAAATATTGTGCGACGGAGGCAGAGGTTGTTTCTGTTCGCTTTTTTGTTTCCGTCTCTGTCAAGCAAACGTCAAACGTTGCCGCAGGCAGCGGGATTGATGCAAC
Organism: Drosophila quinaria; assembly: GCA_035047525.1. Classification (NCBI taxonomy): domain Eukaryota; kingdom Metazoa; phylum Arthropoda; class Insecta; order Diptera; family Drosophilidae; genus Drosophila; species Drosophila quinaria. The sequence goes on from JAWNPO010000455.1 coordinate 38,028,367, forward strand.
AAAACGAAGCAAGCACACGTGTCAAAAGAAACAAAGTGACATTGTCATTTTTATTGCTGCGCTGACGTCTGCTGCTACTGTTTAATAAATCGTAAGTGTTTTATTATTTAATTTTTTTTATTTTGTATATAGAAAACTAACGCATTGATTTTTAATTTAGATCATGAACTGAACTTTGAAGAATGCAAGGAGCTTCCTCTGGAATTTAATTTTCTGAAGGCGGTGGCCATTGACCATTTAGTGGGAGCTGTATTTCATTTTCAAGGCAAACTGGTAACATTAAGCAAGTTAAAAAAAAAAAAATGTAAAACAAAATATGGACTAAAAAAACATATTAAAAATACAAAATTAAAAAAGATATTTTTTTTCAATTTTTATTCACTTTTTTTTATTGTTGAGGAATCCTTAAGGAATTTTATTAAAAAAACGTTAGGGAATCATTGGGGAATTTTCCGCAAAATTCATGGAAGATTCCCTAACGAAAATGGCTTAGGAATCGTTAGGGAATCATTGGGGAATTTTCAGCAAAATTCATGAAAGATTCCCTAACGAAAATGGCTTACGAATCGTTAGGGAATCATTGAGGATTTCTCGGCAGAGTTCCCCAAGGTTTACCTCCCATGAAACGCTAGGGAATCGCTGGTGAAAGTTCCCTTTTCGTCGATTGTATGAACTCACAATGTTAAATTCACCAACGATTTTCATACAAAATCGTCGTCGATTCACCAAGCATGGGGAGACATTCACTAATGATTCACCAGACAATCGTTGATGAATGAAACTGAAGGGTATTTAGTTAGATTAAGTAGCAATCTGCTGCATTAACAATTATATTCAGGGACCGCAACAATTATAAATTTTCAAATATATAAATTATTAAATACAAGTTATTTTTTAAATTTTGATTTTGGCAAATCGAAAATTTAAATTACTTTCAATTGTTTTTCAATTTTTATAATAATTTTGATTTTCAATTTTTATAATAACAATTAAAAAATATGAAATGTAAAAAACTTTTGTTTTTAATTTTAAAAATTTTAAAAATAACAGGTATACTTTGATTTTGAAACAATAATTCAAAATCAAAGTTAAACTCGTATTTGCGATCCCTTGATGGTTATGAACCAATGTTCAACTTAAATATTAAAGAGCTTGCGAAAGTCATCATTTGATTTGGGTGCTGTGGATGAGGATGCGGATGCGGATTCGGATTCAGTGGTGGCTGATTCATGATCATCACTATCATTAAGTGCTTTGATGCTGCCATTGGCTAAATCGCTGGATTTGGAACCATTGGCATCTGTTGATGTTGCCGTTGTCGCTGCCTCTTCATTCAATTCAAGCTTCTTGCGACGCTTCGTCTCCAGCATGACCAGCTTTGTGGGTATCAGCGATGTGGGCATTCGACGCTTTTCCGCTTGCTTTCTTGCCAATAATCCTGTTGATGCTCCAACTGTTCCTGCTCCTAAACCAACTCCTGCTGCTGCCGTGGATGCTGTTGGCCCTCCTTTAGGCGGCGGATTCGAAATGGCAACCACAATCTGCAGACAACAGAATATTAAATTGGGTTTCGTTGTCTTAAGACTCAACTTCTTGCTATACACTCACATTTTGGCCGCCTATGTCGAGTCCATCGCCACTTATGACCGCCTTCCGTGCCTGCTCCGGCGTTTCATATTCAATGTATGCAATGCCTTTAAATATTTTATTGCTGCAATACAATTAATAATTGAAAAGATGAATCGGTTATTATAATATTCAGGGATTAACCGGTAAAAACCGATAGAAATTTAAAACCGTAACCGAAAAAAAATTTGTATTTGACCGAAACCTTTAAACCGAAGTAACCGTTTTATTTATAGGGGTTAAATTCGGCATTTCATGTATAAAAAAAAAATTATTTTAGATTTTTATTTTTTTTATGTTGAATTTTTAATTTTTATTTGTGCTACAGTCGAACTTCCCTAACTCGAATTTTCTCTAACTCGAACAAAATCGAGTGACAATAGCGTTTACTAAGCACATTTCATACAATTCTGCTTCCCTAACTCGAACTTCCCTAACTCGAATTTCTCCTTAACTCGAACAAAAATATTGGCACGTGCTTCTGTAAGTCGAATTTTTCGGGGCAATCACCAATAAATTGCTTTCTATTTTTTTTTTTTAAATTACTGTTTTCTGTTACCAGCTCGTTTGGGTATGTTATAATGATGTATGTACATTAAAATATGGTAATCCAATATGATAAAATATTGCATAAACAATTCTTGTAAAAGCTGGTGAAATAGCCTTAGGAAAGACACAGTTTACAAGTGATGATCACTATTATATAGGGCCTTAAACAAACTAGAAGCCCTTTTTTTTAGAAAATAATATAAAAAAAAATAATTATCAGACTCTAATTTCAGGATATTTAAGTTCTGTTTAGCTTGAAGAATAAGAGAAATTTAAAAGTTAAAGTATAGTAAGGTGGGAGTAAAAGCAATTTGAAGTGAATTAATTAATGTAACTTATTTCTGATTTTTTTAGTTTTGATTAACTTTAAAGATAAAAAATTTAACAGCTCGCAGTTTGAATGTATGAGTTTGTAGTAACCAGTAAGTAAGTAAGCTTGTAAGCCCGACAAGATAAAAAAACAACTTAAAATGTTCACAATTTCATATGAATGAATATGTAGTTTCATTTAAAAAACTAAAAAAAAAAAAATTCCCTAACTCGAACTTTTTTCTTGGATAATTGTGATTCGAGTTAGGGAAGTTCGACTGTATTTATAATCGAATTTTCATAGCACTGAATAAGCGCAAATAAAGTAAATTTGTCATATATTAAAAAAAATAATACAGATCAATTGAAATAGTTACTCACTGTCTGTAGACCAGACGCACATCCTTGATGGTGCCAAATGCTTGGAATGCCTCCGTTAGATCCTCCTTGGTGCACTGAGCATACAGATTCTTAATAAATATCTTATTCGCCTCCAAGTGTGCTGTGCCAAAATGAACATGGAATGTGATTATAAGTTAAACCAACAAACAAACAAACAAAATTCAGATGTAGGTCAACTAACGTGAGTACTTAAAATTAGGTTCTTTGGGCTCATCAGAGTCAGCTGCTGGTTTCTTCGGTTTCTGTTTCTGGTTTTGTGTCGCCATCATCGTCTTCTTCGCTGTTGGCGGCAGTTGCTTCTTGGGCTTTGCCTCAAACTCCCTCTTCATGCTCTGCATTGGTTTCTTTGTTAAATGCTGCTTGCGACCAGATCTATCCTGGAATTGCGACTGCGTCTGTTGTTGTTGATGTTGTCCTCGCCTGCCTTGGGCATATGTTGTTGGACGCTGAGAACGTCCCCCTCCTCCTCCTCCTCCTCCTGGCATAAAGCTGCTCTCATGGATTTGCTCGCAAAATCTTTGGCAATCGGCAATTGAATCGCTAGTGCCAAAGCAGCGCTCATAGCGACGATATAAATCGGTTATAGCCTCAACATTCTGTGCTGCGCCACTGAGCGCATGTAAAGCATGCTGGAGAACAGTTCGCATCTTACGTCCGGCATTATGTTCGCTCTCCATCTGGGCATAGGCCAACCACAGGTGACTCCTACTGCTGTTGCCCGGATAACCTATCAAAAAAATATAAAAAAAAGGATTACAAAGATTAGAAATGCTGGGTTTTGATTAAATGAAAAAAAAAAAAGTAATGGACGGTGCTACAGCCGAGCATACTCGACTGTCGAAGACCCCGTACTTGCTATGGAAAAGCATACACAATTTAAAAAAAAACAAATAAGTTTTTCATAGCAAGATTTGATGTTTGACTGATCGTTCCTATGGCAGCTATATGATATAGTGGTCCGATGTTAACTAAATTTTGTCTGGATGTATGGGACCTTATCTTATATGCATATTCTGTTAGCTTAGTTTAGATATCTTAAACAACAAATAAGATTTTCATACTAAGATTGGATATTCAACAGATCGTTTCTATGGCAACTATATGATATAGTGGTCCGATCCAAAATCTGAAACAAACAAATTCGGTCTGCTTGCAATATAGATGAGCCTACATACCAAGTTTGCAGTCTCTAGCTCGTATAGTCTCTGAGATCTGGGCGCTCTTACAGACGGACAGACCGACATGGCTATATCGACTCGTCTGATCAAGAATATATATACTTTATGGGATCCGCCACGCCACCTTCTGCCTGTTACACACACTTTTTTCGCGACAAAGTTACTTTTTTTAAGTACGGTGCTTAAATATGAAACATACTGAATATCTCCGACCAGATGGCGGCGCCACTGCTGGGACTCTTCAGCTGGGCATACTCGACCAGCGCCCAGAGCTGGAGCACCTCGTAGCCAGTGTCTGCCAATTCGCCGTACTGCTCGGACAAACGATTCCACACGTGACGAAAGGCGTCGCGTAATCCATCGACCTGACCAAGAGATGAAACATGAATTGTATTTCTGAATATAATATGTTATTTTTGTGTCCTCCACCTGCTGCTCGTCCTCGACGTTGGTGTTGCGCACACGATAGGCCAAATAGTCCAGTTGCAGTTCCACAGTCATTTCCATGTAGCGTTCAATGCGATTAAAGTGACCACTCAGCTTCTCGTCGATCTGCTCCAGGCTGAATTGCTGCAGTTCCATCAACTGCAGAAACTTGTGATTGAGTTGAACACTTGGCTTTGCCAGCAGTCCACGTTCGATGATCTCCAATGGTGTGCACTTTAAATAACCATCGCCGAGCAGAGTGTAATTCGGACTCTGAACACCGGACTCTGGTTGTAGTGTCGTCTTCTGCATATAGGCCAAGTAATCCAGCCAGAGTCCACTATCCGTCGGATATTTGGCCAAGCAACGTTCGTAGATTAATTTGGCCAATGCCACTTTGATACTGCTGTCCAGTGTCGTTAAGGTGTCGATCCTTAACAGAAACATCTCCTGCAAATATGACGTGTTCTCCGTGCTGTTCTTCAGCTTCTGCTTGAACTCATCGATGAGCTGTTGAATCTCCTGCAATTGTTCATCATTGCAATTCCATGTGACGCACTGCGTACTCAACATTTTCTCCACTTGCTCCCGTTGATCCCCATTGTTCATTGCAGGCGACTTGGCAATAAAATCGACACGTTCAATGGCATAATCAGCCAGCAGCTTGGCCCACATCTCTACATGATCCGCAGCTGGTTGCTCCTCCAAATAATTCTTTACTATAAATTCAGCAAGTTGTTCATCTAATGGGCAGGAGGAGGAGGAAAAGAAAAAAGTTAGACTGGATGTAGAATGTGATTCCATATGATGAATACTAAGAATACTAAAATTTAGACATTGAAACCAGGAAAACAAAATAAGCAAGCATTTAAAAATTACGAATCCAAAATTAGGAGTTAAAAATTAGAACAAACAAAATTTTAAAGACACAATTTAGAAATACAAAATTAGTAAACAAAAATTTTAAAGACTAAAACTGAGAGTAATTTGATTAGGAATAAAAAATTAAGAATTTGAAAGACAAAAATTAGGAATAATTTAAAATAGTTAGGAATAAGTTTCTTTCGTGGATTGTTTATTTTCGGACGTCTTTCCGAAATAAATAAAAAATTCCAAATTCTTGTTTTCGAAATTTTTGTACTTTATATATATAATTTAAAAATGAATATTTTGCTGAATGATTGCGATTTTCCAAATATTTTGAATCTTAGCTTTTCTTAATTTATTTATGATTCCATTTTGTTGGTTTCTATGCAATTTCTCTTTGTTATGCTTATTCCTAAAACTAATTCGGAAATCGTGTATGAGGGAGATAGCAAGTCAAGGTATGAGGTATGAGGAGCAGTAGTGTTGTAAAATTACCATAATAGCTGCTTAGCGCCAAGCGGCATTTGCTTTGGAATTTTTGCTGCTCCGGCGGCGTCTGTGTCACCACTTTCAGTGTCTTCAAATATCTGAGCCAAATGTGCGATGGTATTGTGGCATATTTCTCAAACTCACCGATGGCCACATCGATTTTCTCAAACACATTCAATTTGCTGCAAATGGCGAATTGTTTGTTAATTAGAATAATGGAATTAGAATTTCTGGAAAAGACAGACACTTACAATGCTGTGTGGCAGAGTTGCATGTACATTTTGTGTTCCTTATAGGGCATCGCCAGTATTGTTTGGAATTCATCTTCGAGCCTTTCGTCATTGTGTGATTCACTGCTATCACTAACTGAGTTAATAATACTAATATCACTGTCCGAATCTAAATCTGGCTCACTGCCGCTCTCCACATCCTCATCCGCCTCCTCCTCCAACTGGTTACTGCCATTGCTGGAATCTGAGCTGATTTCGATTGGTTGCTCGTTCACGATGTTGTCCTCTTGACCGTCACCAGCTGGATGGTTTTTCTGCAAAAGAACTCATGTAATTAAACATCGATGCATCGGGCATACAACTTGTGTCTTAACTTACATTAGATCCACTGTCCATATTTGGGAAAAAAATATTTGAGTATGTTATAGAAAATACAAATTAAATTGCTGTTTTTCATGCAAAATAAACGCAAATGACAACTAGGGTTGTTGATAATATATCAAAATATCAATATATCGATATTTTTATAAAAAAATGATATATTTATATCGTGATATTGGATTTGCCGATATATTGAATGCTGATTCTATTAAACGTAAAGAGTGCTTATAAACTTTATCTTTTTCGATTATTATTTACTTAGATAAATTTACTCTCTTCCAGATAACAACATTGTGGAAGACAATGCGTATTAATAGTTGGATACATTTTTAATGAAGTGAAGTTCACATGCAATACTGTTACAATCACAAACTCTACCCTAAAACTGGAATTTAAATATATATATAGTTATGTTTGATTAATATAGACTGCGTCTTTTTATTGCGGGGCACAGCATCACCTTTTTTTGGGAAAAAGGTGAAAAAATATCAAACATATTAAATTTAATTTTTATATATTTTTAAAACAGAAAATATTAATACGATATATTAAAAATATGCAACAACCCTAGCTTTGAGCATGAAAACATCACCGATAGAAATTAAAATCTATCGATAGTTGCATGCGTTTAAGATGGGCGATATTTAATTCACTGCGACTCGTTACAAATATTAGTGTGTATTGTAATTATTTCATAATAATATATATTTAATATATATAAATAGTATTATATTAGCCCACAAATGCATTTTCATTTTATTTCAACATTTCCAGCAATCCAAGCAATTAATTGATAACACGTATCGTCGTTTTACAACACTGCATCGATTTCCCACGTGCAGTTGCCGCTTTTGTTGTTTTTTTTTTTATCCTCTGTTTCAATTTGTTAAAAATGTTTTTTAAACCGGAATTCGAAGATAATAAAGATGTGAGTGAATTGTTGTATAAAATGAATTTATGCTAAAACACATTGTACTTTTGCAGAAGAAAATAACACAAGCGGCGGCAATATTCAGAAAGGGCAAAGACAACAACAATGTCATTGAAGTTCCACAGACTTCCAAGGCCTACAAACGGGAATTTCTGGAAGAGACAGAACAAATTGAGGTCTCCAAGAATCTGTTTGACAGCGAATGCGCTGCAGAATTGGAGAACTTTGATTTCGCGGTCCATGACGCCTGGATGCTGCAGTGTCCCAAGGGAATGGATCTGAGTGCGTTGTCCCACAAACGGATTAAAATGCCTGGTCGTCGCTATGTGGACAATCTTCAAGTGCGCTCCACACATTTTGCGGAGCCGTCAATTCAGTCCGTTGGCTTTGTGAATGCCAAGGGCAAGTATGCATTGCGTCGATTGCCATTGGCCGGACATATGGTCGTCAGCAAGCGTCTAAATATGGAGAAGCCCAGCGCTGACGATAACAATGACGATGCCGATAAATGCGATGCATTTCCAAAGCAATGTAAACCACAAAAATTCCGATTGCCAGTGCGTCATCCGTTCTTTGGACGGAACTTCAAGGAGAGCATCGAGTTGAACAAGAAGACAGCAAAGAAACTGCGACATGCCCAAAAGAAGAGTGCCGAGGCGACCATCAATTCGCGGACGACATCCAACTATTATAGCATACGCAGCAAGATGTTGCTCACCACACAGACGCTGGACCAAAAAGAGCACGATATTCGTCAGTCTGTCCTAACGGGCGTTTCGCCAAAATTCATGATTAATGGCGCCCATCCCAACTATGTGGATCTCACAAACAATGATGACGACGATGACCAACAGGAGGAGGAGCAAAAGGTTCCCTCGAAGCAACACAAACGAAAAGCCAATGGCGTAAATAAATCAGATGACGATCAACAGGTCCAGGAATCCAGCAAAAAGAAGAAGAAGCGTAAAACTGAAGAGACGGCGACTTAAAGCAACAAATTGTCTTTAATCGTAGTCTAGAAAAACACAAATTTTCATTTTAGTTTAATATATATAATTAAAGAATATACAATTATTATAATAATTGTTTTATTCACTTGTTTAATTTAAATAAATATTTTACAAAACTTTAATTCACTCATTCATTAAAATTAATTTTTAAATGTACTAATTATAAGCACACAATTTAAATTGCGCGCCATGACCATGGCTTATCAAATTGATTGATACAAATCTATCGATATCGACAAGTTTTGGCCAGTCTTGAAAACGCCCGCACTTAATTTATCGAATCAGCTGTTCGCTTTCAAGTTATCACTTTGCCGATATAAATTGATAAAAGTTAGTTAGATACAAAAAGATGGATACACCCAATGACATTCGTCAACTGCTCATAATAAAGTATTTAAACTTGGAACAACAGTTTGCGCTATTCGAAGCAACCAACGAAGAAGGGACAAAAAAAACAACAACAATGGTTTGTTTTACGATTTTATCGAAAAATCGCTAGTTTAGCGGGAAATCGCTGAAAACCGCTATAATTGAAGATAATAAATTATTCTAAAAAAAAAAATGATTGGCATTCGGAACATTGCGCAATAAACTGATTTTTAAATATAAATTATGAACAAAATTTAATATAGGTCGTCACAGAATTGGATACCAGATATCTTCGGGCATGGAAATGCTTTCGTCACTAGACTTTTACCTCGTAGAGGTTTTTATTTAAAAAGTGTAAAATAAAAATTGTTAAGAGTAAACAAAGAAAACATGATAACAGTTAACAGTTACAAAAAAAGAAGTAAATAATAACTATTTCAAATATGTGGGCGCACTGGAGCCCATATAATGATAAAGATCACCCAAAGTGGAACGGACTAGTTTCGCTTTTATGGTCGTTCGATTCAGACGCTTATAGGCCTCAAATCGATGGCAGCCGCCGAAGCTAAAATAATAATTGCCGCCATTGCTGCCCGTTATCCACAAGATATCCACAGGCGGCACATCATCCTCACCAGTTTCAGCCTGAAAGTCATAGAAAAAAGAGAGAGTTTAAGTGCTACACTAGTAAACAAGTATTTGCATTAAATATGTGTACAGTGGCTCACAGCTTATTTCAACCAGCACAAAAAACTAATTTAATCAAAAGCTTCAATTACAACTAACCAAAATACAAACCTAGTCAAAAATATTTACAGAAGACTAAAGTTATATCAACTCATAATTTGAAAATATTAAAAATTACTTGAAAATTTTTGAGTTTTTGTAAAAAACAACTTTTTCAATTTGTATCCTCGATTTACAATTCTAATAATGACTGCAAAAAAACATTTTCAAAAATCTCATGATTTTTTGTATGTGATCTCACAAAAAATTTTTATGAAAAAGTGGCTAAGATAGTAATTTTTAGCAATTTTCAAAAAATCATAAAAAATACTAGCTACTACTTTAGTTAGTTGTAATCGAAGCTTTTGATTAAAGTTGCTTTTTGTACTGGAACAGTAAATCCAATAAATGTTTTCACAAATTTACAAATTTTTAAAATTTTATTTTGTTTTTCATATACAAATTTTGTTATTTTATTAAAGTTCCTTATAATTTTTTTTTGTTTGTCAAAACAATTTCTTGATACACTGTACCGTGTACTTACTTCGATAGTGTCCATAAGTGATTGAACTTTCTGCTCGTCCAGCACGGATGGTATTGGTCTCTTTATCACTGACATGGGCACATTGTGCACCTCGGAAATCCCAGCTGAATGAATTGTGGTGTCCATTTCTGTGCTATCACTATTGTTGTGGTTGCCTAGAATCAAAGTTAAAGTGTAATAATAACAATTGTGAAATGAGCCAATGTTGAGAAATTTCGTTGGCACGCACTGGCATTTTGTGCAAATACCGCCGTTTATAAGGCAGCTAAACCGGATTTCACTAAAGTTATTTGTGGTTACATTTTGTATTTAAAATGCTGAGAGCTACCAGTAAATTGTATTCCTATTGTGGTTTTTTCAGTATATGAAAAATATCGCAGACATGATTATTATTATGAAGAGCATTTTCATTACAAACTATTTTTATTACTACTGTTGCCAGAGTTTTGACTGCTAAAACTAGATTTTGGAAAATGTAACAAAAACAATGGGAAAATACAAAAAAAAAAAAATGTGAACAGTAAATCATTTATCACGTTAAAGCTGTCATATAAACTTAGTAAACAAAAATTAACTGATGCCGGCGTTGCCACCCCATTTTGTTGTTGCTTACCGAACTTCGCTCTTGTTGTTGTTGCTTCAACGGTTTCCTTTGTGTGACACTGCAGATAGTTGGATCCGTTAGACGAAGAGGGCAGAAGAAGAGTAGGAGCTGTGAGGCGTCTGCTCGATGGCAATATGAAATGCCTAATGAAGTTCATGACGCGCCAGTAGCCAACAATTGGACGCAATTCCAATTCGATACAATCCAAACTTGTTTTCATGTGTAGCTTGTTGTATTTTTGCCGCTATGTCTTTGTCTGTGTGGAAGACTCCATGTAGGTGTGTGTGAGTGCTGCAGTAAGCACAACGCACATACATATTTACATACTTGTTGCTTATATTTTATACTTTGTATACTTGCGTATATATGCATGTGTGTATGTTGATTTTTTTTTGCATAATCAACAATCATGTTGGACCGCAGGCCCCGCCAATTGCACTCATAAACAAAGGCAAAGAAACAACAACAGTGTGATAAACGCAAATGAAAACGAAATTCTAATTCAGTACAATGTTCTTGCTAGGCTTGGTTTGCCTATACATACAGACACACATACATGCATACATACATATGGACGCAATCTTAGTGCACACCATACATACAAATATTTCTATTTTTGATTGCGTTGTTGCTGCTTATCAGAAGATAAAGATGAATATAAACAAAAAGCTGATGATTGTGGGGGAGCAAAGTGTGCGAAATTTATTGTACGTTCCTTTCATATTGCAATTGCTTTTTTCTTTTTGGACTTAATTTGTTTATACATAATTCATTTGCGGCAACGCTTTTAACACTGAGCGTCATGTTGTACGCTGCACAGCACTGGTCGAGATTTAAATTTGAATTTAAAATCAAATCGACTATCGATAGCTGCAATCAAATCAAGCATTACGGGTATTCCCCAAGCTCATCATGAAGTTTGGCATGACCAAACAAAAAAAATGGGCCAAGGAAAAAGTCAGAAGAAGAATCAAGTTATTCCCCTTTGACAATGAATCAGTCAGCAAAATAAAACAGTTGAAAATTAGAATTTTGTTTATTCTATTATCGTAACTGTATCTCTGCCAGTGTGCAAGATTGCAAACAATCTTCAATTAACTATTACAACATGTTCAACAAGGCCAATAACAAGTAACAAGGCAAATTCTAAGCAATTTCTCGACGGTTTTCGATTTTTTTGGAATTTGCGCCAAACAACAAAAAGGTAACCGACAGCGGAAATTGTACAACAGTTTCTTTTTGGCAGCATTCTCAATAACCTCGTAGGAAAGGAAGTTTTGTTTTTTTTTACCAATAACAATGCATCTTAGTTTTGTGAAAACTATCGTTTTGATAAGTAGCTTGATTATAGTGCAAATCGATGGCATACAAGGTGAAGCATAAAATTTCAAAAATTAAATAAATTTAAACTCTTCATCTGATGGTGCCTAAATTTGTCACCTTGTAATGAATTGCACCGTGTAGTTGCATTGCGTTGCTTTTATCGATAACTAACTCGATAAATACTCTTTTTTTTGCAGATGCCAATGGCAAACGAATTGTGAGCAAATATGAGAGCATAAGTAAATTATATCCACAGCTGTCGTCGACGAGCGAGTCCTCGCAATGGCGAGGTTATACAACAGACAAGGATCTGCAACATCCCTGCAAACGGGACTGTGTGGAGCAGCAACCGATGACATGCTATTATTATATGGTCGTGCATTACGATGACACGATGTCAGACATCTGCAAGCGATATTTGCAATCGAAGTATCGCTTCAAGCTGAATGGCAGGGAGTATATCGATAGCTTCAAATTGGCAGAGTTGGAGCCGACAACAACAATCGATGACTGCAAATATGCGGATGGCCTTGAGTCCTCGGTCATGGTGGTAAACGGCAAATTACCGGGCCAATCGATCGAGGTGTGCTACGGCGACACCATCGTGGCTGATATTATCAACAGCATGCACGAGACGACAACGATCCATTGGCATGGCATTCACCAAAAGTCCACGCCCCACATGGATGGCGTCCCCCATGTCACCCAGTATCCCATTGAGCCCGGCCAGGCATTCCGTTATCGGTTCGAGGTGGATCACGCCGGTACCAATTGGTGGCACAGTCACACCGAGCATCAGCGCGCCTTTGGACTCGCTGGTCCGTTAATTGTGCGGCAGCCGAGCAAAATGAATCCCCATTCGCATCTCTATGACTTTGACATGTCCGAACATGTCATCATGATACAGGATTGGGTGCACAATTTTGACGAGAGCATTGCCGAAAACATTCTGATCAATGGACGTGGTCGCAACATGAAAAGGGACACCAAGTCGAAGCCAACGCTCTATGCCACATTTACCGTCATTCGTGGCGGTCGCTATCGATTCCGTGCCATCTTCAATGGTGAGTCCGATTCCGATTTTCAATAACAATTAATATGAAAAATACCAAATTGGGAGAAAAAAAAAATTAGAAAACTTTTAATTTCGGAAATCTTGATAATACATATTTCAAAAGAATAAATATGGAAAAATCTAATCGATATATTTAGGGAATTATACATATTTATATCGCTGTTATCGGTTATCAATATTTGCAGGCGTATCCAACTGTCCCGTTAGCATGAGCATCGATAACCATGACCTGATTGTGATCGCCAGCGATGGCAATGACATTGAACCGGTCGAGGTGCAGAAGATAATGTTCCATGGCGCTGAGAGATTTGATTTTGTGCTGCATGCTAATCAGGATGTGGCCAATTATTGGATACGCATCAAGGGCTACAGTTTCTGTGCCAAGAATCAGCTGCATCAGGAGGCGGTGTTGCATTATCAGGATGCCGATGGCCGTGCTCTGGACACACACACGTTGAGCTATGCCTACGATGCGCCCGGAGTGATGCTGAATGAACTGGGCGATGATGTGGGCGGCGATAGTGACCAGAGCATCTCGCTGGTCAGCTTGAATGCCCGTCATATTGAGACCGCCGCTTTTGTTCCGTCGCCGTCTCTCACGTATTACACGAGCATGAATGCCTTGGAGCTGCGGGGCGAGGAGACGGGCTTCCGCTTCCAGATGGATGACATTACGTTTAGCATGCCAAAGTTATCGTTTCTGCAGACTCGCAATCTGGGCATTGGCCAATTCTTCTGCAATCGTACACAGCAAGCGTCGCTTGGTTTCAACTGCAAGAGTCGTCATTGCAAGTGCTCCAATGTCATACATGTGCCGGCCCATAAGAATGTTGAATTTGTTATATCCAGCAAGTCAAATACCCCGCATCCAATTCACCTGCACGGTTACACGTTCCGTGTGGTCGGCATGGGTGTGCTCGGCGAAAAGCGAATCGGTCAGATCGAGGAAATCGACAAGCGGACGCCTCTGCCACGTCGTGGGGGACGCGGTGCACCTTTGAAGGATTCGGTACAGGTGCCCGCCTACGGCTACACCATCATCCAATTCAATTCAAACAGTCCGGGCTATTGGATGTTCCATTGTCACATATCGCCGCACTCCGAGAATGGCATGGCCGCTGTTGTGCGCGTTGGCGAGGATATCGAAATGAAAATGTGCCCCGTCAGCAATTGTGGGCTCTGTAGCTCGGTAACGTAATGGCAACACACACATTTAACTAATATGCAAATAAACTGACAATTGACAATAAAAAACCGTTGCGCTCAGTTTGAATTTAAATTTGCCGACACCAGTTCGAATCGATATCCTCCTTAGCGAGTTGTATCGATGCTGCAATAAGTAAAATATCGATACTTAAGCGCTTGTTTCGTATGACAAGCAGGTGCAAGGGGAAGGGGCAAAATTCAAAAACAAAATGTTTCGACTCTACATTTTTAACTCATAAAGAGGTGTTTTTTTAGCAGAACAATGTTCCTCATATGAACAAGGAAAAAAATACAATTAACTTATTATTATCCAATGCAACCAATATTTATAAAAATCAATATGTAAAACATTGCATACACTTCAAATTGGAACTTATTGCCGTCTGCTGCAGTGTTATCGTAATTATCGTGAGGCACGTGCGCTAATTAATCGATATCGATGGGCACGATAGGCCGCTGTTCAGTGTAAACAATGACAGTTTGTTATTGTAATCACACATGCCTGGGGCAAAAACCTGTGAGAAAATGAGGCCGGCAAGTGACACGGACTCGGACGAGGAAAATGAGGCACAGATGCGCCAATTTCTAGAGGCGGCCGATCACACGCTGCTCACAAATGCCATGTTCCAAAGACAACAATCGACGTCATTGCCCAAAGAGATTCCGTCGCCGTCTCAACAGACGGTGCAACCACCACAACAACAACAACGACAACAGCTGCCCAGAAGCGAGCGTTATCTGGACCCGGAGCAAAGGACAAGTGCGGATGATCTGCAGATTAGCGAGCATATGCAGACGCACATTTGGCGCAAGCTCAGCGCAATTATCCAAAATCAAATTGAGTTCTGTGAGCCGCAGAAGGGGGAGGAGGAGGAGGCGAAGGCCATTAGCCAGGTGAAACTTATGGCCAATGCCGATTGCTATATATCCAACGAAATCAAGCCGGAAAAGCTGCCACAAAAGAAGCCCACAATCAAGCGACGCCAGTTGGAGTCAGACTTGGAGTTGGAGCAACAAAATCGATCCACACTGTCTTCAATTGCTGTCAGCGGCGAATCCATACTCAATGGCCAGGACATGAAATGCTGGGCACAACGCAAGTCTCGCAATCATAAATTGTTCGCTTACAAAGCCTGTGACGCCCAAGGTCACAAACTGATCTCGATCGAGCCGACAAACGAGTTCTCTGCACAGCGTCACAAAAACAAATGGAACGAATCAAAAATATGCCAAAAAAAACATAAATAAATAAAAATAAAAACAAAACTGATCAGCTGAACGAAATTAACGTTTCAGTTCGTGAGTGTTAATTTTATCGCGTTCATTTGAACTAATGCCGGGCGATGATTAACATTTTTCGATATTAAAGATAAGATCGTTTATCAAGATGCATATACTCCACGATAATAGTCGACTGCTCATAATTAACTTTATTAAAGCTGGCTTTACACGAGCACTTTTTCGGCGACACTTTTCGTCAAAAAGCTGTCCTTGTGTAACTACACAAAATTTCATAGCTTCGGTGGGAAACTGACGCTCACCGATGGAAATAGAATACGTTCTATTCAACCGGTGAGCGACTCGAACAGTTTTTTTTTTTTTTGACGAAAAGTGTCGGTGAAAAAGTGCTCGTGTAAAGCCAGCTTAAAAAGAGTAATTAGATTTATCAGAACAATTAAACCTATTTGAACCAATTAAAATTTGCATATCGATACTGATCATGCAACTATCGATATATATCGGCAAATGCTGTGTGCAACCCTGTGAAGTCAAGCGTGTGTCTTTGTTTTCCCGTTGTTTGAAATTTGTGGCGACGCGACTTTAGTTTAATAGAAATGGATATATTGAATAATAATGATCTAATCAAACTAAATATGGAGGACATGAATATTTGCAATGATAATTTAAACAACTGCGCAGATATTTTTGGTATGTAACTGGTTTTTGAGTTGACATATAAACAAAACAAAGAATGCGCCATTTTAGCAACAGCAGCAGCAGCGGCAGCAGCAGACAACAAGGAAAACATTCAAAGTGATGCCATTGCACTCAATTGGAATAATGGCTCAGCAGCAGCACAGGAACTGACACCGCTCCAGGCAAGCGTTCCATTCCAGCCCCAACTGAACGATGAATCTTTCGAACTCCAAAAGGAAGCTTTAAATAGTTCCGATCAAAATTTAAATAAATATGAAGATATATTTGGTATGTTTTTGAGTTAACAAAACAAAAGAAAATACAAATAATAGAAAAAAATTTGCTATTTTAGCTATCAAGCAGGAAAACATGGAAAGTGATGCCATACCATTGAACTGGAATGATGCTGATTATGATAAAGATGATTTTGATTTAAAGCCGAAACTCAAAATGTGTTGGTCAATTTGTGCCAGCAAAGACGGCAACGGCGATCGAAATAATGATGCATTGGCACCAAAAGCATACACCTATCAGGAGGTTTATCAGAGCCGCAAGGAAAAAGCGCTACAACAAAAGGCGGAGGAGGAGCGCAAAGCGCGGGAATTTCGCAGCAGACCGGTGCCAAATTTTAAAGCGTTGCATAAACATTTGGAGGAAATGAGAGTCGTGCACAAAATCACAGTGCCCGTAACGCCGGAGACCGTTAAGCATTCAATTGCCGATCGAGAACGGCGCAAGCGCAAGGAGCAGCAACAGCAACAGGTTGGTGCATTTTACTCAAAACATTTAAATACAAAGTCGGGAGCTTAAAAGTTTATGCAGGCAGCTCAAAGCGAACAAACCGATGACGGTGTTGCCAGATTCCCGCGCAAAACAAACAAATTGGAGATGCGACCATTTCACTTGCGTGCCGATCAGCGAGTGCGCGAGCGACGGGAGTACGATGCTTCAGTTCAGCACAATATGGCCCAAAAAATTAAAGAGGTAAATTTGTTGTTATTAGGCAGTTTTAACATTGGCTCGCATCTCGTATTTGCCTAAAATTTAAATTGATAAGTAATGATGTATCGATATTCTTTTTTTGCAATAATATATGTTTTGTATATCAATATCGATACAATTGTGCGATGTCATGAAGCATTTAACATTTTTTTTTTTCTTAAAATCTAAAAGCTGACAGTTTTACTTACCCTTTTTTTTAAACAATCATTCAAATGCAGAACTTTTTGATTAAAATGTAAACATTAGTTAAAACAACTAAAAAATGCATGTGGTAACACTTGGCACACAGTTGTTAATTAGTATTATCGATAGACAGGCGCATAAAATTGCTCTAACGACTCGTTTTTGCGTTAGCAGCTGCAATTTAGAAGATGGTTAAATTAAAAGTTGAATCCTAGGCGTATTTACTTTTATTAAAGCAGTGTTTAGTACATGCAAAGCAAACGGAAATTTTGACTTAGTAGGCTGCGCAAAGTGAGCAAATAACGCATAAAAAATATTTAAAAAAAAAAAGGCCGTCAAATACACTCACACACACACATATCACTTACATATATGTATGTATGCCATACACGTACTTTTTGTTGTTTGTTTTGTGCTGGTGTGGTGTGAGTCATGACGTTTCGGTAAGCGGACGGCGTAGAAAACAGTAATATTGTGCATTGCATAAAGGGCACAACGCGTGACTCGTATCAAAATAAAAACAATAATAAATTTCTCGGCAAGCACAAACTGGAAATTAAAGTAAGCCTAAGGATTTTACTACCCACACACACACGCAAACGATCTCACGGCAACGACAACGACAGCAACAACAAAAGTGTTAAGTGGAAGCAGCAACGACAACAACAAAAACAACAGGAGAGCAGTAGCAATAGCAACAGCTCTGCCGTCACACTTGAATCTCCGCAAGCAGCGCAGCCTTCGCTTAGTAAGGATTTACAACACACAGAGAGCGAGTTTGACAAAAAAAAAAAAAAAAACCAACAACAGTGTTGGTGTGGGAGCAGCAGCGAGGAAAACAACAACAAAAACAACAAGTGTAAGCAGTGGAAGCGCTGCCGTCGTCACAGTTGAAGTACGCAGCAAGCAGTAGAGTCGAGTCTCAGTCAGCAGTCAGTCAGTAAATAACTGTAATAAAAGCTCGCTTTCGCTGCAACAAGCACAAACAACAAAGACAACAACAACAAACAAAATGGTTGATCGTCTTGTCAACTCGGAGCTTAATACGAGACGCATTGCGTCCGTGGAGAGTTGCTTTGGCAGCTCTGGCGTGCCCCTCGCCATACCTGGTCGCGTCCTCGTCGGCGAGGGCGTCTTGACAAAAATGTGCCGCAAGCGTCCAAAATCGCGACAATTCTTTTTATTCAACGACATACTTGTCTATGGCAATATTGTTATTGGCAAAAAGAAGTACAATAAACAGCATATAATGCCATTGGAGGAGGTATCTCTCGAATCGATAGCCGATAATCAGCAATATCATAATGGCTGGTATATACGCACCACAACCAAATCATTTGTGGTCTATGCTGCCACCTCAACAGAGAAACAGGAATGGATGGCGCATATCAACAAGTGTGTCGAAGATTTGTTGCGCAAGAGCGGCAAGAAACCGGTGGAGAATCATGCTGCGGTTTGGGTGCCCGATGCCGAGGCATCCATTTGCATGCACTGTAAGAAGACGCAGTTTACGTTTGTCCAGCGTCGGCATCATTGTCGCAATTGTGGTGCCGTCGTTTGTGCCGCATGCTCCACCAAAAAGTTTCTGTTGCCCCAGCAAAGCAACAAGGCGCAACGTGTCTGCGACGGTTGCTACGAACGTTTGCGATTCGCATCCGTTTCGGATGCGGATGCTGATGTGGATGCTGATGCGGATGCATCGTTGCGCAGTGGCAACAATAAATTAAATGGCGATAGTTCCAATGATGATGACACTGATGAAGACACCGCCTCACCCGCTGCCGATACGCAGCACGACGAGCCGCGCTTCTATGGCGATAACAGCACGTTGTCTGCACACGATGATTCCACGACGACGGGAATGGGAACGGGTACGGGGAATTCATCATCATCAGCAGCAGCCAATCAAACACCTGCAACTGCATCCAATAACTGCTGAGGAGAGATGGCAAGCAATTCACATTGGAATCTGGAAAGCTGATCACTGGAAGCGGAATGCGAAATTGGATTATTTTTGGTACCTTTAACTTAACACTAGCGCTGTAAACTTTTAGCTTTTAGCTGCAAACCAGTGTTGGCAGCAATTTTTATTCTTAAACAGCCAAATCTGGCTTTTTATAATGTTGGACTATTCCTTTTTTTTTCAATTTGTTTTTTTTTTCTTTTTCATATCATTCAATGAGGAATTTTTAATTTTGTCTTTTTTATACAATTTGAACAATTTTGACTGAATGAAGAATTGAATTAAGAGCTGATTCACTCTGATCTTTCCTTTGCCTTACCAGCCGCCCAGTTGAAGATTTTTTGCTTCAACTTTTATGCTAATCTTATCAGGAATTTGGCGTCTGCTTTTGTTGTGATTATCGTTGTTCTTTCGTTCTTGGCAGTGACTGGCAATGTGAATTCCCAATGTTCAGAAACTACATACATATATATAAATATATGTACAAATTTATATAGATATGCATTATATGTTATTTACACACAAGTATATGCATATCTATATATAAAGTTATTCCGGCTTTTATCGCATGCAAAATTCTAAGAACTTTACGCTATCATTTCAGCAATTACAACATATATTATACAATAATAATAATAATATGACTCATATAACTCAAAAGATTAGCGTAGTTCATAATTCAGATTCAGATGAGAGTGCAGATTCAGCTAAAGTTGTTATAAAACTGAGTCTAGTCTATTCTCCTTGAATTTTGTGAGCTTTTGTTATCTTAATGAAACTACATTTAATTATATGCATTTCTTAAGGTTTTTGTTTTATTTTGTTTTGATATTTTCTAAGCATTTATTGAATTTAATTTTAGATTTTGGAAATTCCTGCTTTTGGGTTTTTTTTTTTTCGACTATTTTCTAATAATAAATAATTCCATATTTATTTAAATTCGTTTATTTCTTTATAAGATTTATGTTTATTAATTCTTCAGGAATGTACTGCAAATTCCAACTTAATGGATTTAATCATTGATTTTATCTAAAATACACACATTATCCAAATACTATAATTTTAAATAACTTAAGAACAAATAGTTTAAGTACAGCTGGTTAATTAAAAAACTGCAGCTGGACATTAAATGGACAAAGAAACATAAATGAATAGTTAGCACTTGGAGTGCCATATTCGTAGTGTATATACAATATATAAAAAAAAACTAGTTAAAATATTTTTATATGGTGTATTTAAGTCCCTATAGAAACTTTCACAAATAATAACAAAATTTATAAACAAAAATTGGAATTTCGTAAAAATAAGGAAGCTTAAGCTAGAAAATGATTGTAAACAAAGTTTAAAGGAAAATTTAAATACAAATCTAAATTGACAGAAAAAAAAACAGAAAGGTTTTTAAAATAAAAATGAGAAAGATACTTTTGAAAAAATTTGATTTTACAAATATTTTCAAAACCCTCAATTAAATTATCTTTTCTAATATTAATAAAATAAATTAGTTTTTTTTTTATCAAATTTTTGGGCTCTAAAATATTAAAAATTGTAGGGAAAGAAGACTAGTTTTAATTGATTTTTATCATTTCTATTTGTAGTATTCTTTAAATATGTTTTCTTTTTAATTAATGTGTTTTTCTTTTTTATGTATTTTGCAGAAAGACGAACAACGCAAGCAACAAGAGCTGGAACAACAAAGGGAACTACGAAAGAGGACGGAATTCAAGGCTCGTCCGAACCCATTTAAATAACTACATATTAATACAATCTACAAGATACAATATACATACGTGCATAGATAATTTTACAATAACACAATCAATAATAATTTAACATGCACGTTTCCTTTTTTTCCCAAAATGTTTTATTTATCTAATTAGCTATTTTCTTTGTATTTATGATGTAGTTGTAATGAAATCGAAATCATGTTTTGCATAATGTGTGTGTGTAATCGGAATCGGAAAAAGATTAAGGATTTTTGCCTCGATTTTTGCACTCGATTTTAATTTATACTAAATTTTTTTTTTTTGCAATTTCAACGCATGCGTTGATTGTGATTAAGATTAAATTAAAAATTTGGAGCAAGTCGCTCAGTATTTTTGTAAATGTTATTAAAATTAAGGAAAAACGGAGAGCGAAAGAAAAAAAACAAATACAATTCTATCGAAACAAGATTTTCATTCAATACACGGGGTTACGGCATAATCATCTATATCTATATATACAGATGTACTGTTAATAGACAAAACACATACGAGTACTACTATATCATTATTAATCTTTTTTTTATAATAATAATAATATTGTCCAACTAACAATAACAATAATAAATATATTTGATTTTTGATTGACACCAATCGATCGATGGAATAAAAGGTTTTAAAGTATCTTTAACTCTAAGCAATAATTAACTGTTTTCTATTTGTATAAAGTGAAATAAAAACAAATTTATTATTAACTTTTACCAGTTGTCTGTGTTTTTTAGTGGATAAAAAATTAATAATATAAAATTAATATATGTTCAAATTGTGTGCAAATTACATATGTACTGTTTAAAAATATTTTTCACAAATACAAAATATTCAAATATTGGTATTAAATTTTTTGAAAATGTTTAACGCAATAGATCTTTAATTTTGTTTGTTACTTGTTTAAAAAAAAAGGTAAAATTTCAGCTGCTTGATACTTTTGATTTTTTTATGGCTAAAATTGACATTTGACGTTTTGTGAAAGCATTCTATATTCTTTCTAATCTGATTGTAAGTGCTGCACTGCTCTTACTCATGCAACCTTCCCACAGTGTCGCCATTTGAGTTCTTTATTGCAAAAATCATATTTCTAGAACCAAATAAGATAATCGAATAATTTAAATGATATGTTGACAATTGTTCAACCTGCAAAGTAAGTGAAAAAAGTCCTAAGGCCAGTTTTTTTAATATCTAAATAAGGTGCTTGATTACTATTGTAAAGAGAATTTGACATAAAATGGTTAAAAATTAATGTCAAATTTGAAATTATTTGTTAAATAAATCATAAATTTATATAGAAAAAATTGCCAAATTTGACGCGAAAAAAACGAATCTACGATCTCTCTGTCTCTGAGCAAAACACTTTGATTCTCTTCCTTTTTGTTGTTGTTTTATGTTCAGTGTAGAGCTGGGACTTTACGATTTTTTTTTAAATCGATTCAATTCGATTTTTAAGGTACAAAAAAATCGAATTAAAATCAATTGTGTTTTAATTGAATAAATATTTTTAACTTAATTTTTTTTTTATGACTAATCGGTTTGTTTTTTGTCGTTGTTGTAGTATTTATATTACTTATCACAATTTTTTTATGTTATTTAACAGTTTATCATAAATAACAAAAAAAAGAAAATAATAACAAAATATAAAATAAATTCAGATTAAAAAGACGAAATTAAACTGTTTTAATTCATATGAGAGATGAAAAAACAGATATTCTTTAGTACATTTTGTGTACTCAAACATACTCGCCTTTACATTCCCAGTCACAAAACAGGTCCTTTTTAAAAAAATCAATTTTTAGTCCAGCAATCGAAACAATCGATTTAAATTGATTTAAAATCGATTTTTATTAAAATCGGTCTCAGCGCTAGTTGAGTGTTTTCAGTTGAACTATTCATGTTACGTAGAGCGAACCGATTGAGCGCTCACACATTTAGAGTCAGTCAATTAGTTCAATAAACGATGTAAGCGGTTCCGGTTCATCTGACTCTGACTCTCCGCTTAAAAATAAGTCAGTAAATAACCGTTACTTTTTGAAGACATTCTGCGTTTAATTACATATTAAATAAAAAAGTGAATTTAAATTGCGAAAATTTAGACGTTTCATTTTTTGATTTAGTTGATGATAAAAAAAAAAATGATAACATGGAGTTGAAATTTTTGGGAAAATAAGCAGCACTGCGATTGTTTGACGCATGCGCATTTGAGTCCCGTGTATCCCGTGTAGGTTTTTAGGGCGGAAACGCTTTCTGATATACCAGAAATAATCTTTACTGTCTGTCGAGTGTTAAAACGTATCGAACGGGGTTTAAACGCGGTCAATTACCACGAGAGCCAACGAGATGAGTTCCAAAAGCATCTTGGTTTAAGCCAAGTTACTAAGTTATTTCAGTCAAGTGCATAGTTAGTCGCAAAGTCGTCAAGTAACAAATAAAAACCCGGTCATGGTAGTCCTTCAAATCTAATATTTATAACAATTCATTTAGAAACACACACAGGCATCATCTATATGTATGTATGTATGTCTTACATGCATATGTTTGTGTGTGTATTGGACTTGAAACATCATTCAGTCAGGTGCATAGATAGATTATCTTATGAAATTCTCTCACTTCTATCTTAAATCGTGAATTTACTTACATATGTACATATGTAACTGGATGTGTATGTGTATGTGTATGTGTATGTATATGTATGTATGCCAATATACATTTATGCATATTTAAATTTTCTTACCAAAGCTCAAAGCAAAACTCAGTGATATTAAAAAATATTATTAATATTTGTGTACTCGTACATAAATAAATTATTATATGTATTGTGCAAGTTCTCGGTATAAAAAGTCCTTTTAAGATACATTTCACATTGTATATATACATATGTATGTAAATATCTTTGCACACACATTGCATACATATGAATATACAGTATGTCAACTAAATGTATTGGCAAAGACAGACACAACTCTAAAAAAAAACCCACGATTTTTGACTTCATGATGCAGAGAATATATTTTTCAAAATTAATTAATTAATTCAAAAAGAAATCGTTTTCCTAATATAAAATTGAACTGAATTTAAAATATAAAGCGCATTTTTGCGGTTTTTTTTTTAAATTATGAATCATTGAAAATATTGACCAGTGACAATTTAAAATAAAGAAATTTTGAATTTTTTGTCACTTGTCAAAACAGCGACTTCATTAACTGTAAGCGTACTTGCATACATTGTACATATTTACATACAGTGCCTGCCAGCTTATTTGACCCACTACTCTGACATATTACAAATTTGAAATGCATTTATTTCTTAATGGAAAGAAAATATATATTCCTATGCATTTTATATTCTTTTTTTGCATCAAAACAAAACATGCTTAAAAATGTAGTGGGTCAAATATGCTGTGAGCCACTGTCTGTCCGGGCACGTTCGAGTATATCCTGGCATATTTGTATGTGTGCATGTATGTATGTATATGTATGTACGTGTGTTAGTAGGGTCCGAAGTAACAAGAGGCTTCGTACTTATGTATTCGGCGCTTATCGATGCTCAGCTTGCTGAAGACATTTTTCACCACACCCATATATGTACATGTGTATGTACATATGTCTGTATAAAGAAGTACATAAGTGGAGTGCATATCTATATGTACATACATTTGTACAAGCGTACTTTCATATTTACCTGCCTACCAGATGTATGTATGTAAGTACATATCGATACATGTAAACTACATACCTATGCATGTGTGTTTGCAGTGTACAGACATACATACGTGTATATACATATGTATGTTCATTATTTTTACCGGCACAAAATGTAAACAAGGCCAAAAAGCTGCCGGACCTAAATTAAATCACATTTATGTGCTTAGATGGGTTCGTACTTGTTACTAATCAATAATAAAAAGCGATGATCAATTAGATATACGCTTATCCATTATAATTATTTTTTTTAGATGTTCAAAAATACTGAGGATGTGATATGGTCAATATATCGAAATATCGATCTGTGGTTAGTGTTGCCAGATCACCTCATGTGCATTAATGAAGGACCTTTAATCCATATACATATGTATGTACATATTCCCATTTTATTTTTTTTGCAGCGCACAAAGATTTTGATTCAGCATTTCCAGCAGCAAAACAATTTAAACAAAAAAGAAAAAGAAAATAACAAGTAAAAATAATTAATTCGTAAGTCAACAAAATGTTGATTCGTTGGAAGAGCAAAGATAAAAGTGCGTCAACAAATCAAAGTGGCAGTGGAAGCAGCAGCTCATCGTCAAAAAAGAAGCGCAAAGGACGAGAAGGAGGTGACATTAATATAAATATAAATATAAAAATAAAATACATACTAACATTAGGCTTAAGCAACCAAAAGCAATACTTGTGTTTTTTTAGCATGCTCTTAGTTTATTTCTAAATTTGAATGCGAAGAAGGAAGAAATTAAATAAAAGTATGCTAAAAAAATACCAGAATATATTTTTTATTTCTAAAATGTATCTGTCTAATACATTTTTCAAATCTGTCCTGTTTTAACGGATTTCTTTCACTCACTATCGATATATTGATCAGTATCGATATATTTCTAAGCTGCAATCATTAATTAAAGCACTCTTCAATTCTCTCTCTGTTTCTCTATTTTTGCAGAGGAAGACTGGCAAAATGAAAATAAGCCGGGTCGTCTGCCGCCCAGCGAGCAAAGTATGCAAAGTGCATGAATTATTAATTAATTAAGTAATTTAATTGTTTCGCTTTTCCTTCCATTCCATTTGCATTTGCAGGTGGCGACGAGCGCAGGCGCAACATGCGACGCGACGATCCGCGACGTCACACGCTCGGCGGCGATATTCTCGTCTATGGCAACTCGCATCAACAGCATCCGCACGCACATCAAATGTCACAGCAACAACGCGCGATGGACCTCGAAGTAAGTTCGCTCGAGTGTGGCGCCATAACGGAAACAGCACTGGAACTCATGAAGGAATAACATAAGGAGGTCTCGTGGGGCTGTCGGTCGCTATCGTTCATTTTATGTTCAGTGCGTGCTTGCTATCCCTTTCCCCCGCACTGAATATTAGTATAGTTAACGCCCTACTTTTTGCCGACGAGACACCTTATACTTATTCCATCATGCTGGAACTAATCTAGTGCAGTGCAGTGGTCTCCAAACTCACACAGTCAAACAAACGAAATCAACGATTCGTTTTGGGCTGCGCGCACACTGGGAGCTGAAAGCGGAGCTTACAGCTGACCTTAAAAACCGTCTGATAATTTCAGATCTTATCAGCGATCTCAATATATTGTTTGTAACTTTTTGTTTTTCAACCAATATATATACATAGCTTCCAAGCGACAGCAGCAGCTTTTTCTTATTTCAAAAGAAAATTTAATAAATTTAATGTACCTATACAAATATGTAAATGCATGTTAATACTGTAGTTTTCGTAAAACGCAAATACCCATACTATAGCATATATATACATAAGCATATTTATACTTTTGCGATTTTAAACATATTTATTGTATTCAGAAACTCTGATAATCGTGTTATTTTAAAAAGTGATATATTTTTTAATGACAACAAACACACAGAAAAAAGATCAAAACAAATATGCCCTGGGGTATGTTTACAAAATTCGTCAAAACAATAATTTTTCGGTGTGTTTCTTGTCAATACAAAATAACACAAATATTCGAGTTTCTCAATACCCTATTTGTTTTTAAATAGCTCTTATGTATGTTGCTTATGTTGTTTATCCCATACTGGTGGGTTTTGCACAATTTCACTAATAAGTGTTTCCAGATCAATTTTAAATAACAATGAAAAAGCTCAGCCGCTGAATAAACAAACATGCTTGATCGATCAAACAGAAAGGAGCGTAGCTTACAGCTTAGCGAATCTGCTCAGCTTTCACTGTGTGAGCTTTAATACAAGCAGTGTGTTTGTTTTATCGTGGTGATAAGCTCGCCGCTAAGCTCAGCTCCCAGTGTGCGCGCAGCCTTACTGGTTTACACTGAAAAAAATTAATGAAAGCATATGCGAACTGTCGCATCCTCACAGGTGGCAACATAAAGAGAGCAAAACATAAGTTGCCGTGTATGATAAAAGTCTAGCGCTGTATAGTACTAGGTGATTTTAAATAAGGTGACGTCGTCCTGTGTGTTAATAGGGCATGCATGAGGTTCACAAACTCTTCTTGCAGGCATACTTTCGGGGAGACGACAGAGATAGATATATGGTAAACTTCTTTTGTTTGGTTTTTCTTTACTCTTCACTCGTGTGCGGTGTCGCCCCGAAAAATAGGGCACGTCAAACGAATACATCACCTACATATATTTATCTTGGGCCATACATGTTATTTATAGATCACACGTATTCTCTCTTTCTCTCTGTACGTATGTAACTAGCATAGACTTTTGGCTGTTTGGACACCACTGATATAATGTTAAATGTCAACTAGTTGCAGTATTAACTTTGTGCTTTATGTGTTTTGTTCTGTTGCAGATGAGTACGCGGGCGCAAAAGAACAAGAAAAATCAGCCAATGCGAGGCTATGCGCCCGTTAATCAGGGCCCACTGTTTGACGATGATCCGGGCATTATGTCGGAGGTGGAAACGGCGAGCACGGGATTTCGACGCGGCGGCAAACAGCGATCGTCGCTGCCCGTGGTGCGAACACCGTCGAAGACGCTTGAACGGCCCTTGGGTCTCGTCTTTCTGCAATACCGGTCGGAAACGAAGCGTGCTCTGCTCCCCAACGAGATCACCTCGATAGACACGGTGCGAGCGTTGTTCGTGCGTTCGTTTCCCCGACAATTGACCATGTCGTATTTGGAGGGTCCGAATGTGAAGATCTACATACACGATGCCAGCAAGGATATGTTCTATGAGCTGGAGGATGTGCGATCGCATCTGCGTGAGATTCGTGATCGCTCTGTGCTGCGTCTCTTTGAGTCCACCGAGGTGGCGGCTCCGCCACAGATCCTGCCCGGTGGTCCTGGGATACCACAGCCCCTGCCCCCTCAATCAGCACAATCGAACTGGGATCAGGATCAAAGCTATTTCAGCGAGCCCGAGTTCGATTCCGATTTTAAGCATCAACACATTCACAAATCTAAGGTAAGCGACATACATATATTTTTTCATAGATATGTAAATTTGTTTAATTTATAAATATGTACATTTATGCATATGTGTAAATACAAGTGTTTGATTGTAGATGATGATTTTGTACATAACTATTAATTTTTTTTGTAAATTGTAATACCTTCAAATACACTCGTTTATAGCCATATAATCAAGTACATTCTCAAAACAAAATAAAAAGATGGTTTATATACATGTACAGTTAGTCAAGTAATTGCTTTGACATATTAAAATATTTACACATCCGTTAGTTGCATTTTATAGAATGATTAATGAATTTTTTTTAAGGCTTTAGTTAAATAAGAATCAAGGAATACGAAAAGGAATTTTATTATACCTTGTAAAAATCGTTGATTTCAACTCATCTCATTTTCTTTTTTACTTGATTAACTGTAATATATACAAAAAAAAAAAAAGTACAGTTAGTCAAGTAATTGTTTTGACAAATTAGAAATTCTAAGGATAAGAAAAGGTATTTTATTTGATTTGAATTTGTAATAATTTCAACTAATATTATTATTGTATCTTTAATCTTAAGAAAAGTCGAACGAATTTGTCAAAACAATTACTTGACCAACTGTAATATATGTATATATATTTATATATATACATTAAGCGTGATCTGCACCACTCCGATCTCCGATCTTTACATCATCAGCCATCAATTTGGGGCATTAAAAGTTTCCGCAGGTACCGACGCTGAATCCCTTGAGAGCGTTATTCATCTGCTCGCTAATATCCTTCCAAGCGAACACAATGGCACCCTGAAATGGCTCTGGATCGCAGTTACTGCATATGGCCATAACAGCCTTGACTTCCTCCTCAGCTGGCTCCCGATCATGCGTACTGATCTCCTCCTCCAGGGTCATTCTCAACGTCAGATCATGCTTGAATTGCTGTCCTCCAAAATCGGCTAGACCATTGTATTTACTATATAACTCAGTGTCACTGTCGCTATCGCTGCTGCTATCGACTCCATCATCAACCAGAGAGCCATCGTCGAGTAGAACGATGCCGCGTTTCTGCAACTTTTTGCCATCAACATTTTCGGACTGAGACTGACGAATTCCCTGACGATTCTTCAATGCCTTTGCATCGTTGGCATTCGAATTTCGCTTAAATTGTATATGCGTCTCAGTCTCGTCAATGAACTGAACATTGGCCGAGTTACTCAGCATTTGAAAGCGTCCAGGCTCATTTCCTGTGATTGTAATTGGTGTATTGGATATTCCTCCGACCGGACGAAGATTAAGTAGCTGCTGAGCCACCAATCTAGAGCCAGTGTTGATTTGACCATTCACAAAATTTGTGTTCACTGTGAAATCTGATTGTCCTTGTTGTCCTTGTTGTGGTGGCTGTTGTTGACCGGCTGACGGCATCTGAGAAGCACCTGAATTGGCCAAATTGATGCGGACTCGCGTCGGTATTTGACCGCTGGCGAGCAACATGTGCATGGGCTGCGGTCGATTAATCTTGAATATATAAAATTTAAGTAAATAAATTTCAATATTTACTTAGCCGTTTTTTTTTTAAAATAATGAATGCATATATACTACATATAATATATATAATACAGTAATCCGATTGTTTCTTAAGAAACAAAAAATTTTGTATATGTTGTGTGAAAATTTCAGCTTTCTAGCTTTAAGCGTTTGGCCTACACAATGACTTTAGTCAGTGAATCAGTCAGGACAAAGAGTTTTATATATAGAGATGAAGAATTTTCTGGGAAATATTTGTGTTTATACAGTTATACAAAGTGACATTCTGATTATGATTTCTAAATGAAAATGTTATTTAAAATAAGAGATATGAAAAACTGGATAAACTTTTATTTTTTGTATTCAAAAATCATAGAATAAAAGTTTATTTTTTTCAATTTAAAAAATAAAATTAAAAATAAAATTTTTACATAAGAATTGAAATTCAATTGTTATTATATATTTGAGATGGATCGAAAAATAAGAGTTTTCTTTTAATTTTTGTTGATAAAAATTCAAAAAGTAACTTTTAATTGAAAATTATGTGAAATGGTCCCGGAATTTATGTAATATGTAGGGTATTGAATATTGAATACATTACACTTACCATTGGGGGCGCACGTGCTGTGCTGGACACCTCCTGACCCTCATGGTCAAAGTGGTGCACGTGGTGGTGCTTGTGATCTCGATGTGCCTTTCCCGCGCTCAAAGCGACGCGATAAATTTGCACGAGGGTCACCTCGAAATGGAGGCCGTGGCTTACTTCACCGGTTATTGAGCTTCCACCTGAACGCAATTTTCCTTTTGCCGGTATTTTATGGCCCACTAACTGCAAAAAGTCGTCATACACTGCCAATTATTATCGATTATCGATTACGAAACTTTGCGAAACCGTTAGGCCTGACTTTGTTTTTTCTTTTCATTTTTCATATGGGTTTGTGTCAAAATCAAAGTATGCAAAGTGAAATTTATGTCTTGTGGTATAGAATTAAATCGATTTGTAAGCAGAGTTGTGCACAATGTAGAAAAATGTTCAAATCAGGCTATCAAACCGAAACGAATATCGGTTTCAGTTACAGTTACAGTTACGATTATGTTCCCATTTGGGTTTTCGGTTATCGGTTACGAAACTTTTTGTACATCGGTTACGTAACGGTTATCGGTTTTTTTTATGTTTCAGTTGTAAAATATCGGTATGAGTTCAATTTACAAAACAATTTTAAAAAATGCTCAGGATATGTTAATTTGAAAACAAATATTCAATTATTTTCAAAATTACTCTTTTCATTGAGATCAAATTAGGGCAGAAGTAAAAATTAAATTTAGTTTTAAAAAAATGTTCATCAAAACCTAAATAACATAATTAAAACAATAATTAATAATTAAAAATTGGACCGAATCTATAATCGTTAGGCTTGAATCGGTTTCTTAACGGTAATATCGGTTAGAATAATTTCGGTTTTTTGTTTTTCAATAAAAAACTTTTGTTTCGGATACGGATACCAATTTCAATCGGTTAATACCGGCTAACGGTTACGGTTATGGTTACGGTATTTAATCCCTGTTTAATAGACATTACATTGATGAAATGATACGTAATATCTTTTGCGATGGCATGATATAGACCAAACCGACCAAACAATTTAATACCTCAGCTTTTTTTTTTTTTGTTTTTCGTTATTTTGTTGTTTCCCTGAACCAGTTTCTGTATTTTTGTTGGTGTAGTTTTTGTAGCTGTCGTTAAGAGGTTGCTGTTTCCGTTCAAGACTCGAACTCGAGACTCGACTCAAGACGCGTAATTAGACACTACACTGCAAGTTACAAGTTACGGGGGATACGGCGTTACAAGTTACTCACCGAATTGTGGAAGCCACGCCCAATACGTTCTGCCTTCAGCCAGACCTGCCACTCGCCGGTCTTTCCATTCCACGAGCTGCACATGTGATGCCATTGCCGCATTTTCAGTGGGTAGTTCAATCTATTCACCAAAAGAAGCAGTTACAGAAACAGAAAATATCATCATCAACATTGTGGGTTACCTTATATACGGCTGCACAGTGGAACAAAAACGCTAGATTTGCTTATTAAAATTATTTAAAATGTTAAAAGCATTTCAATTTCACAACAAATATTTAAAATTTTCAAAAATTAAGATATTTTTATTGAGATCAATATACACATTAGAAGTAAAAATCAAAACCAGGATTAAATATTATGCTGGACCGATCCGAAATTAACCGTTATCGATGAGTTGGTTTCTAAACGTTATTTCGACTGGAATTAATTCGCTTTCGGTTACGGTATCAGTTACGGAAGTATCGGTTAACAGTTACAGTTTGAATCCCTGCTTTTTAAAATTAAAAAAAAAATAATGGGATCCGAAAACCAAACACTGTGAATGGTACAAATGTTCGACAGCTTTTTTTCCAAAACTTTGGATAAACATCCAAAAATCTATTTCATTTTGAAAATCAAAAATAATATTTGAGATTCATCAATTTAAAATTGAAATTTTAAATTACAAATACGAGTACAGACAAATCTAGAGATCTTCCCACTGTGCTGTTGTAGAAAATAGGAAGGTTTGCAACTCAATTGGATTTCAAATTCGATTTCAATTTGTAGTAACGTACCTGTACATTTGCTGACCTTTTATGGCCATCGATAAGAAACTGGAATTTTGCGCATTTGCGACCCAGATTTGTATCTCACGTTGTTCCTTTTCAGCTGTGGAAGTTAGATAGTTAATTAAAAACAAGAAAAAAAAAAAAATACAGAAAAAGAAAAATATGTCGTTGATATTATGAAATCAGAGCAAATTGCGTGATGCTGCCTGCATTGCACAAATATTGCGATCAGCGTTGATCAACTGATCAATTTTCTCAGCCATTAATTGGCATAATGCAACTATTTACTGCTATAAGAAATTGCCAACATCAATTGATCAACAACCTTAACTCGAATACGAGCACAATTAATCAATCGACTGGAAAGCCGGTTCAATATATTTATGCTTGATGATAATTTGTACGATCATTGATCATCAATCTCAATCCTGTTAACACAATAGTAAATCTTAAAACTACAGTTATTCTAGAAATTGTCTTGACAACAAAAACTAATTCACACATTTATTTATTTTGAAATATTTAAGCCCAATGGAGAGAGTGCTCGACTATAAGATACCTTGCTTTAATTTCTTTTATAATAAATTTAGTCAAAATTTATCAGAGATGTATGTATTATACATAAAAAAATACATAATACAAATTTGGCTTTAAATTCCCATATAAAAAATGTTGTAAATAAAATTTGTGAATTTCTTAATTTGGCCATAACAATTACTTGACCAACTGTGCGATTAAGCGCTTTTAGCCGCTTTCGTCAGCTAGCGTCACAAGGCGTTGCCCTCGGGTCAAAAGACAACTGGCATCTGTCAGGTAACCGGAAGCTTTATACGCAGCTTGAATTGCATATTTAAAAAATAATCTCAAATACTAATAAAAATAACAAAAGCCTCGCAATAGCAGCAACTCTTTACAGCTTACTGTAAACTGGTAAATTTAGCGCTTATGTAATGTGTGGTCACAATCGACGACTATGTCGTTGTTTTTGGGGGAGAGAGGGAGGGAAGCAGTTGAAAATTGTGAAGATGAAAGACGAACAATATGCTTATGTATATCCATAAAAGTATCTCAAAGATACTTGGTATATAACACATAATTGAGCGTATGCTCTCATTGTGGGCCACAAACAAAGCGTTACTTTACAAAGTCATCTGTCAATTGAAATTGAAATTCAACAAGATAGCTAGCCATCAGTGCGGCCAGCAAAATCTATTTTTAGTGGGTTCAAGCCTTTTAAAAAAAAGCCAAATTTTCGCAGCAACAAAATCTCATGTACAGCGAATGTTTTCTTCTAGTTTTATAAAACTTATCAATTCTCGAAGATATCTTAATAAGCCGTGTATCCACTTAAAAACTCAAAAGGTACGAAATAAAAATCTATACTTATCAAGTGGATTCAATAAATAAAGTATCAAAATTTACATAGTGTCTAAATTTATGTTTCTACCTGAAAGAGAAACATAAAACAGCTAGATACATTTTAAAATTTTTTATTTATATCGTGAATGAACTTTGAAAAAAAGCCACAAATTTAACGGGATAAAAGCTATTGTGGCAGCACTGAAAAAGAAAAAAGAGGAAAACAGCTAAACACTTTTTAAAATTGAATGAACTTTAAAAAAAAAGTCAAAAATTTGACGGGATAAAAGCTATTGTGGCAGCACTGAAAGAGAAAAAAGAGGAAAACAGCTAAACACTTTTTAAAATTGAATGAACTTTAAAAAAAAAGTCAAAAATTTGACGGGATAAAAGCTATTGTGGCAACACCGCCAACCATCAGCTGCATCAGCTGCTTTATGGCCAACAATCGCCATATGCTTGCATCAGGAAGTTGGATTCCTTTCACTTTCCGACCCGACCGGGACCGGGTATGAATGAATACTGTTTACTATGTATTTACTGGAGTGTGGCCCACAAAATTACAATTTGTTGTTGTTGTTGTTGCTGGCTTGGCCTGTCCCGCAGGTTAACAAGTTTACAGGTCTTCTTCAGGTCTTCAGGTGCTGAAGGTCTCTTCACTTCAGTCTTCAGTTGACTGCAGGGGGCATTATAACAATTTACATTTTACAATTCACGGGTGCTCTTTCTTACATTATATAAAAGGTCAATGGCCATTGTGTTGGTTTGATTAAGTAAGAAAGTTGCTTGAAATTATGACCAGACCTCTTATAATTTCCACAGTTATTTTATAATCTGTCTGCATAGTGTTAAGTTACAACAAGTTCAAAGTGCTCGACAGTTAGATGCTTAGTATTCGTATCAATCACAATGCAGGAAATAAAACTTTATAAAAACCCAAAAATATTTACTCATAAATTGTTAAAAAAAAATTAAAAATAATAAGACAATGCTTCCCGGTTTGTTCGAACTGCTTCTGAAGATCCTGTACGCTGAATAAGCGAGCAGTTCTTTTTTTTAATACTTTTTTTTAATTATTAAGGCTGTAGCTTTAAAATTACTATTGTTCTGTATTATTTTCATTTCGAATAAAATTTTAATAGTTTTTTTACGTAAAATTTCGTCTTATCACTTAATTAAATTGATTGCACTAGACCAGCGGTGGGCACGCAATGGCTCCGGGAGCCAGCGGCTGCTAACGAATTCAGATTTCTTGCCCACCGCTGCACGAAACACTCACAGTGGTTCCTTATAGAAACATTCACAAAAAAAAAAAAAATAAAAAAAAAGGTGATGATCACAAACATATAATGCTGTCTGGTCGTTTTTGTGGTCGTTTTTGTGATACTGGGTCCAAGTACTCACCTTCATAGGTCAGCATGACATGATCACCGCTGTGATTTGTGAAACGCATCCAGAAACATAGTGTAAATTGATCGAGTTCGGGCAACTCGTTGTTGTATTCAACTGCTCCATCCTGATTGAAAGCAAACTTTTTAACACTACAGCGATCCGAGGATGAGGACGATGACGACGAGGAGACGTAAAGTGGAGTGCGGGGAAAACTAAGAGACGATTCTTTGATAAGATCATCTTTTAAAATATACGATTCGTAGTGATTAATCTCCTGATTGTGATCATTTAATAGGAGTGAGCCCGTTTCAACGCCATTTACATTGACAGTCGAGTGTGGTAAGACTAAATCATCATCATGATCGTTGTCCTTATGATCATCACTGGCGAATTGGGAATAACTGGTGGCCAACTCGTGACTGCTGCTCGCCTCTCCTGGATGCGACTGCTTAAAACTGTATGCGGTAATCGGGCTGCCGCTGGACGCAATTGGTTTCCAGGCAACGGCAAAGGACGGCAGTCCATTGATCACGAAGAGCACAAATGCCAAACCACTCCAACTCCAAGACGAGTAAGCTCGCATATTCATACCGACGATCAATTCGATGGAATTGAAATTGAAATTGAGTTGAAATTGAAATCGAAATCGAAATCAAAGCGTTTTCACGTCCGTTTGCGGCGCAGTCTCGCACTTTACTATTCGTCTATTCGTCTACGCATGCGCCAGACAGAGCTGACTCTGACTCTGACTTGACTAAAAACAAAAACAACATAATAAAAAACATCAAAACAGAAAGAAAGAAAAAAAAAACAAAATACAACCGCATACACCGAGCTTGTTGGATCGTTGGACAAGTACGTCTCAGTCTCTGTCTCAGTTGTAACAAATTGTAAAATTGTATTGAAATTGAAACTGGTTGAGGTTTTCTTTTCATACCCGTTACATGTCAGAAAGGTTTCGGGTGTTTTGTATTTATTGCAACGAATGTGACTTACTCAGAATCAACGTGTAGGCCAAACGGTTAAGCCTAGAAAGCTGAAATTTTCACAATATAGCTGCGACAGTTCTATCGTGCAATAAAATGGCGTTTTGCGAAATTCGACCGGTAATTGGGTCAAATTCGGGGCATTTCAGAAAATTGCTTAGTGCGGAAACCTTTCTTAAGAAATCCCAACAAAACTCACAGATTGTGTATTTGGGACTGCCTGTTACATCGTAACTAAATGTGATCAAAATCGGATTACATATGTCTGCTTTTTCTGTTAATTTTCTATCTAAAGCACAACATCTACATAGATATATGGGCTATTCCTGGGTTGCGGACGTTACATTTGTACGCAAATTTTTATGTTTAAACTGTTGCAGCTCGCGTTCAGATCGGTGAATTTTTATGTAATTTTCTGGAAAATGCATTTCATTTAGAATGCTATCAAACCTATTTAAAGATAAAAGCCTAACTGTTTTTGGAAAATAATTAGGCTTGCTGAAAGTTTGGTTGCGGACGTTACAAAAAATGGAAGTCGATTTGAGGTTAACGTGCATTTGCGCGTATATTAGCGAATTTAGCATTATAAACAAAAAATATCCAAATACAACAAATTAACTGGAATATATGACCATATCAATCCAGCATCAAAAATACAGATAAGTAGCCTCGTTAATAAAAAATCTTAGTTTTTGTCAGTTGCGGACGTTACGGTACGGACGTTACACTTTTTACACTCATACTTTCGTTCAAATTATTAATATATATTAAATATCTATTCGATACAGTTTTTATCTTAAATAAAAGAAAATGAATCAAAGTTTATGATGTGCTAATCGCTAAACACTCAGACGACTGTTTTACCAACTTTTTTGGCCATTGAAAATACCCTTTTTTTTACAAGAAATATTGAAATTTAGAGGCAAAAAGAGGAATTAATTGATAAGGCTCGGCCATGAAAAACCAAACCACCGTAAAACCTTTTCGATTTTGTAATTTGAAGCCCAAAAATATATTCTAATAAAACAGAAAACAAATATTTTGAAAAAACATGCAGTTTTTTGACAAAATTAAGTTTTCGCCCTTGGGTTAAAAATTTCCGGAATAGCCCATATGCGATCGTTTGAGATTTAAATTTATTGACAAAATTAATTAATATCTAAATTTTTGAACAGGTACAGGTATCTCATTGTCGGGGTCTTTTCCCCTTATTAATGTTGATGTTTATGCTGTAAAACTGAACATTTTGTTTTTGCTTTTTGCTCTGAACGCAGCGTGTAAATCAATCCACACTATGGGGAATTTTCCAATTTTTCTGGCACTAATACATTTAATTTTACAAATATGCAGATTAACAAAATTTTAATGCCAATGCATAAAAAAATTATTAAACTGTTACTACATACCAGAAATGTGAGTATAACAGAAATGTGCAGACATAACCATATGTACATATGTACATATGTCACATGGGCTTACAAAGGGTTAAAATTTAATTTTTTCGATAATTTAATGTGCGTATCAGCAGATATGGATACTATATGATATAGGATTATCCGAAATATTTAAAGTGGACATCGTGAAAAATAATAAATTGTACATCTGACAGCATTAGGAAAACAGTCGGTACCACGAACCGTTTTTCTAGCGCCACTTTTTGTAAACCAATGACTACTCTTAGTTTCGTTCTTAAGTTAATAATTATTGCCAGATAAATAGGATAATTCCCCATTGTACATTCAAATGTAAAATATAGTTTATACATACATTGAGACCGGTAAAACACACTGACATAAGTAGCTTCCTCTGCATTGCATAGGAATATTCAATTATTATCCAGTTCACAAAAATAAAACATTCTTTTAGACTCGTTCAGTTAGATTGTTCTATAAATCATCGCATTAATTGCTCCCTCACATGAAATCAACTATTGTAAATAAATTAATAAATACATTATTAATCCAAGATAGATTTTCAAAAAAGAAATCTAAGAATTAATGCTAATTATGGAATTCATGGATTTCGAGATAAGCATCAAATCTCCAAAAAGTGAAAGCTTTTATATAAAAAATCAAAATAAAAAGAAACAATGACAGCTCTCGAACAATCGCAAGACGCGTTAATAATTGGCAAAGAGCTTAATTAACTGGGTGTGTATTTATTTTGTTACCACATACGTATAGCAGGTACTTCATTAATTTCTATCTATTGGCTGTCTTTATTTTTTGGCTTTGGCCCTGGCCCTGGAATTTCCAACAAGAGTTGTGCATAACTAATTGAATTTGCATTAAAGTGAAACTTATTAACAGTACACCAGCAAAATTAAGGCGAACCTATTTAAAGAATATACGTATACTTGTACTTAATCGACCAACTTATATAATAAGTAGTCTATGATATATAATACTGACTGAGAATTAACGTGTAGGCCAAACGGATAAAGCTAGAAAGCTAAAATTTTTACACATCATAGCTGTGACAATTTTATCGTGCAATAAAAATCTATCATCCTTTGTAAAGTATTGTTTATGATATATGGTATGTATTTTTCTATTATTTCCATTACAGATTGGCAAGCAACCAGCCCCATATTATGTTGGTTCATCGCAAACTTTGCCTCGTGGCATGTATGCCTCAGACCGTAATAAAGTTTCAATGGGTGCGTAATAATCTAGATTTAATAAAGACTTCTAATTTGCCTACATACTTTACGATATTTAAACATATTTTTATAATTTCGTTTACTCAGAGATTCTCATTTGGTTGTTACAAAATATATTTTTTTAAAAATGTGGCGTTTCACAAATTTAAAATTTTTTGAAAAGCAGGGAGCCAATATTTCTAAAACTAAAAAATATTGTATTTCTTATTTTACTAGATTAATTTTTGAAAACTGCAAAAGTATCTAATATTGGGAAGTTATGGCAATTTGATACCAATTTCTTGCTTTTTAATTTTTTGTAAAGAGAACAATAAATGGTAGTCTTTTTCTCTAAAATTTTGAGATTCTAGATATTATTTTATCCAATAATTTAATGTTTGTTATGAAGATAATTTCATATTATATACTATATATGTAAATTACATACGTCCATACATATGTGCATATTTATACAATTGTTAAAAATCCCATGCATAAATATATTGCGTATGTATAATTTAAAAACAATCAAAAAAATATATATGTATGTATAAAAGGAGCGCCTGTGAAAGCATTCAGATCGCATTCAGATCGAGGGGGTAGCATGGAACCACTGTTTCCATATTCCTCGGATCAATTATACAGTATACCAGGTACACGAATATACAATACCTTTTATTACTTATGTTTAGAGAATCATATGGCTTATTTTCATGTATACTTGTACTTACTATGAACTTGTATTAGTTTATGGGTTTTCCAATTGAGCAAGTAACAATTATTGAGAAATTCGTAAATATTAAAAACTTATTTAAGCCTTTAGTTGATTTGATTTTGACTTAACGAAAATGCCATCTTATATTGGTAATAATATAATGAATAGTAATAAAGTAAATATTATTCGTTAGCCATTTGTGAACATTGTACAAATTTAACTTGCAGACGGATATACCAGCTCCCCAGAAAGGAGCTCACGTGGCAACTATGAGGAACCGTACTACAGTCAGTACGGTACACGCGGCACTGTTGTGGCGCCCATCATTGACGAGGAGCAGAGGTAAGTCTCCTTCTTCTACTGACTGACAATTTCCTAAAAACGAGGTTAAAGTCTATTGTCGATATATCTTTTAATTTCTGATTTCCGATTTTGTGACGAAAGATATTCAATTTTGCATAAACAGCGCAAATTATTCCTTAAAAATAAAGTTTAGCATTCAGTACATTGAACAAAAAGGTCCCGATTATTCTTTATACCAGCGGTGGGCACGCAATGGCTCCGGGAGCCATCGGCTGCTAACGAATTCAGATTTCGTGCCCAACGCTGCTTTATACCTTTTTGGCGCCGTGTCGAATGCCAAACTTTTTTTTTGTTTAATTGTTCGTCACAAAATTGTACATACATATATCAAATATTTTGGGGCTTGAAAATGTTTTTGTCACTAGGTTTTTACCTCGTAAAGACGGTTTTTTTTTTTGTTTGCTTCTTTTAATATTTGATAATTTTATTATTATTTTTTTAATTATAAAAAAAAAAACCTTAAAATGATTTAAATTGCGATTAGCTACTTATTGTGATTATTCTCTTTGATATTTTCATATAGCGATGCGGCTCTTGCGGAGGATCAATACTCGTTGTATGGCATGAAAGTTGGTCCCAATCGTCTGCCACATCGCGGTAATCAGATTTACGATCCAACTAGGTGAGCATAACCAAATTTCTGTTTCTGTTCGCGCATCGATTTCATAAAGGTTGCATAGTCTGGAGCCTGGAGTAAATTTGATATCATATTTGTATCATAATTAGCTTTGCTTTGGTTTGTGCTGCGTTTACTTCGTCTGTAGATTTTAATGCGCTTAACGTTGCCATTATTTGAAGTTGTCGTTGCTGTGGCCACGGGATGAAAATAAGTCGTGCCTTTGCTCTTAATGGCCTGAACAATCAGGCAAAGCAAATAGCCGCCAAATGATAGAAATGCCAACGAAGTAATGCTTATTTGAAACAAGGTCTGCAACTTGGACGGTTTCTCCTCACTCTCAGTCCAAGAGGATACATGATGATCGCCGGACGAGTGCCAGGACTGTGAGGGACCACTCTCTGACATTCCACTGCAGAATTAAAAAAAAAAAGAAAAAATAAATTTTATTAATAACATTTGGGGAGTGCCCCACTATAGGATATCCGTTACCTATGTAAATAAGTATAAAATATTTTGTATTGCATACTTTTAGGCCCGTACATTTCTTGAAATTTAAATCAGCCATTACTATCGTTATCTTTGATCAATCTTGTTTCGATTTAGAAGGATGATAGCTTATAGATAACGTTAACTACCAAAAAATACGTTATATTCTAAAAACTGTGCGTGATCGTGAAAGTATATACTTCATAGGTTAGGAGATGCTTCCTTCTCCTTGTTACACACATTTCAACGAATGCAATATACCCTTTTACCAGGGAACTGAATCCGTAACCGAAAAAAAATTTTTATTGGTCCGAAACCTTAAAACCAAAACTCTGTAAACCGAAATAACCGTTTCGAGTTTTCATACATAAAAAAAAATTATTTTTAATTTTAATATTTGATTTTCAATTTCTTATGTTTAATTTTGAATTTTTTTTGTGATATTCAAGATCACATTTTCATAGCACTGAATAAGCACAAATAAAAAAAAATTTGTCAAATAAAAAAAAATGGAAATTGTTAAAATGTAACTAAACTACATCAAACTGAAGAATATGTGAAACAAATGTGTGAATGAAACATTAAGAAATTAATACCTTTTTAATTATTCTTTTTATACTATTTAATATAATTATATTTTTGAAAAAAACTTTTTTTGAACTTTTGTGAACCGAAACCATACCGGTATTTTAAAACCGAAACATGCAAAAACCGGTTCCCTGTTACAAAACCTTAATTCAAAGATTTTGCGTAACCGATAACCAAAAACCTAAATGCGAACATAAACGAAACCGTAACTGAAACCGATATTCGTTTCGGTTTTAATCCCTGCTTTTTACTTATTTTTTAAGTAATTGATTTCAAAATTATTATTTACATTAATTAGTCTCTGATTAATTTAATATAATTTAACCCACCGATCGGCAGCCATTAAGGCCATTCGCTGAGGAACATGAGGCGACGATTCGTTGCAGCTACTGGAATCGGAATCTTCAGTAACATTAACATTCACATACTCATCCTCATTCCCAGTCTCATATTTGTGAAAACTCCCAGTATCAAGTGTGCTCATCATTTGCATAGATTTTTTTAAGATCAGCAAGTCTTGAAGTTGAAAATTTGATAGGCAGTTGGCAAAGCGTTGTGGCGAACTGGTAACTGTTTTTTGTTGTTATTTAGAATTCAATTACCGATTAGTTAGTTAGTTAGTTATTGTAACACCTACCACTACAATAGGCCATGGCTATTTCGGTTCTCGATTCTCAATTCTCTACCGCGTCAGCAGACAGTAGACTCGCAACTGCTGCAAACAAAGAATGAAAGAAACCTTGGATGCCAGTCTTTGTTTTTTTTCAGTTTCTCAGTTTGTAACGCTTGCATGAGCCAAGTAAAGTGTTTCAACTTTCGTGACATGAATCCGCATTTGGGCTTGACTGCTCAATTAGATCTAGAGCAGCGGTGGGCACGAAAACTGAATTCGTTGGCAGCCGCTTGCTCTCGGAGCCGTTGCGTGCCCACCGCTGATCTTGATTATTGACAGGAACAGTAACGGAACGGAAGTGCAGTAACTTGTCGCAATTACTTTTGTGTGCCACTGTTGGGTCTAATTAACTATCTTCTGTTTTTGATGCATTTGTCATTTCATTGGCATCGAGTATTAAAAAGGTTAGCTAGAATTATTAATTATGAATTAAAAAGTATTCAATATATA
Source organism: Drosophila quinaria (assembly GCA_035047525.1). Taxonomy (NCBI): domain Eukaryota; kingdom Metazoa; phylum Arthropoda; class Insecta; order Diptera; family Drosophilidae; genus Drosophila; species Drosophila quinaria. The sequence continues at coordinate 38,070,955 of JAWNPO010000455.1, forward strand.
TACAATGATAACTTAATTTCATTAGGATTGATACCATTTTTATACCCGTTACTTATAAAAATAAGTAAAAGGGGATATTGTATTCGTTGCAATGCATGTAACAGGGAGAAGGAAGCATCTCCGACCCTATAAAGTATATATATTCTTCTGTCCGTCTGTCCGTCTGTCTGTCCGTCTGTCCGTCCGTGTGAGCGCCTAGATCTCAGAGACTATAAGAGCTAGAGCAACCAAATTTGGCACACAGACTTCTATAGGATCCACGCAGGTCAAGTTTGTTTCAAATTTTTGCCACGCCTTTTTCCGCCTCTGTAAATCGCAAAAAACCACCACACGCACAGTTTTCAAGATATTATAATTTTTTTACTAATTATCGTTAACTACTATTATTACCTATCATCCTACTAAATCGTAACAACATCCGACAAACAGAAAGGTGGCAATGGCTAATTAAAGTTTTTTTAAAAATATAAGTGCCTAAAAGCATGCAATAAAAAATATTAAAAAATGCATTAAAATAAGTAACGGGTATTCTATAGTCGGGCGCTCGGCTATAGCCTTTCCCACTTGTTTATTATAAATAGTTTTCATTTTGGACTCTTGGCACATGCATACTTAAAACTGAAAAACAAATATTGGAATCGATTTGTTAATGAATTTTGTTAATGAATTTTGTTGTTGTTTTCATTGCAGACCTGAGGACTTGCATCGCATACGAGTGGAGCATATGGAGCGTCAATTGGCCAACTTGACTGGATTGGTCCAAAAGGCTTTGGTCAATCAAAATCCCCAAATCGCACCAATAGCCGTGCCCACATTAGACTCCAACTATCTTGTTGTGCCCTCACAGGGTATACAGGGTATGTATATCATTTATATATATACGAGTATATGTTATGTATGTATGTATATGTATATGTATTAATGTTTCTGCTTGTTTGCTTCTTAAACACCATCATATGTAGCTTAAATAAACATAATATCTTATAGCTGACCATTTTAACTCAAATGTATTCGTTGAAATGATCTCTTTTACATACTTGCTAAAAATCAACAAGCAATTAATTTAAATTTTATGAACTATAATCGTTATACTTGACTTCATGATATAACCATGATATATCTGTATGTCTCGAAAAAACAAAAACTGAATAAGTTCTGTTATTGTCTCTCTATTTTTTGTTTTGTATTTTAATTCAAATTTAGCTAACGGCTCCGCTGATGAGCTGTACGTTAGGGAAAAGGCGCCCAAGTTGGGCAAGAACTCATGCCGTAAGTGTACAAAACAAAACAAACGTTTTTTTTAGGTTCTTCAATATCAATGTAAATTTTCAGAAAAATCCGTGTCGTTTGAAAAATCAGTTTCATTTAGCGACGATATACAAGGGATTCCCAAATCTCATAATCCCCTACATGCCGGTAAATAAAAAATTAAAACATGACATGTTTGATTTCAACTACTTACATATATTATTTTCACTTTCATCGTAATGTTTTATGATAAATTTCAATCAGGGATTAAAACCCTAACCGAAAACGTAACCTTTAACCGCTAAAAACCGATATAAATTTAAAACCGTAGCTGAAACCGTAACTGGAAAAAAATATTTTAGTTAAGCCGAAACTCTGTAAACCGAAAGAACCGTTTATTAACCGTTTCATTAATAAGGGTTAATTTCGGTTTTGCATACATACATATGTACAAAAGAAAAATGTTTTTAATTTTTAATTTTGATTTAAATTTTCTTATGTTTAATTTTTATCTTTTAATTTTAATTAAGCCGAAACTCTGTGAACCGAAAGAACAGTTTAGTAAACGTTTCATTAATAAGGGTTAATTTCGGTTTTTCATACATACAAAAGAAAAATGTTTTTAATTTTTAATTTTGATTTAAATTTTCTTATGTTTAATTTTGAATTTTTATTTGTATTATTCATGATCGAATTTTCATAGCACTGAATAAGCGCAAATAAAGTAAATTTGTTAAATGTAACTAAACTACATCAAACTGAAGAATTTGTGAAACAAATGTGTGAATGAAACATTAAGAAAGTAATACCTTTTTAATTATAATTTTTATACTATTAATATAATTATATTTTCGCAAAAACATTTTTTTGTGAACCGAAACCATACCGGTATTTCAAAACCGAAACATGCAAAAACCGGTTCACCGTTACAAAACCTTTTTTCAAAGATTAAGAAGTAACCGATAACCAAAAACCTAAATGCAAACATAAACGAAACCGTAACTGAAACCGATATTCGTTTCGGTTTTAATCCCTGATTTCAATAAAATGTTATTGAATGAAATTTGAGTAAAACTAAACCTTTTGCCTTTTATATTACCACACAATGATCTATAACCTGATATTACTACAACACTGGAACTAAAGCTGATACGAAACCAACAAAGCCGGCAATCAAATCATCTACCTTGCCACGAACATCGTCACAAGGTAAGATCCCAATGATCCAAATGAACTGAAGAGAATGCTATACTTTTTTCTTATACTCCGGAGTTTTTAATCCTTAAGTGTACAGTGGAAAAAGAAGCTTGATTAGCTAATATGAATTGAACTTTTCGAATCTCAAATGTTTTTTTTCTAATATACTTTGTTTTAATATTAAAAAAGTTGTTTTAATATTAATATCGTTATTTAAACAGTTTCTGGATTAACAACACATAATTTTGGCGACAATTGAGGCCATAAGCTAAATAAAATATGTATTTCGAATTTCAACTAATGTTATTCGGAAGAATTTAGCTTTTTCCCGACAAATCTGGATTTTTTTTCAAATGCTTTTCTTAAATTAAAGTCGGATGTTGACAAAAAAAAATTAATTTTGATGATAAAACTTAAAAAACTTTTAAAAATTTGAAGTTTCTTTGCTAAATTCAAAGATATTAAATAATATGAGCTAATCTAGCGGTTTATTCGACTGTGCTATGAAATGAAGGGAATATATTTTTATGTTAAGGAATTTTAACCAGATGCACAATTCACGCATGCATTCAGTATCACACGCATATATAGTTTTTTTAATATTTTAAAATTTTAATTCTTGCTTAGATAATCAAAAAATTTAAATTGAAGCAATATCAATCAATCAATCACGTACAAATATAATATTTTCATATAATTTTTATTAAATTTGAATTCTGTCTGAAATCGATAAATTAGTTAATAAAAATTTAATACATTCTTCCTCAAGAACGCGATCGACTAAAGCCGCCTCCGCCACCAAAGCCCATTGTGCTGGCCCAGACTGCCCATCCGAGTTACCGGGCGGATATCGCACTCGCCCCCGAGGTCTACAATCATTTAAGGGGCCTGCAGAAGAAGGCCAAGGATCTGCGCATGGAAGTGCGAACCTTGAGGCGATTATCTCAAGCACAATCAGTCGCCGTACGAGAGGATATCAAAAGCACCTTTATGCGCATACGTGCCACATTGCTGGCCAGTGGCAGTGGCAGCTTTTGGGGTCAGAGCGATCAGGACACCACCCGTATATCGAGGGAGGAGGAACTGTATAAGCAGGAGGTCATTCGACTCGAAAAGGATCTCAGCGACTTGGAAGCATCCGTGGAAAATTTACGTGGCGAAGTTATCAATCGACGGACTCGAGTCAATATGACCGCTGTCGAGGATATGGCCCTCGTTCTAAGTCGCGCAAGGTATACATATATACACAATAATATAAATGTTATGATTTATTTAATTAGCATAGTAACAAAAGTGCACACAGACTTTTGACCATGCCTGTGCGTTCCCGTAACTACCTAGATTTCAGAGACTATTTGAGCTTAAGCTACCACTTTTGGTGACAATACTTCAACTCACGTACAGAGAGAGAATACGTCTATAAATAGCACTTTCGCTGCGACTTCCTCTCTTACGATGCGCCTCTTCGGCTTCTTGTTCTCTCACGAAGCATCTGATCTGCTGCTGCTTTCTGATGTCAGTCGCTGAGCTGTGTTCAGTGAAGAGAGATCGTGTAGCGCAAAACTTTTGTTATACACTGCAACGAATGCTCTTTGCTCTCTTTAAAATTTACATATCCACCAATTTCGTGTATATTTTATTTCCTTATATTCTAATTATATATATTCTTATATCTCTAATAAATAATATAATAATCTCGAATAAATAAATTCTAGCAAAACTGTTGCTGAGCTCAAACTCAAGTTTCCAACACTGTCAAATGGGTTGCGTTGTATCTTGTCCAACGAGATGGAGAAAGTGGTACGCGAAGAAAAGTTCCTAAAAGAAGAGCCGGACCGTCTGGAATCGGCACTACGTCGCTGCAAAAAGTTAACTGGCACCTTGGTGACACTTAAACGGTTTGTAACTTTATTTAATGTATTGATTTATTAATTAATTTAAATTTCCAACAAAAATAAAGTGGCAAGTAAATTAAAAATTGCAATAAAACTAAAATATTTTATTTTTTAAATTTGAATTCCTTTTTGAAATAGCTTGGCTAGCGTACAGGAACAACGCTTACCGCCCAATGAGCCGCCAATAACTGAAGAGTCCCTACATTCTGCAGATATTTCTGTCCCTGACAAGGTGAGTTCATTATCTCTTAAACTTAAAAAACGTACACAAAAAGAAAACACACTCACACACACACACACACACACACACTCAGCTAATTTTGAAAGCAAAATCAAAATCAAAATAAAAATCAATTACACCTAGGGCTGTATTGCCAATGCTACTTTAATGCATTAAACACCATACGTTCCATACCGTTCCATTTGTCATACATAATTATAATTATAACGTATACGTATACTACTGTTTAATAATATACTTTGTATGATTTCAATGACAAAAACCAAAATATCTAAAATACAAAATTAGTTGCTTTTGACCGAAAAGAAGTATTTGCATTGGCTACGTTTAATTTTGAAACATGCATTTTATTGCACACTATAATTATAGTATATCCTTGCTAAATATTGTAAAAGTCGCAGACATTGAACTATAATATGTATGAGTTTTACATACATACATACATACATAGAGTACTTAAAAGGTTACTTTGATTGTTTGCGAAATTTTCGGAATTTTCAAGTTTGCACATTTTTCAAAATAATTATAATGATATAGCAATGATGCCGATGATAGTGATAATGATAATGATAACGCACAACATGACGACGAGTTGTAAATAAATATATAAATATATACTATATCATTCTTAATCAGTCCAATAGATATTCTAAAAACAATCAATTACTTGGTATTCAAAATTTTGAAATACTCATTTTTATCAATCTACAATATTGCTATGAAAACTTACAAAGCAGGTGTGATCAAATCAAAGAAAGTTCCATTAGTTTCATTAGTAGCAACAATATTTATCTTTTTTTTTTTAGTTTACAACAATAATTATTTAAATTTAGTCAAGCAATTGTGTATATATATTTGAAATACATACATGATAATACTGACAAATTTAGGTTGCATTTAAATTTAAATTGTTAATAATAAGTTTGCGATCATTTACTTTTTATTGATTTTTTTATATTTCATTTGATTTAAAGATCAAAAAATTTCAGGTTTAACCTTAAGTTTTCTTATTTTTTACTGGCATTTTATTACCTTCAGAATACTATATTAAATTTAAATAAACAAACATTAAGTAGAAAAATTTAATAAGTTTGGTTTAATAATAAATTAATACGAATATGTAAATACACAAAAGAAAAGAAAAAGTTATCAAATTCTTTTTCGAGTTTTTTAAAAATTTCAATGTAAGAATATCGTTAACCCACAATGGAACGTCATTGTCATAATTCAAATCAAAAAATTGGTAGATATAAAATTTTTGAATTCAAGCACTCGCCGTCAGTGCGAGCTGCAAATACCTGAATAATCTTTGAATATAACCTATGATAAATTGTCTTATTTTTGAACAATGTTAAAAAAAGTAACAGTAGTTTTAGTGAAGGTTTCAAAAACAGAGTCAAATTCGTTGTCTGAGGCTAAAAGTTTTTTTCAAAATCGGCAAATATATGATAAAGTAGAATTTTTGATTCAAAATTGGCAATTTTATGTAAATAAATTGTGTCATTATATGAACAATAAGGCAAAATCTAAAATATTAATAGGTTTCATAAAAATGCCATCCTAAAATTGATCCAACCCCAAATTGCTTATATTTTATTGAGTTTTCGCATTAACAAATTACGATTGGCTGTTATTATATCAATATCAATATATATACTTAATAAAAACAAAAATACTCAATCTCAAAAACAGTTTTTAAAACTGAGGTGAAGCTTCAACCAATAATTGGGATTTTTACAATATTCTTTAAAAGAGCAAACGTCTTAAGTATTTAACACGCTATTCATATTCATATGATGACAAAAACACCAATCAAAGTAAAAAATAAAATCTAAAGTCTTATAAAATGAGGTTTACCTAGTGATATCATTTTCTTCTTCTTGCCTTTTTTTGGAACTAACAATTTTGATATCGTGTATACAACAACAACTACAACCACATAGTTTAACTGGCGATGGAGTTCTAACTTCAAAGAGGCAATTACTGAGTAATGACTGAAAATATAAAAATAAAACAAAAAAAAAAAAATACAAATTACAAATTTTACTTAAAAACCCTTTTTAAAAATATAAAAGATGAACTCATTAAAAACTATGTCAATTTTATTTTAGCTAAACATTATTTGCTCCGCATTAAACATAAAACTAGTTTATATTTTTGTATACTACTTACTACTGCTATAAACTTCTCAAAACTAAAACTAATACTAAACTCGAAACCATATTTAAAAAAAACTCAAACTCATTATAAGCTATCCATAAAGCCCAAAAACCAAACCACACATACCAAACTGCAACTATCATTAGTTACATACATATGTACATCTATAATATATCCAACTTATGTGTATATTTACATATAAATGTGTGTGCTTAACGTGCTTTCCAAAAGAGAATTTATTGGTTTTTAAATAGCATACACTTTTGGTATATGCTCCTTACTCTTTGTTCCTCTTTGTTCGGTACTCTTTAATTACAACTAAGGGAAATTATGTGTATAAATGATATATAACATATTAAATCAACTTATAAGGTGCCTTACTTGTGTTTATTTTTAAGATCATCCAACAAAAACAGTGTTTGAATATAGGCAAATATAAGACACAATTTATATTTTATTCAATTCTTTAAAGATCGTTTTCGATCACCGTACCTGACCTAGAGCAATAATTCACATACTAAGTACCAGATATACATACCTTTTAATCAAAATGTTCGTCTATACCAGCGATGCCAAGAAAGAAGAGTTTCAGAAATATTGTAGTGCATAATGCACTGAGAGCAGCAGGAGCAAAGACGTGCCCATCGCTGTTCACAGCTTATAAAAATATAGTATTTGTTTTTGCTTTTATTTGCCTGTGGTGTGTCTATGTCTATCCACAGTTCCACAGATTATATTAAATTTCGAAGGATATAAGATAAGCCAAAAGAACATTTTATTTATTTTTCAAATAAAAAATAAAACATGTATTTTATCTTTTTTTTTAACAGTTTTTTGTTCGCTGTATTATATTTCTTCTTGTAAATCTCGTTTTTTTTTTCTAATTATCAATGATTATTTTTGAAAAATGCTCTTTCGAAAAAGTGTAATTTGACTTATTACGATTATTAATACAAAATAAAATGCATGTGTGTGTATAGTATGAATATGAGGTCCTATATTTAATAATAGAACATTTATTAAATAGGATATTTAGTTTTGACCTACTATAATTGATTAGAAGTTAATTCTGTTGTCAGCTGGGTTTTCAATTTTGTTTCCATCACCTAAATAAACCGATTAAATTGAATTTTACAACTTTTGGAAAGAGTTAAATTCGGAAGTTCCGAAGACTTAATAAATATATATATTTCATATACATATTCATAGTCGGTTTTTTTTAGCTTTTAATAATTTGTTTCTCTTGTTTCTTTATTTATTGGGTTTTTATTAATTATTAAAAGTGTTCAAATACCCAAAAGCTAGTTAAGTGACAAAATAAATCATTCTGTATATTATTGTTGTAGTTAAAAAGCGTATGTACAAAAATGTAATGTACCCCTGTCATTAACAATAATAACCAAATTAAAATGCAATAATGAAAAGGACCAAAAGTGTTTTTAAACTCAATGTCAGTCACTTATGTTCTCACTCATCGATTGTTGTCTTTGAAGTTTTAACCATCTATACATACATCATAAATCATCACCATTATCATAAAAACATTCATCTACGTCTTTAAATATAATCATATTCATCATGTTAAGAAATCTATAAAAATCAGTCAATATTAATTCAATACTAATAACAATCAAAAAGTGTATAGCAATTTTTATCCATTATCTATTCAAATATTTATTCGGTCAAATCTTCTTTATTTCAAGCTAAATATGTTTTATATTTTTTATCATATCGCTTTTGTTTGTTTTTTATTCTCAATCATAATCATAAACAAATTAAAAACTTTATTAAAAATTAAAATGAGAAAAAAAAAAAATGCAAATTCCCAATCTTTCAGTGTTTTAATGATCACCTCCATAGAATGTTTCGGACTTTTGCAATTAATGGGTCACGTTTTTATAAATGTTATTATTATTATAATTGTCATCACCATTGACACTCATTATGAATATACATATACACAAACACAAGTCTCCGAGTTAACGTTTTAGTTGCATTATTATTATTATGCATGATGTGTTAATATTATATATATGTATATTAGAATAAGTATTTTAAGCAACATTGTTTATTTATTTAAAAGCATCGGTGGGCATGAAATTATCAATCAATTTACATTTTTTCAACAAAATGCATCAAATGTGCGAGCATTAAATTAAAAAGTCGCCGTCAGCGCGAGCTTCAAATACGTAAAGTTTGATATTACGGAATCTTGCTTGTGCGTTTGGGTATATTTTGTTATTGTTAGCTTCTCTCTGGCGCCACTTATCGATGCCCACCGCTGATTTCAAGATTCTGTTACTTTTTTAATTAATCAATATAAATATCGATTATTGTCATTTTGCACAGCATGATTCATTGATATTGATATTATGCAATCTCTGTATTTCATTAAAGCACAACAGCTTTTATTTATTTTTAGCCACTCATTCGATGGATTTCTTTAACAACTTGTACAATTGTCTTTCATTTGATTGTATTGTTTTTTCTTTATCTTTTCTTTTTTTAATACTGTACCTCATAAGTGCACATGTATACATACTAACATACGCTTGTGTGTGTATGTATAAATGTGCAAATGTTTTTAAACTTTTTCTTTAGCTTCAAATGGTTAACAATAACTCATTTATTTTACAATTGGCCAATTGTTTATTTTTGTAGCCAATCCCAACACCCAGGATGGGGTCGTTCACTATCAGCGGGGGACTCGCACCCGAAAACGCACTCGATGCTTTGCTAGACGAGCTCAAGACATTCTCAAAGCCAATTGCTCAACAACAACAACAGCAACAACAACAACAACACCAGCAACCTTTCGAGGTAAATATAAAATTATTTGATAACAAGCGGAACTGTCGAGTGCAGTCGACAGTAATATACCCTGGACCTAGACGCATATGCCAGTTTGATTAAGATATCTCTAGAAAGAGCAACAAGTTTCATGTTATTCCTGTGGCAGCTACAAACTTCATGTAACTAGTATGATGTAAATGAGTGATTTGAACACATTTGCATGATATTATTGAATTTTTAAAATTTACTTAAAGTACACATAATAAAATAAACGAAAAAAAATTGGTTGACCAAACCAGGATCTGAACCCACGACCCCACGCGCACTAACGAACCTCTTACAGTGACTCTGGCTACTTCAGTATACATATGGACATTGTTATATCAACTCCGCTCTTGACGCTGATCAAGAATATGTATGTACATTAGTGTGGGTCAATCTGTATGGAAACCACAGGTCTAAAATCATTTTCGAGCTTCCGATTTTTAACAAAAAATTTGATAATTTTTGCCTTTTCGTACGCTTCCCCATATTTCACGATAAAAATGGGAAGCTCGGTTCAGACCCATGGTTTCTTGGGCAAATCTTCTTAGAATTCACCGTAGATTACAATTTTGATACCCTCATTGGGTCGAAAAAAATTGACCCACCCTAATGTTCAGGCCAAGCAATCTTCTGCCCTTTATATAATTTTAACAAATGTAATATGTATATAGAAATAAAAATCGAATTTTAATTTAATTAAATTTACATTTAATTCAAATTTCTAATCTATAGACTGTTGTATTTTGAAGGTTCGTCCCGAAGATTCCACGTCCGATGAGAGCGCACAGGCCGCAGTGCAAAGTACAGTCACCACGCAGATCTCGCAGGCGCGTCTCTTCACGGAGGCGAACGTGAATATGCAACAGGCGAACAGCACAAGCAACACCATGGTGACAACTGGTGCATTGACACATCAGCAATCTCTGCAATCGCAGCAATTGATGGTGCACACAAATGTTGGAAGTCTGCGACGTTTGCAATCATTTCCCAGCGCTAGTGAATCGGATAATGAGTTTGTTCCTCCACCTCCTCCTTCTTCTCAAACAACAACAACAGCAACATCAACATCGACATCGACAACAACTAATGGCGGTAACAGTGGGAGTGTCAGTAAACCACCAGTGCCCGAGCGTAATGCTGATTTAATAACTAAAGTGGGTCACAAACGTATACCGCCACCACCGCCGCCGCGTACCAGCTCACGCAGTCCACTGGCCAGTCCGACAAGTCCAAACCCAAATGTGCCACAGCCGCAGAAGCAACAACAGAGGAGCATAACTCAAGTTGCAACAGGGGGAGACAATACTGATGCAGTCACTGTAATGACTGCCACTGGTGGCGACACCTCAAGCGGCGACAATTCCAGTGGCAATGAATCGGGCAACGATCAAATGCAACGCCAGGTGGCGCTTGAGATGCGACACCAGGAACTATTGAAGAAGCAAAAGCAATTGCAAGAACAATATCAGCGATTGCAGCAAATGAGCAAACTGCCATCGGTTGAAGCAATATCACAACAGCAGCAGCAGGACCAAACGAATATACAGCAGAAAATCGCTGCATTAAATTTAGCTTGCTTAGAGTCACAGTCACAGTCACAGTCACAGTCGCAGTTACAGTCACAGTTACAGTCTGTTGCTGACACTTCTGCGCTGGCTACAAATGGTGTGTTGATCAGTGATGCTACGGGTGGTGTGGTTGGCGGTGGTGGTGGTGGTGTTGGTGCTGGTGCTGGTGCTGGTAATGTTGTTGTTGCTGCTGCACACACACACGCACAGCAATCGAGCACAATGACCACTAAGCAGGTGTACGAAACGGAAATACTTTAACACAACTGGAAATTGGCGTGGAGTGAAACGAAAATTGATATTTGAACTACACCCAGAGAGACAAGAATATATACAAATAATTTTGTGTTTTTATCTGTATTCAAATTACTCATACATATGCATGTATAAAACAAACACTTTGATTTAACAAAATCACTATATCACTCTGGTATCCAAAACGTCAACTTCTAGCTGAAAATTCTGCCGACGCCGGCGTCGCAGCCGACACAGACACACACATAGAAGAAGAGAACGAAAGAGAGAGAGAGAAAATACGTGTGTTCTATAAATAGCACATTCAGCAGCTTGTGCTTTCAGGAGTGAGAGAAAAAAGCAAGACAAATAGGATCGGTCGCTTTAATACATTGAATAAGGAGAGAGCACCGCAACTCACATAAGTATGCTTGGTTCTCTTTCTTATTTCACCAACTGTAACGAGGCGACATTTTCAATATGCTATTTATTCTTTTCAGTTTAAAATAGTTAACTTTGCATATTCGTTTTCATTACTTAATTCAACTTAATTATTATTCGAAATTATTTTTCACATTTCCTTTAAGATTCTCAATCGGTTCTAACTTGTCTGCTATAAAAGTTTTTAGTACTCAAATTAAATCTGTTGAAATTTTAAACTTAATACAAAATCATTTTTGATATTAACTGTATTCACGTTAAAATTATAATTAAAGTCATCACACTTTAGATGGACTAATTTCATAGTTAATGGCAATTCATAGCTAAATCAAAGTGCAAATATATTAAAATTTTAGAGCAATTTTTCTCTGAGAAGCTATCCCTGTCTCTGACACTTGCACGTATTTCTCTTTTCCCCCTCGCTCGCTCGCTCTCTCTCTCTCTCTCTCTCTCTCTCTCTCTCTCTGTTCCTCTTTACCTATGTATGTATCTAGCTCTATCTATTTCATGCTCAAAGACAAAACCCGTAACATGTAAAGACTTCAAGTCCTTGGCTCTTTAAAATATCACGAATATCTCAATAAGAACCGTTAATACTTAAGATAGTACAGATAACAGTACTTTTAGGTGTTTAATCTTAATGTCGTATTTTCAGTACAGTTAGTCAAGTAACACTTTTGACAAATGACAAAAATTCAAGTATTTTTATTTCTATTTATAAAAAGAATTGAATTATTCGTTTAACTATAATAAAATAGGTACTAATTTTGCTTTTTCAAAATAAATTTTGTACATTTTGTATTTTGTCAAGAAAATTACTTGACTAACTGTATATGAATACCATATATATACACATACGGAAGCACGTATGCACGTTTTTTGTGTGCTTGTGAATGTATGTACATATTGCCAAATGAAAATCAAAAACTTAACGAATTATATTATAAAAGTGCACACTTACATATAATACAATACAATACATGCTGATATTTTGTACTGTCAGAGACAATGAATGTATTCACTACATCAGCGGTGGGCACGAAATCTTCGTGGACACGAAACACGAAGTGTGCGAGCAATCAATTAAAAAGTCGCCGTCAGCGCGAGCCTGAACTTTTTTTTTGCTGAATTGTGGATAATGCGTCTCTCTGGCTGTCTGGCAACACTGCATATACATATGTATGTCCCCTGTCCTTGGCACCTGTTCTCCCGAGAGCTTGTGCGACTCTCTGGCGCCAACAAGATCAAATTCGTGCCCACCGCTGTATAATATAGTATGTATATTTGATGTAACAAATGTACGAGTATATTACATAAATACATATATTCAGTGTGTTTTTGGCGGTACCTATACATACATATATGTTATATGTATGTGCTGTTTTATCGTTGCTCCCAAAAATATTCAACACTGCATATAAGAATGTTTAGAGTGTTTAGAATCAAATGAACCCTACTACCACAATATAAACACAGACACAATTATGTGTTATATATACATATATATTATATATTGTTGGCAGGCTATAATAAATGTAGGGTCAAAGCTCATAGTTAGACATCATCACAAGAAGAAAACAACATGAAACCATACTATTAACATATTTACGTTTAAAATATATTTCATATTTTGGTATGGGATGTGAGACTGATAGTTCTATATATGTAGGTCATCGAGAAATATATAAAAATCAAAATACATACTTAAATAATGATAATAAGTATGTATATCCGTTTATCTTGTTAGAAACTTAAACTAGCTAATTTTAAACCCGATTCGTGCTCTTTCCAAAAACCAATAACAAATCTTATAAAATTCAAAACTCTATTCAAATTATGTTATTGTTCATTCTTAATTTTTATAATTTTTGGAAAGAGTCTTGTATATTTCGGTATACCGAAAATATATATTATATTACTGTTATTTATATGCATTTCCATTTAAAATGGAATTGCAAAACATAATTATTAATTTTTAGACAATTTTTGCTGCACATTTTAGGTTTATGGTACTGCTTATCAAGTATTTTAATCAATTATTGAGTTGTATATAATATTAAAAATCACATCGCATAGTTGATTATTTTTAAAATATTATTATTATTACATGTTTTTAGCAAATCTCGAAATAGGTTTTTCTCATTTATCAAATATGCATACATGAATATGAATATAAATCATATTTATATACACCGACATACATATGTACATACATGCTCGTATATGGTAAAATTTTAATTATGAATTCAGTATTACATGAATAATAAATATAAAAATTAAATGTACATACATATACATATATATACAAAAATCACAAAAATTTGTTGCACTTTTACCAAACAATTTTTATATGAATTTAAAAAGAATGTTCCCAAAAAAATTTTGACACAATTTTACGTATTTGATCTTTGTATGTTTATATGATGATCCCACTTTTCTGAGCGTTAATAAGCATTTTATATAACATTTTATTTATTTTGTTCTTAGTATGCATATAAATACATATATATGTGTATATAAGGGGTTTCCCACGCTGCTCACTTTGCTTGTCAGCCCTAACAAATGAGGTGTGAAAATTAGTACATTTAATATTAAGTATTCATTAACGTATGTACTTTACAAACACTGAACACAAAACTGGCAAGCGTATCAAGGAAGGGGACTGGCGAGCAAAGCGAGCAGGGAATAGGGAAGTCCCCTTTTATATACTAATATATTTAAAAATATGTTATGTGTATATATGTGTACCTAGAACTTACAGTCATAAGTCCGTCGATTTTGACCTAGATGGAATTAATAATTAAAAACAAAACAAAAAACTATAAAGTACAATTTTAAATTAAAAAAATATATATATTGTATCTTTTTAGTATCATTAACTATCATATTCAATTACAACACATTTACATAACTCATTGACTTTTCAATTTATAATGACACATATAGGAAAAATAAAACAAATATTTATACACATTGATATTTACAATAATGGAAGGCACTTTAATTTTTCGTCATTATGTCATTATTTTAATCAAATTTTTGGACAAATATTTATATGTATAACATACACATTAAAATTAAAAATAGTCACGCAACGAAAATATAAAAACATTTTAAAAGAATTGATTAGAGCGATAAGAACGTACGAAACTACATACATATGTGAAAGTATGTAAATACTCTAAATATAATAAAAAAAACTAATTAAGCAAACATGAAATCATAACAAATTCAAACAAATATTGTAATACGAACAAACAACAAAAATTAATGGTATTGAATGTATGTATGTATACGTAAATGTTTTTCTTATAAAGCACACCCACACACACATACACCCACACACCCACATATACACAACTTACAAAAAATATGCGCAACAATACTTATAGTAAAAATAAAAAGCATGACATGTAGTAGGTATTGTAAGCATTAATGCAAATACTAAAAAAAAACAGAAAAAACAGCAGAACAGATAAATGACACCATAAGAAAAAAATCATCGAGCATAGATGAAGATGAAGAAAAATACAAATGAAATGCGCATAACCTTTTTTTTTCTTAAAAATATTATAATATTTAAATTACAAGAAACCACAACAATAAATATCATACGCAAAGTACGAATACACAGTATTATTATTTAAATGAATATGGAATGATTTTTAATTGCATACTTTTAGGCACTCACATCGCTTGAATCTTTAATCAGCCAATACTGCCGTTCTGTTTGGCCGATCTTGTGGCGATCAAGTAGGATGATAGCTTATAATAGTAGTTAACGGTATATATATATATATATATATTCTTCATAGAGTCGGAGTTGCTTCCTTCTTCCTGTTACATATACAGTCGAACTTCCCTAACTCGAATCACCATTATCCATGAAAAAAGTTCGAGTTATAGAGATTTCGAGTTATGGAATTTATTCATTTAATTTTTATAAAAGAAACTACAATTTTATTGATTCATAAATACATTTCAAAATGCAAAAATTTTCTTATTTTCAACAAAAAAAATTACAGTTTGTTCAAGACCTGTAGATATTCTCAAAAATTGGTAAATTTTCTTGGTCCAGTTTCGAATCGCCATGGTAAATAATCTTGCACTAATGCGCTGACAAAGAAGTACATTACGAACACCTTTTCTATAGCAATTTCACAAGCCTAAGTAATTGTTTATGCAATATTCTATTATATTGCATTGCCAAATGTTAATATACATCAATATAACATATCGAAACAAGCCGGTAGAAAAAGCATAAAACAGAAACGAAAAAAAATTCAAACTTAATTGGGGACTTACAATACGGGCCAATATTTTTGGTCGAGTTAAGGAGAAATTCGACTTATGGAAGTTAGAGAAAATTCGAGTTAGGGAAGTTCGACTGTATTTCAACGAATGCAGAGTACAGTTTAAGCATCGGAGCTTTTTCAACACTTTTAATCTCAATTTTTAATATAATTTATAATATATTTTGAACCCGTTGTAGGATTGGGATGATTGGCCTCACTCTTAGTTTAATTTCCTAATCTATGATACCCAGTTTTATAATTATTTTGATAATTAACACAGTACCACAGTCATTATTATATGTCGTTAAAAAGCAACCAAATTGGTTTGTATTTGTATTTATGTAGAGAAGGCACATTGAAATCACACACAATAAAAGCTATACACCGTCATGGTCATGGTCAAGTGTTACAATAGGATGGATATGTGTATACATCTATAATATATGTGTCCTATATGATGAAACATCTCGATATAATTAGATATGTTGCCTATGATTCACACAGCCAGTCGCAGGGCAGCTTTGGCATTTTGCTAGCTGGCCATGGTAAATAGCCAGCTGTCTTGAATACCCAATAATCGTAGGAGACCTTTGTGATCAGGGCTAGTAATAGGATAACTTCAGCTGCTATCAAATAGTAGATATAGTCGGTCCAATCGGGTGGCGATTGGCACAGTTTACTCTCCTGCAGCTCAATCACACTTTGGGGTAAATTTCGGCATCTGATGTCCATGTAATCAGGTATATCGGTACTGCGCTCCTTAAGCCAATTCTGCAAAGTTTTTGCCGAATTGCAATCACACTGCAGTCTGTTTTCCGCCAAATAAATGCGACGTCCATCCGTATCCATAAGAGCGTTGTTTAGAAAATATTCAGGTATCTGAATGAAAATGTAAATTCAATGTGCATACAATATTTATTCAATCTTAATATTTGCATTGCTTATTTCAATTATATAGAATTATTATTTACCTTGCTCAGCGAATTGTTGCGCATGTAAAGGCGTTGGAAGTGCTCAATAA
Organism: Drosophila quinaria; assembly: GCA_035047525.1. Taxonomy (NCBI): domain Eukaryota; kingdom Metazoa; phylum Arthropoda; class Insecta; order Diptera; family Drosophilidae; genus Drosophila; species Drosophila quinaria. Next base: position 38,088,093 of record JAWNPO010000455.1, read on the forward strand.
ACTTGGTCCCTTCAAATTCGTAAATTGATGAAATCTGATTGTTATCGGCATCGAGCTTAACGATGTTGCAATATGTTGGATTCGTATGGAAATGATCTCCCAGACTGCTGATGCGGTTGTTGCTGATGTTCAGCGTGAATGTGTTGTCCGGCAATTGTGGTGGCAGCTCAATCAATCCCAGATTTGAACAATCAACGTTACACACAGTCTTTGATTGATCATTCTGTATGATCATAATGTTATAGATATTACACGAACAATTGCCATAATTCGGTATATTTGGACACTTTGTGCCACATTTCTTAATGCTCTCCAGTTGCTTAACCGAGACCAGATCCGTGGAATTGAACCACTTGTGCGTCGCATTGTACAAGCAGAAGGAACGCTCCGGATTCACAAAAACGAATGAGTCCGTATAGATGATCTCGTTGAGCGGTTCACACAGCATCCGCATATTGCCACTGAAATTGACAATGAAAATTGAAATCGACAATTGTTATTTACAGGGATTAAAACCCTAACCGAAACCGTAATCTTTAACCGGTAAATACCTATTGAAATTGAAAACCGTCACTGAAATCGAAACCAAAAAAAAATTCATTTGACCGAAATTTTTAAACCGATAGTTAGTTAATTAGTTTTGAATTTTTATTTGTGATATTCAGATCGAATTTTAATAGCACTGAATAAGCGCAAATAAAATAAATTTGAAATTGTTAAAATAAAAAAACTAAACTACATAAAATTTAAGAATATGTGAAATAAATGTGTGAATGAAACATTAAAAAATGTAATGCCTTTTGAATTAGTATTATTGTATTATTAATATGTGAAATTATAGTTTTGCAAAAAAAATGTTTTTCCCTGAACGAAAAGATTTTGCGTAACCGATAACCGAAACCCGATATTTGTTTCGGTTTGAACCCCTGGTTATTTTGATAAATCAGTGATTATTATAATGAAGCATACCTAATATCCAGGGCAACGTTCTTGTTCTGGTTTCGATTTGGCACCCGCGACAACAGGTTGTTGGATATGCCAAGGAACTCGAGATGAGGCACATCCTTGACGGCCCGACGCTCGATCTCCAGAATGTCGTTATTCGAAAAGTCCAGACAGCGGATCTTCGAGTGGCGCGGAAATGAGTTGGTCAGCTGCGAAATGTTGCCATTGGTCATCGCCAGCGAGTGCAGCGACCGAAAGATGGAGTTGGACAGATCCAGCGCGGATGCTGTGAGATTGCGCACGTGCAGATTTGTCCACTTGGAGATGTTGCTGCAGCTTGAGATCATCGAGATATTCGGGATGTTGCAGCAGTACCAGGAGCCCGCCTTGGTCGGATGCTCGCGACACTGGCAGCTATTGTTATCGCGATTGTCATGGTTGATAACCTGTGACGATGACGATGTTTGATTCTCTGTCTCCTTCGTATCGGCGGCTATCGGCGATGGAATCGGAGCAACATTATCGCCAGCTTCCCCAGTTTCCGAGCCATTATTTGATTCCGAGTTTGTTGAGTTTTGTTGATTTTGGTGCCAGTTTAGACACAATTCTTCCTCTGCATAAAAACAGTTTCTCAGATATTCGGGCACATCTGATGTCGTTGCTGTTGTTGTAACTGCAGCCGATGGTGGTTGTTGTGTTGTTGTTGTTGTCGTCGTCGTAGTCGTTATTGTTGTTGCTGTCTCCGACCATTTATCCGCTTCCCCGCTTGGTCTCTCTGCATTCGCATTCGGTTTAACAACTGGAGTGGCTACTGTAGCAATTGCCGCCTCAATCGCTGCTGCTGTTACTGCTGAGGGAGCAACTGCCTCTGGGACCGTTGATGCTGTTGTTGTCGTTGTTGTCGTTGTGGCCAATTGTGGCTCGGTTTGAGCGCATGAGTGTGCGAGCCAGAGCAGCAGCAACAACTGAAAGAGACGAAACAAGCAAACGAGAAGGGCTATAGTCTCTGTCTCTGTCACTGTGCAGAAACCGCTAAAAAGCTAGTTAAACTTCGAATCCTAAAAAGTCATTTCAAATAAGTATCGCATATAAATGTTGCAATTTTACAATCCCAATAAGCCAAAACAAAAAAAAAAAAAAAAAACAACTAGAAGCAACTCAAAAACAAGTGGGAAAGGCTATGGTCGAGCTCCCGAAAATTTAAAGTATTTTTCATTGCATGCTTTTAGGCACTTACATTGCTTACAAACATTAATCAGCCATTACCACCTTTCTATTTGTCGGATGTTGTTACGATTTAGTAGGATTATGGGTTGTAACATTAGTTAACATTAATTAGTTAAAAAATCTCAATATTTTGAAAACTGTTTGTGTGGTGGCTTTATTCGCAATAATCGAGAATTCAAGTTAAAAGCTGCTAATGTAACAGTATTTGCCACTGTAATCTCTTACAGCGCAAAAGCCATTCAAAATCATTTCAGTTCAAATTTGAAAACAATAAATTGTTATTTATTTTATCCTAATTGGAATGGTTGTTTATTATTCTTAGAACATGAATAATATTACATTCTTTAACACGAAATTTAAATACCCCTTAGAAGAGAACAATGAATGTGCAGACGAGAGCAAAGTATTTTATTGATATGGATTATGGATTACTGATAACGATAACGACGTAGGACGTCGGACAGCGGGAGACTTAAATTTTGTTTATTCTCGCGCTGTTTACTGGGCGCAGTCTCTTTACACAATACACAATTAATTAGCGCCTGTAATTCGATAAGGGTTAACTTACACATAGCTTATGGGCTATAACTTATAACTGATGGCTTATGGCAGGGCTTGGTCTCTGTGGTCTGTGTGACTACTGCAAATAAAGTGGTCGATGTAATTGTACAATGTATATACATACATACGTACTTTGTTAGCCGCGCCTCGAAACACAACAGACAAAAAATAAAAATTCATACAAACAAATTAAGAACTATTAGAAAAGGCTTCAGTCAAGCGACCTCAACTTTAAGCGACCCTGCACTTATCGAGCATAAAATTATGGTTAACATCAAATAAATAAAAAAACAATTAGTTCTGAGTACAAGCAATTAAATATACATCTATGCATACATACATACTTATTCAATGCATAAACAAATGCTTGTATGTCTAAAAACAGTAGCTGCAAGCTTTTTTGATCCACTACTTTTACATATTACAAATCTTAAATCAATTTACATACATATATGTATGTATTTCAATGAAAAGGAGATACAAACATAATTTTATTGCACGTTTGATTATAAGTGTTTTATATTTAATTTTACAGATTTAGCTTCTATATTTTAAAAATATAATATTCTAATTCAGCTTATTTGATTCACAGATGTAGTGAATCAAATAAGCAGTAAACCACTGTACAAACATAGATGCATATGTACATAATACATATGTATGTGTGTACATTCAGTTATAGGATAACACCGGTGCGCTAATTTAGCAATTAATTAACAAAATTGCTTTGGATTTGAATTCGAGTTGATAGCAGCGCTAATTTTGATAAAAAGGTTCTTATTGTTGTTTGGCAAATAATCGCAATACATTTTAAAGCCATAATCACAATAAATTTACGAGTGTTTGTTAATAAACATGTATGTAAAGTTAATCAATTAATTGTTTTGACAAACTTAAAAAAAAATATTATTTTTTATTTTTTTAAATTAATCTATATTTTTCGTTTTGAAACTTGTTTTATTAACAATGGGCAAAATAAAACTTTAAGAATTATTGCATGCAATGTTGTCCACACATTTTCTTGACATACTGTGTGTATCTTTACCTTTATACATAATGAATGTTCGTACTGTATATATGTATGTACAATGTACATACTGAAGTGCGTATGCGCGTTTGACTTACATCTTTATAAGCGATCATTGCATTTAAGGAGCCGCGAAACGAGACAGAGGACACCAGTGAGACTTGGCAAATTAAAGATTATTTTCTCGAAAGCACACAGGTTGGATCACATTTTAAAATATTGTTTGTATTTATTTTAATTGCCAGGGCATTACTAAATTTACACAATATAAATTTGCTCATAAAAAAAAATTGTTTCACATTAGCGCTTTTTTTTTATAAAAATAAGTTTATATATTAATAAATATACAGAAATGTATTTAACTTCATCAAATAATAACAAAAAAAGTCGTATAAAAAAAACAAGAATCTTGAGTGCACGGTTTAGAGTAGAGTTGTGTCGTTTCGTTCTGAAAAAGTTCAAATGAACGGGTGATTAAAATGAACGAATGAACCTATTCAGCCAATCATGAACTAAATCGTTCATTTCCCAGTTGGTCAGTAATTTCTTTAAACAAATTTAAAATATCTTAGAGACATACAATACATGGACTTCCGCAATGACCTATTCATCTTTTATGACCAAGTCAATAGAAACCATCTCGTTCATAGTTCAAATGACCAACTGAACTACATGACTAATTTAGTTCACGACGGAATATTGAACGATTGAACTTATTCAGCAAATTGAATGCCCAACTCTAGTTTAGAGGTGGAGAAACATCGAGTGAAACATCGATATCGTCGATGCTTGGAAAACATCGGAACCATCGATGTTTGGTAGGCCACTATCGAATGTTTTTATATACAACGAAATAAACAATCCTGATAAGTACGACGCTCTAAAATATGGGAAAGAAAAAATCTTATGAGAAATATGTTCAGTACATTACCATTTACAGATGAGATTTATAGATTTAAAAGTCGTGCCCAAATTCGTGCAAACATCGAAGCAACGGGGACATCTCCAACACACATCTCCAATAAATCAGCTGATTTCATCGGCAAAAAAAGTGGCAGCCTTGGTCAAGTTTGAACAAAAAAATAAATGGGACCACTTTTCTATCGTGTGTTATCGACCAACGCACACACACACAAATCCGATAACAACGCCGATTATAACATGTAGATCTGCACTCTTCTATCGAATTATGAGCTTGACCAACACATGATGGAATAACATAAGGTGGTCTCGTCGGCAAAAAGCACTCCCTTGACTGGCTGATAATCAATGCGAGGGAAAGGGATAGAGAGCATCGAATTGCACCGCACTGAATCGTTAAGGGAGAAAAACCGAACGATTTGACAGCCGACGAGATCTCCTTCTGTTATTGCTTCGTGGACCAACATTAAGTGAGCTTTTCGATGTTGTTATTCTCGATCTCTTTTTCACAAAATTGTATAAATTAATATTTGTTCTTTGTACCCTGACGCGGCAACAGTTGTTTTTATTACAAAAATAGTCGCCAACCAGCAAACAAAATAACTAATACAAGGAGCGTCATGTGGACAGTTTAATATATATATTTTACATTTTCTATATTTTCGCGATTTTAAAGTACATTTGATAATTGCGCACAAAACTGCGTAAATTGCAACAGCGAAACAACAAAAGAAAGAGAAACCAACAAACAAACAACAAAAATGCCAATTGATACCCGCGAGCTAATGGAAGCTTTTGCAATCGTAGCTGATGAGCAAAATGTTCGGGTTACAGTGAAGCAATCTGGCAAGGGAACTGCAATTTGTGCTGCGTGCTGCTTTGCTGGTGGCATGCTGATGGGTCCAGTCGGTTTGGCGGTTGGTGGCGCTGCTGGCGGCATCGCTGCCTATAAAATGACCAGTGGTAAGTGTCGTGTCGTCAGAAAGTACTTTGTGCTGCGTTTACACTGAGTCACATACATAAGTGTCACAGGAGACTTGTGACAATGGGATGTGTCGACTTACACGTCACGGTTTAAGTTTTGACACTCTCTGATGCAGTGTAAACTTTGTTGTTACTTATTTATTATATTATACTCTGCGTCACATAGTTACTCATGCAATTTCTGTTTTAATCGTAACAGGATCGTTCCGACCTCTGGGTGAAGTGCTTCTGAACGATTTGACGGACACGCAGCGGGAACAGCTGGTCCAGCATGTGACAAGGGCTGTTGCCGACATCCAGCCAACGGATATCGTGCTGCTGATACCATTGATCACACAAAGCGCATCGATTCAGCAGATTGTCCTTAATGCCATCATGTCCTTTGCCACAAACGAGCTACGAATGCAGATCGTTGACTGATCTATGTCGCATAATTCTATCACTTAATTTAAGGACTAGTCATAATAAAGCATTGTGCCTGTAAATGAAACTTCATCTGTAATAATCCTATTATTGTAATTAGAGCCAATGTTACTACTTACATACATATATATGAATACATAGATTTATTAATAAATGCCTAAGATATAATAAGGTAAGATTATACAGTATTAACATGATATCTGCGGATCTATTCCCACTCGACATTCACTTGATCCCAATCGTCGACAAAGGGCTGATCAATTGTCTCGATGAGAAGACCACAGTAAAGGCAATCTGCAGCGAGAATTTCTTCGATTTCCGTTTTGAGATCGGATCGTTTCTTTTGCTGCTCGGGCGTATGACTGGCCAATGCAATTGTCTGTGCCATTAGCGTCTCCATCTCCTGCTTGAGCACTGTTAATCGACGACTGCGCTCCTTGCTCAATATGGGCATCACTTGTTTCTCCAGGCAATCGCTATGGAATTTATGGCCGCAGATAAACACAAAGAATGGTTTCACCAACAGTATCAGATCACAGATGTCGCACACAGCCTGTGGCTCCATGCCAATACTGTGTGCTCGCAGTTGACGCAGCTCCTTGCAAACCAGCTCCGACTGTTCCCTTGAGTCGGTCATTTCCTTTTGCAGCTCCTGTATGCGATGATTGTAGTTCTGTGGATGGGATCAACATATTAAATTATTTAATTTCTTAATATTGCTCGTGATTAAATCTGAATTTGACACGTAATGTGCAATATCTAAATCAAAGCTCGCGCTGACGGCGACTTTTTTAATTGATTGCTCGCACTATTGAGTCTACCCATGACTTTAATGCTGGTTTATGTTGTACCTGCTCTCGATTGAATATTAACCGACCTGTCTGCCTCTCTGTCTGTTTCTGATCAGCTCACTAAATCATAAAAACGATCAGAAGAAAATCAATCGTTATTAGAACGATTAGGTGAAAACGTTTAGAATAAAAAGCTTCTAAGTTTTTTGAATTATATCCTGCAGAAAGTTAACAAAAAGTCGGACTAATTATGATGTAGCCGTCAAAGGAACACAGCATAGGATCAGTCACAAATTGATTGTATCAAATACAACTGTTCTTTCTCTTTCTTGTTCAAACTCACTTTGAGTGCTTTACAAATAGCTTCTTTGAAATTGTCAATCTTTTCAAAGTCCGAAAAGAATGGTAAGAGATCCTCAATTCGCAATAATTCGCATTCATCCAGGAGACTTAGTGCCTTTTTCACATCATTAGTGCCCTTGATGTCATTGTAAGCTGAAAGCGAATTGAAACGATGTAATATATGATGTATAGAAGGACAATAGATTCAATGAGCGATATGCGATAATTACCTATGCGCAGCCATAATTTGCGACGCATCTCGTCATCCTGTGGCTTGGATGCCGTATCTTTGGCCAGTTGCATATCGAATTTTAATGCCAAATCGACCGCCGTTGTCCACATGCACAGCATACACTGTAGGAACACACAGGCGACCTTAACGTCCAGCTCGGTGCAGACCTTGAGTGCATAGTGAATGTCGTAGTGCACCAATGATTCATCACGGCCCTGGATCTCCAGGTATTTCATGAGTAACTTTGGCTCATGCTTGGCATACAGATGCAGCAGATAATTGTGAATGGCATCGTTGGTCGTATTCAGCTTGTAGACGGCAAACTCAAGATAGCGTATCACCTGTTGCCGCTGCTCCTCCGTATCCATAACAATGAGTGTGGGCACCACCTTATCGACCTCTAATTTGGATCCCTGTGCCATCAGAGCGTCGATCGTTTGCTTTGGCAGTTGTTCCATTAGTTGTGGTGCATATTTATAGTACAATGTCAGATCACGTTGTTTGCACAGCGTTTGCAGTGCTTCCGCATAGCGATCGGCCTTCAATTGCTGTCCAATCACCTCCTCGTAGTCACTGATCGATATGGCGAACTGTGCCAAGTTATGCGGATCCGCATGCTGACCAATTAACTGTTGCACTGCCGTGCGGTGCTGACTTGTGCACGACAGCACTGCTGGTTCATGCATGAATTCGTCATACTCCAGCTGCCATGCTTCACGCCATGCCTTGTCCTTGCCAGGCATATTGATTTGGGTCAGATACAGATCGATTAGCCAAATAACCAATGCCTTGACAGCATCTCCTTGACTTCCGTCTCCATCGCCCGTCGTTAATCGACTTAAGCGCTTCTTCACATAGTTGATTATCGGTCGCTTATCTGTCAAGACCATGAATTTGAGGCATACTTTCTCAAAGGTCTCCTCTGTCTCGGCATAATAGTTGGCAGCCACTTCGTAGGCTCCTTCCTTAAATGCTGCATCCGCACGTTGCGCCAACACCAATTGCAGATTCTCTGGCACCTCGGCTGCATGTGCCGTTGCCAATTCATACTGACCTAGTGACCAAGATATATAGAGATTTCATGCATGAAAGTTTTAGGAATTCAAAATTGGGAAGAAAAAATGAGGAATCAAAAATTAGGAATTTCAACTAAGAAAAATATTCAGAGTACAAAAAATTCGGGAAAAAGAGGAAGAACAAAAATTGGGAAAAGTATCTTTGGGTTTCCTGTCGTTGGATTCCTAATTTCGGATTCGTAAGTTTGGATTCCACATTATTCGATTCCTCATTTTGAGTATTATTTTTCGACATTCGCATATAGAATCTTGAGTGATGATTGTGCCTATAAACACAGCTATAATACTGATACTGACCCTTATTTAAATAGATGCGCCATATGTTCCGCTCCTCACGGGTAATCTTAAGTGTGAACATCGATTTGTCCGTGTAAATATAGATAGCGCCAGTGGCGACATCACGCTCAATGTTCAGCAGTTTGCCAACTCGCCCTTCATCGAATACTTCGTGGTAGACTTGTTCCTGATTGAGCAGACATATGGCCCTTATGTGGTCCGCGTAGAGCAGCACGGCATGATATTCCGTGAGCACAAATGACTTGGGCACATTGATGCGTCGCTCCTCGTAGGACAAGTGCTTTACTTTCTCGAAATCCAGATTGATCAGCGTATCGCCCAGTAGTGTCGCATTACTGCTCGACTCGATAGACAGCTGCAAGCAAATCAAAATCAAGGGAAGAATATTCGAGTAAATACATTTTTCGTTTTGTCAAAATAATGTCAGGACTAACTGTATACATATGTGTGCTTATTAGGGGTCTTCATGGCTGCATTCAAAACGTCAAATGAGACATTCATGCCCAACTGAATTGAATGAGTTCGGCTGCGTCTTCCAATGAATTCAATGAATGACGATAGTAAAAATCTTGTCACATTCATTTGATTACTCAAATTAATGCCAAAAATGAGTATTCAATCGATGAGAATTTATTCCACTCAGGGAACTGAGTTAACGCTCAAGTTTAAATGCAGCCGCGCAGACCTCTAGTGTTTATATAGGAAGCCATCCAAATTAAGTGGAGCTCTTACCTCTCCAATCCGAATACCAGAGCCACACAGCCAAGCCCATTGTTTTGGATATTTACTATTGGGTGGGGCGAAGAATCGCAGCACCGAGTAGGACAAATCCGTCTTTTGTTTCTCACAGTTGGGCTCCCGTTCGCCATTGACATAGCTGGTGAAGATGGGCTGGAGGGATCGTTCATCTGGGCGGAGAGTGCCCTCGAATGAGTACAGCGAATCCGGTGTGGCAGCCACAATTATCCAGCGATTGCTGTTGGGCACCCGAAGCACCTCGAGTCCATTGATCGGGTATTTCGTGAGACCCAGTCCCAGATCATAGAGTTGCTTGCGCTGCGTGTCGATGGCTGCTCCCAGCTCTGTCTCAAAGATCAGACCACGACTGGTGCCCAGTAGAATGGATCCCGTCGTCGACTCCTTGCCGTGGTATGTGTTGAAGGCAACTGCGGTGATCTCATGATCCTTGAACTTCTCAATGCGACGCGCTTTCAATTGTTGAGCTGTCGTTGTCTCCGTGCTGTGTACGTACAGGAAATCGGCGGAAACTCCCGGTGATTTGGGCACTAGCGATATAATCAGATGATGACCAGTTGCGTCCAGGAAAATGTTGCTTATTTTATAGCCAGTTAAATATTTTTCCAACGCAAGTTCTGCGAAACAAACGTAACTGAGTTTTAAATAAAATATTCACACCACGTCTCAAGCCGTCACAGTCCAATGATTGTTAAACTGCGCTGTGACACAGGTCTGTGACGCAGTGTGAACCTAGCGTTATCAGTTGTGTTGCAAGCAGATTTTTAACTCACGGCCTGGTGGAATCGCCCGTGGCAGAAAGAATCGCAGCAGATTATATCGACCCTGTGCTGTGAGCAGACACACTAGCCAGTTTTTAGCGACTATTAAATGTACCAACTCGCCGCTGCAGTTGCTCGGCACATTTAATGTCATTTTGCGTTTACTGAATATTTCCTCCTCATCTGACTCAAATGGATTCCCACCGGCAGTCGCGACATAAGTGTTTGCACTGCCTGTGCTTGTGGACGAGGGGCTGCCTTCGATGCGGGACAAGAATTTAGGCTGTGTTGCCTTTGTTTGTGCCATTTTATGCAATCCTTAATGAGCTAGTTTTCCTAATTCTTCCCTATTTATTTATTTACTCTTGCTATTGTCCAATATACGCCCAAATCAGTGTTACCAAAGGCAACACACTTAAAAATACCAATAAAAAAAGTATTTTCAAATTAAAATACTGTCTGTTGTCCAATATACCCCTAGTGGGACCAAGTGCAATCAACACAAAAATGCAAACAAATTAAATCGTATTTTTTAATTTCAATATAAACAGTGCAAAATCCGAGAATTTTCTTATTTACCTGCTTATATTTAAGTAATTGAAATTTAAGCATTGAATTCTGTTCTACTTGCCGATGTTCAATATACAGCGAATCCTAGGGGCCAACGGAATCAGCTTTAGTTATTTTATTTATAAAATACAGAAAAGTTAGTCTTTGTTTGAGATTAATCTTCTGGTACCCAGCGTTTTGCCTATAAAGTAATCGGTATGTTCGGTCAACCAGATGCGCTCATTAATTAAATGCATATGCTTTTGACCCAAGATCGGCTGTAATTGCCAACGACGTTTGCGTCGACGGTATCCAAGCTCATTAGTAATCACAAACTAGCGGAAAACAGATACAAAAATTATCAATTAATCAAACATCAAATAAACTATTTTCAAAAGTAAAAAATAAATATGTACATACGGTCACATTGTAAATGCGAAGCATCCGACGCATGGAATCATGTATTTCCATGAGGAGCGCGGTTCGCTCAGAGACGCTTTCCAACATTCGAATTGGAAATGATATCGAATCGACAACAATTAGTTTTATCTGCAAGACAAGAAATGTTTAGAATGTTGATGCTACATCTGTAAACACACTAACATTGGGCTGTGCGATCAGATATTTGCCTAGATTCAAAATGGTAGCGATTAGCTGAGCAGCGTTGGGACAATCCACGTAATAAACATTCTTTAGCATATTGCTTGCCTTAAAGTCTGTAACTTGATGCTGAAGGCGCTCCTCAAGATTCATTGCCAGCTCTACGTAAATCAAAATGTATGCATTTAAATTTCTAATTCTGATTGGAATGCATAACAAACAAATAAGAAACCTTGAAGCCTCTCGGGATTAAAGTCTTTTCTGGTGTCTAGATAAAGAGCTTTGCCTTCCAGGCCGCCAACTTGTTGAGGTATCTGAACATTTAAGCAGAGCTTTAAGCTAAGCACATGAAGTTTAAAATATACTTAGTGTGTATGAAATGAATATACGCTTGTTACTTGCCACATTTGTGTCTTTCCAGTACCCGGCGTGCCAACTAACTCTGTTATTTTGCGCAGACCGATGCCGCCGTGCAAATATTTATCCACCGACTTTATGTCGGTTATAATCTTTTGAGTTTTGATTCTTGATTCAAACAAACTGTTTGCAGTTCTCATTTCCATTGCGCGTTGTGGAAACTACAACAATACTACAATCAAGATTCAGTGTTTGGTCTACAAAGAATACAAAAATGCTACTTCCTCCACACACCCGCTATGTGACTCTCACATTTTATGTGTGCATTTTCTAAGCGTGTTGGTATTTTTTTTATTTTTAAGTCAAACAAATAAGTCCATCGATCAGCTGATTGCATTAGTAAAAAACAAGGTGGCAATCTTGGCAATGGTGGCAGAAATGACAATATTTAACTCCTTTCAGAAAAGTGTTAAATATGGTAATTTTTTGTTTAATTATTTTGAAACTAGAGTTTTAAATATTTCACAAGTTAATTTTCAAATAAACTTTATTATTTAAGAAAATTTACAGTTTTCTTGGTTTATTGAATTTGAACTTTATTGAATGATAATTAAAAAAATATATTATTTTAAAATTAATTAATTTCCATTAGAGAAATAAACATTGAACCATTTTTCTATCGATGTTTTTTTCCACAACTCGCATCCACTTTTAGCCAAACTATGTGGCAGCCTTGACCCAACTTTGGCAAGAAAAGGTGGCAGTCTTGGCTTTCAAAACCCGGAAAGTTTGGTCAATTGATCATTTACTCTCGATGTTTGTTTTAACAAAAAGCCTCCACAGTTGAGGTGAAGAAACATTGACTGCTAAGCAAATAACCTATGGAGAACCCATCCCATACAAGTAAAAATGTCACAGAAAAATGCTTTACTGTCGAACAATAGGTGGCGCATTTATATTTTGTAATGCGGACAAAAGATGACGCCCCTTTCTAGATTCCAGCCATAGGTGTCGCATTTATGTTTTGTAATACAGACAAAAAATGCCGCTATAGTTTCATGATCAATATTTTCCAAATTCTATTGTCGAGCCATAGGATGCATATTTATGTCTTGTAATACAGACAAAAAATGTCACCATAGTTTAATAATATATTTTTTGTACTTTCTACTTTCATGCCATAAGTAGCGCATTAAGTGTAATACAGACAATAGTTTCACGATATTTTTTACTAAGGACCTGGAATTTTTTACATACATATTTAATTTATTAAGATTTGTATCTGCTTCTGAAAATAGCCCAACAAAACACAAAACAGAATTCAGCAAATAGTGAAACACTTGAGTTTTGAGATTTTTTTAACTTTTATTTATAATTTTGTGTGTTTCTTTGTATACATGTAATTGTAATAATATTATATACGAATATATATATATACACATATACATGGAAATATATATATATATATGTATATGTATATATGTTTGATGTTTATTTATTTTTTTTAGCAACATTTCCAATTGCTCATTTATTTATTTATATCTTTATGTGTATTTGTTTCGTCAATAATTCAAATTCTGGTTAATATTTTTTCAACATACATAATTTCTGGTCTTGCTCAACATCTTCTTCTTCTGCTTTATGTTCAACACACATACACGTGTGCCTATCGATATCGAGTTCAACTGTAGTAGTAGTAGTAAGGACTACTTACTTACATATGTACATTTTCGTCACAGTTTCGATTTCGATATGGATTTCGAATTCGATTTCGACTTCGCCTTTAATTCCATGCCATTTTTAAGGGGAGCGTCTTGCCTTCTTTTTCTTTTTATTTGTATTTTTATTTCCATTACATATATTGATAATAAAAAAAAGTTACAAATATTTTAATTCCTTTTTTTCGTTTTTAATGTGTTTGCAATTTATTTGCTAATTGTTGATAATGTTTTTTATATTTATATCGTTCTTTTCTATAAATTCGGACTTTCAAAGTGTTCGAAATTACAGTTTAATTATCCTAATAAAATCTAAAAAAAAAAAAAACATATGTATATATATGTATTCATAATTATATGTATGTGTATACATGTTTTTTTTTTAAAACTATATTTTGCAGTAGAATATTATAATATTGCGGGACATGCGCTGAAATGTAAATATTATTCAAAAAAAAAAAACAGGGTATTAAATAAAAGCACGCATACATTTAGTATGTATGTATGTGTCTCAGTTTCTATTATAGAGAATAGAATAGAGAAGTGTATCTTTAATTAAGCCAAAAAGTCGTCTTGAAAAATGCAACTGCATTCATTATGATAAAAACATTTAACAGCATATACAAATGTGTATATGTATATAAATTTATATGGAAGCTGCCATATTATTATAATATTATTTTTCTTTTGCTTCAAAATGATTTATTAAGTAAAATCCAAAAGAGTTGCTGACAGTTTTAATTTATCAATTTTGTATTATGTTTTTTTTTTGTTTTTGTGCTATACATTTAATTTTTTTAAAATTTAAATTTTGTAGGTAATCACAGATTTTTGTTTTTAAATACCGAAAAGTAAAATTTAAATCATTGAACAGCATAGTTTCATATTTATTTGCTTTGTTTTTTTTTTATATAATAAATATATATATAATTTTGACTAATAATTTTCAATTATCTAAATGTTGTGTTTTTTGTTTTTTTTTTTTTTTGTTTTTTGAGCATGATATGCGTTGCATTTTCAACATTAATTTTGTTTTTGTGGTTTTGAAATTTTGAAGACATTTCATTAAATCAGAATCATAATCAGTTTCGAGCTTATGAGAGAGATTTGTGTGTGAGAGAGATGTGTGTATGTTAAAGTTATTGTTATCGCTGACTAAGTATTCAGTATTTATATGGCCCCAACTTAAGCCCTTATATGCTCTGGGCTATGCCTTTAATAAATATGTGTGTTTCATTTATGTATGTGTGTATTTATGATAAATACATATGTATGCTTGCACATATATGTATTTCTAATCTAAGGGTAAATGTGTGCAAGTACGGTTTAAACTTGAAACTATCAACTACATACATAGATACTAGATTTGATGTGAAACGATTAACGTTCTCTAAGTGTCTGTGCGGTTGAATTTGAATTTGAGTTTGTCAGCAAAGCTATATATTTAGAGTTCTAAATGTATATACTCGTATGCATATTACTTATAAGCCGTCTTCTATTTGTGTTTCTATTTCATTTTTCAAATTTTCCCAGTTATTTTCAGCTTATTTTAGTCTTCAAGTACATACAGATATAATATATTTTCAACAAGATATTGAGCGGTCGAACCTAAACTTGCATAAAAAAGTTAATAAGGAGCATTAAAATATGTAATAATTAAAAATAAAATTAATAATTAAAGATTGAAATCACATAAGCAAATTTTCGTTTTCTTTTTTGTTTGTTCACATTTGAAACAACTGTGTGTGTGTTTTTTATTTTATTTTTTTTTGTTTTGTTTTTTAAGAATATTTTTATTTTTAACATATTCCAAACAGTATAATTTTGAATAAATTTAATTAAATATATAAACAATTCAATTGATTCATGTATATTTTAGGTATATATACGTAAGAAGAAAAAAATTCACAAAAAATAATACAAAAGTTTCTTTGTTTCTTTGCATTCACAGTTTTTTAAAGAGTATCTAAACAAAAATTTTGCATAGTAAATTAGTATGTTAAATATACATATATATAAATTAAATAAAACATCCAAAAAAATGTAATTTTGTACAAAGAAAACAAAAAATGTTCACTTTTTAATTCACACAAAGATTTTGTAGATCACAGTTTGTTTTTTTTTTTCATTTGCATTATTTTTCGTTTCGTATTTTTTTTTTTGGAAAAACAACATAGACTTAAAGATTTTTTTTGGGTTCCGAAATATGTATTATACTTATATTTTTCTTATTTTACAAAAACCTCTAACACAGTTAAAATAAATATATATTTAGAATGCGTAATCTATAAAAAAAAAATAATGGCAAAAGTTACCAAACAAATATTAATCAGTTATTAATCCAGAGAAATGGAGATATAGAGAAAAAGAGAGAGAGACCAAACCATTCGATAATTTGTAAAAGATTGAATAAATATTTTTGAAAACTATAAACTATAAAACCCGCTCTCACTATAGAGGTAGTATATGGTTTTTCGCCTTTAATTCGCCTTTCGCATAAAATAGAATCCAAGTCTAAGGCTCAACACAGACTAGTTGCGTTGTATATATAAGTATGCATGTGTATCTGTATCTGTATTTGTATCTGTATCTGTATCTGTATATGAATATGTACGTAAAAGTTGTCTGTTTCTATATCTTTATCTTTTCTATGTATGGATGGAATATTAGCTCATTTTTAGAGACTGACTGATTGAAAGATCAAATATATTTATTGTGACAGGACTCATCTAATTGTAAAAAATGTGTGTGTAGTATTTAAAAGCATAGCTCGCATTTAACAGTCAACAGATGCTTTTAAAGACGGCTCGGCTTTACACTGCCCAGAAAACGTATATTCAGTGCGGACACAAAAGTGTCTGAGCAAAAATTAATTTTTTTCTTTAATTTTGAAACCGAAAATTAAATGTAAATTGATTGTGAGTCTCAAAATCTTTAATCTGTGGTAGGAATACGAGCATATCTTTTTTGTTTTTGTTTTGAATCAACATTGTTTTCATTACCCGTAGACACTTTTGCACATATTCTCGCTGAGTTAAAATTCTAATCAAAGACAAATCTAGAATAATATTTGTAGACAAACTGTAAAGCTATGAAAATAAAAAGGAAGCTAACTGGTATTTCATAATGTTCATTCTTCATTCTGTTGAGTGCTGAGTGTTGAATTCACTATTAATATAATTATTATTATTAATCCCCGAATGGTCTAAAGACTTTTGAACTTGTTGTTGTATTTGCTTTTAAAATGCATACTTGGTATGTATACATACATATAGTACATACATACGTATGTATATGTGTATAAGAAGAATTATAGTACTAATTTTTGTATGTTTTTTTTTGAGCTTATAGAATTCATTTTTCGTTTTTCTTTTCTAATGTTTATGTAAGTTTATTCCTGAGACATTTTACGGATATGTTTTTTTGTTTTTGTTTTAATAACAGTTGGACAATTACAATTTATACTTGTATTTTTGTATGTTTTTTTTTTTTGTAAGTATGTTGTATTGGGCAGTTTTTTACATGCTTACTTCTGCTTGTCCGTTTTGTTCTTGTTTTTTATTATTTCTGTAAAATATACATACATACATATGTACTCGAATGTATGTATGTATGTATGTGTATGCTGTAAATGTAAAATGTTACATTTTTGATTTTTTTATAATTATATGTACATACAATATATATATTATCTATATATTTTGAGTGACTTTTTAAATCAAAACTTTGATTTATTTTTCGTTTTTTCGGCCGTTCAAACAAAAACTTCGCCCAGCTTAAAAGTTGCTTTAAAGTTTTAAACAAATTATTTTTCATTTTCTTTTTATTTTTTACGTTTAATTTGCGTTGGCATTTATTTAATTTAATTTTATTTGATTTGATTTTTTTGTTTGTTTTTATTATTTAAATTTCTGAATATTTGTACTTCACTGGTAGAAAAATCACTGAGTTACTTTGCGGTTTTTGTTTGTTGCGTTTTCATTTCAATATCAATTTTCATGTTCATATTTTTGTGTGCTTTTAAAATGTTTTACGGCTTCTGTAAATCACATATGTATTATTATGTGTATGTATATATATATGTAGATATTAATGTTACACAGTTAATTAATTGTTTTGTTTGTATGTATGCACATATGTATATGTATATAAATACATATCGTGTTTTCAAAAAAATCTATTCAATTTTCTGTTCTTATTTTGCCTTAAATATTAAATATATGTGTGTGTAAAAAAAATGACTTAATACTACATACTTGATATTTGTATCCCTGATAACGTTTTTACTTTGTTTGTTTGTTTGTTTTGTTTGCTTACATTATTTCTCAATTTCTCATTATTCTCTCAACTTCTTCATTCATGTTTCGCATACACATATTTATAACATTCCTGTGTTAGTGTTAGATTAATTTACTTTTAATACATTTAATTCTTGTACCTACAACTATGTTCTCATATATGTTTATTTTATTTATAATTTAGAATTAAAAAAAAAAAATGCATTTTTTTATCCAGCTTTTGACGCCATATGGTTGTTCTTGGTTTTTGTTTTTTTTTTCTTTTGTTTTGTTTCGTTTCTGGAATATGACCTTTTAGAGAATTTTTGTGAAAACTAAACTAAAGGCAAAGCTATAACTAAATAAAAGCTAATCAAAAAAAAAAAAAAAAAAAACAACAAGAAATTTTTCCAATGCTATAATTTTTGGCTAGCGGTGGGCGATTTTAAAACTTGATGAGCAAAATACACACAACAAAATGTACACTCTTACAATCAAGTTGTGTTTTTCTTATTTTAACAATCAAAGTTTTAGATGCATTTTTTAGACAAATTATCTCAAAATGCATGTTCTTTGTAAAAATCAATTTGTTTATTTTGTTTATTAGTGCTTGTTTTTTTTTTTTAATATTTATTAAAATCTCGTTTCATAGAATATTGCGTATACGCCGTGATATGTGCCGATTATCGTAAAGTATTTACTAAAGAGTGCAAATTTCGTTTGTGTCTTTCTCAATTGTATTGAATGATCATCATGATCAGCCCACCTGTTTGCTGTTTGCCTTGCTGTTAGCTTGGGGTTTTTAGTCCTTCACTCTCTTCCCTTTTTTGTTGTTGTGAAAACGCTTGAATTGTTTTTAAATTTAAGTTCAAGTTAAATTAAAAACGTAAATAACGTAATTCTAATAAGTTTTGTTATTTGTTGTTGTAATAATAATTGTAATTTTAAGAGGCAAATATTTACACAATATTGCATGCGCTTCGATCGAAAATGAAAATGAATATAATCAATTTCTTGAGGTATTGCACATGAAGCAGCGATATCTTCGACGCTTCAACTACTAAGTAGATGGAGAGCAGCGCATTATTATAATTTTTATTGTAATTGTTATTAAAACACACAAACTAAATCATAAATCAATTTTTAAAAAATACTACTAAAAAAGTATTCTGTCTAACAACTAATTGTGGGCCCTGGCTGAAATCGGTGTGTTTTGTATTGATATAACTTTTTTAAAATCTTAACATCAATAATATTTAGATATTTTTAAAATTGTTGTGTTCACTGGTACTATTTTTAAAAAAGTTTTTTGTCTTCCTGTCTTCTGAAGAACAAAAATATCTCACAAATATATCAATATTATGAACAATAGTTATATATATCAGCGGTGGGCACGAAGTCTGAATGCGTGAAGAGCCGCTGGCTCCCGGAGCCAATGCGTGCCCACTGCTGATATATATCGATACTGATATTCAATCAAAAACTTACCCCACTCAGAGGTACCCACAGTAAATTAAATAGAAACTGAAACTAATGGGCAAAGTATTTGTAGCTGGTTTCCTACGGCATTTGCCAAAGTTAAAGTTAAAGTTAATGTTAATGTTAAAATTTAAAGATTACAGTTGTTAAGATACAGATACATTCTCTAAAAAATTGCATTCCATCGCAGATCCTATTGTATGCCCGGTGGTGGCTGTCCCAGCTCGCTGGTGAAGTCAAACAGGCTGGTGCGTGTGTGCGAGTGCGACAGGGCATGATGATGGTGGGGATGATGATGCCCCACCAGTCCATGTTTAATGGCCGATGTTTTTAACAGACGCTTCAGCATGCCACTGGAGCCGCGATGCTGCAGACTTTTGTGCGTTGTCAGCGAGTTTTTGGTGCGGTATCTGCGATGACAGAACTCGCACACGTACAGGGTATCGCTCTGTTCGTGCTTGTCCTGAAAGTGCCTTTTCAGCGAGTAGTAACAGGAGAAGGTGCGTCGACAGTAGGGGCACTCCTGCGGCTCATTGATGCCGCCACTTGTGGGCGGTGGCATGCGCAGCGGCAGCTGTGGCACTGGCACAACCGATTGCTGATTGTGCGATGATCCCGTTGCTAGCGACTTGACGGACAACTGATTGACTGACTGACCGGGACTGCCACCACCATTTGCATTTGCATTTGCATTCGCATTCGCATTTGTAGCTGCAACTCCGCCTGCAGCGCCACCTGTCAGCGAGCAGAGTTCGCGATCACGATCGCGATCGCTGACGGGCCGTGGCGGCGACAGGGGAAGATTCAGATTGTAGAGCGAATTGGTCGGCGAGGTCAGCGCTGTGGGCGGTGACGGCGGCGATGAGGTAGAACTGGTTGGCGAGGTAGCTGCGGAGCGTATTATTTTCAGCGGTCCTTTATATGGGAAAGAATTTAAAAATATATATTAATACATTTATTGCACACTTTTCGTTTTTTCTTTTGTTTTTTTTTTTTAAAGCGAATTACATATATTATATTTTAATTTTTTTTTCTTAGTTTGTGGCGTTGGTTGTTGCGAAAATGAAACTAAAAGTGCAAAGTTAAGAGGTGAAAATACGAGGTTGATTTTATTTTATTTTTTTTTAAGTACGAGCATTATTTAATAAATCTTTACAAAACGTATAACTTTAATATTCGACTTTCTTTATCTTTCATTTATTAAGATTTATGAAACAATTTTGATTTCAGGAAAACAAATAAAATCTGACAACAATTTTTGAATTTAAATTTGTGATTTGTGACTTTATGCGACTATTTCAAAGACATTTTTGTCTTAATTTAATTTTTGTTTTGTAATGATTTAATAAACAATCCTCGCATGGAAATTGTTTAAAATATAATAATTGATTTGTTTCTTTTTTTTTTGTATATTTTTAAGAAAAGTATGTTCAAGTATATCTGCTAAATTGAATTGTTCGATTGGTTTGCTAGCAGAGAGTAGGTAAAGCGTTTTAAATATAGTTTGCTATTTATATATTGAAATAATTAAATATGATAACATATTAGCTCAGACTTGTTTTACAATACTGAAAACCGAAAATTTGAGTTGAGTTGAGGTTTTTGAAATGTGTAGTATCCTCTCGCAAATTTATTTCCAAGATATGCATGATGAAAATCTAGAAATTTTGAAGTTTTCTTTAGCATATCTTTGAATAAGTGCGTGAGCGTTAAAGTTATATTTATATAGGGTATATGCATATGAGCTTTTCGCTATTTAGAAGGGGAAATACGTACAATACAATAACTTGTTTGTTGGCTAAAAAAGATATATGAAGCAGATATGAAAACGAATACGATAATGAAAATGAAAAGCAGTTTTTACAAAAGAATGCGTGCAAAAGGTACTAGGTAGGTAGGTAGGTAGGTAGGCAGTTGTAATACATAGTAGAAGCTTGTAAGCATAGTAACTGCAAGACCGTCATAGTTCAAAGTGCAATACAATTTCACTCTCACATAGTGAGTATAAAATAAGAGAGTTTTGCAGTAAATGAGCAAACTCACTGCAAAGATACATAGATATATTTACAATGTGTAACTTAATATAAAAGACGACAAGTGGTATTATTTACATACACATGTATGTATGTATAGAGTAAGTATGTATGTTTGTTCATGCGCATGCCAAGACAAAAGGCTTATGTATGTATGTACATATGTACCAAATGTATGTATGTAAATATGCAAATTATTAGTAGGTAGGTAGGTAGCAAAGTCCTATTCAAGCAAAAGCAAAAAGCAAGTTATCAAAAAGCAGAGCAATGAACGTAACTGTAAACTTATTGAAAATTTTAGGAAGAATTCCCTACGAATTTTTTCATAACGAAAATGATATAAATTTAAATTAAATTTAAAGATACAATATTTTAATGAATGTAACCAAATAAGTGTAACTGAAAACTTGGCATCTCTTTTTTTAAGAGGTAGGTAGGTAGGTAGGTAGGTAGGTACTGCAACTAAGGAGTTTTGGCCTTGAAACTATTTTTAATATTTGGAAGGTGTTTCATATGAGTAACTTTTTTTTCTTCTCTTTTTTGTATCTGTTTTAATCAGCTTTCGAAGTTAAATCAGCTTCCGAAGTCACTTACCAAAAAACCCAAAATTAAGTATTTTGTTTTTATAAAAGTTGTTCATCTTTTCAAATACTTAATATATATGCTGTTTTAGTTGCTGTTATTGAAAGATTTTTCTGTTGTTTCCTGCATTTTGTTTTTAACGCTTTTTTTTTTATAAATATTTGTACAGTTGACTCAAGGCGGTAGCATTTAGGCGATACTTGAGAGAAATTACAACAATGCACGTTAAAAGATATCAACGCAGACAGAGAAAGAGACATAGAAAGAGAGAGTGAGCGAATACTAATACGAGAATTCGGGTAATTTTTAAAGTTGAGCAGAATATCCCAAAGCTAACGAAAGAGAGAAAGAGAGACAAAGAGGGAGAAAAAGAGAGAGAGAGAGAGCGGGTCGAGGGGTCGGGACTACCATAGAGTGAGAGTTAATCAGATTCAGGCATTAATCTTAAGCTTAATTCGGGTTCACTTAAAAAGATATTTTTATATGTAGGTAGTTAAAGCTTATTGGTTAGCCTATGTATGTATATTCAATACTTTATGGCTGTTGTGCATATATGTATGTATGTATGTATGTATGTACGTATATGCTTATGTGTAGATGTTAGTGAATGAATTAAATATACATATGTACATACTCATAGACGAGACAAGAGTTCAACAGAAATGCTCAGTCTAGCTCTTTCGTTTTTTAGTTTTTGCTTTACAATATTATTACTAGATGTAGTATGTAGACTCGATATTTGTGCTCGCTAAATAATATTACAATAAAAAACTACTTTGATTATAGTATATAGTTTATAAGCTATAAATATAAGGATCTCTGTTTGTGTGTGTATGTAGAGAGATGTTTAATGTAGAGAGAGCTAGATGTATGTAAATATGTAAGCATGTAAATTGATATCAATTTGGCCGAAGGGAGTAATTTGTGTTAATACTAATGAAATCTTGGGAACTTAAATTACTAATATAAGAGTATATGACAGAGAGAGAGAGAGGGAGAGAGAGAGAGAGATATTTATGTATAGGTGAATAAGATCGACTGTAAAGGGAGACAGATAGACTGTATATAACTCATAGTTACGTTAACCATGAAATGAGTAGAATTGTGGCTCAATATTATAGATATATAACTATAAACATATACATATATAGATTGAGCGAAAGAGAGCTCTATAAATATATAGATACTGAAGTTCTGAATCCAATATCGATGCAGTGAAAAGTGGAAGTGGCAGCTTTTGCCTTTACTAATTTAGAAAGTGCGTAAATAGTAAAGAGAGTTGTTCTCTATACAGATACGGAGCAGTGTCGAAATTAGTGAGATACTTTACAGTAGGTAGTTGTAGGTCCAGTATGTTTACACTTGTTCTTTATACATGAAAATAGTCTAAAGAGCTATAGCACGAGCGAGATTTGTAGATTCGTAGCGCTTGAGCAAGCAGATTATTATTATTTTTTGTCACAATTACGAGAACGTAATTTTGTGTGTTAAATGAAAGCAGTGTTGCCATATTTTCAAAAGTTTAAAAGCTTTAAAAAAACTTATTTTTTCAATATTTATTTGAAGTTTACGTTTTCCTAAAATATTTGAAAGAAATTTAAAGTTCCAAAAATTTATTTAAATCAAGATCAGCTTTTTTTAAAGATATATTTGGCATTTTGGAAAATGTTGAAGTTATTTTTAATAAAAGATAATAAACATGTTTTGATTTCTTTTGAGATCTCTTGTATTATTTCCTTCATCAATATTTGTAACGGTTAGCTGTCGAAATTCTGGCAACACAGTGTGTGAAAGCGATAGATAGAGAAAGAGAGAGTGAGAGAAAGATAAAGAGCTAGAGAAAGAGAAGGGAGAGGAAGCGCAAGTGTAAGAGCGAGAGCAAAAGCGAGAGCACTGAGTGTCGATTTTAATTTGAACTAATTATATAAACACTTTGTACAGTACCGATATACAAATGTATTTATATCGATATATATCGAAGCAGAATGGCTCGGTGAATGTTCTCTACATATGCGTTAGACTATTTAGGGCGAGACTAAATTCAACTGATATATAGATTTATTTATATTTATGTTGTGTATAGTGACAGAAATAGGTCGATATATTTATAAAGGAAATATGTAATTTTCTAAAGCCAAGTTCAAGACTTTACAGTTAGGCTGAGCGGAGATATACACAGTGAAAGAGACAGGGAGAGAGAGAGAGAGAGAAAGAGTCAGAGAGAGAGAGAGAGAGAGTGTGTGTGTGAGTGAGAGAGAGGTCTATGCATAAAAGCGAGCTCATGACAGAGACAGAGCCATTGTTGTATATGAACTAACTACGTATCTTCTCATATATATGTATATATAGAATATATAGTTTTATTTTATTTGTATTTTTTTTGCTACCAATGTAGATTTGTATGTTTTGTTGTGCTAACCTTTAGCAAGCGCGTGAACTTGTACTTTGACTGACTAACGGGTATCGGTATCGGATATCGATACCCGATTAGGCGAATATATCGAGTAGCGAGTTAAAGTTGTAGCTGTCACGATTGTCATTTTGATGGCTCTCAGCTCAGATTCTCTCCATTTTTGTGAGGGGGTCTTTTAACTGGGGGCCTGTTTTTATTTCTTTCTCTTTTGCTCCAAATCGGGGGTAAATTGTTGTGTATGTTGTTGTTGCTGTGGCTGATGTTGTTGTTGTACTCGTTGTTGTTGTTGTTGGTGTGAGCAACATTTATAACACTAATCACAAGTTAAGCGACCGGCAATTGGCAATTGTTTATAATATATTATTGAATATTTATCTTCATTATAATTTTATTGTTTAACATTTTTTTTTTTTATTTCTTCAATCTAAATCTAAGAGTTTTATTTCTTTATGCATGTATTTATGTACTTATGTATTGTTCGTGTTTAGTCAAAGTCAATTCAGAGAAATTACAAGTAAGTATTTAGAAAGGCAACTTGGGTAAAGATTAAAAAAAAAACAAAAATAATAAAAATAATTATTAAAGTGTAAAATTGACTACCGAGTACGTTGTATGAGGTATAAAGAAGGCCACAGAGTATAAACAGTTGCATCTACAGTACAGTACGCGTTAACAGTATATTTACGTGCGTACGTATGTCTATGTACTTATATACACAAATATATATAAGTATGTGTGTGTGTAAATGGTCCATAAGCATGATTACAAGTCATAAGTCATAAAATGTCGGCAAGTCAAACCTTTTTTTAGTATTTAGAATTCTTAAGTGTGAGCTTAAAAACTAATGTCTTTTAATATTTGTTTTTTTTTTGTCATTTTAAATTTATTTCTAAATATTTGTATGTATAGTATATAGGTAAATATGTAAGTATAGTTTTTGTTTTTGACGTGTAAAAGTATATAATGTATCACTACAGAATGGCATTGCTTTAAGTTGAAGTTAAGTTTCGAGTCGTCTAATTTTTAGGTCTTCTAAGTGTCTAGTTTTCTAGTCTAGTTGTCGTTTTAAGAGCAGAGCTGTATATGTTGTTATTAATATTATTATTATTATTATTAATATTAATATTATTATTGTTAATCGCTTTACGCTGTTGTAAATAGTAATCGTATAATGTAAGAATTTGTCTTTCTTGTATTAAAAGTGGATACTGTTCATTTTGTGCCATTGGCATTTGCATTGGCATTTGCATTGAAATTGGCAATGACATTGGTATTGGCATTGGTGTTGCCGGTCTTTTGTGCTGTCTTGAGTTGGTAATTGAAGTCTGTGTCAAAGTTGGCAAGTAATCTAAATCTAACTCATCAATATTATTATTATTATATTTATTAATGTTATTATTGTTTTTATTATTATTATTATTATTATTAATAATTTGATAATTGTTCGCATTGGTTTTATACTGATTTGATTTATGCATTTGTTGATTCTTTGTCATGGCTTTTTTATTGTTGTTGTTAATAATTCCAGACAAGGGCGTTAAATCTCAGATTGACGAATTAAATTGACTCAATAGCTTGATATCTCTCATTTCCATTTCACCGGGTCGCGACTTGTGATAGGTATAAATGTGCGTCATCAGAGAATTGCGAGAGCAGTACACTCTCTCGCAGATGGCACAACGGTATTCCTCTTGACGTACGGCATGTTTATCGGCAATGTGTCGCTTCAACGAGGCTTTCGAGCAGAGAAGCTTGCCGCACAGTTGGCATGAGAACAGTTTCTTGGGTGAATTTCCTGTAAATTTGGTATTGGATTGGTATTTTTATGCATTGGTTTGGATTTTCATGGATATTGCTATTTTTATTATTATTGATATATATTTTTATTAGCATATTTCGTATATTTCATTGATATTTCTTTAAGATATTTTTGCGATTCGTTTTAGTTTATTTTAATTAATTTTATAGCAATTTTTGGGTGAACTCTTAAAATAGAAATTTGTTGGTATATATGTACGTGTGTGTTTGTTAGTGTTAGATATGCTTACACTGATAAAAAAAATCAATTAGTTTGTTTACGAACATTTTAAAACAAAAATCTGTATTTCAATTGATTGCGCTTTTTTTTTTAAATATATGTTTACTTCTTTTATTTTATGTAAAAATATATATTTATTTATTTGACTTTAGAAGATTGTTGATTTTTTCATCAGTGCATGTGCATGTGCACATAAATAATATGTAATTATTACATTTATTTATGTTCGCATTCATCTAAGATTATACCTTAAATTGTTGAAAAACTTCAAATATATTGTTATAATATAAAGATATGTAGACATAATAAGATTACTGAACTGAAATGTGGCACAGATAAGAAGACGTAATAATTTAAAATATAATAAATATGTAAGTTGAATATTGCAAAACCAGACATTGTACCTCAATTGATGAATTGGCCGGCAGCGAGGCATTGAAATTCATTAAACATTTGGCACGATGTACATTTAGTTGCATATTAATTAAATACCCTTCGGCTATATATTTAGCAGGCGCGCTGTGTGTGTGTGTGTGTGTGTGGGCGTGGTCATGTGTCGTATGTGTGTGTGTGTGTGATTGTATGTGTAGCATATAGGTATTTCAGTAAGTAGAAGTAAAGTAGTGCCAGATCGAGTTTAAGTTTAAGATTAATATTAAGATTAAGTTTAAAATTAGGTGAGAGATCGTGAGATAAGATATAAGACGAGGAGGCAAGACGAGACGAGAGTTAGGGTGAAAGGACCACAGTGAGTACTATAAATTTGAGGCGATTGATTGATTGATTGACTGAGTTGAGAGTTGAGTTGATTTGATTTGATTTGATTTGATGTAAAAACCCTTCACACCATTTTTCATTCAGACAAATGTTGACACAACAGCGGCAATAACAAATATTTATGACAAAAAAACATAGATGATGAAAACAACGCAAATAACAAAAAAACAAAAAAACACTTTTTACATAAATATGTATATATTTGTAGATACATTAATATACTGTTAGTGTACTTAGATATTGATATTGCATAAATATAGTTTTCTGTGTAAGTTTCACCTATTTACTGAACGTAATTCAAGATTATTTTTTTGTGGAACAGTGGAAGGGAGAGAGGGAAAATGGATCGGTTTGAAATCACACGAAGTTTCTGTGGAGATTTTTTTTTTATTTTATTTTTTTTTTTGTTAGACATCAATAGTTTAACTGCAAAATGTCACAACTCAAACTGAGGGAATTAGAGAAAAGATGAGAGGGACGAGAGATCAGCTGAACTGATTTAAAAATCAGTGGTGGTCGCTAGGGCATTCGCTAGGGAATTTCCATACTTATTTTGATCAGCACTGCCTTAAAACACACAAACGCACAAAGTCACAACTCAACCATAAGACATTTTATAATCACATATGTATATCCATATATATTCTCGTTGTCAAGTGAATCAATATCAGGTCAAGATTTGATGTCACAACTACATCTGGAATAGTTTTGAATATTACATCCAACGATCAACTTTGTGCAAAACATGATTTACGAATTAAAATTAATCATTTGCGGCGTCTAAGAGGCATCCTTAAGTCAATGATATAAGTTGAAAGCTGCTAAACAGTTGGAGATAAAAGAAATTAAATCAATTCTTAACGCGCTTAACGACTTCATTTTATATACATTCGATTTATTTAAATAATAACACAATGTTTGTTCATTTTTTTTATTATTTATGAAAATATTTCATTTTCGTTTCGTGTTTTTGTATTATTTGATGAATGCTTGTGTTTCGTCACCATTATAAACATTTTTTGCTTGATTAAGTAAATGAAATACAGGATTTGTTTTGTTTCAGTTTGGTTTCTTTCTTAAGTTTGTTCTTAAGTTTGTCTATTTGACATTTACATGAAATGTTATATTCCTAATTTAGAAATCAATATTTTCTGTCTGTTCTCATTGTCATTTACTATGGTAAATGATGTTATCATAGAATGTGTTTATTATTTTCTTAGTATATACAAGTAGAAGTGTAAAAACTCTTTTTTTTTTTTGATTTTGTTTAGTTTTTTTTTGTTGTTTATATATAAAATAATAAAAGAAGAAACATAAAGTGTGGTCTGAGATAAAATTAATAATATGTTGGCATTGATAAGAAATTATCATTGCTAGTTCTAGTTTATATTCTTGATATTGTTGCTTGCTTTAATTTGTTTTTCTTTTTTTTAATATAACTTCTGTGATACATACATACATATATTGAAGCAATGGTTAATCTTTGATCTAGCAATCGAGTGAGATTCTTTCATTTATTTTCTGCTGTTGCTGTGGAGTTTTTATTTTTAACAGTGATTATGGACATTATAAATAAAAGGAACAGAAGACAAGAAATAATTTTCAAGTATTTTTAAAAATCTGTTGTCTTTTGCTCACTCGTTGCCATTTGGTTGAGTTCTTGAGTTTAACATTTACTGTAATGAGTACTTATTGATGTATGCAAGTATATTTTGAGTACTTTGAGTATACTCAAATAAGTTGTTAGATATCTGTCGGTTTTGGCTTATTACTGGTAACTTAACAGTGCCCATGTAACTAGTAAGTCACTGTTACTGTTTCTGTTACAGCTACTGTTACTGCCACTGTTACTGTTACTGTCACTGTTACTGTCACTGTTACTGTTACTATTACTGTTACTGTAGTTGAGTTTATGTATCATATTGTAATATAGAATATTGTAAGCATTATGGTAGAGTGCGGCTTGGAGCTAATGTTTCATTGAATAATATATGTACTTATATTGTTGTTTTTATTTAAATAGGATATTGGAAAGTGTTAATTCATTCTCATTTGAAGTAGTTACCTAAAAAAAAAAAACAAACATAAATACTCATAGTATGTTTAAATCAACTAACATCACTATTGTTTGTTGCTTTAACTATTACTGTTACTGCTATTATTTGTAGATTACTGTTACTGCTACTGTTACCGTCACTGTTAGTGTTAATGTAATCGCTTTGACGTGTAATTAATATGAGATTATTTGCTTTGGGTGCGCTATGGTGTTTTCCTTTTTGCTATAATTCTGTTGCTGTTTAGCTCAAATTGAATGTTGGATTAGATTTTTGGGAGCGTAATTATTTTAAAATAATTATAAATAAGAGAAAAAAACACTTTTAATTTGACTGCCTTACTTCTGATTACCTATTGTTGCACAAGATAAAATTTCTGTTTTTATTTTTTTTAAATTGTTTTTTTTTTTTAAGTATTATTTAAACAACTTTTAAAGTGGAGAGCGTCGTGTAAATATATATTATGTGTACATATGTATTTACGGACGAATGTACACATGTATTTGAAGTAATATATATGTACTTCCTGCGATTTCCATTTCTTTTATTGTTGGTTGTTGGTTTTTAATAAGAATTCTATTTTATTATTTGCGCTTTATTTCATTTAAATAAACTTTGTTTTTATGTATTTTAATGTACTTATGAGTATATATGCTTAAGTATTTACAATATGTGTATCGCATTTGCTAAGAAAAAACAAATTAAAACATAGGATAAAGACAACCAAAAAAAAAAAAAAGAAACAATGTTGGTTTGTCTTGCTGAATTTAAAAATAACTACATACGTTGTGTGGTATGTAATTATTTTTATTATTATTATTTATTATTCAAATGCACTGAGAGAAATGCTTAAAATATTTGAAATAATTATCAATAATCAATTAAAATTATTCACCAGTCAACTATCAAATGTATTTCCAACATTGCTGAGCAATTCAATATATATTCACTTAATTATGACGATAATGAGTGTGTGTGTGTGTGTGTCTATATGTACGTTATGTAAATGTATGTGCATATGTATGTATACATATTGGTATGGGATGCCTTAACACATTTTCTTTATTTAAATTTGGTATCAAAAACAAAAGACAAAAAAAATATATATAAATATATTGAATAAACTTAATATATAGTAAGTGTAAACATCAGTTGCGTATACATAAGTTATAAATTAAATAGCTTTTCAGACTTTTCGTTGTGCCAAAAAAAAAAATTAATTAATTTCGCATTGTTATCGTGTACATTCATCACAATGTATATACACACAAACATAGATATGTGCATCAAATGTACATCACATACAAATGTATGTAGGTAAACCTATTTTATTGCATGAATATACATTGTAGATCCTTAACTAGTCTGCTAATACGAGTATTCGTAATTGCACAACAATCAAACTAACGAGGGCAGTTTCAAAAGTATATGGACCTTGTTTCTAAATATTTGGTATGCAATTTGACAACTCTCTATAGTGTCAGGTGAATTCTGTGAAACACTTGAAATTTCTAGGTCAGGTTTTCTAAATACAGCCCTCGAATGTTGCATGCTGTGTTTACTAAACGCTCTGGTTTCATCGAATATTTCGAAATTGCACACTTAACAATATGTAATGCCGTTCAATTGCCCATGTTTTGTTTTCTTGTATCGTTTTTGTATTTTTTTAATAGTTACTTCAAAAGTTCAGTCTTGAAAATCAATGTAATTCAAATGAAATCTTAAATACTGCGCTTACTCCAAATTTTGATTATACGTTACAAGTTCCAATTTTTCAATTTTACAAAAATAGATGACAATTGGTAAAAATACATATTTGTAAATATATGCTGAAATTGCATTAACTTAAAAAACCCAGGGCAAACAATTGAATTGCTTTTCTCAAGTCTTTCAATTAATAGTAATATCGTTCCAAAATCCAAAAACTATGATAAAAAAAAGAGGAAAACAAAAAACGTTTTACATTCGACAGATAGATAATAAAAGGTACAATTTTTATTTTTTGTATTTCGTTTTTTGTTTTTTTTTTTGAGATTTAAAATTTTCCGTGCCTAAAAACTATCAGTCCTTGTCCTTGCTGTTTTTAACAAAATGAAACGATTCCAAATAACTTACATACTCCGTACACACGAGATACATTTTTAGTAAATTGTAAATTGTAAAATATTAAATTAATTGTAGCTAATGCGCATCACCGTTGTAATTATTATTATAATCATTATTAATATTTTTGTTTTGTTTTGAAATATTTAAATGGTGATTTCATCGTTTAGTCTTGTATGTACAAAATACAAATGTACACGATTTTTAACACATTTTCATTCACATTCTTCTCATGTTTTACAGATTTTTATATGCACTTATGCTTATACACACATGTGGGTAAATAGTAGTGTATGTATTTTAAATATGTATGTATTTGTATTTATTTATGGTTATAGGCTGAGAATAAATTCACTTGATTTTTCTGGTTTTATTTATTTGAAAATTGATTTATGCTTAAATATGCCTAACGTAAATTCATAAATAGTTGTTGAGTACCCTTAACCACATACATATACACATATGCATATTCATTTACATAGACAGTGTGTGTGTGTGTGTGTGGGCTTAGCATTAACATTGATTTTTTTTTTTATTTTATTGTACATATACATTTATTGTAGATATTTATTGTATTACAGCTATTAAAAAAAAACGATTCACACATACGTATTCTTAAGTTTAAGTTTTACACTGCTCTACGAGTGGTATTTTTTTATTTATCTTTTCTCATTTAGTATCTTTTATTTAAATAGACCCTGCTACTCATTTTATGCAATGTTATATTAAAAAAAAAATACTCTTAATACAGTTACATACAAATGTTAACAAAAAAAATTGATAGTAGTTTTACATTGAATGTAAGTTAATGTTGCATGTTGTAGCAGTATTGTCAAACGGAAAGTTTAAAAGTAAGTAGTGTTGCACAATGTGTTAATATTTGCTATTACTCAACACTCGTCTCTGTACTGTGTCTGAGTGTGAATTGAATATTCATTTGCGTATTTGCACAATCACTCGTATTCCAATATATAGTATTTATCTCTGATCTGACTCTGATCTGATGTACATATGTTAGATGCTACGTATGATGTATGTATGATGTGGTCTTCTTTTGGTGTATATTAATGCATAAATAGCTGAAATTGACGCTAAAATTGTATTTGAATCCTAACAATGGGAAACTCAGATAATTTCTTTTGGTACCGCTATATATCAGTGTTGTCAAAACCGTTTTTTTCCCTTAAAACTGAATCTTTAAAAAAAATAAATTAAATTATATTATATTGTATGGGTGTTTTTTTTCTTTCGCTTATTCTTAATGCAACGAAAATTAATGATCATGACAATGTATTACTGAATTTGTACAAAATTTGGTGTTTAAGTTTTTCGATCTCCTTCCCACTAATAACAAATAACAAAAGTTGGCAACACTGATATATCTGTCGCTTTGTTTGTCTGTCTTTGATTAGTTTGTATGGTTCAGATAGTGGGGTAATACTCAGAAGGTAAATGATTCAATAATATGGGTGGGAGAGCATGGCTGTGTGTGAGTGTTGTTCGTTTTATTTTCTTTTTCAATTTGTTTTCTTTTCATCTTGGGTAACAGTCTTTTATACTTCGCTCGGTTGGGTCGAAAATTTTCACAGGTCTTTTCTTGATTAAATTCCCTTATAATGTTAAACTTTTTCATTTCTTGGCTTTGCCGATTTTTGTAAAAAAAAAACAAAAAAAAAAAATTACACACCTGCCCAAATATATTTGCGTGTTCTACTTTCTAAACTTGTTTTGATCATAAAAGATTTCAATTATTTTAAAAAATTTTTTTTTTGTTTCTTTCCTTATAGTTTTTTTGTTTTGTTTTTTTTTTTTTTATAATCAAGTTTTGTAAAAAAATCACAGTTTTTCTTTTCATTTGCCTAAACAGTTTTCATCATTCCTCTTTCATTCATTTCTCATTTGTCTCATTTTTGCCGAAATAGCTATTGCAGTTTTCGCTAGTTTGAGATCCAAAGTATGTATGTATGTTTTTATATGGTATGTATATACATAAGTATATCGTAGTTGAGAGCTTGCTTTCGATCCGATTCCGATTTTAATTCCACTACAATGTTTGATTTACTGGAAATCGGTTTTTTCTACGCGAGTATCTGTGTGTGTTTGTTTGTTTGTGTGTGTGCGTGTATCTCCATCTCTCTCTGTGCGTGTTTATATGTGTGTGAGGTAAATAACTTAATATGCACGAGATCGTCACATTTGTGAAGCATACATTTCAGCGCTAGGGTTGACATTTCATGTTTTTCCGATAATCGATAATCGATAATATTTTGATATGATCAAATATGATTTTATCGATAAATTTTAATATTTTTTTGTGAAGCTTTGCACTTTAACATAGTGTAGTGTAAAAAAAGCTTAAAAAACATATATCGCACAATCATATCGATATTAATATCACGATATCACGAAACTAAATAGTTATCGACATATATGTGTTGAGCAACCCTGATTTGTTGCGCCTGGAGCTTATTGGTCTAATAAATTCATACGTTCGTAGGGATGATGATGGGGATGGGAATGTGGATGCCCCGGATGCTGCGTTAGGTGCGTCAAGTGGTGACCGTGACTGTGACTGTGACCGTGAGCGTGAGCGTGACCGTGACTGTGACTATGACCGTGAGTGTGACTGAGATGCTGTTGCTGCTGCTGCTGCTGCTGTTGCTGCTGTTGATGTAGATGCAGCGCCTCTGCCGCGGCATAAGCACTGCTCCCCTGCTGATCTATTTGTGTGAGATCAACTGTTGGCGATCCCCCAACAACACTTGCACCACCACCACCACCAACACCAACACCAACCGTTGGCCCCGCTGACGATGCTGCTGCTGCCGTTGCAGCCGCTGCTGCTGCTGCTGTTGCTGCCGAATTGTTCAGAGCAACGTGAAACAGCTGCTGCAATAGTTGATGCTGATCTTATAAGAAATCTATACAAGGTTTTACCATGTTCGGCGACAATTGTTGCTGCTGCTGCTGCTGTTGATGTTGCTGCTGCTGCTGCTGCTGTTGATGTTGCTGATGTGCAGCGGCCAGCTGCAACGTGGAACTGGCATTGCCACCGGCCACAGCTGCGGCACCAACAATCGGCGATAGCAATAGCTCAGCGGCAGCTGCTGCCGCTGCCGCAGCCGCTGCCACCGCATTGCCGTTGGCAGCAGCAGCAGCAGCGGCGCCGCTGTTGCCGACAGCACTCAACGAGCTGAGCGACTGATGGAGCCGACTGCCCGGGCTGCCAGCCTGTTGATGGAAATACGAGTGATGATTCTTCTGGCGACGATGGTAGATGCTCTTGTGATTGTTCAGCGAGTTCAGAGTGCGAAAGACTTTGTGGCACAGGTTGCAAACGGCATTGTTCAACGGCTGCAAGTGTTGCTGCTCCTTGTGGCGCTTCAGAGTCAGCTTGGTGCTCAGCAACTTGCCGCAGACATCACAGCGATGGCACGCATTCAACGGCAGTGGCAACAACAAACGATTCGCCGACTGTGCCACATCATTGCGCGACGAGGATAACAAGCTGTTGTTGCCGCCAGCACTGCCGCCGGCAACAGTTGCTGGCACTCCGCGACCTGTTGCCGCCGACGATGGCGACAACGAGGCGCGTCGATGATGTTGCTGATGCTGCTGGTGCTGGTGCAACAGATGATGTCGCTCCAACGGCGAGGCAGCACGTGCTGCCAACGCATGCGCGTGGTGATGTGCGGCAGCAGCTGCTGCTGCCACCGCGTGTGGCAGCTCGTGGTGCGAGTGCTGCAATTGATGCTGATGCTGCTGATGTAACAGCGACAATGCCGCATGTTGTCCAAAGTGCGGTGGTGGCAAATGCTGCTGTTGCTGTTGTTGTTGCTGCGGTGGCGGTGTTGTTGCTTGTTGTCCTGCCATTTCCATGTCCCGCTCTCTTTCTCTTTCCCTCTCGCGCTCCCTCTCTCTGTCCCTCTTGTGGTAACTGGTGGGCGATGGCGTGGGCGTGGCTTCAATGCCGCCACACAGCGAGGATCGGGATAAACTGCGTTCGCTGTTGTTGTTGCTGCTGTTATGTATATCGATATTGCCGACTTTGCTGCTGCTGTTATCTCTTTCACGCTCGCGTTCTCTTTCTCTTTCACGTTCCCTTTCCCTTTCACGTTCTCGTTCTCGTTCTTGTTGTTGTTGTTGTTGTTGTGGGTTATGTGGTGTGGAATGTTGTTGTTGGTGGTGGTGTTGTGATGTTTCTACTTGTTGTTGTTGTTGGTTGTTGTTGCTACTACTATTACTAGGGTTGTCACTACCACCGCCGCTGAGTAGGCTGGTGCTGCCACCTATAATGTCATATAGGAAGAGAAGAAAAAAAGAGACAATAGTGACTTTTCTGTTTATTTGACTTTTTTTTTTTATATTTTTATTGTTGCTGTTGTTGTTGTTACTGTTGTAGTTGTTGTTGTTACTGTTGTATTTGTTTAGTTTGAATTTGTATTTGTTGGTCTGTCTGTATCTATATCTGTGTCAGTGATACTAAGTTTATACGGCAAAAAGTTGCATGAATTCATCAATGAATTCATGATGCCAAATTCATGTATATAGAAAATTGCATGAGTTCATCAGTGAATTCAAGATGCCAAATTCATAGTTCAACTTATACGGAAACATGCTTGAATTCATGATGCTAAATTCATGACTTTTGCCGTATAAACGAAGTATGTGCTTGTGAGTTAAGTCTTTACTGATGTATGTCTTCTTCTTTTTTTTTTTTAGTATGTTCGTCAACGTGTTAACAGGAGTTTGTGTCTGTCTTGTGGTATGTTTCTTGTTTTTTGTATGTGTTTCATTTCAGTTTTAGTGTTAGTTATTATTTCACTGTGTATTGTTTACTTTACATTATTACACTAACAAATCCAGGCTCAAAACAATGTAAAATTTGCTGTTTCTTTTTTTTTGCTTTTTTCAAATTCATCTAAAATTTGTTGTTGCTGTTTCTGTTTCATTTGCATTCTTTTAATAAAATCATCATCAAAGAATATATATAAACGCTTTTGCTTGAATTTTGTTGTTGGTTGTATTTAACAAATTGGCAATTTTGCAATTGTGGTTTTTGTTTATTTTTTTTTTTCAGTGTCGGATATATAAATAATATATTTAAATACTGTTCTATTATTTTTATTTTTTTTTTTTTGTTTTGGTGATTAATATTTTGTATAGTAACTTGAAGACGCATAAAGTTCGATCAATTTTGAACTGATTTCAGAACAAATAAATTTGTGCAGTTTGTGAGTAAAATTTGTACCGAAGGTAAATTGAAATTCCATCGGATCTTTTGATCTTTTGTTGACGACGATTGCAGGTACAGTTGCCCCTGGTGGATGTGCCCCAAGAAGTGTGAGGCATGCCACACAATTCAGCAAGGGGGTGAGTTAATTTCCAAATTTCAGAAACTCACCAAAAATTTTTAAAAATGTGAAAATCGATACGATAATATCTCGTTTCATTCGCAACTCTGCGGTAACTGTTGAATATATGTTAAGTATATATATTTATATAAACATATAAATGTATATATATATATATATAAATATACATATAGATTTCCGGGCAATTTCTTGAAATAGGTTTTTGATTTTTGAAATTTCTTGAATAGGTTAAATACCAATTGTTGTTTGTTGTTGTTGTTTTTAGCAAAATTTTGAAACATGTTTGGCCTGATTGATTTGTAGTATATTAAATGTTTTTAGTATTATTATTTTTTTTTTTGTTTTTTATATATTTTTGTTATTTTGATTACTTGAAATTTGATGTTCAAGTACTAACTAATTTTTTTTTGTTCTATTGTCACTAGTGTCTCTTTTTTTTCAAACTCAAACGCAGCACCATTTTTGCCTCTTTGTGATGCGGTTGGTTCAAAGTTCAAAGTTGATAAATTTGGTTGTTTTTTGATAATTTTCGGGTGCTCTTTTCATTTTTTTTTGGTTTTTGGTTTTTCTCGTTAAATAAGAACCAAATGTATCAAAAAAATCGTGCATTACAAGGCGGGTCAGTTTTGGGGTAGGGTCGGGGTCAAGGTAAAGGCGGGGGTCAAGGTCAATTGAGAGATTTGAATTTTGGTTCCGTTGGGAATTTTGGTGACGGGGTTTTTGGGGTGAATACACAAAATTAGATGCTCGCATCATAACAATAATAATTATAATTATTGAATGAAGGAACTTATAAAAAAGGACTTTGTGAGTGAGTGTGAGTGAGTGTGTAAGTTTGTGTGTATGTGTAAACATTTTTGTTGATATTTGAAGGCATTTTCGATTTGATTTGATACTTAACGCTTTGCCAGTTGGTTGTTGTGGTTGTGGTTGTAATTGTGGTTGTAATTGACACCTGGTCAACTTGTTTCTGGATGAACAGGAGGAGGACTTAGTGTTTAAAGGGGAGGGAAAGGGATTTATAGGAGAATTTGCATTATACTGGATGTTTAGTATTATATGTATTAGTAATTGTTGCTCAATTGCTGTTGTTGGTTGTTGTAAATAGAAATACTTAAGTAAAATAAATTCATTTGCACATTGACTGCATTGTTTGTCTATGATTCGAGATTGTAAATTACATGTTATACGATTGCAGCTACGACTTTGGCAGCGGTTTTTCAATTCAACACAAACGAAAACGAAACCAAAAAGAAATATTAATTTCTGGACACAAAACAAAATTAAAAAAACAACGTATATATTTTCAATATTTTTATATAAAAAAAACGAGAGAGCGAAATCAAGGATATATATTGTGTCACAAAAAAACACAAAAATAATTACGTATACTTAATGTGTGGATGCAGGTTGATGTTGATGATATGAGAGAGATGTAATGTGTATGTAATGTGTATGTGTAATGCATGAATTATGAATGATGATTGACATACGATGGTAGGATGTTTAATAGATTTTGAATTGAATAAAATGAAGTGAATGATTGCGGTAACCTGACTAAAAATATATGTATTTTAACCACTGTATGTCTCTGTAAATCATTAATGTATGAGTGTATTTGTGAATGAGACATATTGATGCCTAGGATCATTCATTCAATTGGCATTAGATTGGCATTAGACAAGACTAAGAGTTGTTAGTAAGTAAGTAAGTAGTAAATCTTAACAGTTGGTAAATGAAATATATGCGTATTTTATGTGTAGGTATTTTATTATTATAATAATCAAATAACTTCAATAATTACTGTTTACTGCAATTGCTATGTTACATTCAAGTCCATCATTTTAATATATATATATGTATATATTTATAAATGTATGTATAATTGTAATTGTATATCGCTTTTATACCATTTCTGTTTGTGTGTGTGTGTTGATGTGTAAATGTACTTATGTATTATATAATGGGTATATGTATTTCTGTAACTGTTTTAGGCGTTGCTCTTATCAATCTATATATATACATATGTATATATGTATATGTAATATATATGTATGTATGTATAACTACAAACTAACGAACACAGGTGCACTCATAAAGTATCCGGTTAACATATATATTTCATGTATATGTATGTATGTATGTATGTATATATATATTGTATGTATCTACAAATTAATTTTCTGTTTTCTTAAGAGCAATACAAAAAAAAAACATTTTCTTTTATAATCTAGTTTAAATGTTAACAAATGTGTACAATATTATAGTTGTTATTAAATATTATGTGCTTATTATTATTTTTTACCATAAAATGTGTGTGTGTGTGTGTGTGTGCATTTTTTGCCTGGATTCTTACTTAATTATAAATGAATTAATCAATTATCATTAATGATTAATGTTGCAATTGGTCGGTCGTTCGGTTCGGTCGCTCCTCACATTGATATTATCATAATCATTATTATTAATATTATTATTAATTATTATTTTTAGTTATAAAATTTAATTACTTGTTTTTGTTTATGTAATTGTCAATATGTATGTTTGTTTGTGTTTGGGCATGTATGTACATGTGTGTACCTATATAAAAAAAAACAACTTTATCATCAACTTGGCCTTAATTTCGTATAAAAAGCATTAAAGGCTAAAACTTGCACAACTGTTTGATTTGATTTTTATTTGTGCCTAGGCTTAACTACATATATGTTTTGTTTTTTCTCTATTTTCTTTTTGTTTCATTAATTGTATTTTATTAAAGCCATTTGAAGAATTCACTACCGGCACCTTTGCAATTTTATCTCTTAACTTTTAATAACTACAATCAAATAAAAAAAAAAATGTGTTTAAAAAAAAAATGTATTGTATATTAAGAAACTGAGTTATATATGTGCTGAACATTCCATTGAATTTCGGCCCCCCGTCCATCATCAGATAATCAAATCAAGTTATTTAGTGATTCCACAATAGCAAATTCAATAAACATAAAGAAATGCACATTATATTCCTATTCATACTAGGCATATATGTTGATTTATCATCATATAAAAAGGTCCTTAACGAGGCAACCATCTAGTGTCTAGAGTGATATAATATCTAAAAACGATTACAAAAACTGAAATATTGACGCCTGTGTCGCTTTTCATCACAAAATGTTTTTTTATTCTGTGCATTTTTTCGAACTATGAAAATTTTGAAAGCTTAAACTAGAAAAGGCAACTTAGTGATTCTAGCCTAGAGATTATAATTGTAATTGTAACAATAATTGTAATTGTATTTATTTCTGCTGCTCTGCATATCAATGTATCCATCTATAGATAGACTTTACATCAATATTTGAAGCACCGTTGTCGTCATTCTCTCCATATTTTATATATATTCTACTAAATATATCTGTGTGTGCTTGGGTAATTGTATGTTTAGTGTTTTTGTGTATACTGTAATGCAGCGGTGGGCACTCAATGGCTCCGGGAGCCAGCGGCTGCTAACGAATTCAGATTTCGTGCCCACCGCTGCTGTAATGTATGTAAAGTAACTTATGTTGATTAAAAAAAATAATAATATTAAAAGTATACAGTATATACAATTAGCCAAGTAATTATTGGGACTAAGAAAGAAGTGCACGTATATATTTGCTTTTGCAAAAGAAAAAAGTTTTCCTTTGTTTTTTAAATTGGTTTTTGTGCTATTTTTATCATAAATATAAAATTTACTTTTTAAAAGTCCAAAATAAATACACTCAGCCCAACACATATTCTCACACTTAGTTTTTCAAAATACAAATTTTTTATAGATAATGAAAGCATTCGTTTTGAAATTAAATCTGTCAAAAAATTAACCATTATTTTATCAAGTACACATGAAAATCAAAGAATTTAGCGGAAAAACCTTCCGAAATTATTCGTATACCAATTTTAACTATTTTGCCCACTAAAATTGAAGGCAAATACTTTAATATTTAGAGTGTACGAATAAATGTTAGCTTGAGTGTAGATGAGTATATATTTTGTGTTAAAACATTTACTTGACCCACTGTATGTATACCATATTTTGACAGATGTACAGTTCTAATGTTGACAAACTTAACAAAGGTTTCATCTAAGTATTTACTATGTCGATATAGACAGTAATATGGTCAGCTGGTGACGTTGCTGCTGCTGGCTGGTGCCTAAAGAAAGTAATGCTATCTCTGTTAGTCGCCCAATAACTTAACCCTTTACATTGGCCAGGTTATAGAGTCAAAGTACATGAAACCCTATGAGGCATTGTGATGATTCAACTGCTGATGATAATAGCTATTGTTTGTGGCATTTGGAGCTGCATTCGGCTCCTGTTTCGGCTGCTTTAGATTGCGATGATAGATGCTCTTGTGATTCCTCAAACTGTTCAACGAGCTGTAGACGCGTTTACAAATGTTGCACACTGGCTCCTTTGTGGGTCGCATGTGCACGTTTTGAATGTGCCGCTTGAGGCGTGTAAGAGAACTCAGATTCTTGTTGCAAGGATTGCAGCGGAAATCATCGCCGCCACTTGAGGCATTTAAACTGCCACCCGACGATGTATTCAGTTGTGAGCTGTTTAGAGAACTGTTGTTGTTGTTGGCAACAGTGTTGGCAACACTGCTTGATGCCATGTTGGCCATAACGGCGGCAAACATTTGTTGTTGTGCTGCGGCGGCGGCGGCTGCTGCTGCTGTTGTTGTTGGACTGCAACCATTGCTGCCTGCCTGTTGCTGATGTTGTTGCTGTTGCTGTTGCTGTTGTTGCTGCTGTTGTTGTTGTTGTTGTTGTGATTGCTGGTGTGATTGCTGCTGTTGTGTTGGAAGTATAGAAATGCCATTGTTGCCCGCATTGTTGTTGTTGTTGCTGTTACTGTTGTTGTTGTTGTTGTTATTACTGTTGTTGTTGTTGTTGTTGTTGCTCACATTGTTGTTGCAAGTGGCTGCGAATGTGGAGAGATTAAGCCCACAGATGCCAGGGGCGTTTGTAATGGCTGTTGTAGTTGTTGTTTTTGGATTTATTGTTGTTGTGGTAGATGTGGAAGTTGTTGTTGTTGTTGAGTTGTTGTTGTTGTTTGTTTGTTCAGAGTATGACAGGTAGTACAAGTTGTTGTTGTTGTTGTTGTTGTTTATGTTGCATTGTTTGTTGAAGTTGTTGTTTGTTGTTGTTGTTGTTGTTGTAGAAGTTGTAGCATTTGTCGTCAGTTGACCTGACGACAAAGTAGGGAAGAAAGTCAGAAAACGTCGCATTAGCCCAAGGACGAGTTTAATGTTTTTTTATTTATTTTATTTTATTTTTTTTTGGAAATATTTAATTTGTTTCTAATTTTGAATTTGGTTGGTTTTTTTTTTCAGGTGGTGGATTTTTTTTCGATAAATTTTCATTACTTAATAGTTCGCAAGCATTTTTTGCATCAAATATATAATATGTAATTAATTTGTTTATAGTTTTTGATTTATATATGGCAATTGTCTTCATTTTTGTTTTGAATTTGAATTTTGTAATTTAACTTTGGATTTATTTTTGTGGTAGAACTGTGAATTACAATTTAGCAAGTGGCCTACATATAAAATTTCTGTTTTGTTTCAAATTTAGTTTTGATATTTTTTGTATTGTTTTGGGTTTGGTTAAAGTTTTACTTGTGAGGATCAGGATCAGGACTTTATCGTCAAACTGACACAGATACAAATTTGGAGAATGGGAGAAAATCGAGGCGTCGTGTTTAAAAAAAAAAATAAGGAGATCTCTACTTGTAGCGGAAAAATTTATTTCTTCTATTTGATTGTTCATGGCGTCGATAATATTCTGATTCGATCTGATCTGATCGGATCGGATCTGAGATCTAATATAATCTAATCTGATTTGATGTCGTCTAAATTGTTAAAGTATTGAGAATCTACTTCATGTACGTTGAGAACTTGAAAGCAAATGCGAATTTCGAGCTACGAGCGAGCTTCGAATTGCAGTCACAGTCACGGTCACATAAATATGTCTTATAAGTATTTGTGTGCCTTATTCGCTTAGTATCGATACTCATGAGAGAAAAACTACGAAAGTGTATATTTAACTCCCAAAACTCCTGTTTTCGTCACTAGCGTGAGAATTTTGTTGTTTTATTTGGTTTTCAGTATTTGTTTTTTTTTTTTTTTTTTTTTAATTTTAATTTAGATTTGTTTTTGAGCGCTTGTTTGTTACTATTTTTTGGGTTTGGTGGGGGGGGGGGGGATTTGTGTAGTATTGTTTGTTTTATTGTTCTTGTTGCTGTTGTTGCAGTGTTTCTTGTGGTTGTTGTTGGTGTTGTTGTAATTTGAATTCGCTACCCTTGTGAGCGGACTGTGTGTATGTATTGTGGTGGCAATATACAGAAAAAGTAGGAATAGGGGAATTAACGTAAAAACATGTGTAGCTGTTTATCTATTTTTTTCTCAGTGTATTTTTGTGTTTTGGTTGTCTTTGAATGTTGGCTTGTGTGTGTGTGTTTGTGTGTGTTTGTTTTTGTGTGTGTTTATGTTAAACACCATCACCATAATAGCTTCATTGTTGTTGTTTCATATATATCTTTGGATTTGTTCTTATCGCTGTTGTTGTTGTTGTTGTTGTTGTTGTTCTTGTTGTAGTTGTTGAAGTGTCTTCTGTATGTGTGTGTATGTGTGTATTATGTGCGTGTGTGTGGGATCGTGTCACTTAAATAAAGGACTAAAAATAAACCATTTCCAAATTTCCTTTTATCATAATTATTATTATCATATCATCATCATCATCATCATCATCATTGCTGAACGTTTTCATCGCTCTGTAGGCAAACTTCAAGTTATCAATTTTAGATTAGCTTTTGGAGAGGATATGGGGACATTTTGATGTGCTGCTGGGGACTATGAGCTTTGATTGTGGAAAATTGATTCCATTTTTTTTTTTTGTTTTTCGTTTTATAATTACTTGTATGCTAATAGTATAATATCATTTCAATTAGTTTACGTTTTACTTAAACATAATACAAATTGTTTTTTTTTTTTGTTTTTGTTTTTTGTTTTTGACAATTGTACAGCAATTTTGTGAGTTTGATAAAAAAATGATAAATGAGTCCAATAAAAATTCGTTTAGTTTTCAAATAATATAATTTGCTGTGCAATTTTAAAATATCGTATCATCAATATCAATATTATGTACACATTCGATGATTAGTTTGTTGGATCATTTCATAGTTTTTTTGTTGTTGCCAATAATTAATAATTCATTAATGTTTGTGCTTAAAACGTAACTTGAATGTCGTATTTCCACAATGTATTCCACCAATTGTTAAAACTTAAAATTAGTCAAATTTTGTAGATTGTAGCGATTTAAAATTAGAATTAAACTAAAGTTTAAGCTGTGTTTTGTATTTGTGTATGTATGTATGCATGTTTATAAATGTATTTGTGTATATAATATATAATAAAATAGCAACAATTATACATACAGAGAGAGAGAGAGACAGAGAGCGTAATTTAAAGCAATTCAATTTTCATTATCAATTAAATACGTGAAGCTTGTAATTGTAATTTGTAATTTGTAATTTTCTATAGTGTTTGTAATTGTAATTGTATGTAATAACTAATGTATTTACTCATATAGTATGTAGAGTTTTTTGAGTAAAGCACAAATTCACATGGTTTTTGTTTCTAATAATTCTAATATTTATATGTAATAGTTTTGTAGTTTGGTATTTGTTTTTGTTTTGTGGTTGTTTGTTGTTGTTGTTGTTGTGTTTTCTTAG
Source organism: Drosophila quinaria (assembly GCA_035047525.1). Taxonomy (NCBI): domain Eukaryota; kingdom Metazoa; phylum Arthropoda; class Insecta; order Diptera; family Drosophilidae; genus Drosophila; species Drosophila quinaria. Next base: position 38,132,537 of record JAWNPO010000455.1, read on the forward strand.
GAATAATATACTCATAGTAATGTGTACTCCTTAATTCAAGAGTAAGGGAGATAAAGTGAGAGTTCCAATCGAACTAGGGTATTGGTTAGTAAGTATATTTGGCAAAGTAAATACATATAGCGTTAGTTGTTTTTATCATTAATCATTTGAAGTTAGTTTTGTTTATTATTTTTTTGACTGTTAGCGATTGTAATTGCGTGTGTATGTGTGTGGTTTGTGTGTGTGGTGTGTATATGTGGTGTGGTGTGAATGTGCGTATGCGTGATGTATGTATGTATGTTTGTATGTAAGGATTATTAGTTGTGATTTCGAGCGCCTTTATTCAATTCGTTGTCTTTTAAAGTTTGCGTGTGTGTGTGTATGCCTAATAGTTAGACACTTCTTTTAGCTTATTTAAAAATATTGAAATTCTGTTGTGAAATTACATATATTTTATAAATCTTTTTCAAATCTGCCGTTTTTTAAACTTTCAGGACTCTGGGCAACACTGTTGAACTTTTTTGTGTTAAGCTTTTTATTTGTATTTAAAGTGAACTATTAACTTTTCTGTAGTTTTGAGATATAAATTGGAAATGGAAGTGAAAATGGAGATGGAAACTGTGGACCTATTTTTATAAAAAAAACGCTAAATAGCTCAGCTGTTTTTTTTTAAATCTTCTATTTATTATGCGGTTGTGTGTGTTTTTTTTGTTTATACTTTTGGGGAACCAAGACCGACCTGTAGCTGTGTGTGTGCGTGTGTGTATATAAGAGTGTGGGTTTGTGTACAGGGTATCAAGTCAGTTGTTTGTTTGGTCGTAAGCATTCGTATAAAAATCCCAATATTATGCTTTTTTATGCTCTATGTTCTCAGTTCTATTCTCCATAATTTATACATATATTTTTTTTTAAATGCCAATTGGACTCTCAACGTTGCCGCTGTTATTTTGCTACCTTTTATTTTGATAATTAAATAAATGGAGGGAGTTGGACTGTGTGCGCATCTGTATTCGTGAATAATTTTTGTATTTTTTTTAATCTCCATCGAATCAAATATTGGTGTCAGTATGTACATATGTATATTCATCATATGCATACATACACATGTGCTTTTTTGTGTCTTTTCAAGTTTTTGAAGGGCAAAAGTAAATACTCTTACAATAGATATAGTAAATGTCTAGCTATATGTATTTTTTGGATGTTTATGATGTATTTTGTAAGGTGTGTTTAGATTCAGGTAAATATGACAATATTTACTAATTTACTAATTTTTGTTTTGTATTTTTAAGCCATATTCAGGTTTAGAGAACAAAAAATATATAAAAAAAAGAAAATAAAATAAAAAATGTATTTAAATGTTGCAATTTCATTAATTTTTTATTTTTGATTGGGAATAATTTCAGTTGTAGTTTTTCAGTTTTCAATGCAAATACACATACTTGAAGCTTTTCACTTGCTTTTGCTGTTTATGATATGGATGAGGGGGGATTGGAGGGGCCTGTTTTTGGAGGGGAGTATTTGCTTGGAGAATTTTTGGTTACTTAGTTTTTAGACACAAGCACGACGACGTACAAAGTAAATGAAAAATTCAATACATAATATGTATATAAGGAATGTATATATGTATATTCGATCGATCTTAAAATGCGTTGCACTTTACACAAACACAAAATAACAAAATGTACACCAAATATTGGTATTTAAAAAATTTACTTATTGTTATTGTTGCTGTTGTTGTGTACAAGATATTGAAACTCAAGAGAACGGCTTAAAAATTATAAAACAGGCAGGAAATTTTTTATTTTTTTTTAAACTTAAGTTAATTGAAATTAAACTGAAGGATATCCTTTAAATGATCATTTTGAAGCTACACAAAATTTAAAAAAAAAAAAAAACAAAATTAAAATGAAACATAGACATTTTAAACAAAGAAAGCATAATTTTTCGATTTGTATGTATGTATGTTTAACAACTATCTATCTATGAATGTAAGTATGTAAGTTTATGTTATGTATGTAGGTATGTATGTAATTGGTTGCACTGGTGTTGATTATTTGCTTTTAAATACGAATACAAAATTAGCACACAATTAAACGAAACGAAAAAAACGAAACTAAGAGAACAACAATGTTTTAGAAACAATTAAAAATATGAACTATTTATCTCACTTTCTGTGTCATTTAAGCTTACTAATAATTTGTACACTCTGATTCGGATTCGGATTTGGATTCTGATCATATTTTCGTATTTATTTTCCATTTCAAATGAATTTTAGTGGATTGTGGTATGAGCGAAAAATATAAATAGTGAGAGTGAGAGAAAGAGAAAGAGCGTGTTTGTGTGTGTGTGTGTGAGAGAGAGAGAGAGAGGAATAGAGCGAGAATCGATTGTGGCATTATGAACGTAGTAAATAGAGTATATATTGTTGATTCTGATTCTGAATTCTGATTTAACATGTTGTGGAGGACATGAAGTAAGCCAAATGAACTTTCAAAAACTAACAAAAAAAAAAACACACTTCTCGCTTCTTTTTTATTTATTTTTATATTTTTATTATTTTTATAAATGCCAGCAATAAACAGCAAACACTGAACTCGACTGAACTCAAATTAACTTTCATTAACTTTGTACTAATTTCAGGGTTTTTAGTTGGTTTAAAAAAAGAAATAGCTCAAAGGTTTTGTACCTGATTTAATTATATTTCAATTTTCAAATTTATTTGTAAAAATCATAGCATAATTATTACTCACATTTTTCATTATGAAATTCAAAACAAAGTTTTTCTTTTTTTTTTTTAATGAAAAATGAAAATCTACACATATTTATATACGCATTATTTTAAGAATATTTGTAAGTTTAGCATTGTTTTTATTTATTTTTTCTCTTTTTTTAAATATTAATATTTTAATCTGTGCATTCAATTTTCATTCTCATTTTTCATCATAAATTATGACAAATAAGTTTTAATATTAATTTTGTAATTCTGTTCATTTAGTTCAAAATGCGAGTTTATATTTAGGTTTACTATAAAAATTCAAAATACAATATTTATTAAACTATTTCCAAAATATACCATCTATAAAAAGTGATTTTAGTATTTTTTTTATTCATTCGCATATTTTTTAAGCTTATTGAAGTGTCTACTCCTACATGTGTAAGAAATGTATGTGGGCTAAATATGCTGCCCCTGAATCTGAATGTTGGGGCATGCCACAAAAGCCGCAAAGCTTTTACGAACTGGTTTTAGTTTAAACTCGTTGCATGCTTTTAGGCACGCACCCCCTTTTGCGTGTTTGTGTGAGTGTAGTGTGTGTGTGTGTGTAGTGTGTGGGTCTATAGAGCTGTTGTGGCAAGTGGCAAGTGGAAAATGGCAGCAAATTGTTGCGGCTTAACCGCAGCATAACAGCACCAATTAAAATGTGCGCCACAATTTTCAAAACAGGCAATTTTGCTAAACACTTTTGTGGCCAAGATTGACACTTAGTTAGACTTGCAGGCTCAGAGTTCATTAGTTTTTCAAACAAACAAAAAACACAGACACACCAGCGGAAGGAGACAGAAAGTAAGGCATTGTTTTTGGGTTCAGTGTTTGTTGTTTAACGTTGGCTTCAATTTTTTGGATTTTAATTTAAAAATTTATTTATTTAATTTTATGCATTTTCATAATCTGCATCATTTTAATTATCATCATCATACACATGATGATGATGATCAGCTTGACGGTTTCTTCTAGCTAATAATTTTCTAGCATCCCTAATTCTCTTTTTCTTTTAGCTATTTGGTAGCTATTTTTCAGCTATTTTTGGGCATTTCGGGTGTTTTTCTCATTTTCATAGACTTTTTTTTTATATTTTTTGTTGTCTTTACAAGTGACGGAAATAAATGAAAACATTTACCATCGAAACAATCAAACAAGAAAGAAATTTATACACTGTTGTTAAACTTGAAGATGCAAACAAAAAAAATATTTATGAACTCAAAAAAACTCAATAATTAAAATATATTGTATGTTTCTTGGTTAAGTTGTCTGTCTGGCTTTTACGTGTTTGCAATTCTAATAATAAGTCTATAACAAAGTTGGTCCAAAGTTGGTATTTTTTTTTTTTTGTTGGTAGATAATGACAAATGCTATGGACCAGCTTTGACTAGACTTGGTTTTAAATTTGGTTTACTTTAAAATCAAATTGTATGACACAAAGAAAATAATCGATTATGAATAATCAAATATATGTAAGTATTTGTGTAGGTAAAAATAAATCAAAAGTTAAATCAAATTGTAATCAACACACATATATATAGCCGATTTATATGCATGTACGCATTTATGTAAGTATGTTTTTTCAAGTAAAACAAATGATACAGACACATTTCTTCAACGTTTAAAAATATTTGGAATTTTCTTCTATTATTATTATTATATTTTTTTCATTGGTATTAATTTGTTGGGTATTTGTTTGATTTTCTTTAAAATTGTACTCATATATATTGTAATATATAAGTATTTTCTTTTCTTTTCTTTTTTTTTTTTTTTTTGGTAATTGCATTTGATGTAAAAAATGTAATAATGAGCTTTTGAGCGCAAATAGAGCGAAACAATAGAGGTAAAAATAGAGAAATGCTTGGACTCACCTTGTGGAGAGACAGCGAGTTCACCAGATTGTTGCAATTGTGTGTTGAGACCTTTTTAATTGATAGACAAGTTTAGTTTAGTTTAGAATATTAATTGTTTGAGTTAGATGTGTGATAGATACGCACCAAGCAAGGCTGGATGATCGAGATTGCTCATGGGAAAGCTGAATGCGGCACCGGAAAACAATTTGTTGTCAGCTGGCGACATGATGAAGGGCTGTGCGGCATGATGTGAGGCAAGATTGTCCCCCATCTCATCATCATTGCCAGAGCTGAAAATTAAGATAACAGTTAGTTAATGGGTTGCCCTCATACGAATAGCATTGTACAAATTTTAATTAAAACTAAGCACCAAGCATTTTAAATTGTTTCATAGTTTTGTTGATATTAAGATTTGATTAGGTAATTAATGTTAACTAATACAAATAGAACGATGGATTGTAAAGGCTGTTTTAAGTTTTAAAGCAATGCGAAAGCCTAAAAGTATGCAATAAAAGTATTTTGCGACTTTAGCCGCGAAAAAGGCTACAGCTTTTACTTTGCAAGGTTTCTTATTATACCCGTTACTTATAAAAATAAGTAAAAGGGGATATTGTATTCGTTGCAATGTATGTAACAGGGAGACGGAAGCATCTCCGACCCTATAAAGTATATATATTCTTGATCAGCATCAACATAAAGTATATATATTCTTGATCAGCATCAACAGCCGAGTCGATATAGCCATGTCCGTCTGTCCGTCCGTGTGAGCGCCTAGATTTCAGAGACTATAAGAGCTAGAGCAACCAAATTTGGCACACAGACTTCTATAGACCCCACGCAGGTCAAGTTTGTTTCAAATTTTTGCTGCGCCTTTTTCCGCCTCTGTAAATCGCAAAAAACCACCACACGCACAGTTTTCAAGATATTATAATTTTTTTACTAATTATCGTTAACTACTATTATTACCTATCATCCTACTAAATCGTAACAAGAGCGGACAAACAGAAAGGTGGTAATGGCAAATTAAGGTTTTTAAAAAATATAAGTGCCTAAAAGCATGCAATAAAAAATATTAAAAAATTCATTAAAATAAGTAACGGGTATCCTAGAGTCGGGCGCTCGACTATAGCCTTTCCCACTTGTTTTTGTTATACTTAGTAAGTATATTGTGCTGAGATTCTTCTTTGAATTTAATGATGGATTATTTGATTTGATTTGAATTAATTTGTTGACATACCTCAAGGAGCCTTTGCCGCCATCGCCGCTGCTGGAGCGATTGGCGTCGTGCTCGCCGGTGGAGTCGTTGCTGTGCTCGTCGTTGGCATTGGGATTATTGGCATTATTGTTGGAGCAGACAAGTTCCATGGGCTCTGATTTGACATCCTCGCCGCGTGGCGCCAATGGCGATGGTGTTAAACTGCCCAATTTGTCGCTGATCGAGATGCCGTTGCCGTTGCCATTGCCATTTCCGTTGGCATTGCCGTTGCCCGAGTTGTTGCCAGTGTTGCCAGCGCTGCCATTGCCAGTGGGTCCATTGCCTGCAGTGGAAAGCATAGTTAATAATTGTATTACTCATATGAAAATTATTCAATATAAATTCTTATTTTTGTCAAATACAAAAAAAGTCTTTTTTTTTAATTCTTATACAAAAATTATGAAATAATAAATAAATTTACATTGTAACCGTAACCATTAACCGGTATTAACCGATTGAAATTGGTGACCGTAGCTGAAACCGTAACCGAAACAAGACTTTTTTACTATACCGAAAACCAAAAACCGAATTTATTCCACATCAAAATAAAAGTCAAGTAGAAACAACCGTAGTAACGGAAAGCATAAAATTAAATTATGGTTTTAAGATGTAATCATGGTTTTTAAAAACCGAATTTAATTATTTTGTGTGCCGTAATTTATTTATTTATATGCTGATCTCAATAAGATCTTAATTTTTGAAATTTTGGAATTTTGAAAATCTCAGCTGTATTTCGAAAGCAATACATACAAACCAAGGATTAAAATCCTAACCGAAACCATAACCTCTAACCGGTAAAAACAGGTTGAAATTTAAAACCGTAACTGAAGCCGTAACCGATAAAAAATTTTAATTTGACCGAAACCTCAAAATCGAAACTCTGCAAACCGAAATAACAGTTTAGTAACCGGTTCATTTATAAGGGTTAATTTCGATTTTTCATGCATCCCAAAAAAAATATTTTTAATTTTGATTTTAATTTTCTTATGTTTAGTTTCGAATATTTATTTGTGATATTTATGATGAAATTTTCATAGCACTGAATAAGCGCAAATAAAATGAATTAGTTAAATTAAATATAAAAATTGCCAAAATGTAACTAAACTACATCAAACTGAAGAATATGAAAAATAAATGTGTGAATGAAAGATTAAGAATGTAATGCCTTTTCAATTATTATTAATATTTTATTAATATAATTATAAATTTGCAAAGAAGTTTTTGTTTTGTAAACTGAAACCATACCGATATTTCAAAACCGAAACATACAAAAACCGGTTCACCGTTACTAAGCCTTGATTCTAAGATTTTGTGTAACCGATAAACGAAACCCGGAATGCAAACATAACCGAAACCGTCACTGAAGCCGATATTCGTTTCATTCGTGGTATACCCTGGAATAAATCGATAAATGGGGAGGGAGGGGGCGGTGGCTACTCACGTTTCTCCTCCTTCAAAGGCGGTGTGTTGTTGTTGTTGTGGTGCTTGATCGTACTGAAATCAGCGGGCGTTAGCTGCGGTGAAGCGCTGCGCGGCGCGTGTAGTTGCAAATCGGGGCTGTTGTTGTTGCTGTTGTTGGAGATGGAGCTGAGGAGGCCGTTGTTGTCGCTGTTGGCGCCGCGTAGACGCTTGAGAGCGTGCGACGTCTCCTCGACGGAGGCGGCATTGCTGCGGTGCAACATTGCCATGCGCTTCAGCAGATGGTTGTTGATGTGATGCTGTGACGGCAACTGCGGCGGTTGTGGTGGCGGTGAGCCTGCCCCACCTCCGCCCACTCCCACGCCGCCGCCTTGGCGATTGCTAAACAACGTGGCGCCACCATCGTCATGCAACGCCCCATGGTGCGGATGTGAATTTAAAGGAGTGCGCACTCCGGCATTGGCCAGGTTCTGTATCTGTGCCAAATGCTGTTCAGCAACAAAATTCGATAATTCATTAATTAATCACAAATTAATAATACAAGTTCTAAGAATCGTTAATTAAAAAAAAAAAAAAAATACTTAGCTTTCGATTAAAACAAAAAATTGATAATGATTTAATCATTTTTCAATATTTAACTTTTCAAATGTTCAAATAAAAACATGAAATTTGTTATCCAATTTAGTAATTTAAAATTGAATTTTAAAAATTAAATTAAAAAATTTATTAATGTATTCATTCATTTGTCAGTTACAATAACTTTTCAAATATTGAAAAAAAGTTGAAATGTATATAGTTTTGAAGTTTTGACTTTGACACTTATTTACACAATAAGCGTATAACTTATAAAGTTTTCGAATTTCAGCAAATCGATTGATTTGTCAGCGATGAAATCGATGTTTTGGATTTGGATTTAATTAAAGCAAAAAAAAAGCTACAAATGATTAAAGGTGGCAACACTTACGCTGTGCGTGTCCTCGGCCTGTTGTTGTGTTAAGCCCGAGACGCGCAGGACCTCGGCGGTTTTTAAGAACGACTGCAGCGACTTCTGATGCACATTGACCTCGCCGTGATAGATGAACTCCACCAGCGAGTGCAGATCCATGAAATTGACATCTTGCAGCAATATGACGGGATGTTTACACGGTGTGCTCTGCAAATTCACGAAAAATATCAAGTCATTAGTTAGTTAAACAAGTCGCTAACTATCACAGAAATATGTTCAAGTATTTAACAAAATTAAATACAGTCGAACATATGGAATATATATATTTTAATTATATATTTTATTTTTTTTTTTCTATCACAGAAATATGTTCAAGTATTTAACAAAATTAAATACAGTCGAACATATGTAATATATATTTTTTTTTAATTTTTTAAAAGAAACTACAATTTTGTTCAATCATAAATACATTACGAATTGCAAACTTTTCTTGTTATTTTCAGCAAAAAAAAATTCCAGTTTGTTCAAGACCTGTCAATAATCTCAAAAATTGGTTTTTTCGTTCTTATGCTGTGTAATTAATTTTAAATTTTTTTTAACAAATGAGTTTAAATATTTCTTAAAGCGATAAACATTTTAATACACGTACGTACAAAGTACATAACGAACATCGTTTCTATATCAATTTCACAAGCCTAAGTAATTGTTGATGCAATATTCTATTATATTGCATCGCCATATGCTAATGTACATCAATATTACATATCCAAACGAGCCGGTAACTAAAGCATAAAACAGAAACTAAAAAATATTCAAACCTTATTGGGGACTTTCCCGAAAAATTCGATTTACAGAACTAAGGGCCAATATTTTTGTTCAAGTTAAGGAGAAATTAGACTTATAGAAGTGGGAGTCACGCAAGCAGAATTGTATGAAATTTGCTCAGTTAGAGAAAATTCGAGTTAGGGAAGTTTGACTGCATTATAATTAAAAATAAATTAATCGAATTATCTTAAAATGTATTATCTTTAACAACATCTCGAACTAATCAATTTGAATGCAATATGAGTTAAAATTCTGTAGCGATCTTAATAATTTGTACTTAATACTACGACTCATTAAGAGCTCATTTTACATATGTATGTAACTGCACTTTCCTTTTATTGCCTGTATAGACATTCGTACACATACATACATACGTATATGTATGTACTAGTAGAGTTGACTTGTTTAGTTGTGGTTGCACTCAAGGCAAACCAACTATGCAGATTACCTTCAACTATTGTTTTAAATGTCAACCAGTTGCCAACGTTTTCTGCATCTCAGGCATAAACATTAAATGCCATTTTATACTTAAAGAATATATACATGTGCTATATAAAACATTATCATTATTATATATTTATGCAATATTTTTACACTATCTTTGAGGGAAAAATAAAAGGCACTTGATCAGCTTTGCAGTTGACCCTGTTTTTCGCTGTTGTGGCCCTAAACAACATTTGCAGCTCGTCTCATTCCATCTGGCACTCTTTTAATCTACACAGTCTACAGTCTACAGTCTACAGTCTGCAATCTGCAGTCTGCAGTCTCCTCACTTTTATGATCGTGTGTGTGTGTGTATGTTTCACATTATCATCAAGTGGCAAACGCAACAAAGGGCTGGAAATTAGGTCAAGTCTCGTATTTATTTTTTTTTTTATTATTATTTCGATTGTAGACATTGCAGACTCCTCAGTTTCAGTTTTCAGTTTTCAGTTTACACATCCCCCAGGGCGACATGAATGCGTGCGAAATGCAGCCAGACAGAGACAGGCGTATAGACAACAGACAGACAACTTACATGTCTGTCTCTCTCGCTCTCTCCTTCTTTTCCTTATTTACTTGCATGTACATATGTGCATGCTTGTTTGTATGTGTAATCACACCATATCTGTATACTGACTTTATTTTAATATATATTTGGTATAAATCGCTTTTCTGTTTCTTTTTCTTTCACACATACATACATATGTATGTATGTTTGTATATTTGCTATTGATCAATTCTCTGACTGTGTGTGTGTGTGTGTGCGTGTGAGGCAGATTGTGAAATCGAGGTCAAGACGAGACGACAGTGATCAAGTGATTGCAACAACAACAACAACACTATTTGTTGTTCAAAGAAACTTGATTGCCATTGAAGGCAAGCAGCGAGACAGAGACGGCAACAGTGGCAGGCACTGTCAAAAAGGGACGAGGCGAAGGACGGCGAGTAAGAGGAAGAGCTGAACAAAAAGGGTCTTGTGTTGTTAGCTTTCTCTTCTGGTCCGGATTCTGGTCAAAATACTACAAAAAAAAAGGAACAGTAGATGTAAATTTGTGACAGGGGGCAACAAAGTGTTAAGTGGGCGTAACAACGACACTTACAGTTACAGTTGCAAAAGCAAGTACAGTTACAGTTGCAGTTACAGTTACATTTGAATAAAAGCCAAAAATACATTAAGGTTTTGGCTTAAAAACCCCGCCCCAAATTTGGCCATTAGTTTGCCACTTGCCAGTTGTTGGCACTTTTGCTGTTGTTGTTGTTGTTGTTGTTGTTGTGGAAAGGACACTTTACTGTTTTACACCTAATTAAAATAATGCGCTGCAGTTAATTAAATATTTATGCATAGACACAATTCGCGCACAAGATCAAGCGAAAAGTGTCGCGAACCGGACACAAATACAGGCACAAATACAGTCACAGAAACGGACTCGGACACGGACTTCGACCCGGACTCGGACCCGGACTCGGACTCGGCGTTCGACACTTGGCAGCATGTCCATTTCTGTTGACAGAGTTGCCAGCTTTTGACACAGTACAAATAAAGGGCTCTTTTGTACAAAAAAAACGTCAAAAAAGGCTAAAACTCTCTACAGTTTTTGTGTAGAAAAATAGTCAAAAAAAATGCTTCAATTCTCAACAATTTTGGTTGAGAAAATATCAGTAAAAAGCTCAAATCGAAAAAAAAAGCTAAATACACAAAAGCAACTCAAAAACAGTTGTCAATTTTCTGGAAACAGAATTCCAAGAAAATTGCTATCCAGCAAAATGTTCAAAAGGCATGCAAAAATATTTAAATATTTTACTTGAATAATTTTGATTGAAATTTGTAATAAATTTAATAAATCCAAGTAGCTTAGATATATATTATTCTTTATATAAGAAAGGCCAAAATACATTTGTCAGCGGCCGCTCTTTAAAAATTCTTTGCGCAATAGAAAAAAACCCAGATTTGACGGGAGAAAGCTCTTGTTGGCAACACTGTTGTGTCGCTGTTGTTGTTGCATGTATTTTAAATTGAATTTGCAAAGTTTTGTTGCCTGCGACTCGTATTGTTGCATTGCCAACAAAGTTTTGTATCCTCGTCGTCGTCTTTTTTATTTTGTACTAATTTCTTGGTATATAATTATTTTAGCCTTTTCTTTTTTTTGGGAACCCTCCCCTACGTCGTACTTTTGTTGCAGTTGCTTTGCATTTTGTTGGGCTTTTTAACAAATTAAATGCCGACTTTCTGTTGTTTGCAAATTTTTGTATGGGGGCCTTTTTCATTATCATACTCTATGTAGTTTCATCCATTGACTCCCACATTTTAACTTTGCAATTTATTGGCTGGACAGCTTGTAAAGTACGACAGCATGAGGTGACGAGGGGTTGAGGGGGCGTATACGCAATATGGCAGCTTGCTTGCCACTTGCCACACAAATTGTTGATGTTCATACAGACGAGAACGCGAACGAGAACAAGGCGCATTACACCGAGAAAAAAAAAGCGGTAATTAACGAAGTTTGAAACATTTTGAATGTAGTAGTTGAAAATGAGCACAAAAATTCGTATTCTTATTATTTTCTTATATTTTCTGCGATCGCTTGCTTAGAATTCCCAAATAGTTTCTGCTTGACTGCTGCAATGGGAACTCAGAAAACAGAATACTATATTTACCAGGAAAAAATCATTTCTTATTTTAAGAGTTTTTTTTGTATCGTATTTGAAATAAGATTGACATACTCGACGATTTCAATCGTAGTAGTAATTCAATTTGAAATGTAGTTCAAAATGCTTGATTTCTTTGCGCTGTGTAGGAACGCCGATGGCACTAAATGGCCCAAAAGAAAGTTGGCTCATTTCATTGGCCCTCACTCACTGTCTCCGGTCTCTCTGTCTTTCCCTCTCTCTCTATAGTGCAAACTTGATGCATTAAGTTGTTGGTGTTTTATTTTCTTTATGTTGCACGTTTGTTGTGTCTGTGTTTGCGTCTATAATTTACAAAATGAAGTTTTCTATCATGTTAACAAATCACGTCGAGAAAAATATTTACAACTAAGAGAAGTTTGTAATTTATATAATTTCTGCTGCAATGCCAAACAGAGACAACAGAGTTGGGCTGGCAAAGGAGGGCAAAGCGGGGGGACAAACCCCCAACCACTAATCAATCCAACTAACCACTCCTCAATTCTCAAACTCAAACTCAAACTCAAACCCAAACCTCGATCCTCATAATTCCCCCAACCTGACGCCAATGACAGCTCAAACAATGCAAATGGCAAACTTTTGAGGTGGATTGCAGATTGAGGGGTGTGACAGAGGAAGGGGGAAAGTAGCCACGTCTCAAGGTACGCTAAAAAACCGCAATTGCGTGCAAATATTTTCAATGCAGTCACAAGTTTTGGCGGCCAGACCACAAAACGAGGCAACGACTCCCATAATTTTAATGTCATAATAAAAAAATAAAAAAAAAAACAAACAACGAAATAAAATAAAACACAAACAAATGCGCAACAATCAAAGCTGTTCGACTGTTAGATGCCCAGTAATTGCATTAAAGGCACAAGTCACAATAATAAACAACGATTTTAATTTAAAAAAAAGTTTATCCATAGTTTTAATTATTCTAATGATTGTTAAATTAATCAAAATGAATGAAATTCACCTTGAAAAAAGTAGATAAAAAGTAGAATTTTTTCGGAAAATTTGATATCCTTGTAAATTTCAGAGATTTTTTTTTTAGCATTTTTCAGCATTGTTTTTAGCTTGATGCATTTCTATTGCAGCTATAAATTACACAATTCTGTACAGTTCGCAATTTTTCGTTGGCTTCATTAATGAGTTAACTAAGTTCTCACAGTTGTCAGGTTTTTTAAGCCTCCTTTTAAGTCACAAACTAATAAGTCTGGTAACGCTTTGCTTGCTGGGCTAAAAAAAGGGAACTGCAATGTACGAGACGACACTGATTTTTCCCCCTCTTGCCCCTTTTTAGACTTTAGCAACTTCAGTTCAGCTGGCAAATTAGCATAAATTCTAGCGACTCCATAGAGCTGTAAATAAAACTTGCAATTGGGAATGGAAAGGGGCGAGGAAATGACATTTAGACCAGGTCCAGTACTCAGATTAGCCCAAGCTAATCACCAGTTATTTGCAGGCATTAACTTACCAAAAAAGTACTAAATGTACTACAAAAAAAGCGAAGCAATTGCCTGAGGAGTTGTTTCGAGTCTTTTTATACCCTGTACCCCTTCAAAATGGGCAAGGCTGGCTGTAATGATTTTGTTAAGTATATTTAACGTGCAAAAGGAGGCGTGGCTGACCCTATAATATGTATAGTTTCTTCATCTTGAGCTGTATCTAAGCCAGTTAAGCGCTGCAGTCTGTCTGCTCGATCTCAGAGACTATAAGAGCTAGAGACTGCAAATTTGGTATGTAGGTCTGTGAATATCATACGCAGATCAAGTTTTTTTTTTTTTTTTTTTAATTTGGATCAGACCACTATATCTTATATCCCTGCAAGTCCGTCTGTTCAAACTTAGAAACCACAAGAGCTAGAGACTTCAAATTTGGTATGTAGGTTCCTGAAAATTCAGATAAATTGTCTAATACATTCTGACCGAATTTGATGAAATACGGTAAGAATATCATATATGTAGCTATCATAGGAAGAGTCAGTCGACAATATAATACAGGGTATCCCACTGTCGAGTGCGCTCGACTGAATCCTTTGCCGCTTTTTACTTTTTCCCAACTATTCTGACGGCACAACTTTGTCCCTTTGACCCTCCCCTTTCTCTGTTCTCATTCTCTCTCTCTCTCTCTTTCTCTCTCTCTCTCTCTCTGTCTACTCGAGCACACTCTTTGTGAACACATAGTTTCGACATTTGGCGTGTTGTCGTCTGTTTTGTTGTGTTTTGTTGTTGTTGCTGTTGTTGTTGCGCAACTAAATAAATTAAAATGCAAACAGAACGCAATTGCAACCTTCCATTTCCATTCACTATTCTCCATTCTCCATCTCTTTGGCATTTTTGCTGTAATAATTTAGCTAAAAGCACAAAAATGAGTATTTACTATTTACCCCAAACAACAGCTAAAAACTTTGCCTTAACAGTTTACACCACGACAACCAACAACCAACTAACAACAACAAACAACAAGAACAACGTTGTTGCAACCTCTTTGCTAGTTTTTTGCAAGACACAAAAAACTTGCCATATTTTGCAGACACACACATGTGTGTGTGTGTGTGTGTGTGTGTATGATTGCATGTAGATTTTATTTTATTAATTAGGCTGCCATTAAATTTGTGCCGCAAAGCGGACTGACAGTGCCTGACAGCAGTATACGCCTCATTTTTTGTCTTGAAATATATTAAGTTGCAGCTGACAAGAAAAATTCAAATGTTTGTTCTCAACAGCAGTAAAAAAGATTGCAATCATTTTATCTATTGAAATTAATGAGTTTACTACTTTTGGATTGAAATCAAAAATTGAACATAATACAAAAAATATATAAGAAACAGATTTATAAGCGTTTGTTTGTCTTTAAAAATAAGAGGTAAACAAATTTATTGATTCAGAAAAAATCGAAGAAAAATGGATTTAAAGATCAATATTCTCAATATTAGAATGCTGTCCCTTTTTATCAGAAGTTAATTTAAAGTTGAAATTATTTAGATCCACGCTGCGTATGCGTAACACACACATGTTTGTTTGTGTATGTATGTATGGGTGTCTCAATCTTCTTTCTCTGTCTCCCTTCTTCCAAAACTCTCTTTCTCCCCGTGACTTTAAACTAAGTAGGTCACCAGAATAAACGCGAAGGGCAAAAAAGTTAATTTTAGACTCTGATTTAAATAAAGTGGGAATTGTAGAAAGAGCATGTATCTATCTCCCTGTCGCTTGCTCACACTACGAATAAAAAGAGTACAGAAGTTTAATTTGATATCCTCAATGATTAGTCTTTAAATCTGCATTAAAAAATTAATATCAATAAATTAATTATTATCGTTACATTTTTTTTTTTGTTTAACGTTTTTTACTAAATTCATCAATTGCTCTTTTTACATATTTTCTTTAATTCATCTTTGTATTAAATTAAATATAGTACATAAATAATATATACATTTAAAATCTGCTTTTGGTATAAAAGAAGAAATCAAGGATTTCAATATCGATAAGAATATCAATACTATCGGTATTTTAGTAACTGCATAGAAAACATATTATCTACAAGTGAAAATGCATAAAGTAGCTAAATTTAAATCTTGTCTTCTGATTTTGTTGCAAGTTAAGATACAGTCGAACTTCCCTAACTCGAATTTTCTCTAACTCGAATTTTCTCTAACTCGAACAAAATTAAGTGGCAATAGCGTTTACTGAGCCAATTTCATACAATTCTGCTTCCGTAACTCGAAATTCCATAAGCCTAATTTCTCCTTAACTCGAACAAAAATATTTGCCCGTACTTTTGTAAGTCGAATTTTTCGGGCAAATCCCCAATAAAGTTTGAATTTTTACCGGCTCGTTTGGATATGTAATATTAATGTACATTAGCATATGACAATGCAATATGATAGAACATTGCGTACACAATTAATTATACTTGTGAAATTGCTATAGAAAAGATGTTAGTAATGCTTTTCTTAGTCAGTGCACCATCAAGTGTATTAAAGTGTTTATCGCTTTAAAAAATTTTAAAATTTATATTCTTAAATATTTTTGAGAATATCGACAGGTCTTGAACAAACTGGAATTTTTGCAATCGTAATGTATTTAAGATTGAATAAAACTGTAGTCTTTTAAAAAAATTAAAGAAACAAATGCCGTAACTCGGGATCTCTATAACTCGAACTTTTTTCTTGTATAAGGGTGATTCGAGTTAGGGAAGTTGAACTGTAATTATAAATTAAGTGAAATGAAATAAATATCAAATAAAAGTCGAATTGCAATTCATACTACTGCAAGTATAAAAATCGTGCACTCTCACCTTGAGCAGATCGCGGAAGTAGGGGCTGCAGGCGGAGAGAACGACGCGATGGGCTTTGATGCTGCGTCCCTCGCACGCGAGCGTCACATCGACGAAGTCCTCGTCGTCGCGAAGATTCTCGAATGCTGATGTGATGCTGCTCTGGTAATTGTTCCATCGCAGGCAGAAATGTTGTGTCTCGTCCATATTGCTTTGTTCTTCTGCTTCTGCTTCTGCTTCTAGTGGATGCTGTTGTGGATCTGGTTGTGGAACTTGTTGGCTGTATGAATCGATCTCTTCAATTGTAGTTGTTGTGCTGTCTGTTGTTGTTTTTAGCTGCCAAGCGTTGTTACTGTTGTTGTTGTTGTTGTTGCTGTTGTAGTTGCTGTTGTTGTTGTTGTTGTTGTTATCGTCCTCAACCGTCGAAACAACGCTGGCTTTTTTCGTGGTCACCTTCTTGCGTATTTTGGCGGCTTTTTATTGCACCGTTTGTTGTTGTTGCTGCTGCTGCTGCTGTTGTTGTGCCTGCTTGTGCACGCACACACACGCACACAAGCGCACAAACGCCGTGTTGTTGTCGATTGCTTTCTTCTTTTGTTTCCTTTCTTTTTTGGTGTTGCTTTTTATTGTTCTTTTCTATTTTTGGCTGCTCAGTTGACTATATAGTATTCTTTATTTATCTGCAAATAAACAAAGCAAAATACAATTCATTATAAAATATGAATTACCCAAGAAATTTATTTATTATTGAAAAACGACGCAAGAAATTTTCAGGATAACAAGTAAACGAAATTGTCGCAAATGGAGAAAAGTCGTTTACAACACCATAAGAGAACACTACCATATTATTATATGTAAAAGTTTGCACAAAAGTCAAAATAATTTTTAAAAATATTCCATGTCAAAAATAAATATATATTGTTTATTTTTTTCACTTATAAATTATTAAATATTAGCACATTAATTAAATCGAGCACTTTCTGACGACGACTGTTAAAAATTTGTGATTGTTTTTGATGATCGCAACATTTGCAATACTTGCAAAAAATGTTGGAAAATTGTTAACAAATGCACTTTAAAATGTCAACCATCATTTCTTTGTCACACACACATTGGAATAGCATATGGAATATGGGAAGAAACTAGCAGAAGAAGTAGACATATAAAAACCGTATGAAATGAAACGAGTACAATTATTTATTTTGATATGTATGTTTTGTATTCATTTTGTAGTGAATGCAAAAACTCGAAGTGAAAACAGCAAACGCATCGCAAATATTTAAAACACTTGTTGTGCACAAATTTTTAATTTTCATTCTTTTTCATTATCTTTATTTATTTTGTCAACTTCGTTTTATTTGTGGTTGGAACATATTTGGAAGCTAAGTAGCGAATGCATGCATTGTGGGTCTTAAGTTTAAGTGGAAGCCATTCTTATTTCACAAACATTAACATTGTCCTTTCGCTCTCTTAATGATGTTTGCGATGTTCAAAACGGATACATACTCTTTGCAGCCTCGTGCTCTCCCGCTCTCGCACTCTCTGTGTTGCGTGCGCCGATAGACAGCCCGCACACACACACACACACACACACACACGCATACACAAATGCATGCTCGCCTGCGTCTATGCATGAATATGTACAATGTACATACATATGCACTATATACATGTATGCCTTTGTCTCGCTCAGTTCGCTGACGATGACATTGAAAGTGAAAACTATCAGATAAGTCAAGGCGTGTGTGTTTGTGCGAATGTGAGCGCTGCACTTTGTTAGCTTTTATAAAAATAGATCTGTCTCTATGCACAGTACGTCAAATAATTGTTTTTCCAATACAAAAAAAACAATTCACACATTTGTGATTTTCATTATAAATAGTTAAGCCAAATAGATTTTACCAGAGATTAGAACCCTAACTGAAACCGTAACCTTTAACCGGTCAGACCCGATTGAAATTAAAAACCGTAACCGAATAAAAAAAAATTTTATTTGACCGAAACCTTAAAACCGAAACTCTGTAAACCGAAGTAACCGTTTCATTAAAATAACAAAACAAAAAAAAAGACAATATTAAAATTAAAAAGAAAACAATTTAAAAATAAGTTAAAACGAATAAAAAACTGTTTAATTTTTTTCCCACTCATAAGTCTTGTTTGCGATCTCTGATATTTTGTTAATAGTTTCGTATTTTATTTTTGATTTGTCATTGATATTACCGAAACCATACCGGTATTTCAAAACCGAAACATAAAAAAACCGGTTCATCGTTACAAAACCTAAATGCGAACATCACCGAAACCGTAACTGAAACCTATACTCACTTCGGTTTTAATCCATTTCTATTTTTTACCATTTCTTTACGCAATTCCATTAAATAAAATATAACAGGGTATCTCGAAGTACATAGTATATCGACTAAAGTACATACATACGTATACTAATAGCATGGTACTAGCAATCAATTTGAATGCACACATTTCGTAGTTTGTCAAAATTGTTACCTAACGTACTGTACATCTTGAAGGAATCAAAAGAGAGAGCAATGCTCGCTCGTATTTGATGCTCTTACCTTCTTTCTTTCCACACACACACACACATACGTGTAAATGTTCTTGTGGGTGTTGTTGTGTCTCTGTGTGTGTCTCTCTCTCTCACTCTCTTTCTAATAGTTCATTATTGTGACCAGTGTCAATATATAAATTGATTCAGTGTGCAATAAGTGCAAATTTCGCACCGTAAACATTTTGAGCTCTCTTTCTCGCTCTTTCACTCGCTTTGTTTGTTATTGTTGATATTTGTTGCCGCTGTTGTTGTTGTTATATTAACGGTTGTTTTATGCTTGCTTGCTTGTTGTTATTGTTGTTTAT
The DNA here is from genome assembly GCA_035047525.1 of Drosophila quinaria. Taxonomy (NCBI): domain Eukaryota; kingdom Metazoa; phylum Arthropoda; class Insecta; order Diptera; family Drosophilidae; genus Drosophila; species Drosophila quinaria. The sequence goes on from JAWNPO010000455.1 coordinate 38,151,871, forward strand.
CTTGTTTTATTATTACTTTTTGCTTTGGTTTCTTTCAATGATGAGGTAGAAATTGGTTTGCGTATACGTAATATGGTAATTTCAAAAAGATTTTGAGATCTTGGCTTAGAAGTTAAATGCAAATCACAATCAATAAAAAAAAATGCAAAAAATACACACACACACGCACACACTCATTAATTATTAATTACCGAAACCGAACCGAAACCGAACCGAACCGAACCGAACGACCGAACACGCACTTAAAACTATTTAGCTACATATATATAAATATAAATATATATGTATGGCTGTGTATTTAAATTATGTTGAAGTAATTTATTATTTTTAAGGCTGCATTGAACGTAGGATCCAAATTGCATTTCTCTTTAGTCCTTCGATCTCTCTCTCTCTCTCTCTCTTTGTTTTGGCTCTCTGTCAGTCAGGAAGCGCAGCTGGAAGGAAGCAGCAGACTGCGGCCAAGCAGCGTGTGTGTTTGGCAATTTTTTGTTGCGTTTGATGATTGCAAGCGTAGAAACTCAACTGAATTCGTGCTCAAGAAGAAGAGAGTGCTCGACTGTGTGCCTGCGGCAGCAGCACCAGCAGCAGCGACGTCGACAGCGCGCAGCAGCAGCAAAAGCAGCAGCGGCGATAGCGCACCGAAAAAAAAAAAAAAATGAAAAAAAAAGCGCATTGCTCAGGAGCAGAAGCAGAGGACAGAGGGGAAGCAGGCGGAGTGAAAAGCACACAAAACTATTTAACGAAATTTTTGGCAACAGCTGCCATGTGTGTGTGTGTGTGTGAGTGTTTGAGAGAGCGAGAGCAAGAGCGCGCGCACGCTCTGTTGCGTCTGGCGCTGGCCAGTCCTAGTACCCCTCCCCTCCCCACCTTGCTCTCTAGGATGGATCGTCAGGTAGGCAGACAGGGACAACACACACATGCATGTGTATTTTTCGGTGATCTCTGTATGTATGTGTGTGTGTGTATGTGTGTGTGGGAGCGCAGTGAGTTGAACCTGAACTTGAGTATTAGAATGTGTGCTTTAAATACACACACACACACACACACACACACACGCTGCAAGCGGCGACGCACACACACATACAGGCACACAAATAGCAGTGCCAAAATATAAAGTTTTTTTTCGGCACATTCAAATTATTGGTGACTCTCGATCTCTCACACTCGCTCGCTCTCTCTCGCTCTTTCACTGTCGCGCTGCGCTCTTGCTGTTCTGTCTGCGCTCAGTTTTATTATGTGTGTACATATGTATGTTTGTATGTACATATATTATACAAGTAGCTTTAATTTTTGTGCATAGAACAAAACTTCGTTGCGGTCGACGACGCAGCCAATGCGCTGACGCTGACGCTAACGCTGACTAATAAAGACAAAACGGATAGACAGAGATACAGATGTATGTATGTATGTATGCATACACATGCATAAGCAGATATTCATAGTTTAATGACTATGAGACTTTCATCTTGTATTCGTATTAAGCTAACACACATACATGCATACAAATATTGTATATATGTACTTATTATTTATATGTACATATGTATGCAGTCACAAGTCACATACTGCACAATGTTTGGATCGCATCTAATTACCGTTACAGCGGACGCAGCTAGCGCCGCTGCCAGCCGGCAGGTGTCGCATTACACAATTGCAATTTGCAGCGAAAGAGCATCCACAAATTCATTTGAAGTGTGGAAGTGTGTGGAACTCATTGGTGGCCCAAGCACGGTGGGAAAATCTCAAGTTCAATCAAAATGTCTACAATGTCAAACAGAGAGGGAGAGAGGGAGAGAGAGCGACAGAGCGACAGAGAGAGAGTGCAGCTGCTATAGAAATATAGAATAATATTGCAATCAAATATGAAGAACATTTGAAATCGTATAATATTTCGGCTCATTTGATACTATAGACACTAAATATGTTTGTTTGTATGTATCTTGTATATGGGAATTGGGAATAGAACTGCAATTCGGCAGTATAAATAATTCACGGGCATTATATTTATAAATATGTATGTTTTTCCCCAATTCAATTGCTTTGGTTTTCTGTCGTAGTGTTTCTAAGAATTTGGGTTTTTTTTTAATATAAAATATAATGCGTTTATGACCCAAAAGTGGAATTTAAAAGCCCTTATAAATATTATATATAATTATAGTTTTTATTTAAATATAAACAAAGTAAAGAAACATTTTTTGTTGATTCGTATTGAAAATGAAAAAGGGTCTAAATATATATTTTTGGAATTTTTACCTCCTTTCTTTAGTATAAAATGGGGATCGTAAGTGGAATATATGGATTACATAAATCAAAACAATTTGACGAATATATTTTTTAATTAAATATAAAAATGAAAATTGTCAAATAATATTTAAAAATTGCATTTTTAAAATTACCATTAATACAATTAATTTAGTTTAAGTTTTTTTTTGTTTCACTTTTGGATTAAAAAAATAAAAATTTAAAATTAAATTTAATGCAAAAAACAGTAAGTATGTATATCTAAGAATCTTCCCATTATTTTTGGAGATTTGTTAAGTCTACAATTCTTAATTAAACGCAGCTTTCATTACGTTCATTTCAACTTAAAATAATGAGATGCGTTCCACTTGTGGACCATAAGCCCAATAATTGGAACCTATTGGCTTATTAATATGAATGAATGTACGCATAAGTACGTATGTATGTGTGTACATACGTATGCATGTGTGTACATTCCTATGAATGTGTGTGTGTATGTGTAGATACTTTCTTTACTTTCGTACATTTCGCCATTTGTTTTGTTGGTTCGTTTTGTTTCAGTATATTTGATTTTTATTTTCATTTCTGATGTGGATTTTTTATTTTTTGCAAAAAATAAAAGATCTTCGCTCGCAATTCGAAATTCGTAGTGTTTACGAACTTTCAAGGCTAAATACTACATTTTTGTATTTGTTGTTGTTGCTGCTGTCGTATTATTATTAAATTTTGTTTGCCGCATTTCTCCCTCTGCGGCGTCGGCTGCTGGCTGAGTAAGTGAGTGAGTGAGAGTGAGAGAGAGCAAGAGAGAGAGAGAGAGCAAGCGCTGCTGTTGCTGTCGCTGCTCTGCCGCTGCCGCTGCCTCAGTCGGCGAACAACTTTTAAAATAGTTCTAGAAAAAAATGTTTTTTTGGCGTTGCAGTTTTTTTCCTTCTTTTTGTGCACAAATTTTTTGTTTGCTGTTATGTGTATGTGTGTACATGCATGTGTGTGTGTGCATAGTCGAATAAAGCAATTATTTGGTTGACTGAGTTGAACAAAAAACAACAAAAGAAAAGCAACAACAACAATAACAAACACACACACAAAAAAATGAGATTAGATAGACAAGTAGTTTGTTCAGTTGGAAACCGAAACTACATTTTATAATACAATTCCAATTTCAATTCCAATAAATCCCACATATGTGTGTGTGTGTGTGTATGTATGTTCAACTATATTCCAACACATTGAACAAGATTGATGACTATTCGATTACAAGGGATTATCTATTACATATATACATATATACTATGTATGTACATATCTACACTTAGTGCAGTAATTGTTTGACAAAATATAAAGAAATAGACTTTTTTTAAATTTTTATATGTGGAGTATTAATTATTGAATTTTCGAAAACTATTTTTAAAAATACAAAACATATAATATAATATAAATATGGGTAATTCTCTGCTGTCTAATACGACATTCGTACGCATTCAAAGTGAAATAAAACATTTGCCAAAACACTATTTTGTCGCGACAAAAGAGGAAACTTATTAGCATTATAATTGGTGCTAAGGTTGATTTTGGGAAATAGTTGGTTTTCAAGATAATTGAAAAAAAAACCAAGCCATTCGCACGCGACAAAACGTGAACGAATATTTTAATGCAGATAATTTATAAACGTAGTGCATTCATTTATTTTAAAAATGTTTTTTGTTTGATTTAAAAATATTACGTTGTTTTTTTTTTAAATTTGATTTGAACCACAATATAATTATGTTCCACAATATATTTATGTTTTTTCTTTCTCTCTTTTTTTAAATAGTATATCGAAATCAGCTCAAAAAAGTTAAATTAAGCTTTCAATATATTTATATGAATTAAATGGATTACAATCTTACTATCTTACTTAGTGTAATCGAGAGAATACAAACGGTCCATTTTGAAAATCAATTTTTAAGAAAATGGGCAAAAATATAGAAAAAGTGAATTTATTCCAATGTAGTATCTACATGTTCATCCTATTGAGTTTCTTCTAGCGTATATTGCTTAATAAATAATAAAAATAAAAACAAACAAACTTTTTAAATAAATAACTTGAATACATTTTTGGAACAAAATTTCATAAGATGTGAATTTTTGATCAATTTTACGTTTTTGGCCTTGGTTGACATTTCTGTGCCGATATATGTACATATATTTGTTTTGTCAAAAGAATTACTGCATGAACTGTATGTATTTAAATCCATATGTGAACTATTTGTAATATTTGATTTATTAAATTTGTATTATTTTTTTTATATTATGAACGCATTAAATATTATAGTTGTCGACTAAAACACAGGGTATCTGTCGGGTCGACTACCTCAACACACACACACACACGCATTGCAGTCAGTGTCCAATTTGCTCTTTTCTTTTCTCTTCTGCTATTTCGCTTTTTTCGCCATGTGTGCGGCGTTTGCTATTTTCAAGGTTAACTTTAGCTGCGTTAGTTCTGTGAATACACACACACACACACACACAGGGAGAGAGAGAGAGAGAGAGAGACATAGACAGACTCACATGTGCAAAAATACAAAGCAGCAAGTCCCTCGCATAGTTCTCTTGCTCTATCAGTTTGATTCGCCTGGCAACGCGAATTTCACTTTGCGCAGATAAGTAGAGTGGGGGGAGAGTGGGCGAGGTGCTGAGGAGAGCTTGGACAGAGAGAGAGAGAGAGAGAGAGAGAGACCGAGCAGAGGGCTACGCTTGTTTACAGAGCATTCATTGAACAAGGTCAGTCCCACCCACCCACACACACACACACACATACATACACATTGCCACTTGTTGCCATGGGAGAAGTTAAGTGGGAGGGAGTGGAAGATAGAGAGGGACACGCAACATTGAAAGTGCCTAGATTGCAGCTTACAACTCACATTCACTCACTCCCCTCTCCCACTCGCACTCGCACTCGCTCTCATTCCACAATCCACATTGCCATTGCCATTGGCATTCTCATACATACATTCATACATATATACACACATGATGCCGGTCAAATGTAAAATCTAACGTCCACACACAAGCACAAACACACACACAGAGTCAGTCACAGTGATAGCGAAAGTTTTATGTAAAAACTAGAACGAGAGACGCCGACGATGACGGCGACGATGACGACGACGACGACGCCGACGCCGACGACGACGACGACGACGACAACGACCATTACACAAATAGAGTGGAGTGGGTAAAGCACTGCCTGTGCACATACAAACATACAAACAGTTTTAGTGCGAGAGCGTGTAAGTGTGTGCGTGTGTGTGTGTGTATGTGTGCTAGTGGGCTAGACAAAAGCTAGACAGATGCCGGCATGGGAAAGTGGAATGGAATAGAAGAGCAAGAGCAAGAGGAAAAGCAACAGCAATAACAAGAGTATCAACATGGATTCTCCACACATATACATGCACAATACATACAGACTGTATGATACAGTTGCTTGTTGCAATTGCTGCTGGGCATAATGGTTGTTGCCCCCATGCACTTTTACAGCAACTACAGTATGACAAGTAATTTCTTTGACAATGAAATAAATTCGCCTATTTTGTATTATAATTAATTTCTTGTTTTATTAAACTTGTTTTGTTTTTGGTCAAAACAATTACGTGCTGAACTGTATGTAATATTGTATGAATATTTGTGGAACAGATTAAGGTGTTAATTAGCACATTAGACTAAGGTTACCGATCACACAAAACTATCTGTATACAGACATACATACAAGTAGTGTGTGTGTGTAGAGAGAAAAGCGAGTATGATAGCACAAGATCCAAGGGAACAACAACAACAACGACATGCAAACCAAACAATTCAAAACAAAACCCAATTTTTCAACTCGTAAACTGAGTCCAAGTTCAAGGTCTTGCGTTCAACGTCTGCTCTGTCTCTGTCTCCGTCTCTGAATCCGCCTCTGCTGCTGCGGCAGTCATAGACAGCAACTGCATGTGTGTGTGTGTGTGTGTGTGTGTGTGAGCGGGAGAGAGAAACTTTGATGCGCATTAGATTGAAGAATAAAAAGCTCGCAAATTTATTGTTGTTGAGAGAGAGCGAGAGAGCGGCTGGCGTGTGAGCGCGTGGCGTTCGACAAACACTTTCAAACTTCTGCGCTGCCTAAAATAGCGAGAGGCGCAGGCGCAGACGCAGACGCGTCGTCGCGACTTCTGCACGTTTTCGCTGTGTATTTGTTGTTGTCGTAGTCTATGTATCTGCAGACATGTGTGTGCGAGTGAGATGAGATGAGAGACAAACCACGCAAGCAATTAGAATTGGCAACTGGATGCCTCTGGATGAGCTCAGACTTGTTCAACAGTTCTATGAGACAACCAACAGTTGGGGGAAGTGGGTGAGAGCCAAGGGGAGAGCGAGAGGCACTGAGGCGGGAGAGTCTTCTTCAGACACAAATAAAAGACAACTGCAACTGTCTGTCTGGAGTTCACACACGACACGAACAGTTTGTCAAGTAATTGTTTGGACAAGCATTAAATATTTTGTGTTTGGTTTTTGTTGCAAAAATATCCATAAATAATAAAAGTCCACAAATACTATTGTACTAAAATCAGTACCAAAGCTTGGAAATAATTAAAAATGTAATAACTAAATTAATTATTTTTTTTAATTTTTAATATACATTTTGTGATTTATTTGTGCCTGCTCACACAATTACTTGACACACTGTGCATGGTATCAGTCTTTCTGTCTATTCCTGAGTCTTCCTTCCTGCGCGTTTTGGTCACTTTTGTCTACGCTTCAATTTGTTTTTTTTTTTTTTTTTTTTTTTTTGGATTCACAATTTTTATTTTAAGGTCTGTGTCTTTGTTCTGCTTTTGTTGTTGTTGTTCTTGTTTTGGTTTTGTTTCATTTGTTTTTTTGGTTTGGTTTCATGTTATTGTTGTTGTTGTTGCTATTTCGCTCGCTCGCTCGCTTTAAAGCGCTGACAAAGTTGATTTCTATTGTTGCTGCGATGCGACTGCGCCGTCAGCTTTGCGCTGCTACAGCGACAAAAGCAGCGACTGTCGTTGTTGTTGTTGTTGCTTTGAGCATTTTTGCGCTAATTTGACCTTCACCTTAACCTAGTCATCGTCTGTCGGACATTCGGTCGTTTACCTCACGATTGCCAATAGCGTGCCAAAGTCGAAAAGAACTCAATCGTTAGTTGTGACTGTGTGCGTGTGTGTGTGTGTGTGTGTGTGTGAGACGCCTACAAAAGTGAGGTGTAAAGAGAGCGCATATTGCTCAACATGTTCCACACAACAAATACGCGATATAACTAAGCAATAAGAATAGTTATGATCATCATAAAAATATTAAATAACTTAAAACTAATAAAAATAACAACAATTAAATAAATGTCACCCATAAATAATCATCATTAATTTTCAACAAACATTCACAGCACGCTCTCATTGGCTGTAGTTTTCACTCGAAACAAAAAGCTCTTCTAATGCTTCTCTTCTCTCTCTCTCTCTCTCTCTCGCTCAACTAGTTTTCGTAGTTTATTGCAAGAGCGAGAGAGTGTGTGAAAAGAGAACGCGCATTGATTAATCAATTCAAAACATGTAATAGACACTTTATAGTATTTACAAGAAATAAATAAAATGTATTTAAACTAAATTTGATTCATCTTATTTTCTTTTAATGTTATTAAACTTAAAATGAAAGATTTGAAGCAAAGAAAATGTTTGTTCAACTCTTCATTTACAATTCTCAACTGGTTGTAGCTTCTTCTGTGTGCAATGAAGAGCAATGCAAAATTGATACAAATAAAATCGATTTAAATGAGTTTATATTTAATTTAATTTAACAACATATTTTCAAATGTTTTCTAAACTCTAAGAGCATCTTTCTATGGGTGTAACTAACATAAAACTCATCCGCACTGTGGACTTGTGTCAGCAGCTTTCACTCAAAAGCTCATATGTTCGCTCAACTAGTTTTTTGCAGTAGTTTCTCTGTGTCTATTTGAGCGCTTTTGTCTTTGGCTTATCTAGGCACTGTGTGTGTGTGTGTGTGCAAACTAGCAATGTAAGTTTCCTCTCTCTCTTGAGTAGTTTTCGCTGCTAGAGAGAAACTTCATAGATCGTGGCGTCGCATTTTCCAGCGTCGTTTTTAGTTGAGAGTGTGACGCGTTTGGATTTGGTTGTCGTTAGTTTTGTTCAACGTCGCGATTTCAGACGCCCCTCCCCCTTACCCCATCATCGCCATCTCCAATTGCCCCTTTTTTTGTAATTGTGGAAATAATACATGCAAAGTCATGTCATTTGTGAAAAAGTGGAAAATTATGTGTGGGATTTATCCCAAAAAATATCTATATATAAATATGTAAATATATAGGTACATACATATGTATGTCTGTGTGTGTGTGTTTGTGGATCACAATGCATTCTCAAATATGGGAAGGGGAAGTGATTTGTGCTCGGCAATTTGCTCGCTGTTGACGTCGCTGACGACGATGTTAGGGCTTTGAACTCGCGACGTTTCGTGCACCCGTTCAACGGCATTACTGCGCGAGAGAGAGAAAAAAGTGTGTGTAACAAAGACAAAGTGCCATTATCGTTCGTCTCAAACTCACAGACGCTGCCTTGTGATAAGCGACAGCGGCAGCGGGGGAGGAGGAGCAGGAGGCAGTGGCCAATCAGTTATTGGCCTGCCGTGTGGAGCAGCTCTAATGAGCATTGAACTGCAATTACACAAGCGTGCGAATGCGACAGCGACAGTTAAATGAGTCTGTTTGTACTATGCGCGCATGTGTGTATGCATGTAAGAGAAACGCAGTCCACTTTTCGGTCATTTGAAGAGAGTCATGTTCCAGGTACGTTTAAGATCTAAGCGAATTACAATTGGCAAAAATGTTCAATTGACACAATAGAAGAACAAATTAGTGGGAGAGGCTATAGTCGTGCTCCCGACTATAGGATACCCGTTACTTATTTTATAGAATTTATATATATTTTTGATTGCATGCTTTTAGGCACCTCTATTCTTTAAAAACTTTAATTAGCCAATACCACCTTTCCATTTATCCGCTATCTGCGCGATTTAGTAGGATGATAGGTAATAATAGTAGTTAATGTTAGTTAGTAAAAAACTGTGCATTTGAGGAGGCGGAAAGGGGCGAGGACAAATTTAAAACAAATGACCTGCGTGGGGCTTATAGAAGTCGTATAGACGACTCGGCTGTTCATGCTGATCAAGAATATATATACTCAATAGGATCGGAGATGCTTCCTTCTCCATGTTACGTATACAATATCCACTGTTACTTATTTTTTATAATTAAGTAACGGGTAACTATAAATATACTATAAATATAAATATACACATACGAACATATAAATTATGCATGTGAGAAATCTTGGGAAAACCCTAAACTGTTTAAGTATTTTTTTTCTTTTGAGAATTAATTTAATTTCAATTCTTCATTATTTTCTTAATTCATTTCCTTGCGTCGTGCATTCACCTTTCTGTTTCACTGTGGTCGTCGTGACGTCTGCTTAGCAACTCGTTCCGCCTCCCTCTCGCGCGCGCTGTTTCTATTTGCTGGATGGCAAAAGGATTGTGGGGAGTGTGTGGATTGTGGATACTGTTGTGGACTGTACGCTAATGCTGCTGACACAACGCTTACCAGTTGCCAGTTAGGCACTTTTAATTTAAAGTAATGCAACCTGGCGAAATTTCTGTTCGAAAATGAACAAAACAACAAAATAAGTACAAATAAATGCATATAAAGTTATATGTAAAAAAAGCAGCTTTACAAACACATGCATATATGTTCATACTACATACATACATACATACATATACGCAAAAAATAGCCTACAACGTAATGCTGTGCGAAAAAGTCAACCCACAAATAAACAAAAACAAGAAAGCGTGTGTGTGCTCCACACAGCGAAAGAGAGGGAGAGGGAGAGAGAGTGCCGAAAGCTAAAACAAAAGTTAGCTGCGCATTACTCTCTCGCAGTCGCTCTCTCTTTTGGTTGCGCGCGCGGCCTGCCTCATCAATCCTGCAGTGTGTGTGTGTGTGCGTGTGTGTGTTCATATGCATGTGTGTACCATTTAATTTGTATTACATGCCATTTTGCTTGTTTGCTTTGCAATTGACATGTGCACTGCAATTGGGTGAAGTATGAAGAATGTACATATATATGTATATATGTACATACATGTAAGTATGTTTGCATACTATGTATTAATTTATATGTACTTCTACTTGCTGCAAGAATTGTATTCAATTGACACATATACACATTTGACACTTGCATACATACTACAAATGTACACACAGGGAGTGGGAGAGCGAGAGCTGGCTATCAAGCGTAGGCCTCCACATAGCGCTCTCTCCCTCTCTCTTGCTCGCTCGCATTAACTTCAACAAACAAAATGTCGTTGTTATTCGTGTGCATTCGCAGTTGCATTTGTATTTGTGAGCAAGTTATTTTTGTTGTTGTTGTGGTTGTTTTATTTTTTTGTTAAGCTTTGTGCGTTGTCGCTGCTGCGTTGATTATTTGCCCAGTATATGCACACATGCACACACACATGCACACACGCGTATTAGCATTTCTCATCATAAACTGTTGTTGGTCGCAGCTGCGCTGCCCGCTGCTGCTACTGCAGCGCCGCTGCCGCTATGTCGGCGAGGTTAAGAAACTTTTTGGGTTTAATAACATTGCACAAGGTTATTAGATAAAAATGTGTTGAGCAAAAATATGCGAATGCGAATGCAAACAGTGGGAAATGGGAATGAATCGGCAGCGACATCGGCTCAGTTCGGCTGCCGCGAATGCGAATACGACTGCGATCGTGTAGTATGCGTATGTATGTGTGTGTGTGTGTGTGTGTGTGTTTGTGCAATTTGTGGAGCAGTGGAATGGGGAATAAAACGTATTGCTTACTATGACCGGTTCTCTCTCTCCATCTCTCTCTGTCTCTATCTCGCTCGCTCGCCCGTTCTAGCTTTTATAGCTATATTTAATACAATGTATGTACATATGTACAGTATGTCAAGTCATTGTTCTGACAAAGTGCAAAATTCACATACTTATATATTGGCACTGAATACAATATTTCAAAAACATTTCGCACTATCTCTAATAAAAAAAAAATACATAGAAAATATATACTGTTGATCAAGTAACTGTTTTGACAAATTATAATTATTATGCAATCGTATATATATTTTATATTGTTGCTAATGGTTTTTATAACAAGTTTAAACAAAAATCAACAAGATCTTAACTATTTTTAGAAATAGAAAAAAAGCCGATTTTTTTTTTTATTTTTGTCGAAACAGTTACTTGACATACTGTATTTCTATTTTGATTTTGGTCAAAACAAATACTTGCTTAACTGTATAGACCAGGCTAAAACTGCCATGTGACTAATTATTGTTAGCTTTAAGCTGGTTTTTAAGGTATTTTTGGAACGAAATCCAAGTGCCGTTACTCTCCGAATGCCAAATCAATTGAATTGGGAGGAGGTGGACAAGTGGTCAGAAGGGGTCGGGGGGTGGGGGTGGGTGCTAACAATGTCAATGCATCGTTGAGTGGAAACGATCTCGGGTTCAATGCTCATTTCATGATTTTCGCATTCTTTCTCTTTCTCTACGTCTCTTTAGGAACTTTGACAAATAAAAGTCAGAGTACTTAAATTTGATAATAAAACTTGGGCAAACTAATTGAAATTTTTGAAATGCACTCTTCGAATCAGAGTCAAAAGAATTGAATTGAAAACTTTAAAGCCGTTTTTTTTTGTTGAATTTTTGATCATTTTTTATAAAAATATTTGAATTTTTTTTTTATTTTTTGTAGTTATTTTTGTGCCTCTCTTTTGCATTTCCTACTGCTGCAAAAATGATGAACCGTATAAATTACGTATACGCCACATGTTCAACAACAAACATGTCATTAACCGTTACTAACAACAACAACAACAACAACAACAGCTAAAAAATGAGGAGATCATATTACGATACATGTGATAGATACCCTCGAAAAACTGATGTAAGCTGAGACGACTAGGACAGTGTAAAAAAATGGAGATGGGCGAAGAAAAGGGCAGAAAAAGGGGGAAAAGGGAGGGAGAGCAAGAAGTAAGAAGTACGAAGACGATGCACATGACACCAATGACCAACTGACTGACTGCGAATAATAATAATAATAATCATAATCAGCAGCAGAAGAACGAGCAAATGTACAAGGAAACAAAAGAAAATCAAAAAAAGTGCAGCAATCTTTCTCGTTTACTCCTCAGTCTTAATCGCAGTCTCCCTTTTCCTTTTCCTTTTGCTTTCGCTTTTCTCCTTCGAATCAAAGTTGAGGTTGGGCCTCAATCCGATTTGGGGTCACAATTGTGAGACTGAGAACAAGTCGGAGATTGAGAGAAGAAGAGGAAGGAAGGAGAAGAGAAGAGAAGTAGGCGAAGAAGAAGTAGGAGAAGAAGAAGAAGAAGAAGGAGAGTCAGAGTTTGACTTATCAGGCAGTGTTTGTTATCTCGACAATGGCAATGCCTCTAGCCACGGTTAGTCGCCCATGGCTGTAGTGCGGCCTTGGAATAAACGTTTCTGAGAATTTCAGCTTGCGGCAAGATGCAGGCCAGTGCTGCCCACTCTGAGGAAGGGCCTCTGCGTGGCTATATTAACATCTCAAAATAGCTAGCAAAAAATTACGGTCTTGAAGAAAGTCATACACCAAACAGGCATAATTTTTTATGATGAGATGAGATGAGATCCTTTCGACTCCTTTAAGCACTTTTAAGAGCTACAGTTAAGAAAATGAATAACTATTTCAGAGCCATTTTTTCAATGTACATATAAAGTTTATTTAACATATAAAAATTATACAAATTTGACATTAATTTCTATACATTTTACGTCAAATTTTCTTTTCAATATTTATCAAATACCTTATTGAGACATTGAAAAAACGCGCCTCAATGCTATAAAACATATATATTTTGGTTCTGTATCAACAGTCAACTGAAAGCTAACACACCAATATTTTAAATCTTTATTTTCCTATAAACAGTAAGATTAAGTTTTTTTTTTTTTTTTTTTTGTTTAATATAATTTACATTTAAATTTGTACAAAAATTTTTCTAAATCTTTAGGTATTTCAAAAACACAAAAAGTGATGAAAAAGTATAATTAGAGATAAAGAAGTGATTGAACTATTGTAAGAATTGTAAAAATTTCGAATGAAAGCTAAAATCAAATAGTTTTAACTTTGAAAATATAGCTATAACTCCCGCCAAAACTGGCCGCAAAGTAGCTAAATTGTCTACACTGATGCAGGCAGGCCCGTCCCATAGTTTGTCTGTCTGTCTGTCGACAGAAACTCAGACCCACGCACTTGTCTCCGTTTGTTGCATTTTGCAATTCTCGCCTGCAACTGGCCTTGGAATTGTTTGAATGGCATCGCTATCGTCATTATCATCATCATTATCAATGCCTGCAATTCACACAGCAGCTTACAAATGCCTAGAATTTGCTAGAACAAACTTGATACCAATGGAAATATCTAAACTCAAGTAACTACGAACTTTGAACAAATAAAATAAGTTACGAAACTATTAAAAGAATCAGTTCCAAATATTGTTGATATCAAAAATTACGTCTTTAATACTTAGTTGTTTGTTATTTGTTTTAATTCAACTCAAATTTTTATATTGTCTGGTATTTAATAGCTATTCAAGAGAAGGTTTAAATTGGAAAGCCAATATTTTTTATGTGATAAAAGAAATGTTAATTTTTTTAAAGTAAACTCACTCATAATGTTCATATCATTTTGACCATGTCTGTTTGTACGACGTCTGAACTACATATGACTGAGTCATGCCCGTCTACGGAATGAAGAAATAAAGAAGCTTGAAGTGAAGTGAAATACGGTGAAGTTTTTCCTTAGGTTGCCCCAATCAATTGAAGGCAGTTGATGTTAGTTGATTATTGTTTATTGTCTCCCAAGGCCAGCGGAAGTGTTGACGGCGTAATTCTTTGCTTTTTTTTATACCCTAGCCAAGGGTATTACGTTTTTGTCATGAAAACTGTAACGCATTCAAAAAATGGCAACCAAATTAAAAGAGAACTCTACAAACTTCGGTAATTTGAAATACAGTCTACTGAAATTAAAATCAAAAACCACAAATAATTTTGAAAATTTTCAAACTAGCTTCACACTTTCTGCGAAATATGTGAACTAACCTAGCAGGGCATCAAATCTTTCATCTAGCTTTTTTTGTTCTTTTTGCATTTGCCAAAAGGGCGGACAGTTCTAATTATTCACAAATACATTCACACTTACACACACACACACACACACACAGAGGGCTGAGCGACCGACTTCTGTCATTTTGATTAACTGTAAATAACAGCTCAATTTCGCTGGCAGCGCTGCAGCTGCGAAGCGTCAATGGCGACTGCGAAGCCCTACAAAGTCTTCTTCTTCCGTTGCCGATGGCTTCACTTTTACTGTTACATTTTTTTCGCATCTTTTTTCCTTTTCTACTTCGCCTTCAGTTGTTGCTGTTCCTGGAAATCGACTTCACTTTGCTGCTGCATTTGGCTTTGTTGTAACTGAAACTACAACAACTACAAACAGCAGCAGCAGTGACGCCAGCAGAGACGTTGGCAGAGGCATAGACACGGGCAGAGGAGACATAATAAAAAGCCACAAACAACAGCAACAACAATAAGAGGAGTAACAAGAAGAAGAAAACAAGTTGTGCGCCGTCCAACCTTGAATGTCGGGCACTTGCACACACAAACACACACACACACACACACACAAACACACACACGTATGTGCATATCGTCTGCGGAGAGTTGTGTCGTCCACACTTTCTAGTGAAATCTACGCAACAGTGTTGCCAGAATGTCAAGGGCTTAATAGCTAATTCAATGCAAAAATTTAGCTAGAAATCGCTATAGAGTAATCAAACATGTCTAAAAAGCCGGGACTGCAAATAATGATTATTTTTTATTTTTTGCAATAAAAAAATCATTCACTTATAATAACTTTAAGACAACGAGAAAAATACCAATATTCTTCTCTATGGCTCATTTATACATTTCCACCATATTTAAAATATTTTCAAGTTTTATAGATTTGTTCACAAAATAATGATTAATTTTAAGTTATACTTTACTTCTCAAAGAATAATCATTATTTTTGAGCAATAAAATAAAACTTATGGAATAATCATTTTTTCATGAGTTTTATTTATTTGCTCAAGTTTAATTTTTTGCTCAAAAGTAATGATTATCGGTTGAGAAGTAAAGTATAACTTTAAATTAACCTTTATTTTGTGAGCAAATCTATAAACATTGAAAATAATTATTATTTCAAAATTTTTTTAATTTCACTTATAATGATTACAGTACCTGCTAAAAAGGTTATTCTCAGTTTTTGCATAGTTTTAGAATAACTTTGAAAGTAAATGATCCACGAAAACTAGCTAAAAATAGTGATATTTTAGCTTTAGCATAACTGTTAAAAGGAACTGTAATTTAATTTTTTCTTTGAACATCCCTTTTGCATATTTTTATATGAAAGGTACAATGACTAATATAATATTTGCATCTAATTTGTTCGCAACTTTACCACTAACGAAAATGGTAGTCTCGCTATGAAATAGCTAACAAGGCAGCACTGCGCATAGCAGCCATTTGCCTAGCATCCTCTCTAAAGGCAACCAAAAAGGGGGAGAGGAAGAGAGCCCCAACAACATGCGGTGTCTGCGTGTATCCATAGGTCTGTGTGTGTCTGTCTCTCTGTCTGTCTGTCTGCCTGCGTCTGCTACTGTCTCGTTTGTCCCACTGTCCCGTTGTCTCCTAGTTTTGTGTTGCTCTTTATGCTTCGCTGCAATTTTCATTCAGCTTTTCTCGTAACCACAGACGACGGCGACGGCGACGAATGGTGGAATGGCGGATGGCGGAATGGTGGGCATGCGGTGCAGGAATGTAGAAAAATGTGTTAGTGGAGTAGTTGCCATTACGTCACCTTTGTCTGCATGTGCATGTGCAATTCTGTACATACATATATACGTACTTCTGCATGTATGTTTGTATGAATTTGTATATACGTATATGTATGTGTGTGTGCTTGTATACCGGTCTCTCAGGGTCTCGGGCTTTGGGGTCTCGGTCGTCCAACTAACCAGCCAACACCATCAAAAAGCACAAAACAAAGATAAAAAGATGAAATTTAAAGTAGACAAACTCCCGCTCTCTGCTCGCTTTCGGCCGACGTTTCGAGTTAAAGCTTTTGCGGTAGAGTGCGTGCTGGTCTACCCCACCCCACCCCCATCCACAGCATTTGACTTTGTTTTCGCATCTTCAGCCCCTTGTTCCCCTTCTGCAAAAAATGGGCGACTCATTCCCATTCCCAAGTTGAGTGCATTTTGCGACTAGAAATTGAAAAGCGAGAGTTGTGCACAAACTTTTGCTTTCAATTGGAACTGCATACATAGATTATTCTATATACTTATATTTTGAACTTTAAAAACAAATTATCAATGGTTTTTTTTTAAATAAAATTTTAGGAAACAAAAAAAATAAAAATATAAGATATAAAACTACAATATGCGAAAATTTTAAAAATAAAAATCAGATTATATTAATATAGAAAAGGTATATTACTGGATTGTTATCCAAGGTTACACACGATATCCATTTGTAAACACTTAATTTCGACACAACTTTATTGTTTTTTTTGGTTAGTTCCCTTTTTTGAGTATTGTTTTTTAAAGCATAAACGATGTTTCAATCGAAATCCAAAATATTTTAATGAGAAAGATGAGATACTTTTGATATGGACTTTCAAATTGAGTCGTTCCAACTTAAGTTTTCTAAGTTGAATTTGTCGAAAGATTATTGGGAAAGGTCTATTCACCAGTAGTATTTATAATCTTAAAAAAAAACGAAAACTTTTTCATGCTCCCATATTTCGGATATCGAATTTTGTGACGAACGATATTAAATTTAACACATAAATTTCGATATCCATCAGCGGATACTTCAAAATTCCACAATTTTGTGACTCTCAAAATATATTTACAAGTATTATGTATTTAAATTTTGGAATACATAAGCTGCTTACCTGTTAACGGTATTAATAATGAGGTTTCGACAGTTCCTGAGTTATTTTTTGTGCCTTGATTTTGGCAGAGGTATTTATGTATGTATGTAGTGATGTAAACATTTATGTAATACTGTATATATTAACGATGTCCTGAGCAATAAACTACTATTTAAACTGTGTCAACAAAAACAAAAATAATAAAAAACACAAAGGAAACAATCAAAAAATTCTTAAATAAAAAACAGCAGCATTTTGATAATCGATGTCCTTGCTCCAAATGGATGAAAATGGATTTTAATTTGGAATTTGATTTGAATCTTGTTGCGTTTTTAGCTACTTATTTTTTAGCTGCCGCCCGACGGACGATTCGACGATTCGTTCGATGCGACGCTGAATACGAAACTGCAGGCCAAAGTGCCACAAAGCACAACACACAACACACAGTGCAACAAAAAAGATCCTCTTGATCAGCAGCCACAACAACAACAGCAACAACAACAACAGCAGCAAATTTCAACAAAGGCAAACGCACGAACAACAACAACAACACGACAAACGACACGACACGAACGCAACGCACGAACGACAAAACGATGGCAATGATGATGTTTTTGTTGTGTTTGTTGTTGTTGCTACTGTATGGTAACGACTTCCTGCAGCTTGGCCTCGCTCTCTGCCCCCCCTCCCCGTTTCCAGCACTCCACTGCCCACTTTTGCTCTCTCTCTCTCTCTCTCTCTCTCTTTACTGCTCCGTTTGCCAAAATGTGCATGAGAAACGTTTCTCCTACTAAATATAATCGTACATCACACACACAAACACACACGCACACGTACACAGATACGCACTCACACATTCAACTCTTTAAATTCGAAAACGTCGCCAGCGAAGGGCAACGGTGACTCAAAAGTGCTAATGATCTCAAAAGCTGAAACTGCGAACGGGACGAAGAGCACACGAGAAGGGCAAATGAATACATGCACACACACACGCACACATACGAGCGCACACATGCAAGCGCACACATGCAGCATGCACAATATATGCATGTACATACATACATCCAAAGCTAAATGGCACACAAAACTTGCGCTGTGAGTTGAGTTGAGTTGAGTTGAGTTCAGAGAACAAGCGATGAGAGTTTCGTTGAGTTGAATTACAAGTAAACGGGACGCTGCCAGAGATCAGAATGCATTTAAGCCTTGTATCCTACTCTAACATGCATACTTAACCATATGCAGAGAGAGAGAGAGAGAGAGAGAGAGAGAGAGCGAGCGGTTTGCACTCACTTCGTTGGCTTTGACAAGCTTGCGCTCCAAGCTTGTATGAGTTAAATGTCCTGTTACTGGGACACATACACACACACACACATATGTCAGCTTCAGAGCGCCTTGAGTTGTTGGAGAGAGATTGAGAGAGAGAGCGCGTTTAGTTGAGTATTGAGTTGCATTGGCAGAGATCAGCCTTGATTGCATTTGCAACTGGTCCCACTCTAATTTAGTCACGTTCTCGCTCTCGCTCTTGCACTCACTGCTTTGGCTTTGGCTTTGACTTGAAGCTTGCTCTCCCGGCTTGTATGAGTCTAATGTCCTGCTTTTGATTTGTATATGTACACATGTATGTATGTATATGCGGGCGGGGTAAAGAGAGTCGAGTGATTATGTGACAGAGCAACATACACATATATAAATACGTATGTGTGTGTGCGCTTAAAATGCAGCACTTCCTGGAAGGGAGTGGGAGGGGGGGGGGGGTGATTGGGGCAACAGGGAATGCAACGAAATATCGAGCTGCTTCTTCTCTGTCTTTCTCTGACTCTCTATATCTACACTGCCATAATTGGGCGACTATTTGTCGTTCCAGCCCATAGAATTGAAACGTACCTGGCAACTGGAAAACTGGAAACTGCAAACTGGAAGCTGGAACTGCAGCTGTAGTTGAGATTTCAGTTCAGTTTATGCGTGTTTTTTTGTTTTTAATTTTCACATGGCGCGACATTTGAATAACTTGAAATCGCCATTCTTCTTCTTGTTTTTTATTTTTTATTTCACTTTGCACAATTATTATATATTTCTTTTTTGATATTCTTTTGCAGTTTTCAAAGTTTTCTACGTTTTTTTTCTCACTTTACCAAAAAAAAAAAATTATTGCATTTAAAAAAAAAAAAAGAAAAAGCTCAGTGAGCGCAGAGCTTTTGATATCCTTGCACTTGTTGTTGTTACACTTGCTGCTGTTGTTGTTGTTGTTGTTGCTGGACACGTTGTCTATCCTGGATTGATCCGCATCTGCATTCGCATCCGCATGCACTGATCAAAATTTTTTGTGTGTGGGAGTTGAGAATTTGAGAAATTTGAAAATTTGAAATAGCTAATTTCAAATTGAAAATTGTGCGTATTGTCTGAACTAACTTTAGTAACTGAACCGATCGAATTAAAAAGCTCAACTGAGTTCCGAAAAAATGCAGTTAAATGTGTTGCGCCCTGCTTCTTTACTGCACATGTGTGTGTGTGTACATATGTATATATATGTGTGTGTGAGTGTGTGTCTGTATGTGTGTGTGAGTGCTGCCCAATTGAATCAGCGAATTCCCTGGCATTGTGTGTGTGCCCCTGTGTTTGCTCTTTTTTTAATACAACTTTTTTTACAGACACACACACACATACATGTACACGCATACATATTTCCTTCATTTTTTGGGCTTGCGATTTGCCATTGGAGTGCAGCGACAGCGACGTCGACATCGGCCCGAAACCGAATAACGACGACGCTGACGACGATCAGCGACGACGGCGTCGCGTCACTGCAGTCATCACACGACGCGTCGCGTCGCCGCAGCGCGCCAGCGCACACATTACAGCAGCTGGCAGCGCAGTCGTCCAAAAATTTGCTCGCTGCGCAGAGCAGGGCGGGGCAGTGGCAGAGGGAAGGGCAGAGCAGGAGGCAGAGGAGCAGAGCACAAGCGCATTTTGGGTGTTGTTGTTTTTTGTAAATTCTTCTTTCAGCAAATAAAAAACGTATAGAAACACACTCATATAAATACATAAATGAGATAGAAAAATAAACTGAAAAATGTAAATATTCATTAAATAAAATGGAAAAAAAGAATTATACAAATATGTTTTAAATAAAAAAAAGTAATTTTTGTTACTTTTTCATTTATTTATTTATTTTGTATTACATAATATATAAAGTCAAATAAATATTTGTTACACATACATAAATGTTGAAGATATGCAGTTTTTGTAATAATAATATTAATATTTTCAGATTCGAATTTTGGTAGATTTGATATTTTTTTTTTTTTTTTTTTTTTTTTTTAGCATTTTTGAAGTGATGGCAACACTGACGAAACCGAACAAAAATAGCTTGTGTCGCGCTCAGTTTTTTCCGTTTTTTTTTTATTAAAAAGTTGTGTTCATTGGCAGGCCGAAAATTGGGGGAAAATGTAAAGACACCTCGCAAAATAAATACATACATACATACAACAAAATTAGCGGTCGCTGCAGTCGTTGTCGTCGTCGTCGCTGCCGCGGTCTCTGCACACACACACACACACACACACACACACACACACACACATAGACACATACTCACAAACATGCGGACAAATGTAGAAGAAGGGCAGAGTCAAGAAATGCAGCAGAAGAAGAAGCTACACACATACACACACATATGCACACATGCACACAAATTTGTTGTGCGCTGTTGACAATTATTTGCTGCTGTTGTTATTGTTGCTGTTGCTGTTGCAGGCAGCTACAAATGTTTGCATTTGCTCTGCCGCAAATTGAGTTCATTGCAGATCCGCAGCAGCAGCAGCAGTAAAGAAAAAAAAAAAAATTTTAAAAATTCGCAACTTTCACTGTCGTTGTGTGTGTATACACCAAATACCCATACAAATTTAATGTATATGCCTATAAGCATACACACTTTATATATGTACATCTACAGTTAGTCAAGTAATTATTCTGACAAATGAAAATTATATAATGTCCATTTTTTAAATTTTTTTTTTTACAATTTTCATTATTTAAAAAACATTTTAATTTTTTTGCTTGACAAAATAATTACTTGACATACTGTAATCTACAAAGGGATCAATAATATATAATTTCCTTTATTTCAGAACTATAATACATTTTATTACAATAAAAAAATACTAGAAAAATGGTTGACTTGGTTTGAACTATTTTAAAAAATAATTATGCGCTAAAATTCAAATTGCTTTGTCACAGTAATTACTTGACTTACTGTGTGTGCTGGTACGATCAACGTTTTATATCAAAGCGTTTATTAGCTTCGTTTTCAGTTTTTTTTTGGTTTTTTTTTTACTTTTTTATTTTGGGATTGTCGTCGCGTCGTCGACATTGGCGTCGGTTTTTTGGAGTCGAAGTCGAATCCGAAGTCGATGTCAAAGTCGTCGCCAATTGAAAGTTGTAGCCCAAATATTACGAGTGTGTGTCGCATTTTTACAAAGCCCAACAAATTCTTTGGCCTGTTTTCCAGTTTTAGTACAAATTCTCCTACACTCGGCAAAAAATCGTAACCCTATTTCGACTTAATAATCAATTCTTCCCCAATTTAATTTCATTTTTCTCTATTTTTGAAACTTTAGAATAAAAATGGCTAGAAAAGAGTTAATTATAAATTTTTCGAACTCCTTTTCTTCATAAATCAATTCTTGATAATCAATTCTTCTACTTTTTTTAGAAACGTTAATTTTCCAATACTTTCGAAACTCTATTTTAAAATATCCAAATAGGTAGTTTTGATAATTAAAAGTTTTTCAAACTCCGAATCCACAATCATCTTCTTCCCCAATTAAGTTCTTTAGAAATATTAATTTTTTTCGATACTATATATTTTATAAAAATTCAAAAAAAAAAAAATAGTTTATATCGTTAGAAATTTTTTCAATTCCTTTATTTTTGAAATGGTTTCATTTAATATCCAATTGTGGGTATAAACTTTTTATTTTTTGGTCAGCAGTTAAAAACGAAAGTAATACTGTTTTTCCCCAGTGTACACACATACAGCTACAATTTGTCAATTCGTTGCGATGTCGATTGTCGATCGGATTGTTACATACTGAAATATATGTACATATGTATTTACATGTTTGTTGTAACCTAATTTCAGTTACAAAATAAATGCAATTTGTCTGGAGAGAAGAGGAAGGGGAAAAAAGAGAAGGGGAAGGTCTGCGTCTGGCCCTGAGAAGGAACTTAACTTGTTGCCAATTGCAGCGATTGTTTTAGTTAGTTTCAGTTTTTTTTTTTATAGAATTTTTGCTGATTGTTTTTTTTTGTGTTTTTTTGTTTTTTTTTTTTTTTTGAAGAGACAGTCGCGTCTTAAATTCGCGTTGTGTCTGTTTGCTGAACTCAATTTTTTGTTGTGTACTTCATGTTTCTTCTTTGTTTTTTATGCGTGGCGATTTAGACTTAATTTTTTAATTGTGCTTGTCTCGCACTTGTGTTGCCAATTTTTTCAGAATACGCATATTTTTTGTTCGATTGTTTTGAAAGATGCGTTTTTTTATTTTTTTTGGCCTGTTGTTGTTTGCCATGGTTTTTGGGCAGTTGTTGTTTTGACCTTTTATGTTTGTTGACTTGAATGCGACGCACTCAACACTTTTTTTACATTTCTTTTAGATACATTTTTCACTTATATATTTTTATATTCTGGTTATTTCAAGAACAATTTAGTTATTAAGAGACACAGAGTGACATTTTGGAAGGGGAAAATCAAATGTGTTGTTTAATAAAATGTTAAACTAACGTTAGGAAATTAACATTTATATTAGACTTTCTAATTTGAATTTCTACATTTTCATATTAGGAAATAACAAACTAGGAAACTAAAAATAAGAGTAAAATAATTAGGAAACATTTTCAATATTTATAGAAGACATTTTTGTTGAGAAAAAATTACCTAATAACATTATTTCGAATTTATTGTTATTTCTAAATTTTTATTTCTCGAAATGTCGCATGGAGAATTCGGATTTCAATTTCAAGTTGACGCTTAGTTGTTGCAATTGCTATTGACATTAACCCCTTGCATGGCCTCGATTTAAGTACAAAATACAAAATACAACAACAGAATTGACAATAATAATAATGACAATATAACAACAATATAACAGCAACAACAGCAACAACAACAGCGATGACAACAAACGCAATGATCGCAATGAACTCGTTGCTCGTTGTTTGTTCTAATTGTTGTAGAGAGTTGCATTGGGTTACGGACACCAATGACACACACACACACACACACACTCGCTGAAGGCCTAATAAAAGCGGCGTCCATTGACCGCAAAATACAAAATAAATAAGGCGAAAAACAACAAAAGACGCCGCTCCAAGTGGCGTATACGTAATATTTTGTAGCTGCCTCTCTCTCTCTCGATCGCGCTCTCTGTCCCGCTGCCTTCCTCTCTTTTTCTCCCTCTCTGTGTGTGTGTATGAGTTAGAGCAGAATGTTAGTAGAAACGAGACACACACACACACACACAAATATCTTGAGAGATTTGTGAGTTTTTGTTGCGTTGAACGAAGAAAACATTTGAAAAAGTTCAACGACTTTTGATCGCCAAATAAAATGTGAACGCGCTCGAACGTTGTGAATATTGTGAATAAACTCACTCACTCACACACTCACACTCACAGTCGGCTTGCATTCAATTGCGTCTATTTGTCTCGTGACTAATTGCAAGCAACGAGAATTGCGAGAATCGCGCTCTCATTATCAGTTTCTCTTTGTTTAGTTCATAAACAAGTAAATATTAAAACCTAAAGCTACAACAAATATTTTCATTCCTTTTTTGAAAAGATGCTTCTTTGTGTTAAACTAATAATGTAAATTACATCGAAGAATTAAATAATTTCATTAATAATTTTTAGTTACTTGATTCGAGGTAAAACAATTGATGATCATGAAAAATCTGCCGCTTTGCAATATACTATTTACTATTGTAGAATTTTAAATAATAAACCCAAACCCATTTACTTTTTGAATTTTTGGTATGGCAAACTATGAATCTGTCTAATTTTTGAAATGAATCAACAGTTCGATGCTTTCATTGGCAATGAATAAAATTCATTTTTAAAACTGAAGTATTATGAGAAAAATTGAGCGAAAATATGAAAATGTTTGCAACCTTTTACACTTTTCCTTTAAAATATTCCTTTTTCGATTTTTATAAAGATTACGCGAAAATAACAATTCTGGGTTTCCACAAATTTTTAGATGAACAATTATAGTTTTTACAATTGATAATTATCTTTATCCCTATCCTTAGTATTAGGTGTGTTCCTCAAATCTTTAGAGATTTTTTAGAGAGTGCCATTGACAAATGTTCCTAGTTTGAAAAATAAACTTTCAATTTCAACTAAATTATTTATTTATAATAAGTTATATTTTATGTAATTATTAAATTCCTTCAGAATTCACACCTACTTACGTCTTATATCATTTGATAACAATTTTGGAATGAATAAAAGATATTGAATTTAATATTTGTGGGCTATTTATGACCACTAGTTAGATAAATGTAGATAAAAATCTAGTGACGAAAGTGAATATTCAAATTCCAAATTTGTAATATCAATTTGAGAGCGAAATATTCAACTTCTTAACATATTTCATAAGGGTTTGATGACAAAAGATATTGAAGAGCTAATATTTATCGGTCAACTATATACACAAAACTCTTTGTCCTGACTGTTAAGCATTGTGTAGGCCAAACTGTTAATCCTGAGACAATTTCATTGTGCAATACGATGGCATTTTGGAAAATTCGACCTGATAGAGGATCCAATTCGGGGTCAAAGTTCAGGGAATTGTCTAGTATTTCATAGATTATGAAGGATTGACTTAAATAGTATTTTTTTTCACTTACAGGGCAATCGGTTGTCGTTAGGCCTTGGACCCTTTCCCTTTGTCCTCCTTCGACACGCTGGCTTTTTTTTATGGGGATTGCTTTTTTGTTGTGGATCTCTCGTTCACGTTAATCGTTATCGTTATCGTTATCGCTCTTGTCGTCGTCTTTGCTGTTTCAACTACTTGTTTTCCTGCCGCATTTGCAGTGTTTTTTTATTTCAAATTTGTGAATTCAGTTTTTTTTTTCTTTCAAATAAATTTTTTAATATTGCACATTCTTAACTTTGTTTTTATTTTTATCAGTTTTCGTTTAACTTGACACTAGAAAAAAATTTCAACGAACGGCAAAAAAATCTATTAAAAATTTTTTTTTCAAATACATAAAAATGTTTTGCACTTAATTTTTGTTTGTTTTTTGAACTAAACAAAATTGCAATGAATGGCAAAAAAAAAATGTATTAACAATTTTTGTATAGATAGTTAAATGTTGATTAAGCACTTTTATTTGTTTTTGGTTGTTGAATTTGTTGTAATCATAATGTGAATGATATATTTTGTGAATTATTTGTTTGTTTTCTGTGTTTCGCTATTTTGCTAGTTTCCTATTACTCTGTTTGTTTTGTGTCTTGCCTTTTTAGCTGTTGGTTGTTAGTGTTTGAATTATTTTGTTTTTTTTTTGTCAGTCGCGCGTTGGCAACACGCGCACGTAACGAGCAACAAACAGCAACTAA
The DNA here is from genome assembly GCA_035047525.1 of Drosophila quinaria. Classification (NCBI taxonomy): domain Eukaryota; kingdom Metazoa; phylum Arthropoda; class Insecta; order Diptera; family Drosophilidae; genus Drosophila; species Drosophila quinaria. The sequence goes on from JAWNPO010000455.1 coordinate 38,177,826, forward strand.
CGTTATTTTTAAAAACGCAACTCAATTGAAGTGAGCCAAGTAGCGCCAAGGCAGCCACAGGACGAAGGACGCTTTGCCGGCAGGCAGCGAAAACACAGCAAACACACACACGCACACACACACAGAGCAACAGAGCAACAGCAGCAGCCGTCGCAGCAGCAGCGCTGCGTGGACGTCGTCTCTTCGTTTTGTAGTTTGTCGTTTACGTTTGTTATTGTTGTCGACGACGCGACTTAAGCAGGACCACAAGCGAGCGCACGAAGCAGACACGAAGCACAGACGAAGCAAGCAGCCAAGCATTACACGAAGCTGTCGCAAGACGAAGCTACGAAAGCTCTGCTGCTGTCGAGGATGCTGCGACTGCGACTGCGACTGAGGCAGCGACAGCGTCTAAAGCAGTGCGCAGTCAACGTCGCGACGTCGCGACAATGAAATAGAAAATTTAGCACACAATTGAAGCTATTACATGCGCACATAGACACACACAGACAAACACACAAACACACACACTAGCACACGCATACTGGCACGCGAGTTGTTGGAGTTAGGCAGTGGAAGGGGGATGCCTGACGTCGGCAGCGACGTCGACGTCGCTAATGAGTGCGCCAAATGTTGTGCTATGATTTGAAGGCAACGCGTTGCGTTTTTGGCGCCTTGTGTTTCTAACTGGACACTGGACACTGGACTTTGGACATTGGACGCAAACTGTGCCGATTTATTTATTTATCTAAATTATCTATGCAAACTTTCACAAATAATGACAAGAACATAGAAAAAAAGCAATAATATTAGTAAGGCCAAAAATTGGAAAAAACTAAAATAAAAAAATATTTTCGGCTTTTGTTCTTTTGTCTATTATTAAAAATTATTTTTAAATATTGGTTAACAAAAAATTAATTTAGGAAAGTCCCAAGCCAAAAATATTCGATAGCTTTTTTTTATTAAATAATATGATATTTGTTGATTGGTCTTGTTTTCAACTATTATTCACTATTTGTGAACTCAAAAGAAAGTTGCGAATTTTCTAAAGTCATTGAGTGTCTAAATATAAATTTTTGGTGACAGCTTGTTTGAATATTAAATTGAAATCTTTATCAGTAACATTAAAAACTGAAATTGAATTAATTGAATGTCTTGCTTGCTTATAATTTTATTTAATAATTTGTCGAAAATCGAAGCAAGGCACAAAAATTAAAGCTAAACATAAATCAAATAGATATTATTTGTTTTTTTTTGGCATTTGAATTTTTTAATTTATGCTTTCTTTTTTGAATTTACTCTTAATTATGTTTCTTTTATTCTTTGAATGTTTGTCTTTTTAATGAAGCACGATAGTTTGTTGTTAGTTTTTTTTTAAGGTTTTTTGTTCTGTTTTATTTGGTAAATTAGGTTGTCCTTGTAGTTGCTTTTTTACATAATTGGTGCTTAGGTCATTTTAAATAGTTTTAATGAATGTGATTTTTCTGAATGTTTTTCATTATTTTTGTTATTGTCATTTATTTTTTAATCCTTATTTTTTTTAATATGTTATTTCCTTTTTTTTTTAGAGCTTGTTTAAGTTTTTGAATTTTTGTTTAATAATGTTGCAATTAGTTGTTTTTTTTATTTTTTTTTTTTTAAATCTTTAAATTGTTGTTTATTGTTTTTGTAAACTTCATTATTTTGGTAATTCTTACAAAAATAGTTGGAAGCCGTAAACAACGAAAAAAAAAGAAAAACAGGAGGACGACGACGACTACACGGAATAACGGAATAATTGCCGCCGCTTTGCGCTGCCGATGCCGCTGTCGATGTCGACTGCGATGTCGTTGAAATCACGCGTTAAACTACAGACTACAGACGCAGAGCACGAGTTTTGTCGAGTTCGAGTTTCGAGTACTAAACACTCTCATTACTCATTTCGCTGCTTTGCCACCCCTCTGCTTCCTATATCATATGGCATAGTCCCTCCCTCCCCCCCACACCCCTTTGTTACAACAACAACAACAACAACAACAACAAAAACTAGCATTATTTTTATTATATTTATTTTTTTCGTTTTTGTGTTTTGCGTGCAGCATTAAAAAAGGATGCGACGGCAGCGACGCCGACGGCGACTGCGACGTTTGCAGCAGAAAAATCGCAAACAAAACAGAAAAAAAGTAAAAACGAAAAATGCTAAAACCAAAAGCATTAACAACAACAACAACATCAACGAAAAAAAAACAAAAGAGTAAACGCGCATGTGTGTGTGTGAGTTTGTGTGTGTGTGTGTGTGTGTGAGTAAAAAGAAAGAAAAAATAGAAGAGGAATCCCGGTAAGCAACCCCGCTGCATGCTGCGACGTCAACTGCGCTGCCGCACACACACTCACACAAGCACACAGATAGACAGCGTGCGCACACACACACACACACACACACACAATCAACCCCTGAGCACGAATTTTAAAAAATAACAACAACAAATTGTAAAGGCCAAAAAAAAAGAAAAGAGAATGATTCCAAAATACAACTGTGTGCAGTAAATGTGTGGGGGTGGGGGGTGGTGTGTGTGGAGTGGGGGGTGGTGGGTTGAATTTCCACCCACTAGCGTCGTTTCACAAAAGGGGAAATCGACGGGCCGACGACGCACAAAAAATATATTCAGCCGACAAAAAAAAAAAAAAGAATTCATGGACTTTGTCATGTGTGTGTGTGTGTGTGTGTTTTATTTTGCTTTATTTTTATTTTTATTTTATCTTCATTATTTAGTGGGCATATATGAATGTGCATAAATAGATATAGATGCTTAAATATATACATATATAAATACAAATCTGTATGTATATATATACATATATATATATATTTGTGCACTCATATTTTTTGTAATTTTAATTTTTTGTTATTGTTCATGAGCTGAAGGTGTTGACGGATGATCGTTGGATGGGGTGGGAGGGGTGTGGGTTGACATTTTTTATGCGCTCAACATTTGTTGTTGTAGTTGTTGTTGTTTTTCTAGACGTTGCAATCAATGATGATAAAGATAACGCACGATAAAATGCGGCAAGCTAATAAATCACAGCAGACATAGTGACAGTCACAGTGACATTTAGAGTCACAGTGACAGTCCTAAACTTACATATATTTTATTATACGTAGTTTTTATATGTGTTTTATTTTTCTTTTACTTTATATTTATTATATGAAATATAAATTGTTTTTACTATAATTCGCATTAACATTAATTTATATTTTTTATATTTATTTGTTGCATACAACTTTTAAATCCTATTTAGTTTTCATTGTATGTTAAGAAACACATTCTGATTCACTGTTTTAGTTTTGATTAATAATTTAATAATTATTTATACTTAATTTTGTTAATATGTTAATAATTTTCAATATTTTATTTTACTAATATTTATTGTATTAATGTTTTGAAATGTTTGTTTTATTTGATTGATATTCAATATTTTATTTTATTTATTTAAATGTAGTATTGAATTTAATTAAGAATTAGTTAGTAAGTTAGTTCAAGAATTTACTGTAATCGTATTTATTTTTATTTATATATTTTTTTTTATATGTTTATATCTTTCATTATTCCTAGTACTGCAAGTTTAAACTTATTATTAAATGTGCTAGTCACATTTACATTAAATTTTTTTCCTTTTTATTTTAGAAGTTTTGTTAAGTGAATGTTAAGTGTAAGCAAAAAAAAATACAATCCTATTCATAGTTGATGGCAGAAGCACGCGGCAAGTAGAATAAGAAGCAGCACAAGGACACAAGGAGCAACACGTCCTTACAGGTCCGACAGCTGTCCAACTAACTGTTGTTGTTGTTGTTGTTGTGAGTTGTGTGTTGGTTGCCGGCAAAAAGTGGCCAAGACAAGAACAAGAACAAGAGAAGGCCAGGAAAAAACCATGCCGGCAAAAATATCGAAACACAAACAGAACAGACGATGCAAAAGAAGAAGAAGAAGACAAAGCAGAAGATGAAAAGGCAAATGAAAAGAGGAAAAACCCACAGAATGAAGCGAGAATGACGAAAACGATGACGACGACGACGACGACGAGACGAAGACGACGACGTCTTAACAGTTACTAACTGCTCAAAGAGTCTCGCGATTTTGGTCTTGCCCGGTCTTTTCCTTGGTCCTGGTCCTGGTTCTTAGCCCAGTTACCCGAAGCAATACACAGCATGATGAATTTGTGACAATAGATTTCAAAAAGCAACTTAATTTGGTACAATATGTAATTTATACAATAAATATTCATAATAATAAATAATTAATAAATATAAATACAATTTAATAGCTAGAGTTATTGTAAAGATCTTAACAAGATCGATTCTTATATTTGTATTTTATTTTATTTCGTTTTCGGGTTAGGGGAAATAGAATTGACCACGGTGTTTGCCATTTACATATTTTTGTGTGTTTTCAACTGTTTTCAACTGAAAATTTCAACTACAACGGTTAAAAAACCGAGAAGATAATTTAAATGAAGTTATTAATGTTCGATTCTATAAATTATAAATAATTTTAATAGTTTCTTTTTGCTTGCCTCGTTTTTAAATTGAATTTTCTTTTGTCTAAATATATAAAAGTCTTTGTCCTGAATGACTGACTGACGCATGAACGTGTAGCCCAAACGGTAAAAGATAGAAAGCTGAAATTTTCACACAATATATGTGAGATATTGTGCAAGAAGACGGCGTTTTGCGAAATTCGATCTTTTAGTGGGTTAGATTCGGCGTAAAAGGTCATGAAATTGTATGAAAAACTTTTTTGTAATTAAGACACCTCAACCAAACTCACAGATTATATATTTTGGACTGTCTCTTACACCCTGATCACTATATCATACCTGTCGCAGATTAACTCTACTTGCTAAATTTGGATTATTTCGCCAACTTTAGCTTCTCCCAACCAAATTTAAATTTTTCCCCTTTAAAATTTCCGAGTTATCTCTATTTAATTATTATACTTCTTTTTATATTGCTTTTAACATATCGTTGATTTCATATGCTCATATTTAAAACGCTTATACGAGAGTCAAAGGAACTGAAAATTTGCACTAAATTGAAAACTTAGACTAAAAATATGAAATTTCGATTTCATTCCTGGTGATTGATTAGAGCTGATTCTGATACGGATGCGACTACTGGGCAGTACACAGTCGGGCAGCTCATCGCTTCTTACTCCTATTTGTTAGCCTTGTGCCCATTCTCATTCCCATTCCCCATCCTTATCCCCATCTGAGTAGTCCGTCTGCCAGCCAGAGCACAAAAATAAAAAAGGAAAGCAAAAAACATGAACTCAGCCAGCCGGCAAAAGTCGCCGTGTGGCCTTCATTGCCACGGCAATGGCAATGGCAATGGCAATGGCAATGGCAATGGCTTTCACGTTGACGTTGACGTTGACTCCGACGCCGACGTTGACGTTGACGTCGACGCCGACGTCGCAGCATCGCAGCAGAGGGCGCTGGCAGCAGGAGGTCAAAGTTTGAAGGCAAGGCAAACTATTTGCTGCTTAGTAAGATCTATTCTTATTATTTTATTTGTATTTTATTTCGTTTATGTGCAAACAAAAATTGACCACGTTGGGCGCCATTTCCGAAATATGTATGTCTATACATGCGTATGCATGTTTGTGCATGCATACAAATGAGTGTAATCAAATCAAATGTTGATAGTGTGTAGTTGTAAGCATTACCTTAACCTAACCACACGCACACACACAAACACACTAACACACACAAACACACACACACCAAAAACAAGCAACAGAAAATAGCACAAAAAAAAGCAGGACACACAAACACACATACAGCGGGGGCCAGTGTCAGAGGACAGCACAAAGAAATCTACTACACGCAATCTTCATTTTCAGCGCCATCAAAGCCATTCCAATCATCATTATCGTCGCCATAATCATCAAGTAAAGTACCCACCAGTTGTGCTTGCTGTCTGCTTCTTTGCTTCTCTGCTTCTCAGTCTCAGCCTCAGTCTCAGCTTCGGCCTCAGCGCTGCCTCCGTCGCTGTCACTGGAGCCGCTGCCTCGCCTTGAAGCATGCTACGTGAAAGTTCTCTTCTCATTCATTCTAGCGCTCTCTTTTAGTTTTCTCTCTTAGATGCTGAGATGCCAACAAGTGCGCCGAAAATTTTTCTTTTCATTCCCATTTCTTTTTTTTCTCGAAAGAGCACGCGTACTGTATTGAATTGTAAATATATATATATATATGTGTGTGTGTGTGTGTGTGTGCGTGCGTGTGTGTGTGACTGGGAGAGCAAGGCCAAAAAGACATTGTAACAGAATCAACGCACAGTGGGGCAACAGGCTAGCTTTGCTTATATTCATATACACTTGAACTTCCCTAACTCCAATTTTCTTTTACTCGAACAAAATTGAGTGGCAATAGCGTTTACTCATTAAATTTCATGCAATTCTGCTTCCGAAACTCCAACTTCCATAAGTCGAATTTCTCCTTAACTCGAACAAAAATATTGGCCCGTACTTTTGTAAGTCGAATTTTTCGGGAAAATACCCAAAAAGTTATTTATTTAAACAATATACGCTAAAAGAAATTCAGTAGGATGAACATGTAGATACTACATTGGAATAAATTCACTTTTTCTAAATTTTTCCCATTTTCTTAAAAATTGATTTCCGAAATGAACCGCTTGTATTCTATCGATTACACTAAGTAAGATATTAAGATTGTAACATAAACCATTTTAATTTATAGAATTATATTAAAAGTTTAATTTGAGTCGCTTGAGAATGTCATGGTTTTTCTCAATTATCTTGAAAACGAACTATTTCCCAAAATCAACCTTAACACCAATTATAATGCTAATCAAGACCTCTTTTGTCGCGAACTGCCAACTTTACAAAGCAAGTTCAAACCAACTTTAAAGTTTCATTACTTTGTCAAAACTATCTCGATTTTCATTAACTTAAACTTAATTAATTCCGCCCAAATAATTTGTTGCGTCAATATATCATTTTGTAGCCTTTTCTAAAAAACAAAAAATTTTAAATCTCGAGCTTTAACATTCATTGAGCTCCTTGTTACATAATTATTGTAAAACTCAGATTTTAAAGTCAAAATAAATCAAAACTTTGATTATTCAAGTTTCTAGAGCCTCAATGCTTCCAAACAGTCATATAAATAATTAATTAATAGCATAATAAAAAAAAATAAAATAATATTGATTTAATATCATAATAAAAAGGACTTGTTCTAGATTTTTTTCTGATTTGAAGACCTAATCTAGCTATTTGTTCCACAGTGCGTCCCGTCGCGTTTCGCGTTAAAGATGTTAACGTCTTTGTTGTAGTTTTAGCCCGCTGGGAATAAACTAGGATTGCAGCTGAAGTGAAGAGGCGGAGGAGGCAAACTGGAGGAGAAAGTGGAGCTAGAGAGACGGTGAAAGAGGGAAGGAGGAGGGAGGAATGAGGAATGAGGAAGGAGAGAACGCAGCGGGCAGGCAAATGCGACAAATTATTTTAGCTGCATGCCGATCAGACAAAGCGAGAAGAGTAAGAGGATGGGAATGATGATGAAGATGCTGCTGGAGATGGAGGAGGAGGAGGAGGAGGAGGACAAGGAGAAAGAGAAAGAGATGAAGAACGATGCTGCAAATACTTGTAGTTAGTTAGCGGTTATATGTAGTTGTTGTTGCTATCTTCATTGTGTGTTAAATAAAAAAAAAGAATCTGCGAGTCGGAGAATTCTTTACACACAGACACACACACACACACACAAGTTTGTTAGTGAAGAAAGAGGCGCATGTTGTTGTTGTTGTTGTTACAACATGTGTGTGGGCTGCACATAATTTTGATTTACTCGACACACACAGACACTCGTCACCAGGAGGCACCTCGTTTATATATATATACACACCCACACACACACAAATTTGGATATGTATTGCAAGTCATAGTCTTAGCTGGAAGACGGTGCAAGGAGAGAGGGTGAGGGGGGTGGGGGCGCCTTGATTTTGAGTTTGTCATACCCATTACTTTGAAAATAAAATCAGCGTATATTGTTTTCCTTGAAAGCCATTTTAAAAAGAAATTGAACAAATTCATTACAAACCAGAAATAAGCAAATAATTTCGCAACTTAAATTTCAAAACTTAGATAATCTTTATAACTATATTGATATTTCCTTTTAATTATTTATCTATTTGCTTAACTACTTTACTTTTCATTTTGTATCCGCAATTTTTAATTATAAATTTACCAATTTGTATGTTTAAATTTAAAATTTTGATGATCATATTGAAATTTACATAAATTTATTATTTAAGTTGGTGTTCATTCTAAATAAACTCAATTCGTATACATATCAAATCAAATATAATTTTAATTGAAGTATTAAAAAAAAAACATATTTTAAATATATTTTATCCATCTGCATTTTTTATAGGCAATCTATTTTACAGCTTAGAAGATAGAATTTACTTATCGGTGATTATCCTTTGCTCTTATCATTATTTACTATCCCACTTAATCGCATCAAGATCTGAATTATATTCTGACATTTATGATCGTTTTAAGATTTTAAAAATGCTGTAATTCTTATTGTAAAATAAACTCAGCTAATTTGTGTAACGGGTATCTTAAAGTCGAGCTCTGTCTCGACTTGAGTCTGTTTCCCGCTTGTTTTATTATTTCGCTTATACTTTGGGAGGGAAAACTTTCAGCATATTTTCTTAGACAGTGGCAGCTCTCGAGTGTGTGTGTTTTTTTTTTTAAATTTACACACACACATACATACACACATATGTACATATATGTGCGCATACTCATAAGCAAAGAAACATTGATGTATGTACTCAATGTACATCTTATATGTAGATTATTCGCTGTGTATAATTTTGCAGCTCGTAGTAATTAGCCAATAGGAATAGCTTTTGCATATGTAGTTGTGGGCGTGTTCCCAAGCAGGAGGTGTGCCCCCCGTATGTGTGTGTAGGTGTGTGTGTATGCGTGTGTGTGTATTGAGACTTGTTTTTGAGGCTGTCACTCCAAATGTTGCCTACAATTGAACTAAATCCTTCTTTTTATTCTTATTTTTTTTTTTTTCTAATTGAAAAGCAGAAGCAACGATTATGCTTAGAAGTACAAATACAATAAATGCAGAAATTACAAAAGTGCGGAAATTTATGGGGTATACAAGCAATCGGCTAATAAAATGCATAATTAATATTTTAAATTAATTTTAAATTAAGCTTGACTCGGCTATATCATAACCGCTACTTATTCAAATAAATAAAAAATATTTTTTTTTTCTTACTTTTAGGCACTTACATTGCTTAAAACTTAAATCAATTATTGCCATCGTTATGTTCAACCGATCTTGAGAAATTGAGAAAGATGATAGCTTCTAATAAACAAATACCATTAATTGCCAAAAAAAATAACTAATATTCTAAAAACTGTGTTTTAATTTAAACTAATTTTTTATTTTAAGCTCTGTGTGTAAAAACTAGTAATATTAATATTATGTTATTTATATTAATATAAGTATTCAATATGCATATAAATATGGAGAGTACTAGCAACTGTTTCTAGTCCTTAAATATTATGAAAGGCATTAATTAGAATTTTACTACTTATATAAACAATATATAAGTAATATAATATTTCTTATATACGTTACATATGTACATAAGTGCACTATGTATTTTATTATATTATTTACTATTGACCAATTAAATTCTACAATTCATTGGGTCTTGTCAATATCGCCTGCAATGTTGCCACATTAATTGGTTTACCAAAAAAATATACATAACCATATTTTTTTTTTTTTTATATGCATCAATGTATATGTCTGTATATTTAACGAAATATGGCGACTAATTTTGTTACTTTTTTTTTTTATTTTTTTGCAGAACTGAACTCGCAATGAAATTGGTAAGTGTCTACCCATTATTAATTATGAATATCGAAATAAATGAAAATAGGAAAAGGGGGCAAAAAAAATAATGCAGGCGAACGAGTCTATTGAAATTCATTTATACTCATATGTAGAGTCATATTCATATTCAAACTCACACGTGATAGTATTCATTTATATGACTTTGTCGATGGCAACAGGATGGGAATGGGTGAAGGGGGGTGGGTACAGGGGGTAAAGGATGGTTACGGAGGGGGAGACTTTGGCAGTGTTGGACAACAACGCCAAAGAGCCAAAAGTGAAAAGTGTCAGGAGCTGAATTCACTCATTTCACAGCTCCACCTACTTTTTTATATTTTTTATTTTTATTTTTTATGTTGCGTTGTTTTCGGTTAATATATTACGCACATGTTTCTTCTTCGTGGTAGGGGATGAGGGGGCGGGGTCTGAGAGAGTATGAGCGTAGAGCCTACACCTATCTGCATTTGTATGTGTGTGTGTGTGTGTGAGCACACTTATGTGCATGTTTTTTTTTTTTTTTTTGTATGTACATGTTGCCACACATATGAAAACACTAGTAAAGCCACAACGCACTCGCGAACACACACAGACACACACACACACACACACACACACACACACACACACACACACACACACGCACAGCCCATAAACCGAGACAAAATATTAACCAAACAGAGAAGAGCGCCAAAAAAGCCGAATATCAACCCTAACTCACCCCCACTTGATGCGAGCACCTCAAACCCCCCAAACATCCGCCTGCACCCCTCGGACGATGCGCAGCAGTTAAAAATATTTAAAAATGTAGAGTGCGACGCAGTTGACGGCGGTTAGCGCCAAACACCCATCGACCCCAACCCCCAACCCCCAACCCCAAACCCACTCAATTTTCATCAACAAAAACTGTGCGTATGTGTACATTTTATTTTTCGTTCCTTTTTTTTTGTTTGTTTTTTCATTTTTGCCAAAAAGATAAGAAAGAGGGTGGATGGTAGGGGGTTGAAGAGGGGGAACAGGAGGAAGAGGAGGCTTTTGGCGTCGGCAGCAGCTTCCACTCTTGGTTAATTGCCAAAAACAAATGCACAGCAGATGTAAGCAACAAATGTAACAGCAACAGAATGAATATAAGCAAAAAAAAAAAAAAAAAAAAAAAAAAAAACAGGAAAGAAGCTAACTGAGAATAGAGAAGCATAAACTGAAAATTGAGAAGTGATCCTCTCAAAGATTCTTTTTTTTTTAAGTACTGCAAGGTTTACAGTTTTGAAAAGAAGATAATTAAAAAAGAATAACACACTTTTTCTTATCATATAAAATATAAATTATTTGCTTTTTTTTAAATAATTTAAAACAAAATCGAATTATACTTTTATTTCTTATTTATTTATTATTGTCAGCTACTTAAGCGATCATACATTTTAATTTTAATTGTTAGTTTTATTTTTTTTTAAATTGTTTACTGCTATATCTTTCTATTGAATGACTATAAAATAATTAATTGATTTAATATTAAATTACAACTATTAAGTTCATTATAGAGTACTGGCTGCTGAGGCCTTCGACTTTTTTGTTATGTCTATATTTTATTTATAATAGATTTCTAGATAAATTTATTTAAGTTTAGAGGGAACTTGCCATTAATTATTGCGACTGTTGATTTTGGCAGCATAAAATTCATTTAATTTTTTTTTTACTTTTGTGTGTTTTTTCATGTGTCGCACGCTTATGTATGTATGCACATATGTAAAGAGAAAGGAAAGTTTTTCTAATTCGCATTTATGTTTAATTTGGGCGCTTGTTTTCTATCTTTCTCGCTTTCTCGCTCACAGTGAAATCGTAACCCCAGCAAAAAGCTGAAGCCCCATCTCCGTCTCCATCTCCATGCCTATCCCTATGCCTAAGCCAAGCCAAGAGAAGCCGTGCCACCTAGTTCCCTTCCCACTCCACTCTTTACACACACACACACACACACACACTTACACACACTTTTTTTTTAAAATTCTCACACTCTTGCACTCTTCTGTTCCTTTCCGTTTTCGCTCTTCGCTGCGCCTCTTTTTTAATGGGGTGCTTTATGACAAACTTTCAGCTCACGCTCAACTCGACAAATGTGTGTTGTGTATATGCGTGTGTGTGTTGTGTGTGACTCTGTCTGTGTATGTGTGTGGAGTTAATGGGGGCAGAGATGGGGGAAATGAAAGGAGATCCACGCATATTTCTAACACCGCCCACTAATGCCAACTGTGTGTGACTATGTGTGTGTACATGTGTGTGCGTGTGTGTGTATGTGTTGGTGTGTGCTCATATGTAAACCCCCTCCCCCAGCCCCCTTTCAAAAAAAAAAACAGGCAAATGGAGCTCATGTAAATTGTGCTTACGTGTGTGTGCGCGTGTCTGCGGAGTAATTTTTTAACTAATTTTCTATACAAATTTTTGTAGCATGTCGCTCGGGGTCGCACAAACACACACACACACACACACACACACACACATATATATACGTACATATTTAAATATATAATAAAAATATATGTGTACTTCAGTATATAAAGGACTCATTCTTTCACTATGTGTCTGAGCTGTGACTTTTGTGAGTACAAGCACAAGTACAAGCTGTACTGTATTGCCATTTTCCATTTTCCATTTCCTATTTGTCATTTCTCATTTTTCATTTCCACTTGCAACATTTACCACACAGCACTTGTGTTAATCTCTACCTTACTGCTTCTAAAATGTAACACATTGCAAAAGAAATATCTATTATAGCAAATCTTAAATATACAGTCATATTATTTTTTTTTTTTTTCAATGTAGAAATCTTAAAATATATCGAACTTTAAATAATGTCTCTAATTCATTTTATTAAATACAATTTTAATTTTAAATATTTTCCGAAAAAAAAATTCATAATTGCTTAATTATTTGTATAAATTACTTAGATTAAATGTTAAAATACATCAATAAATCGAAAATTGCTTAAATTGCGAATTCCATAACTCGAAATTCTGAATTCGAATTTTCTCTAGCTCAAACTAAATCAAGAGGCAACAGTGTGTACTATTTAAAAAAAAAAACGAATTCTATAATTCGAAGTCTCCATAAATCAAACTTTTTCTTTGGATAATAATGCTCAGGGTTGGGGGAGTTCGACTGAACTTAAATTTTATGCTTTTTTATCGAAAATTAATCGAGGGAAATTAATTAGTGATAAAAACAAAAAAAACTTTTGTTTTTTTTTTCTATATTTGCCTGTTGTAAAAAAGTTGCTTTAAAATAATATCCATACAAAAAGACAGGAGATAAGAATCATTTTTTTTGTTGTTAGATTTTTATAAATTTTCTTGGTAAATCGTTTAAATAAATCGATGAATCTTTCTAATTTTTACGATAATTCGATAATTCCATGTTTTCATTGGCACTATTTTAAAGTTCTCGTTGTTTAGTTTGGAATTTAACATCGCTAGCTTGAATAATAATAACACAAGCAATAGTGTTTCAGGTCTTCCATAAATTCCATTTAATTTATGAGTTCACCACAAAAAAAAAAGATAGAAATTTACAGAGTCGGAGAGAAAGGGAGAGTCTGACTGCAACAATCAAAGTGAACGTTGTTTTCCAATTTCTTTTTTAGAATAATACCGAAAAATATTTGACATCACATGTTTTTTATATTGTAATTATAATGGCTACCTTTTTTCGCGGAAATATTTCGACACACACACATGCACAGAACCGACAAAAATATATATTTGCCTATGTAATGGTTTTTTATTGAAAAGAATGGACAAGAAAAAAAATGAATATAATATTTGAGCATGGAAAAAATGAATTTGGGGTTGGCAAATTTATTGATGAAGCGAAAAAACGCAGCCAAATGAAATGTTAATTTTATACTCACACACACACACACACACATGGACAATCTATCTGTGGCAGCTGACAGTGCTAACAAACAACAAACAATGCAAATCAGGGAATGACTGACCGATCCCCATAGGCCTAGGCCTAGGTTAATTTTTCCCCCCTTTTTCCAATTTCCACACATTTCCCCATTTGCCCAGTTGTTCATCCACCATCTGGAAAAATGCATATCATGCCACTCTCTGCCACATTGCCACATCGTCATAACCGTAACATGACTATCCATCGCACCAAAAAAAATTAAAAAAAATAATTTATAATTCAACTGTTTCTCCAACTTTTTTCTCTTTTTTCTGTTTTTTTTTTTTTGGCATATTGCCTATTATTTGAAAATGGTCCCACTGTTTATGTGCATCTGTGTGTCCATCTAAGCCTTATAATAGCATACTCCAACGTCTATGTAATCGTGTGTGACTTTCAATATTATGATAGAATGTTTGTCCACAAAGAACAGCACATAAAAAGTGAGGGAGACACAGACAATGGCCCAGCATGTTAGAAACATATTGCAAAAGCTTTTGTGAGTGAGTTTTGAAATTTATATATTTAGCAGAGTAACCAAAGGATACAAGGGCCTTAAAGTTTGTGTCTGTCCAAATAAAAGCATCTACAATTCAGAGATTTATCTAAAACAGACAGATATAAATTACTTCTTGGCATTTAGTTTTCATGTTATCTATTATCCTGCTTTATCGCTTCAGGATCGTAGGAATAATATAGTAATTAGGGCTGTTTTAAGTTTTTAGGCAACACGGGCGCCTAAAAGAATGCAGCATTTTTTTAACTCATTTTTTTTTAGAAATCTTGCAAAATTCTAAAATGATCTAATTTGACTTCTTCTTCTGAATTTTTAATTTAATGATAGTTTGAAATGTATGAAATGACAGTTGAAAAGGACTTTTAAGCCCTTGGTCAACTTCGTTAACTTCTTAATCGTTCACAAAGCAACCTTCAATGTAATATGAACACTTGGTAGAGATGAGACTAAAAAACCAAAAAAAAAAAACAAAATGAATAAAATTATATGTTCAGGTGGAGTTATGGGAATGCCAAGGGGAAGGGGGATGCTGGGTAGGGGTAGGGTACGATGGGTGTTGTGACTGCGGCACAAAATGCTACTTTACACAACGTATCGCGCTCGTAAAAAATAATATAACTACATACATGCGCGTTTACTACCCATTACAAGTTCAGCTTCCAACTCTACCCTCTTACTACCCTCCCCCCCCACACACCCACCTCTGCTCCACCCCCACCCCATCCCTATCCCTATCCCCATCCCCTTTTCCCATTCAGTCTCTAACGCGTAGTGAAAGTTTGACAAGCTGCGCTGCCGTTGCCTCTGTCGCTGTCGTTGTCGCTTCTCCCCTTTCCCACTCCACCCGCTGCCCCCTCCTCTTACAGCCTTCTCCTTTATGCCATCAAAAAATCCGCCCCCGCAGCCGACTAACTGCTTTTCCACGCATACGCGCAATTCTAAAAAATTAATGTCGCTTTCGTAATTTCAGCACACACAAAAAAACTGCCGCAGTGACAGCGCTGCCACATATAGCAGCGACAGCAGCTGCAGGAGCAGCGCACAGTGGGACAAAATGCTATTATTTCTTAACATAAAAATATATTCTGTCTAGTTTTTGTATTAATATCTTTTAATTTATGGAATGCTTATTTATTTTAGGTAATTAAAAAACAATTTGAATTAAAAAAAACTATGAAAATCATTTCGTTAAACAAATTTCATTCAACAAGTGTGTAACATTTGTTGAAATTTGCACATAAAGACGATTTGTTTTAGATTTAATTTTTTAATAGTATAATCATATAATCAACAACATGGAACGATGGAGTTTATTAAATGTTCTAAAAGAAAGTAGAAAGTGCTCAATATGAATATTTCGATTTTAAGTTAGATTTCATATATGGGGGAATCTTAATGTTCTTAATCATATAATTTTAATCATATTAATTTTTTAATAGTATAATCATATAATCAACAACGTGGAACGATGGAGTTTATTAAATGTTCTAAAAGAAAGTAGAAAGTGCTCGATATGAATATTTCGATTTTAACCCTCTAGTGCCCAGGCAAAAAAAGAAATTTGAGCATTCACTAATTTTCAGACATAGAAAATTCGTAGTAAATCTCATCGTAGAGCGGTAAAAGAAAAACTGGCTGATGGAATATTTAGTTATTCATAAAGTTTTGTAGCAATATACTTTTAATTATAAATCTAATATAATTATATTAATTTTTAAAGTTTTAACTAAGATTTTTTTTTACCCCGCCTAAAGGCGGTCTTGGGCACTAGAGGGTTAAGTTAGATTTCATATATGGGGGAATCTTAATGTTCTTCCCACTGTGCGACGGACTGAATGTCTTAGTTAGGCAAAAAAAAGGAAAAAAAAAGCATTGCAGCTCGCGAGGGGCAACAAAAAATGGGGTAAGCAAAAGTAAAGTTAAGCAGCAGCAGCAGCTTCGACGCCAGAGTTGACGTCGGCGACGGCGTCGGCATCAGCATCAACGACGACGACGACGACACTCACTTAAAAATTCGAATGTTATAGAAAAATGAGCAAAGCACAAAAAAAAGTAAAGCAAGCGAAGTAGAGAAAAGCGCCGGAAAAAAACGAACTGAAATTACATAAAATGAAAAGTTCTCGTTACGCGGCGCAGTTGTTACGACTCTTCTTCTTGCCCCCTTCATACACACACACACACACACACACACACACATTCCCTACCTATGTTGTTGTGCTGTGCTTCTAATGCTCATCTCTTTCTAACTCGACAATGTCGAACAGAAGAAGAAACAAGCTCGGCATTTCGCGTATTCCTATTGTAAACTGGTGTATGTGTGTGTGTCTGTGTCTGTGCGAGTGTGTGTGTGTGTGTGTGAGTGTGTGTGTGAGTGTGTGCGTGGGTGTCCCTTATTGTGAACTGGCACCGTAGCGAATTTAAGTTTTAAAACATACAAACTATTACTTCATATTTTTGAAAAATACAATTTCGAAAAAGACATTTACATATTTATGCAAAATGAAAATATAAAAATATTTAATACTTGATCTCAAATTTTAAAATTTATTTGAAAATCATTTTAAATGATAAAAGAAAATAAAAAATTATTATAATAACTTTAAAATTAAAGAATTGGAAATGTTTTTTTAATTTCATTGTTTTTTTTTAAACAAAATACTTTAGAAATCAGAACCAAAATTTTTTTTACAGTAGCTAAAAATTTAAAATAAAAGTTAATACAAAAATAAGATTTTCTCATGAATGTAAAATTATTTCTCAGGTTACATTTGGTTTTTTTTTTAACTTCATAAATCTTATTTGGCAGCCCTAGTTTTGAGTGTGTACACCCGTTTTTTTTTTGTATCTGAGACATCGCGACTGATTACTACTTTTATTGCTACCAAATATCGTGCTTTCTCTTCAAGGTGGATATTCCCCACTCCCCCCTCTAATCTACATCCTGCCAAAAAATAGTGTGTGTGTGTGTGTGTGCTTAGCTTTTTAGTCTGTTGAAGGGGTGTTACGGGCTGGAGGGGGGTGGAAGCTGTTGTAACTTGCGCGGAAACAAGGTTTTTATTTCACCATTTCTTTCTACACTTTTTCACTTTGCTCCCTTTTATACCACCTCCCAACAACATCCCCCCCAACCAAACACCCATTCCGCCCACCGATTGCTTTAGATTTTGTTGCGCGAAATTTTTTCAAGGGTGGTTTATATTCATGTGTGTGTGTGTGTGCGACAGTGCGTGTCTGTGTCTGTGTGTGTGTGTACTTGTAACTTGCTTGAAGCCAGCTGAGACGGGCAGCGACGCCAGCAGCGACGCGGGCAGCGGGCAGAGACGTAGGCAGACATCGTGTGCTGTGCGTTGTAGTTGTATTTTATTTTATTTTTCATTTTCATTTTTTTTTTGCTTTTCAATTTTTTCGTACTTACGACGCGACGCGACGCGTCGAAGTCGCGTTTCTTCTAGGTAACCAACACCGCCTCCCCCGCCCTCAAGAGTCACAGAGCTTTCTGCACAGAATCTTCATCTTCGGTTTTCGCAGGTCTCAAATTTTTCATTTTTTCGTTTTTAACTACGTGTTCGTAGTTAAAAATGGAGAAAAAAAGGAAATCCCATACATACTCGTATTATGTTTTATGCTGGCTGCTTGTATGTTTCTCTCTCTGTATGTGTGTGTGTTGTGTGGGTTTAGTTGTTGCTGTTGTTGTGTCATCTGTTGTAGTGGAAAAAAGGTGCTTTTTAGACGCAATGACAACGAGAGAAGCAACACATAGCCAGCGAGGCAAACACACAGACAGCGTACACTGTGACAAATTCGACAGCAATTTAGCTGTGTTTTGTTTTTTTTTTATAAAAGGTAGTTAAAAGAGTTGAGTAGTAGAATATAGTAGTAGAAAATTACACAAGGCAAAAAAAAAAACAGACAGCATACACTGTGAGAAATTCAAAGGAAATTTTGAATGACTAATTCAGAATTAATGACAAGGGTAGGAGAAATAAAAAGTAGTAGAAATAAACGTATGTATGTAGATGTAGTACTGCAAATCGTAGTTATAGCAAACCATGGTAAAAAAATGATAGATTTTGAATTTAATTTTTTTTCAATCTTCTTTTTTATTTTAAAGTTTTTGAAAACTTGTCTTTAAGTTTCTTTGATTAAACAGGTTTCCATAAACTGACACAAAGGTAGTAGAAAAGTGAGCAGATTAAGTAGCATATTCGCATTATTCGCAAATGCATTTGGAAAAAAAATTTTTTTTTTGGTGTAGTTTTTTCGAGTACACAGAGAGAGTTTTTCTGCGAATTGAATACAAGTAGATGATGATGAAACTCATACCGGCAACTAAGCAGGTCTAAGGACAAGGATAAGGGGTAAGAGTGTTAAGAGCGGTAAGAGTGATAAGAGTGATAAGAGGGGTAAGGGGATAAAGTGCGGGTACGTCGCTAACTACACACGATATGAAAGGGAAGAAGCAGAAAGAAAAGAGAAAAATATAAAATCAACAACAACAACAACAACAACAACAGGAGATTGAGTAAGTTTAGAAAATAAAAAGCGCACACAACCCTGCGACGAGGGTTGCAATAATTCTTTTGCATTGCCTTTAGCTGCTGCTGCTGCTGCTGCTGCGCTGCCAATGCTAACGTCAGCGTCGAAGTCGATGTCGACATCGCGACACAGCCAACAGGCTTCGGTATTAGTTGTTGTTGTTGTTGCTGTTGTTGTTAGTGGATGTCGTAGTCAAGGGAAAGTGGGGTGAGTTGTGTGTGTGTGTTTGTGTGTGTGTGTGTGCTTGGCATCATTTTATATTTAAAAATTCTCATTTCAATGTCTAAGTTCGCGGCTTTTCAGGCATGGGGAGTTGGCTGAAGATAAAAAAGAAGAAGGAGGAGGAATATACGCCACCCCCAACCGCCTCCAACTCCAAAAACACATAACATACTTATTATTACTTTTAATTTCGATTCCCCTGCCAGTATGTGTGTGGGTGTGTGTGTGGGTGTGTGTTTGAGTTAAAAAAGCATAAGCCGAGTTAAAAGCGAAAGTTAAGTTAAGTGAATGTAATGGAATAGCGAGTGGAAGAAGATAAGAACTCTCCTCTCCTCTTCACATAATTTCCTTTTTACCATTTTATTAATTATAATTAAAAGTTGATCATAATTTTTTATTTATTTTAAAACTTTATTTATTAATTATTTGTTTATTACAAACTTATTTATTATTAATTGAATTTTTATTCAATCTATCTTTATTTATTGCTTGCTTGTAGTTTCGAATTTTATTAAAATTTTAAATAATTGGCGTATTTTTCATTATTTTTACTTTTAATAACAATTGAAATATACCATGAAAACTTTTTCAAATCACTTATCACAATCAGTCGAGTGCTCTCGACTGATCCGCTTGCTTATTTTAAAACATCAATCAAAACATAAATCAAGTGTTTATTACAGTATACAAGTCAATAAAACTAAATGTTTTTTTTTGTCTTTTTGGGCCAGTTTTTTTTTCATCTTGTAATGTGCCTTATTTAAATTTTCATTATTTACTAGATGAGCAAAATATTTGATATCAAAATATCATTAAAAAACTAACATAAAGAAATGTTTTGGCAAAATGTCACTTACATTTTTTGCTGTTTGGCCGCGATTTGCACTTCAGAAAGTAGTTATCTGAAAATATTGAAAGAAAGAAATATTATTGTATTAAATTGTTATTTTGTTAAGAACGTAAATAATTTGGATGAATGTAAATAGATAATTGAATGAAATAGCAAAATTAGTATGATTTTTGTTAATTGTGATTTTATATTTCGTGTCTGAAACTGACTGCAAAAAGTAATTTAACTGCTTCAACAATTATTCAACTAAATTCATTTATTAATCAGTGATATTCTCACGTAAAAAACACTTCTTGTTGAGCTTATGTACATAGATTTATATATATACTTAGTTATTATATTTGAACTTTGCACACGGGCAACAATAGCTGCGGATGTTGGGACAGAAAGAAAAGTCTGACAAGCTGAAGGACGAGGTAGAAGTAGAAGATGTAGAAGAAGAAGAAAATGCTAACGGTAACGACGAGACCCATAAAACATACAAATGGCCAAATAAAACATTTTAAATGTAGCAACAACAATAATAATAATAATAACAACAACAAGAGCAAATAAGAAAATAGTATTGTGCTTAGAAAAAAACGAAGACGACGACGAAGATGGCGAAGAAGAAGAGGAATGAATTGAATGAGAGGAGTAACAATGGGCAAAGCAGAGAAGACGAAAAGAAAAAAATTCAAGA
The DNA here is from genome assembly GCA_035047525.1 of Drosophila quinaria. Taxonomy (NCBI): domain Eukaryota; kingdom Metazoa; phylum Arthropoda; class Insecta; order Diptera; family Drosophilidae; genus Drosophila; species Drosophila quinaria. Next base: position 38,198,472 of record JAWNPO010000455.1, read on the forward strand.
GCAGAAAATGGAAGTAAAGAAAACCGACGAAAGCATTAGATACATTTTTTATGCTGAGCTGACGCGTTTTTTTGGCTGTGTCCATTGGTATTGCTTGATTGGCCCCTCCCCTCCCCTTCCTCTCTCACTTCCCTCCCCTCCCCTCCACCAGCCCACTCACCTGCCTCACCAACTAATCAGAAAGGGAGAGAGGGAACATAATATATGAGTCGAATAGTTTTCTTGTGATTCAAAATCACGATCTCAGCAAAAGTATAGTTTTTAATTTAGTTTAGCATTTTAGTTTTTATTTAATTAAATTCAATTTAAGATAATATTTTATTAAAATTTTACAAATATTTATTTTTTTGTTTTTATTAATTTGTAGTAAAATACAATTTATTTAAATTGCACTTTTAAAAGAAATATAACTAGAACTAGAATTATTCTATAAGTGCTTATTTGTAAAGAAGGTTATCTGAAGTTATCGGGTTTAAAATGTGGACAACGTGGCGTATGAGCTATCTTTCTTCGTAGATGAAAGGAGAGGGAAGAGAAGGGAAAGGAGAAGGGCAACTACAGGCTGCTCTAGGCCATTTGGAGTCACTATTTCTATTCGATGGTGCGTTACGTGCTCTATACGCTTACATATATAAGCGCAACTCTCGCTACCTTTTCTCATTTTCTTCCGACTGTGACTTCGGGTTGGTTTTTTCTCCGGATCCGGCGCATTGCTAAGCGCACAAAAACTTAGAAATAATCACCAACATAAATCTTAAAATGTCTGCCTTTACCGTTAGCGTTACAGTTACCGTTACCTAACTACTAGTCGTTCTTTTGTTGTGTTTTCTATATGTATGTGTGTGTGTGTGTGTTGAGGAAGAAGCAAGTTGAGTAAAGACAGGGGACTAAGAACAACAACAACAACAACAACAACAAAGTAGGTAAAGAGACTAAGACTAAGACGCGATGGAATGAAGTGAATCCCCATCCCCGCTCCCATTCTCTCTCTCTCTCTCTCTCTCTGTTACTTTCTCTCTCGTCGGGGGCAAATGAAAAATAACTTAGAAGCACGTTTTGTGGCATTTTTCGTTTTGCTTTGCGTCGTTTGTGCTGTAGCTGTTGTTGTTGTTGTTGTTGTTGCTATCGTTATTAGTGTTGCACATAGCTGGGACACTGAATGGCTGGACCAAAAAAAACTCCGACTTCTATCCGACTTTTTGTGTTCCTTGCACTTTGTTTACATTCTCATGTGAGACAACAACAACAACAGCAATTCTTCGTAGCGTCAACGATCGCTTTCGGTTTTTGTTCTGAGCAGCTGATCCAATAACAATAACCAATAACAATTAATAAGCGAGCTTCATCTAAAACATGCCCATAAACAAAGGCCAAAATGTGCAAATATTGAATGTGTGCTGAATTTCTCTTAAATTTTAACTTTACCACTTTTGTTTATTTCATCTTTCTTCTTTTTCTTCTTCTTGTTCCTTTTATTTTTTTTTTTTGCAACTCTTGGCCATCTTTGCACAGGCCTTTTTCTAAAGCCTCTCAATGGTGTTGACACTTGCGTAAATCGACAATTTGTTTGCCAAGAACAATGATAACCAAGGACAAGAACAACAATAAATGCAGGCAATGCAATGTGCAATGAACCTTCTAGTCAAGGCCACAAGACGAGTATCAAACAAAAGTGAGCTAAAACAGTGACATGATTATTGCCAAAAAAACAATAGTACAAATTAAAAAAAAAGCCATTCTAAACTCAAGTTTAAAATACTTCATTTAAGTATGGATTTTTTAAGTATGTATTCAGGATTAAGCAGTATAATTAAGCCTGTTTCAGGATTAAAATGGGAAAATAAGCCCAGATTACTTGATTTAAGCTAAATACTTCTTAAAATGTCCAGTTGATCGCCACATTTGCGATCACAATTAAAAAAAAAAATAAATAAAAAATGTTAAAAAAAATAATAGTTAAAAAAAAAATTTAAAAAAGAATTAAATCAAATAAAAAAAAAATTAAAAAAATAACATTTTAATTAATAAAAATTTTTAAGCTTGAATTACACAATTTCAGAATTGAATTCGGGATTGAAAAAATCAAGTATTTCATACTTATTACTTTACCCTACTTCTGACATCGTTTCGGATTAGATTCGGGCTAAACATCTCGTATTTTTTTTCTGTGTAGCAATACATATAATTTATAATGCAAACATCAGCTCAGCGCATTGGTCGACTGCTAGAGATTTTCGTTAATGTGTTCGACTCCCCTGGTTTGGTCAACAAATTTGTTTTGATTAATACATTTTTAAAATTAAAATTTAAAATTCAAATCACACATTTATATTATACTGGATTGCTGGATTATTATGGAATATGTAGTATGAAAATAGTTGTTCTTTCTAGAGATATCTTAATCAAACTAAAGACTGGGAAAGTTAGGAATTATACGATTCAAAATAAATATTTGAAAAGAAGTGTTATTTGCTGAGCAACGAGAGGAAAAACATAACTTAAAGTGCAATGCGGAGTTTATTAAAATTTAATATTGTGAATAAATTTATAATAATGATAGATTAATAATTCATTTTGTTGAAATCTAAACATGAATAGAAGACTGAAAAAAGGTGGCAAGAAAGAAGCCCAGGCAAATAAATGAATGAGCTGCCTGCTTCATGGCTTGTGGCAGAGAAGGGAAATCAGGAGAGGCCAGAGTGGTGAGAGGAGAGAGGAAAGAGGAGGACAACGTTGAGGTAGGCGACAAGGGGAGGCAAGTGGCGTGTGGCAAGCAGCGTACTTTGAGTTTTAGCTTCAGTTTCGGCAGTTTTTTGTATTTTGACTCCACTCAAAACTTACAGCAACAGCATCTGCGACTATTTTGACAGCGCTGTCGACGTCGCTGCCGCTGTTGAGGCAGACGCCGACAGCGCTGCTGCAGTTGCTCCCCGAACGTTTTACATAAATCTTCTTTTCAAAAAAAATAAACACTAATGCCAAGGCGAAGCAAAAGCAAAAGGGAAATATATATATATAAATAAAAGCGAACTAGAAAATTTAGTATCTACACATATACAAAGGTATACAAACACACACACACACACACACAGGCACGCGGCAAAAAAAGGAAAATTTTTTATTACAGCGAGAAAACTTAATGGCTGCTGGAGGAAAGCAAAAAACAGAGATGGAGGAGTGGATAGAGTAGATGATGGAAAAGGGATGGGGAATGGGGAATGGGGGAAAGGGAAGGAAAAAGGGAGAGGGAACAGAGAAGCCAACGTCAAATTCGGCAACAAGCAGAGACTAAGAATAAAGAGGAGGAAGAGGAAAAACCAGAACTAGAAACACAACGACAACGAGGATGAAGTTGAAGATGACGCACAGTGGAACCAATGTGTTCTTTATAGTAATTTAATTGAATCTAAAATATTGACTGTTTAGCTTAGAAGCGGAGGTGGAAAAAAATATAAACCTTTTTTTATGTATTATATTTTTAAATTTATTGAATTTATTCGCAAAAGCTCATGTTTATAAATTGAAAATTTTTTACCCAATTACATAATAATAATAATTTAGCAATGTTTTAAAACTTAACAAAACAACGGGATTTTATATTCGTGCCAAGCTTTTGATCATTAGAAACACGTAATAATCTTTTAAAAAAATTGAACATGACTTTAATATTGGCTAGTGCCGAAAGCAATATGTTAGTGTAACTAAAAATCAAATAAATTAACTAAATAAACATATTCAGGGGTGCCACAGAAATCGTTTTTGCTTGAATTTGACATAAATTTCATACAAATTTATGTCAAATTCAAGTGGAAGAGATTTCTTTACCACACCTGTATAAAAAATGCACTTGATCTCAAATATAAATCAATTCAGGACGAGCAAAACTAAAGACAAACCCACTGTGCGAGCATGAGAAATGAGAATGGAAAATGGCGAAGGAGGCGAAGGGATGTGCCAAAACTGCGTTATGTAGGCACGCAAGGGTGGTGGTGGAGTTGTTGTGGAGGGTCAGGAGGGACAGGGCTACTGAGGAGAATGATGGGTTTGTTTTGGGGGGAGGCGGGGGGCAGCAACAGTAATATTCATGCTTTGATTTCGATTTCCCAAACTATGCCCCAAAACTACGAACGATTTTCCAGCATTGAAGTTGAGCGGTTGGCTGGGGGATTCAGGGGGTGTAAGGGGGTCTAAGGGGTGTAGGGATAAGAGGGGCACTCGTTTAGCTATTAACGGCATCGTTTCGCTACAGATTTCATCCTCTCCTCTCCCATTTATGGCACAAATCCGGTTCCTGTTCTATCTTCGCCTCCTTTTCTTGCTCGCGTTTTTGGCATCTCGATTTCGACTTTGGTCGCGATTTTCCATCCTGGGGAACTGGGAAACTCCTGGAACTCAACTCGGTTGCTGTCGCAGTCACGGTTCGACTGCCTTTCATTGATTTCAAGGGTGTTACCGACTTCAGAGCGGAGGGGGAGGAGGAAGCAGGTGGGGGCAGGAGGTCAGCTGAGTGTTTAGACTGAGTTGAGTTGCTTTTTTGCGTCGAGGCTTCGAAAATCGTAGTTTGTCAGCGCAGACTTTTTATTCCATTTTATTATTTTAATAGTTTACCAGTTTTTTTATTTATTAATTTTTAAACGGTCATTTCTATAAAATACCAAATTTAACAAATTTTTTTTAGTTGTTTTAGTTGACGTTAATTCCATTTAATTCAGCTTTGACCTCATATTGTTAAAGTATCAATTCTTAAAAGCTTTTGAATTTAAATTTTTAATTTGTAAATGTTTTTTTTTTTAAATTTTGAAAATAGTTTTTGATGAGTCTTTTAAATTAAAACTCAAAATATCTAATTAAAATCTGAAAGGACTCTTTTAGTTATAAGTGGTGTTTATTTAATATAATTGTACTTTAAGTTTTATAATAAAAGTTGAAAATCTGTTTTCAAATGTTTTTTTAGTTGACATTATATTTGAAAGTTTAAATTTCATAATCTATTCTCATTAATTTTAAATTATTAACAATTTTGATATAGCGTGATTATGAATGTTTTGTATTTAAATAAGTTCATGCAATGTAAACTGGGTTCGAACCAAACTTTAACGTTCCAAAATTCATTTAGAACATTTTCTAGTTATATTAATACATTTAGTTTTATTATGATTATTTATTTTCTTGCGCTTCTGTTCAAGGAAATTTTATAGTCGTCTTTTTATTTTTGTTGCTTTTTTCGTTTTCATCGACTTCGTTGTTCGACTTTCTTGTGGTTGTTGGTGTTGTTGTTATTGCTGCTGCTGTTTTAGGTTTTATGTTGTTGTTGTTGTTTGCTTTTTTTCAATTTTATTTCTCTATATTTTTACGATGCTGGAAACTACCCTTAATGATGCCGCGGATGAAGCTGCTGCTCCCGCTGTCTGTCTGTGTGTGTTACTATGTGTGTGTGTGTGTGTGTGTGTGTGTCTAAAAGCGGCAAAAATGCTGCAAGTTTTGTGGCAAGGAAGGCGAAACCAAAAAGTACCGCTGATCATGCGCCTAAAGTAGTTTTTATTAAGGTCTCACACACACTTCCAAACTTTTATATCTGAGATTGACCCTCAGAGTCCGCCTAATATTGTGCTACAGTTATTGTTCTTTCTTTCTTTGCCTCATCGATGCTCGATGCTCTCATGTTCGGTTCACTTTCCATTGCTTCGTTTCGGCTTTTTTCCATACTTCGATTACGTTGTTAGTCCAGTACCGACGTTTAAGAAACGACTTATAAGTTTATGACTATGTTTGTCGGTTTGCATAATCAGCTTGTTTTTAGAGACTTTATAAATTAGAGTAACCAAGAAATAATATTTTTTTTTTTTACAAATTCTGATAATATAATAAATTCATTTACTAACGTATTTTTTGAGCGACAGATTTGAGATTTGCCACAGAATTTTCTATATTTTGCCAAGGTATGCTGAAAATTTTATGTTGATCGATTAATCGACAAATAAGATCGTGGAGTATTTATTATATTCTTTAAACAATTTACGTCTGCCGGGCATTTAACAGTCAAGTATCTTCAATGTTGCGCTCTTACTTGTTGTAATTGAAGTCGGTCGCGAGTTGTCCAAGGGTTGGCGGGGTGCAGGGGTGCAGGGGGTGAGGGGTGGAAACCTGCCCCTAACGGGTTTGCCGCAGCTTCTAATTTTACATTTTATTGTTATACTCTGCTATAGTTGTTGCTGCTTTTTCCTTTACAATTTTTTTATTCTTCGTTTTTAGGGTTCGTAAAAGGGTTGATTAGAGAGGAAGATGCCCAACACAACTCTAACACACACACACACAAAGAGAGAGAAACACACACACACACACACACACACACTTTATTGACCTGTGCATGCGCTTCGATTTTTGTTGTTATTTTGCTTTGTGAGCTCGCTTTTCCCCCTGCCCCTTTCCGCGTTAAATTCCGACCGGAAACTGATTTTATTGCTGCTAATATGAAAATTATGAAATGCACTGCAACTACCCATAAAAACAACAGACAACAGACAACTGGAAACAGTTCTCAATTCCAAAATCCAAATTACAAATTCCAATTCCATATTTTCATTTACGATGCCATTTCATCCCATAAAAAAGAAGATGTTATAGATCTTGTAATATAATACGAGTGTCTAGACAAGAGATACGAGATTCGAGATTCGAGTGATGATGATGAGCTTGATGAGACACATTTTGTGGAGAACGTGACATGAACAATAGTTTCGAATTGTTATCAAATGTTGCTATCTTATTATACTTAGTATGTATGCACTGTATGAACACAAAAGCGGCAAGCTTCTTTTTCTTTTTCAACATTTTTAGACTTATTTTTTAACATAAATATCCCGAATGAGAAACCCAGCTCAAAAACTTCTGTTATCAATTTGATGTAAGAAAGTTATTAGGCTAATTATTTGTATTACAACCAAATTTGTGCTTAAAAGCATTCCCATTACATTTTATTCATTGAATTTTCAGGGTAATTTAATATATTAAAAAAAAAAATAATAATAATAATTAAAAATGCGAAATGTTACTCAATATGGCGTACATTTTGAAGTTTTTAATTTGTCTAAATTTATAATATTTATTTGGCAATTCTATATTTCACAAAAATTACAAAATCACTGCGGACGGCAGTCCTCGCTAGTGACGAAAGCAGCACGAAGGTTGCGAAAGGCGACTAGCAATGTATACAGGAAGAATGGAAAATTTGCTATGACTGTCTGATCAGGTCGATTTATATACCGATCGAAAGATATCAATTTAATTATATACAATTCTACATGGCTTTTTTATAGATTGTTATTATATAGCCTTACAATGACAGCATACTTCACATTTTAAATTCATTTGACATCTTGTAAAGAAAAAGTACAAAAAATTAAAATACAAAAAAAAAAATAAAATAATATAAAATAAAATACACAAATATCCCTTTAACTTTTAGGCTTGTTTGTGGGCTCACGGAGTATGCGTTTTAAAATAAAACAAAACAGATGAGAAGATAGAGGAAGAGAGAAGAGAGGAAACACCGAAACAGGCAGCCAAAAAGTGAACGAAACAGAAAAAAAGAGAAAAATTGAAATGTAGCTGAAATAGTAAAGAAAAGCAACAAAATGGCGAAAAAGTTTTTTCCTTTCTTTGTTTTCTGCTGCTTTATTTTATTTTTTTTTTGGTATTTTTTTAGAATCTGAGGTGCGGCGCTGAGGGCAGGGAGAGGGAGGGGCAGGTTGGTCTAAAGTTCGCGGCAAAGTTAAAATAAATTGCAAGTTGGCATTAGAGACGCGCACATACACACACATATATATGTATATATGTATATACACATATACAGATGAATGTTAGTCAGCCGCCATATTAATGGCAATTGGGTGGCAAGTGTTGCGTGTGCGTGTGTGTGTGTGTGTGTGTTTGTGTGTGTGTGTGTGTGTGTGTGTGTATGCGGTACATGAATATAAAACTTTATTTTTATTTATTCCCTTTTCTACTCCCAACCGTTTCGTCCTTCCTCCTTTGTCCTTTTCCGCGCCGCTCCGCGCACATAAAGCAAAATTTATTAGAAAACATTTCATTCTCATTCTCGTTCTCATTTCGATGCTCTTGCTGAGGATGTTTTGAATTTGTGATGAAATGTGCAATGCATTTATGGATTTTATTTACACTAAAATTATTCTGAGAGCAATTATAATAATAATAATAATATTAATAATAATAATAATAAATAACTTAAATTTTAAATTTTTCAGTATAATTACTTGATTGTATAAATGTACAACGCATCAATGGAAAACCATACTTATATACGGTAAGTCAACTAATTATTTTGACCAATCTACAAAAATGCATATATTCTTATTTGTTAATAATTTCTCATCTAATAAAATTTAAAAATTTTTTTATTTTAGTTTTTCTTTAATTTTTGTGAATAGTTAAATTATTTTTATGATTTAAAAATGACTTAAAATATTTAATCAAAGTCTTGAATACTTTTGCGATGCAAGAGCTCTTTCTCTGGAGCTCAAAAACCACTCGCGAAATTAAGCTAGGGTATCAAATATTCGTAGTGCTGTGAGTTAAATTCCCTCTGCTTTTCTCTCTTTCTCTGTCTCTGTTTCGCATGCCGCAGCTGGTTTTGACTGCGACTTCGTCTCCGACTCAAGCTCTTGCTCGCTCTCCCTCTTTCTATCTATCTATTTCTCTCTCTTTCTCTAGCTCTCTCCCTATCCCACTCCCACTCCCACTCCCACTGCCTCTTTTCAGCTTCGGCTACTTCATCTTCTACTTTGCGTTTTGCATGCTTATTCGCAATTGTTGTTGTAATTGTTTTCATTGTTACGCGCAGCGCTTTGTGAAATCAGAGGGGGGAGTAAAGCAGAAGGGGAGTGGCAGGGGGGGGGAGGGAGTAAAAAAAAACGCCAAAGTAACAGGAGAGCTAAAACACAAAAAAAAGCCAAAACAAAACACAGCAACAGCAACTGAAACTGAAACAGAAAACGGCACAAAATTATGTGTGTGGCAACATCTTTTAAACGTGGCTATAACGGTGGCAGTGGCAGTGGCAGCATAGAATTATTGCCACAACGCACCTCGTCGCATCTCTGCCGCGGCACTGTGGGCAAAACGGCTAGTATAGCCACACATAATTTAATGTTTCCGAAAATAACTTCAGCCTATACATATATACAAAACTCTTTGTCCTGAATGATTATCTTTGTGTAGGCCAAATGGTCAAGCCTAGAAAGCTAAAATTTTCACACAACACAGATGAGATAATTGCATCGTTCAATAAGATACATATATGCGAGATTCGTCCCATAAGTTAATTTTCTGTATTTTCTTTCTTCTTAAAATTAAAAAACATTATTAAAACTGTTTGATTATTTCCAGACTGGGGCAAACTTGATCCAATTTAAAATAATTGATTATTTTCTTATGTTTGTTTTTTGATATACGTATGTATGTTTTGGTAATTTATTTATTTAAAATAAATTTGTCTCAACTTAATTTCAATTTTACAATTAAATTAAATTACGGAAAAATCAAGTAAATACTTCAGTTAGGTAATTTGGCTAATTTTTTACACTGTGCTCCACTGTCTTTGCTGCATGAGGCATGTGGCAAGTGGCAAGCGGCGTGTGGCGTGTGGCATGTGGCATGAGCCTGGCCCAATGGCTCCCCATTGTTGTAGGCGTAGGCAGCGAATCCAACGACGACGACGGCAACTAAACCCCAGATGGCGCACTACACAAAGTTATGATATAATTTGGATTTCTTTTCGCTAAATTGCTTGTACCAACAATAAATATGTATTTATGTTGGCCCCCGTCTTTGTATCTTTGTGTCTGTGTATCTGTATCTGTATAAGCCCTGGCTCTAACTGTCTGTGTGTGTGTGTGTGTGTGTGTGTGGGCTGAATGTGTGTGTTTGAAACTGTGTTTAAGTGCCTACACAGACAGCTTCCCTTTCAACCTTCAACCAGTGCCCCCTCCTTCCATCCTTCTCCCTCCTCTGTCTTCTCAGTGGGGATCAGCGTAACAACAGACAGCAATAGAATATACACACACACACACACACACACACATGCACCTGATTTAACATGTACTTAGAAGATATTACATTTTCTATAATTATATATGGAAACCCCTTAGTGCTGAATGATTTACTGATTGAGCGATTGATTGAATTGATTGAAACGCTTACCAAGAAATTGAGGCTTCCCTCAATTAATTAGAATTTATACTACTAAATTAAGGCCCTTTTAAATAAATTCTTATTTTCAATTAATTTCATTTTCCTTTTTTTGCATCTCCAGTCGAAAAAAAAACAGATGAATATCTTTGCAATATTTTCAAAAAAAACTTTTATTTTTTTGTTTAAATGTAATTTTTTAACTATTACGTAAATATAAAATTTGTAATAATTAAGTAAAAAAAAATATATGGAATATATTATAAATATAGTTAATATTTACAATGAATGAATAAGTTAATGAGTTATTATTTTCAATTATTTTTATAAATTCTTGGTAATTTAGTTGCAGAATATTAAAATTTGCATGTTGTAAACTATTTAAGCGACTGTCACGTAATAATTTATTGAATAATAAACACACAAAAAAAAAAATTATAATATAAATAATAAAAGTAATTTTTAAATATTTTTAAAAATTTTATAATGAAATTAATGAATAAGAAGACACAAAAAAAAATTATAATAATAATAAAAGTAATTTTTAAATATGTTTAAAAATTTAATAATGAAAAGTAATCAAAATAAATGGGGGCTATGGTCTGTACTATGATGGAACAATTAATAGAAGCTGCTAATTTTACTTTTAGATTAATATAGTTTATAAGTGACGGGATTAAAGGAGTATATGTGTATTTCTCTGTCTCTCCCTTTTTTCTCTCTTTCTCTCTCTTTCTGTCCCGCTCTCTCTTTTCAGTTGTTGCTTTTCGCGTTTTAAAAAAATTACTCAGCCAACTCGCGGAATAAATAAATAAACCTACATATAATATATGTATGCTAATATATATAAATACATATTTATATATGCGAGCATGTATTTACGCTCACTTTCACACACACACACACACATATAGAGAACCAATGTGTAGGCGTGTTTAAAAAAACCTTTCGCGTCTACACACAAGGCCCAACCGCTGAACCACCCACTGAACCACTCATTTGGCTGGCAAAGCAGCGGCGGTAAAAAAAGAAGAAAGAAATAAAACGAAGCTGCGAGAGACAGAAGAAGAAAATAGCCGGGAAAAGAGTATGAAAGGGAACAAGGACAAGGCAAGGATGGCGACTGATTTACATTTTTAATTGTGTGTGTGTGTTCAGCTAAAGCAACCTTTGGTCATGGTCTAAACTCTATAAAGCTTAGACTAATACCTCTTCCCAACTTCAACTTCAACTCCCACTCCAACTCCAAGTTCACCCTCCACCAACCAACAATTCTACACTGTGTCTAAATATTATTTGGGTACATAGAAAACTCTGAAATATACTATTTTTGGCTGCGATATCCTGGCAACTGAATTAACTTTAAGTTTAGGATTTTGATGATTATGTGTAATATAATTTTCAATTTAAATCTGAATTATAATTATTATAGCTGACTGACAAAAAAATGTATAAAAAGGTTTAATTTACAATTTATTTTTAAAGTAGTATTCTAGTCTTTGTGCCTTCTGACTAAAAGATTTCCAAGATTCAGTGTAACTCTTATTTAACATCTAAACAATAAAAATAGAAAATTGTGAAATTATAAATAATATTTGAGTTTGCACTGTAATTAACAACAGATGATCAGCAGTGTAACATAATTTTTAAATACAGTTTATAGGTTCGTTTCAATTTTTAATGATTTTTTGAATGCATATTTTCAGAATATTTTAAGTATATTGTAATTTAATTTTTAAATACAATTTGAAACTTTAACCATAATTATTAATTATTTTTCGAATATCTTTAATAAAACTCAACAAAGAGTTTGTTCTCATTTTCAAATTTTAAATTTCTCCCCGATTACACCCCACCCCTTTACCCCTCCCTTACCGTGTGTCTACACTGACTAAACATCTAACCATTTAATGGATATAGAGAAGGCTGACGTCGCAGTCGCCGTTGCTGCTGACGCCGCAGCTGGCAGCGCTGCCCTGGCAACATTTGAGATTAAAAATTAGGCAAAAGGGTAGTTTAGCCTGTATATGTATATGTATGTGTGTATGTAAATATGTATATAAATTACAAGTACCCGGCGCTTTTGTTGTAATGAAGTGAACACACACACACACATACAGAGAGAAGAAGAAGAAGAAGCGAAACCCGCACAGAAAAACGCATTATAAAATGTGAGTAGTGTATGCTAATGGCAGACGTTGCCTTTGACGTTACCACCACCCCCACCCCCACTCCCACCCCCACTCCCCCTTCATTCTCCACCCCCTCCACTACCACCACTCACCTTCTCCCTCTCTCCTTTCATTACAGTCCCCAACGCGCACTGTAAAAATGGGAAAATTTGTTGTGTGTGTGTTTATTTTTTTTGTCTTCGTTTTTTTTCGTGTTGCGCTGTCAGTGGAGGCAGTGGGTGTCAGGGAGGAGTGGGGTGGAGTGTCAAGGAGGAGGGGGGAATGGAACAGAGGAGGAACGCACAAAACACATTATCTAATGTGTGCGTATGTGCGTAAGTGCACTGAGCGAAAATGAGAGTCAAACGATACTTAGACTGAGGGTTAAGCTTAGACTAAGACTAAGAGTCGAAGCTTTAAGATATCCTTGAATATTTTTAGCATCTTCAAAATTTTCTTGAAATTTTTTTAATTATTTTATTTTTAATTTTACTATTATGGAGCCATATTTTGAATTGAATGCATTTCAAACACTGACATAACTTACACAATTCTTTGTAATTTACATACTATACGTATAGTTTACTCATTCATTAAAATATCCTCTATAAGTATTTAATAATAATTAATTAATTTTAATTCTAAATCAAGTTTAAGTTTTAAGTACGGAATACTGGATCTTTTTCGCTCTCTGTATTGTGTGTGAGTGTGGTTCTCTGGTCCTACCCCTCTCTCTCTCTCTCTTTCTGTCTCTTTGTCTCTCTGTACCGCTGTCGCGTCTACCACACGTCGTTTGCAATTTTTCATTTTAATTTTCATTAGCGTTTTACTCTTTTTTTTGCGTAAATTTGTTGTGTGTCTTTTCTTTTTCTCTCACACATACGCATTCATGCATATGTATGTGTGTACATATATTATATGAAGAGGAAACCAAAAAATGCGTAACCCTCCTACCCCCACCCCTGCACCTACCCCTACCCCTAGTAGTTACCATAGCCGGAATCCAAAAACCGAAACAGAAACCGAAACCGTAGCTCAAGTTCGAGCTTTGAGTTTGAGTTTGAGGTTTTGAGGCTCGAGTTGAGTTTTTCCTTTCGCGTTTTTCCTTTTCCTAACATGCCGCACATGTTATATACATACATAGAAATGCATACATGAATACATACATACATATACATACATACATACATACATACATATATATATGTATGTATAAGTACATTGGAATGATGTAATAAGCGTATGAACAGTAAGAATGCTTTGCCGCTTAAGTAGTGCTACCTTCCACCCCCCTTAGCCCCCTCAGTCCCTCTTACTACCACCACTCAGCCCATCGCAGTCAGTTAAGGAAGGGGAACGTTGGAGTCTCAAATCAAGGCAACGAAACTTTGCGCGAGCGTAATTTTTCAATTTGGCAACGGAAATTGCCTAGGGAGGTGACACACACAAGCACACAGACACACACACACACACACACACACACACACACACACACACACACACACACACACACATGTGTCCTTTGAGGGTGCCAGCACCACCACCCTTTAAATTTTTCTGTACACCGCAGCTGATGCTTTTTCTAATAATTAATTTAAAACTTTTTCTTTGCAAATTGAGGAACAAGTAACCCCTATCCCCATACCCACTCATTACCCCCGTCAGCCCCTCTCGTTACAGTTCATCCCCCTCATTACCCCCACACCACTGCTCAGATGACGCTTCTGCTTCAGACGCTGCTCGTATGTGTAAAATTCTTAAACGAAAATATTTAAAAAGCCGCTACTAATTAACATGGAGTACAAGGGAGCTAAGAAAGTTGCGCCTTGCGAATGTTGTTCCTCAGAAAGATGTTTTTTCTCTTTTTATATCTTTATATCACCCGTTCTATCTCTGTCTATTCTCGCTCTAGTCTTTTCAATTTTGCCCTTCATCTATTTCTATAGTTTCCTCTATTTTTTCTCTGTCTCTCTCTGTATGCACCCTGCTTTTTTCTTCTTATATCTATTTGTATTTGAATTTCTTTATTTTTGCTATTTTTCTCTCTTTCCCTCTCTCTCTCTTGGCTCCTTCTAAAATATCTCTAAGTATTTCCCCTTTCTTCTCTCTTTTTCCAATATAAATTTATTTTTTCCCCTTTCCCACCATATATTTTTCTCTCGTTCTGATCGCTGTATCTCTCTACCATTCTCCCCCTCCCTTGCAACCTTTCTTTCTTGCTATGTTTCAATTATCTAGCCCAAAGTTCAACAAGCAATTAATTAACTTCCCTGACCTCCTTAACCCATTACAACACCAAATGATGATCAAAAACCAATGGATAACCAACCAAAAATACTTTTCTAAAAAGAGGATGGGGTGCGTAGGGCTAAGGGAGTGGGTATCTAATAGTAAACCCATAAGCCCCTATCCTGAAAAACGTTTTGAAATGGCCAAAAAGGGTAAAAATCAAAACGCAATAGTCACAGGATTCAGATTCACACTCAGATTCACTTAACCCAGCCCCTTGACCCTTGACCTGACACCCCCGACCCATACCAGCGTGTGTCAACCTCCCCCAACCCCTAACCCTAACCTTTGACCAGCCCCCTTTCATTCTCATTGCCATTTTCCGTCCCAAAAGTGATCGCTTTAAAATGCCACAAAATAGGCGGCAATTTATCTATCCCAAAAAACAAAATTATTTAGATGGGGTGCAATTCTAAATTTTAACCACTAAACCGCCCCTAAGTGTGCATGTGTATGTCTGTGTGCTGTGTGTGTGTGTGTGCATCGATTAAAAGAACATGTCCCATATGCAAATGAACCAATCGACCAACTGTTGGGCTACCAGTCGGGCGTGTAAATAACCTTAACCCCTAACCCCTTAACCCCGTAAACGCTTCAAGCTTCACCCTCAACCCCTCACACACACTCACACTCTCAGTTTTAACCCCAACTCATGTGGCTAAATCTTTGGCAAAACAAGTTGAAGAGACACGGCCCAGACGCGGTTTGGCCCAGAACCGACAACCGGCCAATCCGACAAACCCGTTAACCCGTCAACCTCAACCCCCAACCCTCAGTAGAGCAACCCTTCACCCTTCAACATCACCAACAAATAAAGTCGGAAAAACCTGTCTGACATGGCATCAAATGAAGTAAGTGATATCGTTCATGAGTCTCGACTTGACTCGACTCGACTTAACTGTCCCCTTGTCCCATTTCAGGGCAGCAGAGGGTCAAGGGGTTGCAAGGGGTTGTGGTAAAGCTCACACACGCACACACACTCACATAAAAGCACAGACATGTAGATACAAAGACTACGATACACATGTGAAAAAAGTGCGGGTCCGGGTCCGAATTTTGTCATGTTTTCCATTTATTTTACTTAGATTCCTTGATTTGTCCTTGTTGCCCAGTAAACAAACAATGCAAAGGGCTATACATTTGTGATCATGTCTGCCTGGCCGATTATATACCTTAATCTTCTAAGAAACTATTAGAGTCTCTCGATCGGTTATGAAAACAGAACAGATTATTAAACAGATATAGCAGATCCATTATAAATTATTTATTTAAATTTTTTCTACATTTTGTTTATTTTGCATTTGTTTTTAAATATTTCAGCGAAAATCTAATTTTTTTTTTATCCATTTATTTCATTAATATATATTTTATTTGGGATTGAATTGAGCGGACTGCCAAAATACGAGTACTGGGCATCAAACAGTCGATCATTTTCGGACATGTTACCATTTCTTTTTACTTGCTTTTCTTGATTTGTCCTTGATATGCATGTGTCAACAATGGGTTAAGGATTTTCCTTATTGGCCCATACACACACACGCACACAGAGAATAAAATCCAAATGCAGATTTGGGATAGAGAAATAGGAATAAAAAGGATTTCCATATTATCGAACTTAACTAGCACTAAACCCACACACATACAGAAAAGGCAAATGCCCGGGGAAGGAGAAAAGTCACTAAAAGTGCTGAGAAGGGGAGTAAAAGGGGATAAGCAGAAAGATATAGAGATTTAGTCGAAAAGAAACAAATGTACAAGATGAAGACATAGACATTAAGAGAGAGAGAGAGATGGAAACGTCTGTCCTGTGTCTGTGTGATAATTTGTTGATTTCAATGTGTGTGCGTGGATGGGTGTGTAAGTGTGTGTGTCTATTTGGGTGTGTGTCTGTCAACTTGTTGCATGAAACGCCCTGAAGCACAACAATAGCAACAATAACATCAACAGACACGGACAGTCTCCTTCTTCCTTTCCCTTCTCTCCTTTCCCTTACTTTCCCACTTTTGTATACCTATTATTATAAATATATTTAAGGGTATGCTGCGTTTGCAAAAAACATAATTATTACAATAGATAGAAAATCTTAATAATAATACTGAAATTTATTTAATTACCTTTTTATTTATTTATTAAATTACTTATATATTAAACATAAGTATGAAAATATAGCTCTCTTTTTGGTGCTTTACATTTTCTATTATTATTATCTATTATCCTACTTAAACGCGTCAAGATTCGATAAGTTTATTAGAAGTTCAATCTGATTTATTTTTTGAGAAGACTTTTATATATCTAAATCTTGTAACGGGTATTCAATAGTCGAATGTTTGCTTGTTTCTCCCTCCTCCCTCACTATCTCTCTCTCTCTCTCTCTCTCTCTCTCTCTCTCTCTCTCTTTCTCTCTCTCACAAACTCTCTCTATCTCTCTTTTGGTGTGTTCTTAAAGCCGGACTCCAAGAACCCACACATTCAATATGACATTGTCTGGACGACAAGTCCTCGCGTATCTGTTTCTGTGTGTGTATGTAAGTGAGTGTGTGTGGCATGTGGCATGTGGCATGTGGCAGTGTGTTAATATATTCATTGCCTTGCCTGACAGGAACCCAGACTCAGACTCGGAGCCAGACTGTGACTGTGACTGAGACCCAGACCCGGAAGTAGTAGTCAGCAGGCTATAAAAACTTAAGAACACACACACTCACAATGGAAGGAAGATAGTCGCCACAAGGCCACCAGGAGGACATGAGAAGGAAAAGCTATTGGGCATAGCACAGTGGGCAAAGATGTCTAAATTCTATGAATAAATGTCTTAAATTTCGAAAAAGTTGTTTCCTAAACTTTTGATTAAAATATTTGAAGCACCTAATTGATATTTTTTGCTTAACTTAAATATGTTTAAAATATAAATATAAAAAATAACAAACAAAATTTTTGGAAAATATCGCACATTAATAATAATAAATTATTTTTGCTTAAATATTTAAATGAGAACTTCAATTTATAACACGATTTACTTAATACGCAACTAAGAGTTATAATGCGGAAAAAAATCAAGGAACATCGCAAAAACTCCACATATGCTTTTTTTAGAAGGTCTGTCAAAAAACTTATAAGAGTTACCATCCGTGATACAAATTGACATGAAAAATTGATCTGCTTATACTTTTGCTATTTGCGAAACGACCAATTTTAATCATGACTTTAAAGTCAATTTCTAACAATTACGGATGAGATTTGATTACTTTTTTGCTAGTGGCCTAATTAAACAAATAAATGCTATTTTGAAATAAAGATTAAAAACATTATAATAGAGTATTTTGTAATTCCTTAAGGAAAAAGTGAATATGCAAAAAATAAATAGAATTAAAAAGAAAAAAGGAAACAATACTTTAATATAAATCAATTTAGGGGGTTTTTGCACCACTGTGCATCGCATCGAATCCACATATGCTCTTGCCTGGTTGACACAAATACACACACACACACACACACAATCACACACAATCACATATGTTGCGACTCAGGAGCTGTGAGGACTTTCAGGACTTTCGTTTGGCTAGCTGCCTTCTTTGCGTGTGTGTGTGGGTTTCTCAACACAAAAAGGGGCGGGAAAAGGGAGGAAGGAGAACCCCACAAGAGTGCAGGGGGCGGAGGGAAAAGGAGGATGAGTTGCTTGACTTTTTTTTATTTTTTTTGTTATTTTCGTTTATTTTTTTGGGGGAGAATGCGAGTGAAAGTGAAAGTGAGAAACACGCGCCGAGGACTTTGGACTTGGCCAATTGGCGTGTTTGAGTGTGTGTGTGTGGGTGTGTGGGTGAGAATGACCTTGGCCTTACTTTTGGCTCGCCTTCTTGTCACTTATGTGTGTGTGTGTGTGTGTGTGTGTTGTCTGCGCTTTGCTTGTAATTTTATGCGGATTATCATTGCAAACAGACACATAAACAGCTATAGACAAAGTCAAAGCACACACACACTGACATGACACAGTGACACACAGACAGAGAAAGAGACAGAGAGAAAGAGAGAGAGAGAGAGAAAGAGATAAAGAGAGAGACGCTCACATGCAATGAACACGCGTAAGATTTGTCAGACAGGTAGACGACGCTCCCTTTCCCACTTTGCCACTTTCCGATTTTCCGACTTGCCGACTTTCCTTGCCAACGAATATCCAACAAGCATCAAGGTCAAGTCAAGCTGTCCAGACCAGAAGAGAAAGAGAGAGGGAGCGGGAGAGGGGAGCGGGAGCGGGAGAAACAGGGAGAATGGACACAGAAAAACATACAGACCAACAGACAGACAGGCAGAGAGACAGAGAGACAGCGACAGAAACCGGAAGTTGAAAGTCCAGACCACTGGAGTTCTCCGGACAGGTGGAAGGAGAGAAAAAGAAAATCAAGATAAAGACAAGGCTGCATTTTAATTTTCACTCATGATAAAAAAAGAGAAAAAGAAAAGTTGATTTTTCATTAATATTTTGTGCTCTTTAAGTGATAAATTTCCTCAAATAATACTTACTATATTAATGAATATTTCAAATATTTTTTTATTGCACGGAAAAAATTGGAACTAATTAATGTCAACAATTTTTATTCAATCAAATAATTACGTGAAATTTACTCAAATATTTATGATTTTAGCTTTCAGCAATTTTCCAACTACTGTTTAATATTTTGGTTACATTTCAGAAATCTAGTAAAAAAAGAAACAATTATTACTTACTACCAATATTTTGCTATATTAACCAAGCTATTCGGAATTCACATGAATATCATGCTCATGTGAATTCCGAATAGCAAAACATCAAACTAAAAAAAAGAATATTAAAAAAAATATATAAACATTTAAATATAATTAAAAAAGTACAAAATAGAATAAATAAAATTAAAAGAAATATTTAATAATAGAGTATAGACTATAGGTATCAGATTAAATACATAAATGAAATTAATAACTTGTAGATTGATTGATGGCTTTTAAAATATGTATAATAAATATGTATTCACATGATCTAAAACAATAAAAAATTAAATTAAATTAAATTTTGTTGTACAAAATTATACAATTTTTAACAAAATAGTTTTGATATTAATAAACTAGATGATTTCATATTATTTGAATTTCCAAGTGACTTATTTTGAGCTGTGATTTGCTGATACTGAGTGAAAGTGCAGCACACAGACTTCCCATCTGCTTTTCCCCTTTCTTATTCCCACTTTTTCTCCCTCTTCCTCTTCCCCTTTCCCACTGCCCCCTCCATTGTGTAAGGGGCATGTGGCACAGTTAGCACGGTAGGTATTGTCCAAAAAAAACGAAGGTCACGGCTGCTGTCTGCAAATTGTTGTTGTTGTCGATGTTGTTGTTGTTGTTGCCCAGTCAACGCGACTTTCCCTTCTTCTTCTTCTTCTTCTCCTCCTTGTTCCTTCTTTATCTTTGCTTCTACTTCTGCTTCGTCTTCGTCTTTATCTGGCTGGGCGACAGGCGCAACGAGGCGAAACGAGACGTGGCAAAATCCACAAGACACGAGACAAGCCACCCAATAAACCACCCAGTAAAACATCCAAACACCCAAGTATCCACCCCAGGAATAAGCACATACCTGTTGCATACCTGTTCCTAAGGCAGACCCAACAGAACACAACAGACTTAAAGCACACACACACACTCAGTCTCTGTCTGGTGTCTGGTCAGACTGTCATTGTGTTTATTACGCATACGCCTTGTGGGCCATGGCTTTAAATTATTTTCCTTTAAGAATTTCGACAAATTTTACTGAAACTATCGTAATTTGGAAAGCGAAATTCGGAAACAATTTATGAATAAAAATGGTAAAATATAGTTTTAAATTAAATAGAGAACCAAAGTTGACATCACTTTACGATTCTAAGAAATTAATTAATAAAAACAGTTAAAAAACTTAACTGAATCACTTTTCTTTAAACTGTTTTTTGTTGTTTTTTTTTTGTGTTTTTTATTTGATTATTTATTTATTTTTGAGTTTTATGTGTCGAAATTCGTAAATTCATCTTGGGACAGCATTTAAGCCTATGGCCAGCACTGTGTATACGTAGTTACTGTGGACAAACACACAGAAAAATGATTATTATGACGAATTTTGTATACATACCCCATGGCATAATTGTTGTGATAATCTTTTTTCTCTAATATATATTTATTTCAATAGTTATATGAATACATTTTAAAAGTATAATTGTTTTATTAACCTTTCAGTTGCCGTTTTTGGGCGCGTATTTCAACTTGAGATATTTATCATTTATAATAACATATTACTACTAATTTAATGACACCTTTCCTACACTGAATGACTTTCTTGTTTTCAATGCTTAGTTTTATTTTCTTTACTATTTTTTTCCCAACAATATTCGATATTTGGAATTTAATATTTAATATCGGTACTCATCAAATGTTGCAAATATTGCGAAATGTTGTAAATGAGTTCTGAGACCTCAAATTCGAGCTCGAACTCGAATTCGAATTCTATTTGTACACGATTGTGCAAATTAATTGTCCGTGAGGCAGCGATTTTATTGGAAAACTTTTGCAGTGGGAAAATGGAAAGCTCGATTGATAAATATTGCTGTGTGTGTATGTGAGTGTGTGTGTGTGTGTGTGTGTGGGTGGGATTAGTGCGATGAGGTATAACATACAACATACATATAACATATAACATGCTACAGCATTTTGCCATTTTCCATTTCGTATTTCACATTTCGCATTTGCATTTTGCATTTCCATTTGAATTTATTTATAGCACTTACTAAACTTTCTACGAAATTACATGCTAGAATTCGGCGCAATGTGAAAAGTAGAAAAAAAAAATAATGACAGGCGTGGAAAACCATCGGGAAGGGGGCTGAAAAAACAATGGCAAAAAAGTATCAAAACTGACTTTTACAATTTACAATTTACAGTTCACAGTTTACACACACAAGGCAAAAAAAAAACGAAAAATAAAAAACAATACACAGTGTATTGTGCAGGCTAGAAGTTTTCCTACAAATGCATAAATGGGCTAAAGAAAAAAAATACATAATTATTTTAATACGAAAGCATAATAAAAAAATATATATAAATAGAAAAATAAAAACGTGGTGGCAGAAATAAAATTGCATTAACAATGCAGTGATCCCCCACCCCCTGCCCCTTATCAGTAAAGTGCCGCTAATACTGAACACACACACACACACGCACACTCATGCTCACATACTCGTGGCGAAGAAGAACATGAAAAAAATACCGCGCCAAATTATATTATAATTATATTTAAAATGCCACCGACTGACTATCTGCCTCTCTCACACTCTCCCTCTCTCTCTCACGCTCCAGTTGAGGACTGTGGAAAACTATGACTATGTCTACAGCAGGCAAAAAAAAAATGTATTTTTATGAAAGACAAACAAAAAATGCAGAAATGTTGTAAATTTTCGGTTGGAAAAAAGCTAAATGAGATTTTGCAGTCCAACGGACAGACAGACAGACAGACAAGACGGACGGACGGACGGACAGACAGACAAGACAGGCAAGACAGCTTGCCGGCTTTTCGACCTGTTTTCCTTTCCCCTCTGCCTTGCCTACCCTTTATCCTTTCCTTGATTTGCCCTCCCCTATTAAGTCAAATGCATCGCTTTGAAGCGGTTACTTTTTTGGACAAAGAATGAGTTTTCTAACTTTGTGTACAGGCAACAACAGGCAACAGACAGCAACAACAACAACAATATTCAACAACAACAGCAGCAACAACAACAAATAAAAATAACGTTAATACGAGTACTACCAACAAACAAACAAACAAACAAACGGCAATTGTAATAAGCGCATAAATTTTGCAGTTGGTCTCATGAATAGAGAATCTACGTACCGTGATGGAACAAATAATAGAAACGATAATAAATACTTACTTAATATAAAAATGTTTCAAAATTTAACAAAAAAGAAAAGGTGATTCTGTTTAATATTTTATTTTATGTTTAGCTAAAAATATCAAAATGACTGTCGTTTCTAATATGTTCTCCGTCGCTGTATAGAAAATATTACGTATACGCGATGGGAGACAACCACTGCAGTGCAGTTTAAACGTTTAGTTTTTGAGGAACACACGGCATGGAGAAAAAATCCATTATTTGTAATATTACTATACCCTGTAGCTGTAGAAATTTGATTAAATGGTTGATATAAAAATAAATAAAATTCGTATTATTATATATTTTTTATGAAAAATTGCGACTAGAAAGCGATCAATAAAAACATAATACCAATAAATAATTATACACCAATTTAAAAAATATTCAAATCATTTTGATTGCAAAAAAACAAATAAATAATTATGCACCAATTTTATTAAATTGTCTAATCGTTTTGATTGCAATCTTGAATGAAATTCATTTGCAATGATAATTCTCAAATTCGAGCTTATTTTATAAGTTCCTTGTCAGTTGTCTTCTTCTTTTTTTATAAAAGGCTTTGAATATTAAAAGTAGACTTTTATAAATTCGAGACTTTAAGTTTATTTAAAACATAAATCTGAGTTCGACTTACAAAATGAACACTTTTTTGTAACTATTTTTATAATTTTTATAAAAACAAACATTTTAACACACATTTTATTTTTATAATTTATAAAATTAAAAACAAAAAAAAAAAATAAATAAAAAGGAAGAGAAAAGCGAACATATGATTTGAAAAACAATTAAAAATATGTTGTAAATCCATAGCTTGTAAAAATTACTTAAATTAAAATATAAAATAAAAATAAAATAAAAATAAAATAAAAAAATTCAACTTTGTATGTATATATATTGTAAAGAACTTGGCCGTAATGACTAATCAATGATAATAGTGACTGTGACTGTGATTGTGATGCTAATTTCGCTTTACACATAAGTGACCTCCGTTTTTTTTTTATTCTTCGTTTTTACTTCAATTTTTTCTTGGTTGTTTTTGGCGCAGCGTTATCGCCTGAACCTTGACCCCTGCTAAATAAAACGTTGTTGATTCTTGAAACAGTTGGGTGTGTGTGTTCTCAGTACGTCACACTTATACGTGATGCAACAATACAAACAATAAAACAAAAATCTTAAAAAAACATAACTAAACAATAAAGTGAACAAATTAATGAGTCAAGTTAAAATAATAATAAATAAAAATGCAAAGCAAAAGATTTTCTATTCTATGCCAGATTCACCTCTCTATCTCCCTCACACCTTCTCCGTCTTAGCATACCACGCACAACTGTACAAGAAATCGCTCGTCTCGCTCTTTTTCGCTCTTTCTATCTCGCTCTGATATCGATTTGAATACATAATAATTCAGCGAAACTTTGTATTACAATTTATTTAGTGCACAGTTTTCTTCTCTTCTCTTCTCTTCCATATTGACAGCGACGTCGGCAGCGCAGTTAACTGTAGCCAACGTTAAGTGCAGAAGCCGTTGTTCGTTGTCTGTCTCCCCCCTTCTTGCCTTTCCACTCATCCCTATCTCTCTCTGTCTCTCTCACACCCTAAACTCATTCGATTTGTGGCCCCGTTCGCTATTTTTGCTGGTTGTAGTTGCCAATATCTTTCTATACATGCTCAAGCTATACTCTTACACCCACCCCCCCACCCCCCTACTCCCTACGCCACCATCATCTCCTCACCACCCTCACCCCTTAGCCCTGTGAAAAACTTGCACACATTTTCTTTACCTTGCCCCCCTTTTTGCCACCATCGCATCCAGATTTTTGTGGGTGGACTGTAAAATTTGTGTCTAAACGCAAGACAACGAAAAAAAGAAGAAAAATTAAAAAAAAATATAAGACGAGGGGTGGAAAGGGCGGAGGGGGTCGGGAGGTCTTGGGGGGAAGGCAACCAACCGTTCAATCAACACCCCATTTGACTAACAACAACAACAACAACAACAACTAGAGAAGCTGGCATTAAGAAGAAGAAGAAGACGATGCTTACAGTGGCTCGTACAGTGGTCGCATTACGCTTCTTTTTGCCGAGATTAATTTGTTCATTTTTATTCCAAAAATTAATAGTTTTTTGTTAATTATGAAAATAATTTCTTTTAAGTAAATATTTTTTGTTTTTTAACTTTCAACTCTCTTCTCACTCAGGAACATTTAAAAAAAATATTATTTATCGACAACATTTACTTAAAAACATCTGAGATTTGTTTACAAATTGTGTTGACAACCGAATCCCAAAAATTTAAGAAAATAAATTGAAGGATCTGGAGCCAAACCCGAATCTCTGATGCTCAATATAAAATTTTTAACAATTTCGGATTAAAAACTATTCAGATACACCATTTTAAACCGCATGGCTTTGATATTTCTTCTGCCGCAAGGTTTCAAAATAAAGCGGACGTCAAAAAAAGGCTTCGAAGAAAGAAAAACTTCATTTAAAAATAAAAAAACGCTGGCGTAATGTAAAGAAAAATTTGACATTCATTTCCGCTTGTCGATCCGGAGTAAGAAGTTCAAAAGCGATGGTACTTGCGTGCCATCACATATCTCTCCTCTATTAACTTTAATTTACATTTTTCATTGCCTATTCTCATTTTTTATCGAAATAAGCTCTATATGTTCAAATTTGAAATAAAGAGCAGTTGACGCATAGAGTTACCATTCAACTTTTTATTATTTTTCGGTGTTGCATTGGCAACACTGTGTTTTCGCTCGTCGACAGCGAAATATTGAGCTTTTTCCGCAGCATAAAATTTATCTCACATCCGTAGCAAGTATAAATATTAAACATCACAGTCTTTTAAGGTTTGAAATTTAGTTAAGTAATCTAGTGATAATACTTCTTAGATAAATATTCCTAGTTCGATAAATAACGCTTGGATTGCTGAAAATACTAAAATACTGACTCTTTCGAATTTCAGTGAGAAAGTCGTTTCCGTATAAGAAATTCCACAACGCATCAAAGAAGGCGACGAAATCTAAAACAACGCTCAACGCTCTGCGAAAGTAAAATGGTTTCACTTATATTTGAAAATTAATTTAATTAGATCAATTTTGAACAGTGGAGGATAACAACGAATCGAAACTCATACCATTCTCAAAGAACCAGCAAAAGCAATACAATAAACTGGTTCGTGGACCTGGCCACGTTGTAAGCAATAAAATTATGAATTCCTCGCCAATGTATCTATTAATTTTGAACACTTCATCGCCATCTCTTTGGTAGGTACTAGTATCAAAATTCAGTCTTGAAATAAAGAGAGCAGACATTCGCACATTGATGGGCAACAATTGGCTTAATGATGGGGTTATCAATTTTTATCTTAACTTAATTGTGGACAGATCGCATGTTAACCAGGGAATGTATCCAAGTGTGTACGCAATGAACACATTTTTCATGCAGCGGCTCTTAAAAGATGGATATAGCGCCGTTAAACGCTGGACACTCAAAAAAGTTGATATATTTGATAAGGACATTATTCTAGTGCCAGTTCATGTGAACGAAGAACATTGGTGTCTGGCTATCATCCACATGAAAGACAAAACAATCAAGTACTATGACTCACTGGGCAATTCCAATCAAATGGTCTTGGAAGGCCTTAAGCTGTACCTTCGCGAAGAGTCGCAGGATAAGAAGAAAGTTGAATTTGATACGCGTCATTTCAAAATTGAGAATGCTGGAAACGTGCCACTGCAAACAAACGAGAGCGATTGTGGTGTCTTCAGCTGTACAATTGCCGAACATATAACTCTCAATAAGCCCCTGAACTTTACACAGCAAGACATGAGGTATTTCCGCAAGAAAATGGTACTGGAAATCTGCGCTGGCGAGCTGTGGGATCTGGCATCTGCATAAGCATAAGTAATATTAACAAATATTATATTTATTTTTGATCAATTTTGTTGCTCAAAGCTTCATGTTCAGTTTCAGAATTGAAGTCGCTACTAAATTGACAAGAATGCCCACTGTGCGCAAGTCGACCTTCAAACTTTGGCAGCAGCAGTGGCTTACTGCTACATATACACAATACACACACACACACAAACACACAGACAGACACACACACACACACACACACACACACACACACACACAACAAACACTATTCTAACGTTTCGCGTAGCTATAAAAATATTTTTTAACATTTCTCGCGCCGCGCACTTTTTCTTTGGGTTGCCTTTTCTTTGGGCTCTCCTTTTGGCTTTTCCCACCACCCTCACCTCACTTCTTATCTCCCCCTCTCTCTCCATCTCTTTCTGTCTTTGTGCTCTTCTTTTGTAGCCCATTCCTAAACCAAACTCAGCTGTGCCCCTTGACGGTATATTTTAGGTATAGGAGAAACTGTTAGAGCGCTGAAAACTTTGCTGCGTGCAGAGAGAGAGAGAGAGAGAGAGAGGTGGAGTGAGTGAGTGAGTAAGAGAATAGAAAGGGGGGGGGGGGGTCTGTTGCTGTGTTTTGTTTTGCTGGGTTTGACGTAGAGTTGCGAGTTGCTTTATAGCAACAACAATAACAACAACAACAACAAGACAGCCGCATCTTATTACGCTATTCTCTCTCTCTCTCTCTTAGTCTCACTCTCGCTGTCTCTTTTAATCTCGCTTACACTCCGAAAAAAAGAATAATAATAATAATAATAATAATAATGGAGAGGGTCTTATGTATTGCCAAAAAAAATACAAGTTCGAAAAAAATAGTCGAGCTGCTCGACTATTTGATGCCTAGTAAACTTATTATTAGCGATGAAGAAATTAAAAATAAGTACAAAAAATATATGTATGTAATAAGTAGACAACTCTTTTTATCGCCTTTGATCCAAATGCTTATATATATATTTCTTTTTCAATGTCTTTTTTAATTATTTATCATTCGAAATTTTCATGCTCATTGAATGGTTTTTCTTGTAGGTTTTTTGCATTGCTTGCGATTAAATAGAATCCTACTTAAATACATTATTATTTTTTTAACATACATATTTTTGTTTCACGTTTTAAAATATTTTCAGAAAATGAATAATAAAAATCGAAAATAAAAGCAAACAATTAAGTAGCCTGTGTAACGCTTTTGGATACTGGGCCTAAATATGCTTCAGAAGCGGCAATGTATTTGAAACTAAACTGCAAAATAGAAGTAAGAAGAAGACGCCTCTTCACTCTCCATTCCCCATTCCCCTCTCCATCCCCCTCTCTCCTCTGACTGGGACTGCACATTAAGTTAACGGGCGAGAACTCCCTTCACCCCGGTCAACCTAAAGAAAGTTGTAACTATGAAAATTTTATAAATTCCGCAGATTTTCTGGCGCTAAGAAAGCTTCGGGCAATGGAAATGGATGTTGGATGTGGAAGTGGAAAATGGCTGATGAGACGCCCCTTGGCAGCATTTGGAAATATGCTGAGTGGGTGGAATACACACATATATATATATACGTATATATTTAAAATATGTATATCTATGTGTTAGTTGTTGGCAAAGTTTTGCCTATCCGTAGTGTAGTGTAGTGTATAAATGTAAAACGGAAAACGCAAAAGAATGAGAATGAGAACTGAGCACAAAACACAATGAGGCACTGGAGGCGACTTTGCTTTGATGGCCAAGTATTTGTGTTTAGCGGCTGCGATTGTAGCCAAAATTACGAGTATTACAGTTGGGATTAACATTAAGTAACTGAATAGATTGCAACCTTAGATGGATAATTGAGAAAGCTATTAAACTATATGTATAAACAACAAAGTGAGTGTGTGATGAAGTGAGTCACGATCATTTATTTGTTTATTTTTATTTCACAAAACAGACAAAGTGATACAACAAAACAGAATAATACAGTTGGACAGTGCGCTAAATTCTGGAGTGAAATGCAACAGAAGCACACCTAATATTCAAAAAAAAATTAAATCAAATAATAAAACAAAACAAAAAAAAATTCAACATTAAATTTGCAATACCTCTAGCTCTTATAGTAGTAGTAGTATAGTTATAGTAGAGAGAAATATTTGAATTCTTGAGTAAAATGCAACCAAAGCACATCTAATATTCGTAGTAAAAAAGCAACAAAAACTATTAAATCAAATAATAAAAAAAAAACATAACTCAACTTTGAATTTTGGTACCTCTAGTAAATTAAATTGAAATACTTGATTCTAAAGTGATGAGCAAAGTAAGCATGTAAGAAAATAAAAAATATCAAATTGAAAAATAAAAATAAATCCAAAAACCTCAACATTATATTTGGTACCTCTAGCTCTTATAGTAGAGTAAAGTAGAATACTTGCTAATCCAAAAATCTATTGAATAGCAACAAAAACAAAATGAAAATGAAACAAATGGAAAAAGGAGCTGCAAACATTACATACATATCTCATTTGTTAAAATAAAACTTTTTTTATTCACTCGGAAATAATTGTTTACTTAGAATTCGGGATTTTATTAACCACTTTATAGTTTGTGAGGATTTTAACTGCACCTAATATTTAGCTTGTGATTTTTATCTTCTTGTCAATAAGGCCACAAAAAAGTGTAAACTTGTTGGTCAGGTGAGATAAAATTCTACCGTTGATTGAAGATTCGGATTTAACCTAATCTCTTTTCTTAAGCATATTGTACTTATTCCTTAAACACACAGAGGGAAAAGAGACAGAAAGAGAGGGAAAGGTATTTTGAATTTACTTTTAATAAAATTCATAAAGCGCATTTCCTTTGCCTTCTCTCTCCTCTCTCTCTCTCTCTGTTTCTCTTCTGTCGCCTGGTTATTTTGGTTCCTCTGATGGTAGAAGACACACCTATACACAGACAGGGGGTTAGTGGAAAAGGAGGGGATAGGAAGCCAAGAGAGTTCTTCTTCTTGCGTCTGACTGCTAAACTTCATTGCGCTTTTTGATTATTTAGAGTTTATTTGATTAACAAAAAGCGTGAGGGAAAAGCATAAGCATAAAACATGCAACATGAGCAATGAAAACAAACGACAAATTCAATTAAACTTAATAAGGATGTCTTTCCTCCTCTTCTTCTCCTTTACCTTGTCTTTATCGTTGATTTTCTTGTTATCGTTCTTATTTTTGTTGTTGTTGTTGTTGCTGTTGTTGTCGATGTCGTGGCCGCTTCCTTGCACAATTGAATTACATATTTAACAAATTAATTGGGCAAATGAAGCTGAGATTTTATTTCCCTTACTCCACCTTCACCTCTCCCTCCCCCATCAGTCTGTCATTCTATTAGATCAATATACAAGTAGAAATATTAATAGATTACTCTAAAGTGCAATTTCACGGGGGAATCAACTTTAACTTTTACTATCTTATCCTAAAAATTCATATTTTTCAACTAAAGAGAAAAATACTTTTAAAAACTTGTATTTGCTGAACTGAGAAATGCTATCGAATTGAACTAGAGGCATTAAGGAGTTTGATAACTACGAGTATAAATAAAAATCAGATTGGAAAATATTTTTAATAAAATTTATTTGTATTTTTAAAAATTTTGAAAAAATTTCTACATATGTAAGTAAAAAGCTAAGAGATTATTAATATGATATAATTTCTGGTATCCAATTTTGTGACGAATAATAATAAGTTTTACATATACCTTTTTAACGACATATGGATCATATCTGTAGCTTCTATCGTTTGGATACGGAGTTAAGCGGGCTTTAGCGATTTTCCGCTAAACTAGCGACTAGAGGCATTAAGGAGTTTGATAACTACGAGTATAAATAAAAATCAGATTGGAAAATATTTTTAATAAAATTTATTTGTATTTTTAAAAATTTTGAAAAAATTTCTACATATGTAAGTAAAAAGCTAAGAGATTATTAATATGATATAATTTCTGATATCCAATTTTGTGACGAATAGTAATGAGTTTTACATATACCTTTTTAACGACATATGGATCATATCTGTAGCTTCTATCGTTTGGGTACGGAGTTTAGCGGGCTTTGGCGATTTTCCGCTAAACTAGCGATTTTTCGAAAAAGTTGTCCTCATTTACCCTTTTAAGCTATATCAACGATTTGATCCAAACAGACAAACAGACTGAATTTTCATTTCATTTTCGGAAATTTCGAAATAAATAATCTTTTGAACCAGTAGTCGCATTTTGATGATCGAGGTGTCAATCACAAATTGACAGCACAAATTTGAATCTTGCAGTCACTTTTTTAAAGAAAATAAGTCGGTTAGATAAAGAAGTTCTCAAGTAAGTTTTATATTAGTATTGGCTTAAATTATTTCGAATATATCTGCATAATTTGATTAGAACAGTGACGTCGAAAATACAAACTCCCTAAAATATAAATATGCTTACACAAAAGTACAAATGCATAGCAAATAGAATGGTTGATTGCATTATATTAATAAAAATTGCTTGTATCTAAAATAAAGCCAGCTTCGAATTGAAGTTCTAAAACGGTTATAAAAGGACTTCTAAATTCCTTGTTCGATTCTTGTCAAAAGTTTTCGAATGCTTAGACAGCAACAACAACAACAACAACAACAACAAGTCTCTCTGTGGCTTTTCCTGCCCTTCGTATAGATAGTTATTCTTTTGCTTAAAATTTCTGGCAGTAACAACAACAACAACAACAGCAACAACGACAAGAACTAAGTGAACACTGCCTGCGAATAGTAATAATAAAATAAAAAGTACAAAAATCGATCGATAATTTTTAATGTAGTCGTATTTCTTTTTAAGCTCGCGCTGTACCTTTTTTTCTTTTCTTGCTTTCTTTCTTGCTTTATTATTTATTTTTTGTTGTTGTTGTGGCTTTTTTGGCTCAAGTTTGTCCCACGTTTCGCGTCCTTCCCCTTACTCTCCCCCAATCCCAACCCGCCACCAATTTATCGTTTCTATCGTTCTATTCCCGTTTTCTCTCCCCCTTTTAGTGTCCCGCTTCGGTTTTCAGTTTTCATTTTTTTTTTTTGCTTTTTTAATATTTACCCAATTCATCAAAAAATAAGTAATTATAAACTTTTCAGTTTTTCTTGCGTCTGCGTCTACTCTCTCCCTCTCTCTCTCTCTCTTTCACTCCTTCTCGCTTACTCAGCTGCTCTATGTGTATTGCTTTCCTTTTCTGGCTTCAACTGTGTGTTGTCGCTTTTTGTAAAAACGCTTTTCTTGCCCTTTTCTGACTCTGACTGTGCAACTTAAATACACTCACACTACACTACAGACACAACACACTCACACACACAGCTTCGGCGTCTCGCGGCAAAGTAGAAAAAAATTGGAAACAACCCCGAAAAAATGAAAATAAAATAAAATAAAAAAAAAAAAAACGAAGAAAGTAAAGAAAGTTTTTGTTGTATAAGCGAAAAACTAAGCTTCTATTCAAATTCTACGCCATCGAGTGCTTCGCTTTTATTATTCATTCATTTCATTCCCAGCGCTTTTCCACTTACACCCCAACCCCCTCCCCCCTCCTCTTGGCATCCCCCTATACGTACTTTTTGTATTTTTGGCACAAGCAAAATGAAAGCACAAAAAAAAAGATGAAAAACGTTAAGAAAGAGGAAAGTTTCCGATTACAGCACAAGGCACAAGGGTTGGGGGAGGGGATGAGAGGAAGGGGGAGGTGGAGGTGGAGGGGTTGGGGTTAGGCCCAACTAAGAAAGTAGCAAGAGAGAGGGGGAAATGAATGGAGGCTACCGGGTATTGGAATTGGGTGCTATCGCCTGGTATTATTTGGGTGGCCCGCATTGTAGGCCCTCTACAAAGCACAACCACATCGAAGCTTGAGGCTTCTCGACTCTTAGATACCCAGTAATTGTAATTAACCCAAAATTAAATTAATAAATTAATTTAAAATTGAAAAATATAGGACTAAAATTAGAAAAAGGAAAAAGGAATAAGAAAATTTCATGTTTTTAATGGAATACACATGGCCACAAATCGAGTGGCCTTTGTTCCTATTTTTGGTTACTGGGCTAACTAGTCTTGGCACACACACATACACACACACACACACACACACACACACGCCTTTTGAGCATAAGTAGAATATAAAAATTTTGCGATTATGAATTTGAATAAAAGCGATACGAAGCCAAAAAAAGTAAGTACGCAGTCAATGTTGTTTCTCTTCCCCACTTCCCTCTCTTCTTTATCCCCCACTTTCTCTTCTTCTTCATCTTCTGCTTAACAACAGTGTGGTTGTTGTTGTTGTTGCTTTGCCCACTTCTGGATCCTCTTCTTTTCTTTTGGGTGGATTAGAAGCTGCTGCTGTTAGCGGAAAATACAACAGAAAGAAGAAAGGAGAAAGGCAGTGAATGGGGGTGGGGCAGCGAAAATGTAAAAAAGAAGAAAATATGAAGCAATAGCGTCTTTTGTAGTTGTAGTTGTAAATAGAGTGCAAAAGTGTGTGAATCTCAGCAAATACTCAAAATGGAAACTTTAAGTTTTTAGATTTATTGTAAAATGGATAAAATGAAAAAAAAAAATTGGTGCAGTAATTACATAAAAAAATATAAAAATAATAATTAATATTTAGAACAAATAGAAAATAAACAAGTTAATCCAACAAGTTAAAAACTAATAAATAATCAAAATACATGATAAAAAACAAAAGTAAAGAAAAGCAATAACCATTTAAAATGGTAAACAATATTGTGACTTTGAAGATTCAAGCAAATGGATATATCAATTTTTTTGATAATACAAAAATAATGCGTTTTTTCCGTCAATAGAATTACATGGCGTACTGTTTATATACTTGTACTTACTTTATTGTAGTTTATACGTAGTTTATAGAACAAGTTTGACAATTTGTAGAGCTTAAATACATATATTTTAAGAAATATTTAAGGAATGATGTGAATTTTTAAGTTTGTAAAAACAATTACTGGACATACTGTGCACATATTTGTACACATACATACCAACATACATAAATGTATAGAATATTATTGTATCTCAGTGTGTTGCATGTTACAAAAATGGAGGAAATTGGAGGGGAAGGAGGCAAACTTAAGCTGCAAACTGAAAATCTAAAGGCGAAAAATTTCTCAACACACGCCTCTGTCGTCACTGTTTTGGTGTGTGTGTGTGTGTGTGCCTTAGTGTGTGTGTGTGTGCCCTAGTGTGTGTGTGTGTGTGTGTGAAGTAAGTGAAGCTGCTGCTGCGGTTGCCAAATGTTTAAGCTAAGGATTAATACTTCTTTTTTAGAATTTTATACTTATACAAAGCGCTTCCCATCCCACTTTCCCCCACTTCTCATCAAAATATCACCCCCTCCTCCTATCGGCAAGTTGTGGTTCAAGTAAACACACACACACACATGCACACATGCAGTCATATACAAAGACGGATTTCGTCTTATGTTCATACATGCGTCAGTGTGTGTGTGTCTTGTGGATGCTATTTTGTGGGTGGCAAATGCAGAGTGCGAGAGAGAGAGAGAGAAATCCTTGTAAGCAGTTTTCACTTCTGTCTGATTTTTTCATCTTCTTCTTCGCCTCCTCCTCCACCTCCTTCCCCCTTCTACTTCTTCGTCTTCTTGTGCAGCTTCTGTTGGTTAGCCAAAAAACGACAACAGCGCACAGTGGTTTAAGTTAGCGGATTAATTTAAATTTTAAAAATTTATTCATCAATTTTAAATAATATAAATTTTGTTATTGTTTTTAACTTTTTTTTAACTTTTCTTTCAATTTATAGGTCTTAGTGTATTTAAAAAACATAATAAAATAAATAAAATACAATAATGTTTGTATTACATTTTTTTTTTCTATTAATAACTAATAGGTTTTATTACTTTTCGAATAAATTAAAATTTTTTTTGTATATTTAGTAAGTATGTATTTAAATAGTATAAGTCAACGTTGAAATTAACGCTTGAATGCAGTTTCTTCCGTTTTTTTAAATTTTAACCTTCTACACTGAAAAAAAAGACCACTTTCTAAAATCAAGAACATACATCTTAAATATTTTGTTCTTGATATAAGAATATTTTAAGACCAAATTACTAAAACTAAGAATTTTAATCTAAAAATCGTAAGTTCTTAGGTTAGGTTAGAGCGGGTGCCGTTATCGACGCACTTAGGCCAAGAAGGCCCGTTGTGAATCGTAAGTTCTTAATATAAGAACAAAATTCTCAAATTTAAATATTTTTTTTTTAATATTAGACCATTTTAAGACCAAATTTGTAAAACTAAGAATATTATTCTAAAAAAAATCTTAAGTTCTTAATATAAGAATAAAAATCTTAGATCTTAGACCTTTTTCTCTTAAAATAAGAACAAAAATCTTAAAATTTTGACACTTTTTGAGACCTAAAATTCATAACTGGTTCTGGAGTCTCAAAGGCGACATTAGGCTTGTATTTGCTGGACATGTCAGCACAACGGTACTGATGATAGAGATTGGCATCTCTTGAAACATCTGTATACCGAGAAATGCTCCTTTCTTTGTTTGTTGTTTAGTGTCATATCGACATTATAATGCTGCTTTTATTTTGACTAAGTCACGCCATGCGCTTTTCCGTTTTTTTTTTGCGAAAAATCTCGGGAGGGTCAATTTCAATCTGCTCTTATGCTGCACACACAACAAAATCTATTTGGTTGGTGCTATATACCAATAGATAAATGACAAATCTGAAATGTAAACATATTTTCAATCGAATTTTTTCACTGATAGCTCCAAAAATAGCTTGAGTCACTTTTCACATTTTGTCACCTTACAGGCGAACGAAGCCATGTACACCTTTTCTGAGCTAATTTTTGATTTCAGAGGCCCAAAATCATCTTAGAAAACATAACTTGACTTCTCTTTGTTTATTATTTGCATTTTAAAAGAGTTTGTTAATAAATTAAAATTTTTTTTGAATACTTTTAAATACTTTGCGAATAAGTAATGAATTAATTTGTGTTTCAATAACTAGAAGAAGGACCACTGTACACAGTGTATAGAAGAGAAGAGAGAAGAGAGGCAAGTAAAGAAGGACGAAGACGGAGACAAGTGGTGAAAAAAACGTGGGTAAGGTACAAGATGAAAGGGGGTGGGGTAGGGGAGGACAAAGGAAGCGCGCAAAATGATGAATAGAGTTACTCAAATACAAACGCCGGGATAAGTTTTAGGAAGCCTGGGAGTGGCAAAGGGGGCGGAGGAGGGGGAGAAAGGAGGCTGCGTAGTTGAAACATGTTTAAAAATTTCTATAACAGCTTTGGATGCGCTGGGTGAGGGGAAGGGGTAGATGGAGGGGGTAGGGAAAGGAGAAGGGGTCTGTTGTCGACTTAGGAACGAGACTAAAATGAAAGAGGAGCTCGTTTGGGGGAGGTGGTGTAAGAGAGGAAGGGGGTAGAGGTATGGGAATAGAGGGTGTATGAGTATAGCAGCTATAACTTCTAGTTCGCTTTTTAATATTGTTCGGATTCAGCATATACATACATACAATATACTTATGTGTATACACTCAGAGAAAAATCTTAAAAAAAATATTTTACGTTAGTCCAAGTTCTACAAATGAGTTAAGTGATTTTTATTGTAGGCGTTTTTAATTTTGGTAATGTCATCAGTTAAAATTCTTCATGATTGAATTTTTTCATTTTAATTTTCCTACATGTTTTTTCTATCGGTGTAGTATGTGGATTGTGTGTGTTGGAAGAAAATAAAGAATAGGTTGAAGAAGCGCAACGATTTTCATTAAAAATGTACTCACAGTCATTTGACAGTGTGCAGATGAGTGTGTGTGTGTGTGTGTGTGTGAGAGTGCGTGTGTATAAATGTGTGTGCGTGTGTGTGTCTCTGTATGATTGATAACCTTCCAAGGCATACAAACTATATGGAGATGTATCTATGTATATGTGTATCTCGTAGATATACAGACTCATACATGAGTACTCACTGTACTAACACCAACTCACACACACTCACAGATACAATTTGACAAAAATGTATCTAAAGTAAACATAATTTGACTCCATAAACGAAGACTCACATATCCCATATTATGAATAATATACATATTGATTTTTAAGTGATTATAAAAGTTGAATTTTCTAAATTTTTTATTCAAAGTTTTATATGCAGTTGTGAATATACATATTTGTAAAATATGTATATTGTAAATGTATGTACATGACATTCACTAGCATTCATGAGTGTAGGTATGAATTTGATAAACAACATTTCGCAATTCGCATTTCTTTTTTTATGATTATTTTTTGTATATTTATTTTTAACTTATTGTTGTTACACTTTGTCGATCTTTCGCAGTTATTGTTTTTGTTGTTTCTGTTTTTGTGTCGTGCAACGAACTTTGCGTCTTATCGGCCAAACAAAACTGAAAACGGGAACACGAAGAATTCGTTGAGAAAAGGGAGGGCGAAGAGAATTGGGAGTGGGAGGGAAAGATGATGACTGACATGATCAGTGATCGATCATCAATTCTAAGCTTTTGAAGGCAGAGAGAGAGAGATAAAAAAGAGAAAGAGGGAGAAAGAGTGAGAGATTCTAGCTAATATCCAGAAGAAGAACCATAAGAATTGCAATTAGTCAGATGGACGAGGTCAAAGCCTTGAATCTCTTCTCTTTGAATGTACTCATTCACATTTACGAGTAGCATTCGGATTTGTATTCATAATCATGCCACACTCAAATATAAAGGCATACGTGTGTGTGTGTGTATACATATGTCAATGCCACGCAAGTCGCTAAAGGAGAAGCAGGCGAGAGACAGAGAGAGAGAGAGAGAGAGAGAGAGAGAGAGAAGTCAATGCACTTCTCCACGCTCTTCTCACCACCTCGAAGTGAATCATTTTTGGTTATTCGTCTGACTATGCAGCGACTCATGATCCACTCGATCCACAGTGCACTATGGAAAACTTGCCCATTTTTATGGCATACATACATTTGACAAAAATAATTGATAGATTTTCTGAAGCACATCGAATACTTTGATACATTTGCACCCAATAGGATTTTTATCCTAAATCCTAAATTTGATGTGATTCGATTATGAAACAATGAATTTGTTGTGTGAAAATTCAATTCAACAATTCAGCCTTCTTGGTCTTACCGTTTTGGCATTTACCTTTTAATGGATTATATATACAAATACAATTTAAACGTATATTTGTATGTTTTCCCTTTAGTTTTTTATTTTTTAAATGTAGTGGGTCAAATATTGGGAACTTATTAATTAATGCCACCAAAATATGGCAACACCCACAGTCTACTCGATTCACGGCGATCCACAGTGCAGTCAACCTTCTAAGCACCCTTCACAGACACACACACACACACACACACACACACACACACACACACACACACACATGCACACACATGCACATATAAATTTTGTTGCAGTCATGCCCGAAATATACATATGTATTAAAAGCTCTCTTCCCACTCAGAGTGCCAAATTCTGGAGAGCGTAACAAACGAGAGCGGCTGCCCAAGATCCAGAGAGAGACTGAGAGTGAGAGAGCGTGCTTGCAAGAGAGCGTAAGAACAAAAGCTGCAGTGAGATCAGCGTCAGGTCAGGAGCTTTTGTGTGTGTGTGTGTGCTGCGACTATCGCTCTGTGTGTGTTTTTAAGTTGTTTGCTATCTTTCTACATCGCTTCGTCTCTGTCTCTGTCCCTGTCCCTCTCCCTCATCGCCGTCCTGCGCTCGTTTGCTCGCCTTGGCCATGGCCGCTTGCCACTCGCATTGCGGGTCAATGACTGCCAAAAAAAAAATAAAAACATACACAAAATATATATTTGTCGACTTTTTAGCAACAGCGCCAAAAACTGAATAGTCACACACATACACAAATGCACACTGCAGCTGTGTTTGTGTGTAAGCCTCATACAAGTGTCGTTCTTGTTCTGGATCTCCTTCTCCTTCTCCTTCTCCACCTCCCTCTCCTGCTCTCGTTCACACATTTGACGTTCCCCCTCGTTCGTTTGCTTCTTCTTCGCTGTCGCCTATGCAGTTGCGTATTTTTTCGTAGGCGTCTGAAACATCGCCAAAAATAATGCGAGCCATTAAAAACACACACAGTTGGTCAAGTAATTGTTTTGACAAAACAACAGTTTCACAGAAATGGCTCCGCTAATTTTTATTTTTAGTTAGTTATTATCATTATTTATGAATGTACTATAGTAAAATAAAATAACACACAACAAAATGCTAAAAGCATGCAAATTCAAATAAGCTATAAATTTCATAACAAAAATAATACAAATAATTTGACTTAATTAAACTGTGTTGCTGCTAATTTCTATAATTTGTCCATAAGTTCAAACTATAGACTCAAGCATACCTGTTAAATAGTGATTAGTAATCATAATCATTAGTAATTAGGTTAATTTTGTTTAAAAGTCGAACCAATGATTAAATTACGATTATTTTCGTTTAATGATTTCGATTACAAAAAAAAAACAAAAATAATCTAAAATGATTACAATTATTCAAAAATAATCAGAAAAAATCAATCAATCAAATCAAAATGAATCTTTTTGAGTATTCGGATTATTTTTGGTTTTTTTCTGATTATTTCTGATTCACTCATATTATCTTTTACTACTTTTTTAATTATTAGTTCTTGCATTTTGAAGATATTTAATTTTTTATCGACTTTAAATGAATTTTTCTTAATAATTTAAATATTTTTTTTTATTTCTAGCTTATATCTACAATTCACAGCGGGAACCTAATGGAAAATGGAGGAAATTTGCTTCGCCCCAATAAAAGTTTATTGGAATAAGATAACTCTTTTTGTACACATTTTTAAAAAATTTGTTTAAAAGTTCCAAACTACAGTGAAAAAATTGAATAATTTAATGTATAAAACCGAACCGATGATCGATTGAGTAAACTATTCGCGACATTTTGTTGGCATTCATTCTTAATATCAAAGAAATTAAAATATATTTTATAAATTACTATTGATTTAATTACTTAGTAATGAAAATTTAAATTAAAAAGCAAGATTATAAA
The DNA here is from genome assembly GCA_035047525.1 of Drosophila quinaria. Classification (NCBI taxonomy): domain Eukaryota; kingdom Metazoa; phylum Arthropoda; class Insecta; order Diptera; family Drosophilidae; genus Drosophila; species Drosophila quinaria. The sequence continues at coordinate 38,238,014 of JAWNPO010000455.1, forward strand.
ATTGACAATAAAACTATCCGTATATATAAAACTCTTTGTCTTGGCTCCCTTATTGACTGATCAACGGTAAGAGCTAAAAGGATGAAATTTTCACACAACATACATAATTAATGAAAACTAATGTCCATTTTTAAAATATCTTAGTGATTGTGTATTTGGGCCTGCCTGATACATCCTAAACTAACTGGTTAGATTCGGATTACTCGTATTACGAGTAAATATATTTTTTTTTTAAAAAATGTAAATTACATACTATATATACGTATGTATATAGTGAAAACAGTTTTGCAAGATTAGAACGGCTTCTCATCGCAGTTGTTGTTATTGATGTTGTTGTTGTCATTTAATACCCGAAATTCTAGTCTAACCGGATACAAGGTTCGCTGCATTATTTTGCATTGTTTCTTTTTTTATTTTATTTTTTTTTTTGTTACCTTTCCTGGTACGCAATATGTATTAAGCATTTTTTATTTTCTCTCTTTTTGCAGTTTCTGTTTTCTTTATTAAATGGGTAACTGTTGTGAAATGGGAAAAATGCCTCAATTCTCAACCAACAAAATTTGTATATAATCAACATAATATTCTTAATTTATTCCAATTGAAATTCAACTTTTTTACTTGACATCATCAACCAAAATTATTATTTTTTAAATTTTTCTATTATTTGTCAATTGGTTAATTTATAAATGAGAAAAATTGATTCATTGGTATTTAAATAAAAAAATTAATATTTATAATTATTATTTAAACTGGCCAATTGTCTCTATATATATCAATAAAATGAATATTTTGAAATATAGTTTTCAACCTGCAACGCTGTGAGGGTACAACACCCTAAGTATTTTATTGAATTTACATTTTATTGTATCTTTATATATTAAATTTGATATCTATTTAAGTTTACTATATACATAGTTAAATTCAAATTAAAATTGAAAAGTACTACCTCCACACTTGGAATATATGCATTTACTTTAATCAATATGCACTTTAATCAAAGTGAAAAGTTTCAAATTGTACTCCATGACTGTTTTCTTATTTATTTATGGTATGGTATATGCTATATACCATATACTATAAGGCATTTATCTCGAAGATTCGAGTACTTGGCAATTACTTGAATGGTTAATGGCCGCCTTAACAGACGGTTGCCATATGTTCATATGTTGGCCCCAATTGCAATGTGAATTTTGGACAGATTTTTGGACCCCCATCTACAGCCAAGTTTGTACATAAGTGCATACAGATATGTACACAATTCCTATCTCTCTTCTCTCTTTTTATCTCTCTCTTTGGTTCACTCTCTGTCTCCTTTTTCGAAGCCTTTCTAAGCGAAACTTTGCTGCGCTTTATTTTGGCGGATTCACTGCAACTAGTGATGTAAAAAATACATCGATTAATCGATGAATCGAATGGCAAGGAATCTAGTGAAATAAATCAATTATTGTGAAAAAATCGAGATCATTGAAATTTACTGAAATTCTGGTTTGCTATAGTTTTTCTATACTTTTCTAGGCCATAAACAATTTTCAATGAGCAACAAAAATTAACCCTTAACATTTAATTTACATACATACATGCATATTATTCATAAATAAATATAATAATACTTGTACAAAAATGTTTACAGAAAAAAATATTTAAAAAAAATAAATAAATACAAATAAATAATGGCTAATAAATATTAATATATTTTTATTTCTTTATTTTTTAAATAGTCTCCTAATATTTTTTTATTTATTTAAATTTATTTACATCTCTAACTGCTGTGAGTATCTTTTATTTCTCCCTTCTATTACTCTCCCGCTCACTTTTCTTCCGCTGTCAGCCATCATCATCATCATCATATGAATCATCATCATCACCATCAGATTGAGCTTCATCACCATCATCATTATTGCCTTCATCGTATGGCGCATGAGTAATTTGCTATTTGATATTTTTGCATGCATGTCTCTTTGCATGTGTGTGTGTTAGTGTATTAGTGTGTGTGTGTGAGTGTGCGTGTGCAAGTTTGGGTTCTTTTTTGTAATATTTGTGCGCTTTTAGGGCAAAACTGCACGCGTTGTCTCTTGTCTCTTTCTCCCTACCGCTCTCACCGTCTCTCTCTCTCCCTCTCTTGCTGTCTCTTTCTCTAACAGCTTGCAGATCGTCGTCTGTATATATGTATGTATGTGAGTATGTACATAGAAAGATTCTCGTTGATCTTCATTCCCCGCTCATTTGTTGTTGTTGTTTTGGTTTTGGTTTTTTGCCTTTGGTTTTTTGTTGAACTTTTGTTGGGGAGCTTTTGTTTGGTTTCAGTTTTTTTAGGTCTTTTTTTTAGGTCATTGAACTGACTGTGAAATTTGTCGGTTCTTGCCTAAAAACAAAAAATTGCAGTCAATTTAACTGCGGATAATTTTGTTGCTGGAATTTCTGTGATGCTCTTCTCTCGGTTTCTTTTCTTTTCTCCTCTGCTCTGCTCTTTTCTGGGTCGAAAATCTTTTATTTTAACTTCTGCTATAAACATACACACATACATATGCTATAAGTATGTTTATTGGGTGTGGGGTAGTTGTTGTTTTTTGATTACAGCCTATACAAAGTACATAGGAAGCGATATTCAATTTTATACAAAGATCCCAGAGAACATTGCAGTTTCGAATATATGAATATTTCAATATAAAATCTATATGTTCATCCAATTGAATTTCTTCTAGCGTATGTTAAATAAATAATTCAATTACATTTCTGGAAAAAAATTTCACGAGATGTGAGTTCTTGATCAAATTTACGTTTTTGGTATCGGTTGATATTTCTGTGGAAATGCCAATATCATGTCTTTAAATATTTCGACTTTAGAGCTTAATTAGAAGAAAAAGAAGCAGAAGAGGAAACGAGAGGACAACAACAACTGCAATATGCAGGAGCTTTTTTTAGTATTTTGCAATTCGCAGTTGAACTCATAAAATTAAATTAGATTTCAGGCAATTAAGCGCACAAAGGCCGTGTAATTAAATGTGATCAGGTTTTCAAAGGGGGAATTGTAAACCAGAATAAGAGAGTTAGAGATTAAAATACACACACACACACGCATATCTATATATATATATATATATATATAAATATACTTGTACTATTACACATATATAGTATTAAAGTTGTTGTTTTTTCGGTTTTTTTTAAGCTTCGCATTTCATTCAATTTGCGATTAATTAATAAGCAGCGATTTAGCACAAATGCAAATTGATATTAAATAGCGCATATTAGCGGTTACTGGTTACCAACTGGTTACGGTTTACTTTTTACTGGTTACCGGCTAATAAAGTAGCAGATGCGAGTTGCAAGTTGCAAGTTGCAAGTGTTGCAACTTAACAACAACTGCACTGATCAAAAAGAGGAGCGAGTTGTTATTAATATGAGATTAGAGAAGCTTTTATATTTTATTATTATTAATTAAATTTTAACAATTGAAAATATTTTTAAAATGAAAAATTGGAAATAAAAGTTTTTTCTGTGTTCGAATTTGCCGTAATTTAAATTACATTTTTGTATTTTTACCAATCTTAATGGGCCTCAATTTGAGCATCTAATTGAGTGAATACTTCTGAGAAGGCAACACGATTGTTTCTCAAATATGTTTTCAAAAAACACTGGGCTTTTTAACCGAGCAATCAGGGAGTTCAAAGGGTTATAGATTTTTGAGTTTTGACTTTTATAAATGTTTTCTAAAATATTTTTTTTTAATTTTATTATTATTTGTTTATTAAGTATATCCTTTACTTTAAAACTTTGTCATCAAATGAGTAACTCATGAAAGACCCCATAATATATACTCGTATATATATATATATTTATTTAATCTAGATTCTCTGTATATTTATTTAAACGAATCAATAAGTATTTTCGCTAAAAATGCAACCCACCAATTGAGCTTCGATCGAGTTTCAAAGTCAGGTGCCAAAATTGGCGGGAAACTTTTGTTTATTTTGAGCGCTCGGCAGTTTCACACTCTGGGACAATAAAATATAAAAGTGTTAAAATAAAGGATAATAAATGATAATAAAGGCCAGAGTATGTAGAAAGCATAAAGATAGAAAATCTTGTGTTTAAATTTGTTATAGATTATATATGTGCATTGTTTTGTATTCACCAAAATGAGAGAGAACCAAACCAAAATCGTCTTCTATTTAGTAAAAACAAACCTTCTGCATGTTACTGCGATTTGAAATATATGTTAAAATAAAGTAGAATGTATTAAAGGTTGAAATTAATCCTTATTTTAGTAGGAGTGAGATGGGGGAGGGGGGAAAGATATGGTTAAATTAAAAACCAACAAAAAGAATTTGTATATTCTACATTAGTCTAATTAGTAAACATGCAAAGTGTAACATACTTTGCTTAATATTTAAGAGTACAAAAAGAAAATTGATTAATGGCTACTTAAATGAAGTTAAGGTAACTGGGCTCGAGTTTAGTATTCTTAATCGTTACAAACAGAGAGAGAGAGAGTGAGAGAGAGAGAGAGAGAGATTCACGGTCCAACTTTGTTGACTTTGTCTATGTTTGAATTTTTTGTTGACAGCTAGAGTTGCAGATGGAGATGGGAATAGGGAAAGGGGATGGAAATGGGAATGGAGACAACGGAGCTTGTTATGCCTATGGGGAAGGAAAGAGAGGTGTAGGGTGGTAGAACAGGGACTGCATTTGTCGGAGGACCACAACATATGCCGTTGGCAGTGCCGTGGAAGGAATAAATGGAATGGGAAGTTTTTGTGTTTCCCCTTTTTAAACGCCGTTTTAGTAGTTTTCTATGCTTTGCTACAAAATGTTCTGTGTGGCATCAAGTGTGTGTGTGTCTGTGCAACAACGCAACTAGGGAAAATTCTGCTTTTTATACATTCACAATTTTTAGTCGGGTGTGAAAAATTATGAAGTAAATGTTTTTCTTATTGTTTTCATAACTTTGTAATTTCTGACCCCAGTTCTTGTATGATTATTGTTGTTGTTGTGGTCGTCGTATTGTTGGAACTTAAATTACATTACATGCAATTTTGAGCTCGATCTTTTTATCCCATTTTCTAATTTTATTATTGTGTTTATTGAAATGTCAAATGTTTGAAAAAGACAAAGGGTTAAATTTTGTGCCAACTTTATCAATTTTAAGGGTTTAAGTATGGATTGAAATGTATGAAAATCGTTTGAGTTTTGACAAAGTTATGATAGTTTTAAGATGGTCTGATTTTCAACTTAGCAACTTTAAAAGTACAAAGTTTAAAACATTTCGGCATTATTTGTAAAAACAAGAGGCATTTCAAAATCGAAACTCAAAATGTGGTTTTATTCTAATTATGGCACAAGTAGTTCAATAAACATGAAACTTGATGACTTGAAATTTCAAGAATTACTATGTCCTTTGTTTGATTTTTATTTTTTTTTTTGTGAAATATTTTGTTTAATAAATCTTAATCATTATAATAATGTGATCCCAATCCTATGAATACAAAAACAAATGGGAATTTGGAATTTCGGGATAAAATCAATCCCAAACGGTGTTTAAAGTTCGATGATCTTAAACTTTCTTAAGTCGAGGGCGAAATTCATAATTTAACTAACAATTTTGATCATGAGAACTTTCTAGATGATTCATATATTGTAGGCTTACTTTCTGAGCCATTGTTATTTAATTTGCATATCGTGTAAATGGAATAATTATGTCCTGAATTCATACTTGAAATTGAATTCCGAAACTAAAGTAAAAATATTTTAAATGGTTTTGTAAGTATCATTTTTAGAAGAGCAAGTATTAAAGATATATGTATGTACTTATATTAATAAGGAATGAGAAGTTTACCAACCTTTTTTTGGATTCAGGTCGAGCTGCGATTAAAACAATATTTCGTTAATCGAATGTTTTTTTTTTTAGGATGTTCTCGCACTTTTCGGGACTTATTCGAAATTATTCGAATTTATTTGTATTTCTTCTTTAGATGGGGCATAGTCCATGGAGCCACAGAATTGAGAATTATCGACACTTGGGACACACTGGCATACAGTTTAATAATTATAATATTTTTGGTTTGATTTATGTTTCTTTCTTCACTTGAAATTACGACTTGTTTTCTTGCAGTTCACTTTCAAAAATTCACTGGAACAAAAAATCGAGAATTTCTCAGCACTTGAACAAAAAAAAACAAATCTTAAGGTTCTTAGCACTTGATGATGAAAAACGAAGTAGAAAAAAATAAGAGGTTTGGGAATTCGAAACGCACTTTTCGGGCTGCCGTTCTTTAATTCAATTCAGTTTAGATTTCGATTCGGAATCTTTTGAAATGGCAACTCAACAAATTGGAGAAGGAATCGATTAAAATTGTTTGAGGACATTCTGATTTCTGAGCTCACAATTTGATTTCGTATACGTTTCGAATACGAGAATGTTTCGAAAAATCTCTCTTTCAAAAATGGAAAGTTGTTTGATTATTTTTTTGGTTGTTTGGTTGTTTGGTAGTTGAATTCGTTGGTTTGGTCGACACACGTCCAATCCGATAGCTAACTGATGTTCATCTAAATGGATCTGAACTATTCGAAATATTATGTTGCCCAGAAACTTTTTTGGGATCAGGCGTTGGCGTAGACGTCGCCGTTGACGTCGCTGTTGACGTCACAGCTGCAGCATTTGAAACGCCAGCTTCGCATCGCATTTTAGTCTCTGCGCGTGAGTGTGTGTGTGTGTGTGCCTGTGTGTGTGTGTGTGTGTGTGTGTGTGTGTGTGTGTGTGTGTGTGTGTGTGTGTGTGTGTGCCTGTGTGTCGACTTGCAGTTGTCAATGCTGCAACGGCAACAGTCCGTTCTGAGCCGCTGCGGGGCACAGTGGTCACATTTGGTCATTTGCGCTCTAATTTATTAATTACTTTTTCAGAAGTCTATGCTGAAAACTAATTTTCACAGTAAAAATTATGTTGTTTAAAAAAAAAAATGAATTTTAAAATTTTGTTTTAACCTAAGAAAGTTTTAATAAAATCAAGTTGATTATTATCAGTTATTGTAGATATTTTTTTTACACATTAATTTCTATGCAAAATATGCTTTATCTATTTATTGAGGCCTTTAACTAGAGAATCCATAAAAGACAGCTTAGAGATCAAGTCTAAAGTCCTTGTAAAGTTGAGTGAATTGACCACGGTGTGTGGGGCTTGCAAATAATTTGCAGTTAACATCATAATGAGCAGCGTCTCCTCATCATCTTCATCATCGTCATCGTCATGTCCGCACACACACATGCACACACACACACACACACACGCACACTAATACACCTACATACGTGCACTTTTGGCACTTTTTACCCCTACTTAAAAAGGCTCTCAATCCAATCTCTGTTCTGTTCCAACCCAACGCAACTCTCGTCCTCTCACACTCTCTCTCACTCACTCACTCTCTCTGTCCTTGTTTTCACATTGCACTCTCAACTCAACTGCAGCGGCTCCCCTTTACCACTTCTCTACTCCTTTACCCTCCTCTTCCATTTCCAGAGGCCGAAACGCTGCCACCGAAAAATAAAAATCTGCCCAAAACATGTTGCAAAAAGAAATCGCTAAAAAAATGAAAAAAGGCAAATGGCGAAAACAACAAAAAATGAAATGAAATACACACACACACGAAACACAACAAAGCGTAATCCAAATGCTGAAAAAAACAACAACAAAAATGTAAAAAAAAACCAACAAAAAAACAGAAAAAGAATAAAATAATAAAAATGCATTGGGAAGCCATATAAAATGGTGTGTGTGTGTGTGTGTATGTCCACAATACCTGCGTGGCCCCACTGAACTGATGAGCTGACACCCCCCCTCCAGTATCCCTACACAGAGACACACACACACATATGTCTATGTATATATACGTGCATCTATCTATCTACATACACATATACATAAATGAGCAAATGAGCGGGACGAACTCGTCCTTTTTCTGGCCTATGCGAAAGCGTAACGTTGACAGAGCTGTCAGCGTCGCAGTCGCAGTCGCAGTTGGCGTCGGCGTCCGCGTCGATACTATTGCCACTGTCGTCCAGTTTCTATATGTGTGTGTGTATTTAATATTGCAATACATATGTACATACACACATTTAAATATTATGCACAAACACCAGTTGCAGTTGCAGTTGCAACCCCCAACCCCTAAATCCCCACCCTCTATCCCCGTTGCAACAACAAAGCGCGTGCGTGCGTGCGTTGCACCGCTTGCTGCTGCTACAGGGGAACCCACAACAACAGCAACAACAATATCTGCACAAATGCAAAAAAAAAAAAAACAAAAAAAAAGAAATAATTGAAACAAAAAAAACAAAAAAATTTTTGTAAATTTGTATTTTATTTCTTTGCTAAATTCTCCTTCATTCTCCTTAATTTTCATCCCGTTTTCATCGTTTCGAGTGCAGTGTGCAACATGTGGCTGACGAGCTCAAATAATTTCTATATCTGTATGTGTAGAATCTGTGTGGTTAGAATACTTGAATCATAGATCTAACATTCCACTTGGATAGTAAGTTGAAAATAACTTGTATAATTTAATTTTTTATACTTTAGTATGAGAATAAAATAAACCTATATGATAAATAATAAATAAAACTTACTGTTTAATATTTAAGTAATGGAATGAGATTAAAAACAAGAAACATAAATTAATTTTATATTTTTTGATTAGATATACTTTTATTTTCAATTAAAATAAATATAAAATAAATATAAATAAAGTTGAAAATGTTCACATAACACATGTAAGACAATTTTATCACCCACTAAGAATTAATTGGTTATTAGATCAATAATTTAATGTATCAATAAATTGGTTGTCTGTTGGAATGAAATAATTTTGATGTTCAAGTTCAGTCAACGATGTTGCTGTTGTTCCACTGTGCAACTCATTATATTTACTTAGTTAAGGACAACACACTCACATATTAGTACACATATACATATATATATATATATATATATATATATATATATAGACTGCAACAAGAAAGGGGTTACTCTATCCCCACAAATACATATAAAACAGAAAAAAAACAGAATAAATTAAGTATACGCACCGTCAGCTCCAAAAACAGGCCTCTTCTTCTTCTACTCGCTTGCACATAGGCTTTCAAACGCTTTGCAAATCCCCCCAAAAACAGAGTAGGCCTATCAAAAACGTTGCGAGTCATATAACAAATAGCGCCCAAAAGTGCAACAAAATAAAAAACGATCAGAAAAAAATTAAAAAAAAAAAATAAAACAAAAAGCCACAAAAAAAAAGGCAGAAAAATCGTCAAAAACGCAGTCAAAGCGTGCACCTAAATGAAAGAGAAATACGAGTGTAAAGTATAAAACAAAGTAGGCGAATGCTAAAAAAAAACTGCAATCCAAATATTGCACTGCACAGTTGCCGCCTCGCTCTAACGCACGCGACGCACGCAACGCACGCATCGCAGATGCCCCAAAAAAAAAAAACGACCACAAAAAATGCAAATAACACCAAATAAAATAAAAAAAAAGAATAAAAAGAGTTAAAAAAAAGTAAAGAATGAGCAGAAAAGGGTGCAGAAAAGTGAGCAGAAAAGGGAAAGGGGGAAGGGAAATGTTCAACTGCAATGACATTGAATGCAACTTGCAACGTTGCATCTGCCACACACACACACACATTTTGTGGGCGGCCTATTGCTCTCTCACACACAGAACACATACACACACACGACACGCAGTCGACGTCAACTGCGCTGCTCAACACGGCCTAAAAAAAGAGTTAAAAAATATGCCAAACGAACACAAATGTTGAAATTGTATTCCCCTATTTTTAATTTTTATTTTTATTTTTCAATCTTGTTGCACTTTTTTTGTGCGTGTGTGTGCGTGTGTGCAAAACAACCCCCGAAAAATGCAGAGTGCCGAGTGCCGAACACTTTCTGACCGATCCGATCCGAACCGAACCGAATCGAATGGACTCGTCAGTCGAGTGACCAGTCGCTGCTGCACTTATGGGCGTTTTTTATGCTACACACACGAGGCGATGTGTTGCATGCAACACAACAAAAACAATAACAAAACCAAAAACAAAACAAAAATAAACGAAAAAACAAGAAGAAAAAAAATGGAAGTATACATAAAATTGAAAAAAAGAACATACAAAGCAAATTTTATAAAAATAAAAGAAAACAACTCTATAGTCGACTGCAGTTGCTCGACTTTCAGATGCTCAGTAAATGAAATCCTTAAAAAAATTAATAAAATAAAAAAAAGAGAGATCACCAATTATTTAAATTTTTGGCGTTTAATTTTATTCTATTGGCAATACTTTAAAATAAATGCACCCAAAAATTATTTTGATAATTGTATTTTTATTAAATGTATTTTATTAAATATGGGCATTTTCACAGAAATGTCAACCGATGCCAAAAACGTAAATTTGATCAAGAACTCACTTCTTGTGAAATTTTCTGCCAGAAATGTATTTAAATTATTTATTTAAGCAAAATACGCTAGATGAAATTCAATAGGATGAACATATAGATTCTACATTAAAATAAATTCACTTTTTATATATTCTTTGCCCATTTTCTTAAAAATTGACTGCCACTAAGTAGGTCAGTAAGATTGTAACATGAAAAATTTTAATTCATGGAAATATTCTGCAAGCTTCATTTAAAACAAGTTTTTCAAGCTGTTTTCGACATATAATTTAAAAAAAGAGAGACAGAAACAACATAAATATATTGTGGAACAAAATCTCGCGTGCGAACACATTCAAATCAAAAAATCCAAAAAATAATAAATATGAAAAAACCAGAAAATAAAGACACAAAAATTGTGTTTGTATTAAAGATTTTTAAGACACATAATAAAAACAGAAACAAATAAAAGAAAATAATGAAAAAAATACTATTATTTTTGTAACTTTTTCAATAGAAATAGTCACAGCTCTAAACCTCTTTGCGTCTTTTTGGCTACTGGGCTAAACATTCAACTGCAACAGCAACGGCGACTACAGTCAAAGTTAATGCTGCTGGCAGCAGGCGGGTGTGGCAAGGCGAGTGCGGCAAGGTCGCGGCGTGTGGCATGGAGAACGGAGCAAAAAAAAAGAAGCGACAAAAATAAAAAACAGCAAAGGACAACACAGCCAAAAAATAAAAAAGCTAAGGGAAGTGAAGTGAAAGGTGGGACAAAAAAGTGGAAATTATATAAAAATGCGCTAAAATGTGCACGCACATGTACCTACATGCTACACACATACACATGTTGGTTTTTTTTTTGATATTATGTGTTGCCTGCTTTTGGGCGTCGCATTGAATTTGGGAAGGAAACACGGCGTATGATTGTTGTTCGCTATTGGTGTGAGGGCACCAGCGTGCATGTGTGTGTGTATTGGTAATATGTTTGTTTAATAGGCCTAGAGCTGCGTTGCGTTGCGATGCAATTCCAAATCGATGTGATTATGTATGCATATATATGTATATATATGTATGTATATATATTTATATATTGTGTGTGTGTGAGTGTGTGTATGTATATACATGTGTATGCGTGCATAATGCAATTTTGCGCAATATATCAGTAATAATTCTCCATCCACCAATCTATTAATGCATTTATATATTTGTATTTATCGATATACAAATAGATATACATGCATATAACTACATATTTATATTTGATATTTGAAAGGTACGAGAGTGTACTTATGTCTGTAAATGTACAGTTTATTCGAAAATGTATAAATGCATAATTCAATTAAATTAATTAAATTCAAATGCATAAAAGTTATCCAAAATTAAGAAAAGTTTCCTTTTATTTTATTTATTATTTGAAAAAAAAAAAACAAAATGTATATAATTTTGTAAATTCAAAATTAAATTAGAAACTAATTAGCTTGTATTAAATTATGTATATTATATAGAATTCAGATATTAAATATACTTATTCATTTATTTATTAAATAGATTAATAGAATAATTTTTAAGTCTACAAAGTATAATTAGAAGATTAAATTTAAGTTCAAAAATATATTCAATTATAAACAATACAAGACAGTTTTATTTCTAAAACAAAAAATTTGAATTTCTTTTTTTCATAATTTTAAATGTAATTATTTATTTATTTAAAGTTTACTTCAATCAGTCAAAAAATAATAATTAGTTAATATTAAATTTAGAAAATAAATTTGAAATCAAAATTTGTAACTGTAAACTATAACTATAATAAATTAAAGTTAAGTTAAATTCTTGGTAATGATTTCGTAATGATTTCTTGCTTTTCAACTTGTTGCATACTTTTAGGCGTCATTCAGTCAATTGTTTGTGTATCGCAGATATCGAAGAATTGTGAAAATTTCTCTTGAAAAATTATATTTAAATTTAAAAATGTTCAAATAATTATGGATTATATTATTATCACAGTCTCAAAAAATGTGCATTCAAATAAATAATGATGTGGCAAGTGCATTTTCCCCATTCCCGCTTTCCCTGGTCTCCTCCATTTCCCCTTTTCTGATCTGTTTAGTATGCAGAATACGTTTGTTGTGATGCCAACTCTTGATTGCTTTGTTCGATGCCTTATTTCAATGAAAATGAAAATATGTCTGTGTGTGAGTGGAAATTACGTCTGCCACAAAATCAAAAACAGCAACAGAGAAAGAGACTGAGACAGAGACGCCCCAACCCTTGACCAAATATTAAGTCTATTGTAGTTCTTTTTGGAACCTTGGCTGTTAAACTGGCAAGAATCAACGTCATTAAATTCCTTAACAAATTGGCCAAAATCGCAATAAAAAGAAAGTTTTCTAATATCAAGTATAACCATCGGTAATATTTTGTTTGACCATTTTTTTTATAAATAGCAGTATTATATTGTTTTTAATTATTAAATTTTACAAAATTGATTTGACAATCAAGATTTTTGTTTATATTTTGAATTAAAATTTTTGTATTTCTCAACATTTGAAACTTTTTAATTAATATTAAATATATAATTTTTGTTATCAGTTGAAAAAAAAAAATACTAAAAACATTTTTAAATTTGGTAATTTCTTTTGTATTTCGTTTTTCTAAAATGTTTGTTGATTTGATGCGGCTTTTTTTAGTATTTTCAGTTCAGTTCACAGACTAAATTTAAATTGTTTATGCATTTAATTTTTATTTAAAATTGCTTCAGTTTCTTTTATATGACTAGTGATTTTCTTATTAACGTAAAATAAATGAATTAAAATGAAAAAAATAAAAATAATAAAAAATGCAATTGATTTCCGTTCAAATTTTGGTATTTTCTAGAAAAGAGAAGGATGTGTTTTTCACTCATATTTCCCCTATTTTCCTCAGTCTCGCTGCCCGAGGGAAACTCCGTGATAACGCTGCTTACAAAGCGAATAAAATTGAATATGAAATGTGGACCGTTGAGGGATTCCAAGAGTTATCTATGTATGAGTTCTGGGAGTATTACATAAGAATATACATAAATATATGGGTGTGCATGTATATACATATGTATATGTCAATACAAACAACGCAGTTAATTCTGTGTGTGGAATGCCGCCAAGTATTACATTAACAATTAAATCAACAACAACGCAACAACAACAACAACAACAACAACAACAACAACAATTAGAACAACAATATAATAATATTTACGTTTATACATACATACAAAATGCAAAAAGAAAAAAAAAGACTCAAAACAAAACAGCAAAAAAACAAAAACAAAAATTAAAAAAAAAAAATGTTCAAATCTTTTGTATATAAATACACACGCACACACACACGTGTATATGTATTTATTAACACGCGCAGTCTGCGTTCTTTACACTGAGAGAAAAAGTGTGTCAAGCTACGAAATATTTAGTTTAATCAGATATCATACGTTATTGACACTTTAAATATATTTTACAGTTAATCTATATATATATATAACACTCTCTGTCTTAACTGAATAACTGACTGATACATCTATCAGAGTTTCGACCAAACGTTTAAGCCTAGAAAACTGTAATTTTCACACAACATGCCTGAGACAATTTCAGTATTATAAACTCAATATTTTATTTAAAAACGTAAATTGAATTTATCTTTTTTTACTCAAAGGAATAAAATCGTGAAATAGTTAATTAAATAAATAGAATTTCAGGCAGAGCTTTTTTTAACTTTGGTTTTCTAAATTAATGTTAACTTTGTCAATAAACAAAAGTTTTTAATGTCTATTTTCTGATTTTGACTTAAATGAAATTTTACGCTTCGATTGATCTAGCATTTATCTATTTTTTTTTCCAAGTGTTCTTCTGACCGCCCACGGGTCTCTCTTTCTCTTCCTCTCTCCCTTGCGCACTGTCACTTTGTCCACCCGATTGCATTACACGCACGAAAATAAAATGCAAATGCAGCGTTCATCCCCAAAAGGGGTTGGGGTTGGGGTGGGGTAAGGAAAGGGGGTAGGGGTAGAGTGGAGGCCTTTTTCGACGACGGCCCGGATGTGGGCTGGCCGCCATTGCATTTTCGTTAACCGCACGCACACTCAAACATACACACAAACACACACACACACACACGCATTGCACATTCGTGGCGCATTTTCATTTGGTTCATTTTTATTTTTCATTTGTCGTTGTTTTGATCGTTTTCTCTACTGACATCATTTTTTTCGCCTTATTGTGTGTTGTGTTTTCACTTTTTGTTTTGTTTATTTTGTCAGCTCTTTTTGGTCCCCTTCCCCTTCCTCTTTCGCCACTGCCTTCTGTTTTGGCCCCCTTTAAGTCTGGCTGCATTCGGTTTTGGGTGTTATGAAAATGGCCAAAACGGGCGTAGGGATAAACGGACAGACGGACAGTCAGACAGATGGATAGGCGGATAGACAGATGGATAGGGAGTGGGAGGAGTTGATGGGGAGTGGGAGACAAAGTGCGTGCCCCTCTCAATATTCTCCATGCTCTGCTCTCTTTTTCTCTCAGTGCGTGTGTGCATTTAATTTTGGCCATTAGTAACTGAGTGAGCGAGAGAAAGAGACAGAGACAGAGAGAGGGAGAAAGAGAAAGAAAAAGAGAGGATCAGAAACAGAGGAGGTTATAATAAAAATGCGTGCCTTGGAGCTTATAGAACACAAAAATGCAGGCAAGCAAATAAAAAAAAAGAGATTGGAGCAAAGGGGAAAAGCGAACAAAAAATAACAGGGTATCATCACTACAGAGATCGCAGAGTGTACATAATTCACAACAACAACTACAATGACTTTGAACATTTTGTCCTCGCATCTTTCTATTGTATTTATGGTTTTTTCTTAATTCATATTTATTTCTTAGCTGCTTATTTATTTTTTTCATATTTAATTTTTCATATTTTATGCCCTAATTTTTTATTGATTTATTTGAATTATATTTCTGGTCTGTTTAGGTTTTTTTGTGTTTTTATATTTTTTTTTTTTGTACTTGTATGCTAGACCTATATTTTTTTGTGTATATATTACAAAATATGTACTACATATTTGTATGATATTTGTTTTAATACTTTTATTTAAAGTGGTGAATCAACTTTCATATTATATGATAATGGGCATTTCCAGAAAAAGGTCCACCTCGCCCAAAAACGTAAAATTGATCAAAAACTCACAGATTGTGAAATTTTCTTTCAAAAATGTATTCAAGTTATTTATTTAAGCAATATATATATAAATATTTGGACCATGTTCTTAAAAATTTACTTACAACTAAGGTAAAATAAATAAAATGATTGTAATATATCAAAATTATTGCTAAAATGGAAAACAACATTAACTTATTATGGTTTAAGAGTATTTTCTCCCAAATTACTCGAAACATTTTGCAGACTTTCGCATTTGTCAAGATGAAGTCAAACATGACTTCCATTTTTCGTAGCGCTCGCGATGCATTGTTTTCTGTAAATAATCAGAATACGACCAGTCTTCAAAGCTTGTCTTTTATGACAAAAAAAAGTGTTGATAAAATGAATTAAGCACGCGAGAAAACATTTTTGAAAATGTTTAACTTTGCCAGTTGTTTTTTCGTTTAGAGACGTACAAATGTCGCGTTCTCGATTCTACAAACACCCATATCCAATATATGCTAATGTGTGTCTTTTTTTAATTTTGTTATTTAGCTATACTTTCATGTTCAGTTTAATTATTTTGTATAAGTTCCTAAGCGATCTCGAGATTTTTTCGAAGCGTATACGAGTAATAGATTTATGAATATATGTATATCAAAAATATGTATACTATATTGTGTTTTGTTGACTTTATTCACTTTTGATCATTATTAAATATACTTTTATTGATTTATAATAATAATTATTAATTTGATATTATTCTTAACTTGTATTTTTAATGTTTTTTAATATTATTTTTAATATTATAGACGTTTATTTTTTTTATTCTGATAATTTCGCAGTGTGACAGGGTGCCGTTTACTTTGGATTATGTATTATTTTTTGTTTTTTTTTTTTGTTATTTTTGCTTATGTTTTTTGCTGCAGCTCTTTCCTGTTTTTTGGACTTTATATAAACAACTACAACAATAACAACAAATTTGTTTTTGTGCCCAGGCGTTTGTTATTTACTTGTATTTTTATTATTTTTCTCCTTTTGTTGTATTTTTTACATTTTGATGCCATTTTTACTTTGTCGTTTTGTGCATTTATCAATTTAATTTGCGGATATATGTATATATGTATAAGTACACGCACACATATGTGTATATATATATGTATTTGGTTTGGCAGCCTGCGGCCTCTTTCTCCCTCTCTTTCACACACACTCTCTTTCTCTCCCTCTTGCAACACATCAAAATAAAAAATAAGTAAAAAAATGGAGCGCATTTTTTAAATATTTGTAATATAATGTAATACTTACTAGGCCTTTACTGTCCTTTGGGCCAAAACGGAGGGTTTGATTGAGTGGGAGGGGTTGGTTGTGGGGGTGGAGAATAGGGGTTGACGGGGGTTGGGGGTGGATCTGAATTGTGAACGCGACTGCGTTCAAAGCAACTCATACGCCCCGTCAGCCACGCCCACAATGTGAGTGCGTATGTGTGTGTGAATTTCAATGCAAAACAAAAAACAACACTCTGTTTACTTTGGACTTTAATGAAAAATGTGTGGTTAAAAAATTAGCATAAACATTTATAATTGATTCCGCTGCATTGCACCTGCAATTGCGATTTTTGTTAACTTGGCCAGGTTAACAGCCAACAGCCAACAGGAACTACCACAATTGTTTGCCCACTGCAATAGACTATATACTGCATACAGTCACTGCAATCAAGTTTCGCCCAGCTTTCTGTTACAACAACAACAACATTATTATGATAAGAGAAGGAGAATCAAAGTAAAAAGAACGTTATGTAGAAAATGGTGGGGGGGGGAGAGAGGAAGAAAGGGAAGGGGAGGAGTCATATACTACAGCATATACAAATTTATCAACGTTATAATATTTTTTATAATATAAAAAATAAACCAAAAGAGTGAATATTAATTTATTTTATAATAAACATAAATTTGGACGAAAGCAGGGCTGCAAGCCGATTTTTAACTAAGCCGGTAAAAACTAACTGAAAGGACTATGAAACTTACCTTTGAAATTTTGTATCTCACCAAGTTCTTTTACTACATTTCTTAATATAAGATTTGTATCGAAATAAGGATTACTATACTTGCTCACTAAGGGACTAGTGACATAATTAATTAGCCTAAACTTGTTATTAAATAAATAAACAATAAATAAGATTCTGATTCTTTTTTTCTTATTTCTTTTTCTTCTTCTCCCCCTTTCTTCCTCTCCCAATGCGCCTTTCGAAGACATAGAAAGCTGTGCTCAAAATTATAAAAACAACACAAAAGTGCAACAAGAAACATTATAAAAGTGGATCAGAAGAAAAAAGGGCGCAGACTGCGATGGGAGAATTGGTCAAAACGGGGGATACAGAGGGGTGAACGGGGATGAGGAGCCTGAAGAAGAGGGTGTAGGAGAGGGGGAAGAGGCAGTTGCAGTTGCATGTGCGGAACTCGTTTGTGTTGTGTGTGCCAAATATTTTAGCAACTCACAAATCTTGTTATTTTACAAAATTTTCGGAGAGAGACTCAACAAGTTTATATACACGTACTATATGTGTGTGTAAGTATATGTGTGTGTGTGTCTGTGTGTTTGTTAGTGTGTGAGTCTTTTTTGCTTGACTGTTTTCAATTTTTCATTTCTTTGTATAAATTTGGTGATGGTGATGCACTCGAAAGTTTTGTATAACGATGTGACTTTTGTTGTTGTTGTTTCAGTTGTTGTTGTGGTGTTGTTGTTGCTTTATTGCCCCACACATGTGGTGCTGTGATGCATTTTAGCAAATGACTTTACTTATTTACTTTATGGTGTCTTAGCGTTGTACAGTATTTTTGTAAGTACTGAAAAATAACAGAGAACAATAAAATAGTTCGAATTCGAATAACAATTTGATTTTATGTTTTTATTTACTTATAATTCTTTACTTTACTTTATAATTCAATTAAATTGAATAAAATCACAATTAAATAGAAACAATCGGTCGTATTAGCGAATTATTTGTTTTCTCAATTTATCTTTGCAACTTTGGACACTCTTGGCATTTTTTGTGTACTCTCTGCTTCCCTTTTTAACCCTCTAAAAACTCTTAACCCACTACACTATGGGGCGAAATCCGAAAAATCGAATATTAATTAATAACTTTTAAAGTAAGCTAAATTTTTGAATGCGGTTTTTTTATTTATGTTATGTATACCCTCAAAAATATTTTTGGAAAAGTGGGCGTGTCACCACCCCCGCCCTTAATTTTATTTTTTTTTTATTTTTTTATCGGTAACAAGTAAGTTCAAATTTTTTAACCCAAATAACAATCATTGACCTTGTATATCATTAGCAATTAAAAGAAAAGTGGGTGGGTCACCGCCCCCCCCCAAAAAAAAATAAATTAGAAAATTTTTTTTTTATATTTTAAAATTTAATATCTACATGAATATATATTTACTAAAATACTTCTTTATACATACAAATAAAGTTATCACATTGGAAAAACATAATTTTGATAAAATTCATGAGTTAAAGGAACAATAGTTGAAATTAATCGTAATTTTCTTCATTTTCAATTTCTTCATCAAACATAAAAAACGATACGGGTAATTCTTCTTCGAATTCCTCAGATGTTTGATCTGGGCCTTCCATTTCACATGATAATTTGTCGATTATTGATGCTATTTGATTCGTTCAACTGTAATGTAGTTGTGCTCATTAACCAATTTGAATGTCTTTTTTTAAAATATATTTTGTTTCTGTTGCATTTCTTCCATTTGGTACTTAAATTTCGGCATATAATTTGGCTTTTGTTTTTTAAATAGGATTCATATAGTTTCCTCTTAAAAAAATCAATAACTGCATTTATTTCGTTATGGCTGCCTTTCTCCTTGCGCCATATGTGAAACAGCTCCACATTTGAAAACTCGAAGTCACCTGCAAAAAATTAATTTACGCCGATTGTCGCAAATTGTTCACATTGAGACATATTTCCTTTAAATAACAATGAATGGATCTACGACATACAGTTGGAATTACATTAAGCCTCGTTAAGCATCATTGCTAAATTCTTTCGCAAAGTTGATATTTCTTTCCAAGAAATTACCTTTCAAAGCATTATCTAATATAACAAAATATAAACAGAACACGCACAAATACAGAATACTAGTACAACCAACACATAGTACAAACCCGTATAATTGGTATCCATTTCAAATATTGTAAAAAAAATGATTAGCCTTTGTGCAATACTAATTTGAAAATAGGCTGCCAAAATGTTAAAATGCTAGCGCACGTACTTTTCGAAAGCAACAGCTGACTTTAACAGCTGTCAGTGCTAACATTTTTCTGTTATTTAACATTTTTGGTACAGAACTTAACAGTTTGAAGTTTTCTGAAGATGTTAACACCAAAAAAGTAGTAAAATTAATACCTTGATAAAATGACTAAATATTCGATTTTTCGGATTTCGCCCCATAGTGCACTACCCTCCCCGTTGCCTTCCTTGTCATGATCATCATCAATGTCGAAGTCTTTCATTTGAGCCTCTCTCTCTTTCCCTCTCTCTCTCTCTTTTCTTCCCTCTCGCCCTATTGCCTATCCTTGCCCCACTAACTTCGCTATGCGCAGAGTTTTCGAAAACAACAAAAATAAATAATAAAAAGCAAGCTCGAGGTTAACGGCTTCAGTGCAACTTTTTTAGGTTTCTCAAAATACACACACACACACACACTTGCATCACACACAGAATTTAGGAAGTATGAGTTCCCCCCAACAGACAGAGAAACAAAGAGAGAAAGAGAGAGAGGGAGATAGGAAGAGAAAGAGAGAGTGCGTGTGCTTGCAAATTTCAAACTACTGTCAGCAAGATCTTAGCGTTCAGCGAGGGAGAGCGAGACAGAAACAAAGAGAGATAGAGAGAGAGAGAGCTGAGTGATTTTGCCAAAATAACAACAAATGTGCGTATTTTTAGCTCGGTATCAGGGACTTATAAGCTGGTGTTCAAGTACACTGATAAAAACGCCAAGCACTTCGAAAGTTATTCCAAAAATAACAATGCTACTGTTGATAGATTTAAAATGCATGTAATTAAATTAATTTCTATATTTTTTGACACTGAAAAGGCGCCAAAATACCGAGCAGTTGATTTCAAAGAATTCCAACATAAAAAAAATTAAAAATACAATTCAATTATTCATTTTAAAATGTGATATAGAATCCTGAAAATAACGTTTATGCCTTTTTAAAATTCAGCTATACCAATATATTTAACCAAATGTTAAATTTTATTCTTTTTTTATCTTTTTTCAATAAAAAGTTATTAATTTACATTTTTGATTAAAGTCTAAGGTCCCTTTTTAATAATTACAAATGCTATGATTGAAAAAAAAAAAACATAAACTGAAGACTCAATAATTATTTCATTTATTTATTATTCAAATAGTTTATGATCAGAATCTACAAATAGTTTTTATGGAATAAAATGAATTTATAGTTTTTAAAAACGATCGTTGTTGGGTTCTCAGTCACTATGACTTGAAGTCGAGCACACTCCACTTATTGCATTTATATTTTGTATTTTTTTTTTGGCAAAAGTTGCTTCTTTCTCTCTCGCGCTCGCTCTCTCTCTCTCTCTCTGTCATTCTCTCTCTCTGTCTCTGTCACTCTCACTCTCACTCTTGGCATTGTTCTCTCTTTGGCGCGATCACCAATACATTTGCACCCTTTAGACTTTTGGTTGCCCCCTGGACTGCAACGACGCAACGGCGACGGCGACGCTGCCAGCGATGCCTTCTGCGACTGCGCCGCTGACTGCGACGCCAATTGACTGAGGCATTACATAGATTGGCAAGCAGGCAGCTTTTATCTTTTGGTGGTTCAAAGACCGAAATTCCAACAGCGTGACTTTGCCCTTGCTTCCGTCTATTTTTTGTTTTGTATCCCATATTATTCCCCTCCCCTCTCCTCCCCACCCAATACCCAACCCCAATAATTAATCGATAATTTATTAATTATCTATGAATGTCTTGACTGATAACTAAAAAAATAGTTAGAAAAATATTTTGAATTAAGTTGACCCTTTACTTTAATTTAAATCATAATGTTAAAGGAGTATTTTAATTATCACGCATTCTTTCAAATATCAGATTCATTACTCTCCGCTCTTCTGGGAGAATTGTGAAGCGTCGTAGCTTCCTCTGGTTGACTGTACAAGTGCAACTATGAGAGAGAGAGGGAGGGAGAGAGAGAGAGAGAGATAGAGAGAGAGAGAGTGAGTGAGTGATCACCACACAATGGTGATGAAAGCCTATGCAACCAGATTCAAAGTCAAAATTTTCGAGAGCTGAGCTAAGGATGAGGAGTAAGGGAAGAGGGAAGGATGTAAGAAAGAGAGGAGAGGGAGGGGGAAGAGTTCGTAGCACTCTTTAGATTTACGGAGCATAACATTTGTTGTTTTTCGTTTCGTTTCGTTTCGTTTCGATTACGCTTTCAACTCTTTTCGCATTTTGCAGAGAATTTTTTTTTTGCTCGTTTTTTGCTTTTCGTAGATCGTCGTCGGTTTCCAAATTAAATTTTTTTTTTCGGTTGTTTTCGGCGCTTTGTAACTTTTCGGATCGGGAATCGGGATCAATGCACTTTTTATTTTTTCTTTGCAACTTATATCCATCTTCCTCTCTCTCGCTCACTCCTCTATTGCTCTCCCGTCATTAGTGTATCGCTTTCTTGTTTTTATTCGTGCTTCTTTGTTTGAAAATTGATTGTTTTATTTCTTCTTCTAATAATGACTTTTGTTCAGCTCTAAAATCGAGCCTTTATGTTATTTTTTACCTTCATTTCATTAAACTCTATTATTTCAATAATTATATAATTTATTTTTCTCCCATTATCTATTAAAAGTAATCGAATTATCCATTTTAATTTTGAGTTTATTTTAAAAGCACAATATTAATGTACAATAATAACCAATAGTTGAAATGAAATAAATGCAAAATAATCAAAATGAAACCCCAATGATAGAGAGAGAGAGAGACACACACACCCACACACACACACTTCATTTTTTTTGTCATTTTTTAGGTTGCAAAAGTCAAACAAAACTGAAACTCAAGGTGATCCACTTTGACTGAGAAACCACTTATGATTTTAGGTCCTTGGTTCGCTTTATACAAATTATATCTGAATATGTGTATGTACAAAAGTATAATGTACGATATAAGGTAAAAAATGGATTGCAATTCCAATACTTACTTATATTTGCCTGACTTCAAGGCAGCCACAAATATCTTTTTAAAGAGACGCAATAATAATCGAGGTGTAATTTTCGAAATATTCATTTCGCAATATTTTGAATGTTCTTAGTCTTTTAAACTTTGGAACATTTAATTTATTGTTTGTCTTTTCAATTTTGTTAGTTGATATATTTTATTTTAATTGTTGACTTAAGTCCAGTTTCAAATTTTAAATAACATTTGATAACTAATTTTTATATTGATATTTCATTTTTTTTTTTCTAAACTTTTTTTTTGAGAAATTTATAATATATAATATATAATATATAATATATAATATATAATAAAAAAAATAAACATATACTATACAAAACCAAAATTTTATTTTTCACGCTACTTTTTATTACATTTTTGTCGTCTTTCTAAAGTAGAAATCTACAAAATTTTATGTTTGACCGTTAATCTATGCCCTCTTTGTAGAACGCCTACTCTTATTACGTTGTCTGATTTTTCTTAAAAGTGTTTCGAAAATATATTCTAAATCTCAGAGCTATATTAGAGCATATAAAATTCAATAGTTTTGCATTTTTTCCAAGTGCGGCAAGGTCATAAACTTACAAGCCTGTGTGTCTTTTAGCTACTGGGCTAATTACTCACTCTCGCTGCCCCCTTGCAACCATTTGACTGGCCCAATTAAGAACGGTAAACTGTAATTTTCAACACGTTCAAGAATTAGGAAGTCATCAAAAAAGGGAGTGACGACAATATTATTAAGGACACACAACACGACGATTAAGACGATTAAATGACTTGACATACACTAATAAACACACACATTTTCACACGCACACACACACTCGCACACACATACATTGAACAAACCTATGATGATGGGCCATAATCAGGAATTCAATCCTTAAAACTACCAACAACAAGTTCAAAGTTCAAAAAGGCTGAAAAGCCACAAAATCAACACTTTTCACATGTGTGTGTGTGTGTGTGTGTGTGCGTGTAAGTGTGTGTGTTGGGTGTGGGACAGGCTTAGAATTGCCGCCAAGAGGCAAAACCGCTTAAGTGCGCCTATAAAATTACTGTGAAAATTTCACACTAAAACTTTTACCCTAACTTTCCAAAATGAACCCAAAAACCCACAGAAAGCGATTCGTAGTTGATGATAATGATGTTCTGATGATGTGTGTGCTTGTGTGTGTGTGTGTGTAAATGAGTTGGAATTTTAGGGCACAAATTCATCATAAAATCACTTAAAATGATATTAACAACCCTTCGTCCTGCGTCCCTTATCCTCGTCCTCAACCAGCTTGTGGTTGTTGTTGTTGTTGTTTGCGAGGTCAAAGGTTCAAAAGTTTTGACACGCAATTACTTGAGCACATGTGGGATAGGCCTGTCTGGGGAAAGCGACAACGACAACGACAATCTAAACGGAAACGGAAGCCCGTCAACCCGTCAACCCTTCAACCCTTTGTCATTTATCCTCTGTCCTTTGGCCTCTGTCCTGTGTGCCTTGTTCCTTGTCCTTTGACTTGGCGTGCTGCCTGCCTAGTGTTATGGGCGTCATTGCCTAATCCTTTGATGAGCCTAATCGTGGACATAGCCCACTCGCCACACTCACACTTACTACACTCTTTTTGCCTTCTCTTCTCTTCTCTTCTCTTCCCTTGCCCCTTACCCTCTTTACCATCCAACTCCAATTTCTGCTCCTGCTCGTATCATGCTAATTTGCGGACTGCCGCCTCTGTTTGACTCGACTTCCGACTTAATGTCCCAGTCCCCGTCCCCGTCCCCGTCCCGTATTCCTGTTCACAGTGTTGCCACCTTTTCTAGGCTTAAAGTAAATTATTTAATTAATAAACGACAGAAATAGCTAGAAATTCGCGGACAGCCGCCTTCGTTTGACTCGACTTCCGACTTCATGTCCTTGTGCATGTCTCCTATTCCTGTGCACAGTGTTGCCACCACTTCTAGGCCTAAAGTAGCTAATTGCATTACAAAAAATATCTATAAGTAGCTAAACAACTCTCTAAGGTATTGAAAAAATTGTAAATCATATGAAATTGAATAAAATTAAAGATAAAGAATTTGAAGGTCTTCGATTTGTATGTGGCCCCAAGTCTAGCTACAAAATAGCTAACATGGCAGCACTGTTCCTGTGTGGCTTTCTTAGTCCTGTCCTTGTCCTTGTCCCTGTCTCTCACCCTCTTTCACTCTCCCCCACTCTCTTTCTCCCTTGTGGTATCACTCGCAACCGGACACCCCATAAACACACAAGACCGACCATAACCAAGTGAAGGAGATGGACGGACCGACGGACAGACGGACCGTTTGCCCATATCAATAAATGTGAATGTGAATGTGAATACTCATACCATGCTCACCCATGTGGCGCCCACTAGAAAGCGACAACAAAAGTAGCATAAAAGTGTTGAAATCCTTTTGGGGTTGACTTCCGTCTTCCGACTTGGAAAACTCTCACAGTCTTTGACCCCAGACCAGCCCAAGGGTCATTCTACTTATTAGCTTGGAGTATTGTTAGTATCTTCCGACTATAGCTGTTATTTAACACAAATTAAAACTGAGATTTGTCTCACTCACATTTCTTTTTATTTATAATAATATAAGAAAAAATTAAACTTTATTTAAATATAAGTGTGAAAGGCTTTAGTCGAGTTCCTGATTAGAATACTTTTTACTTATATAAATAAATTTAAAATACATTTGATTGCATAATTTTAGTCACTTATATTGCTTGAAACTTAAATCAGGCATTACTACCGTTCTGGTTAACCGATCTTGTTACGATTAATTAGAATAAGAGCTTATAATATTAGATAAAGTTAATTAACATAGTTTACTGTTCAATTTAAAAGATTTGGTTAATTTTTATTAATTTTCTATATGAATCTGTTTTAGAAAATTGCTAAATAATGATCGCATTGTTTGCTGATAAGTTGTCAGACACAAATTCCCGAGCAATTGGCATGCAAGGGGTTAAGCCTCTGAACTTGTGCTGACTTGTTGCTGTTGCTTTGTTGCCTTGGCTAATTCATTAGCATAATACCTGGGAGACGTGATGAGGGAATAAGGCTAACATCAATGCCTCGGAAGACCCATCATTTGCTACGTTTAGAAGCGTATCCACGAGTGAAATCGCTTGACACAACACGTCTCACTCTTTTTTCTCCTCTCCTCTCCTCTCCTCTCCTCTCCTCTCATCTCCTTCCCTTTCATTTCCCATTTGAGACGGGTGGAATTTAACACACACTACACACACCAGGCACACCACACACACACCCCACAAGGACAAGGACTCCCCGACGACTTCCTAAACTGATTTTGTGGGTCAAGTCTCTCAATCGACGACGTGCTGGGCGAGTCCAAGTTGCGTGTGCCAAAATCCGAGAATTTCACTCTTGAATTTCTAATAAATTCATAGCGTCAGTTGAGTAAGAGGAGGGGCGGCGTGAATTCACCCAGGAATCCCTAGATGAGTATGAGGGAAGCACTGGCTGCCTGTGTGCTTCCTTGAGAAAATATAATGAATGTTAGTACACCCAAAGAAAAATGTTGTGAACTTTTGTAATTTTCACATTTAAATTTGATATTTGTTTCGAATATTTAAATTCATATACATATTCTATATTTATCTCACTGATAAGTATATCAATGTGGAGTCCGAACGGTATGACCTGGGAGGTCGAATTTTGCACACAACATAGAGCAATAAGACGGTTCGTTGCATAACTTCACCTAAAAGTGGGTCAAGTTTGGCATTCGAGTTTACGAGATGGGAGAATTATATCATTCTACAGCTGTGATAGAAACAATCGGATGCAAATTAACCTATATTATAAGGGACATTGTTTCTTTTTTAAATAGCTGAATTATACTCACATTTTGGCTTTTGAGCGTATTAAATAAGTTATGTGTCGAGTAATAAACAATTGCAACTGTTTCTCATTACCTTAAATATCTATAATTTTAAGTAAGTTGCATAAAATAATAAAGAAAATTGTTTATGTTAAATTAAAAGCTGTTTTTAAATCAAATGTATTACGGTTAATGCGAATATGCTTGTATTTATTTGTGTAAATCGTTTCTTTTTCTGCGTGTATCTAGTATCTGAGTCAATGTGTGTATCTGTAATGTTTCTGTATCTGTATCTGTGTGTATGGTTGCTTAGCAAGTTGACCCCTCACGGTTCTGGCTGATGATTTTGTGTGTAATTCCAATTATGACTTCCTTTGACGTCCTTCCGTCCTTCCGCTTGAGAGTCTCGAAGAGGGGAGAGGAGCGAAGAGAGAGGAGAGAAATGAAAGGTTTTTTTTTTTTTAGCTGTGTTTAATAAACTCGTCTCGTTGTCCGTTGTCCGTTGTCCGTTCTCCGCATTTCATTTGAATATGCGTGTCTGCATCTTCATCCATGTCTATACACAAGTCTAGCATATTCTACACACACACATGCTTACAGTCAACCACAAAAGTATTTCACACGCTGGCGCTTCAGAGTTGGGTCAAGTTGGGATGCCATGAGCTGTTTTTTTATGAGCCTTATTTGGGTGAACTGAGAAGTGAGTTCAAGTGTAGGGAAAAGGAGATTTGGAAGTGGAGACGTCGAGAGTGGGACGGGGAGGGTGAGGGAAAATGGAAGGGAAGGGGAACTGGTCGTCTTGGCCTTATTTGATTCAAATTGTGTATGGACTTTTGATAGCTCTTGGCTCTTGTGTGTATGTGTTGTGTGTTGTAGGTTTTGGTTTTGTCTTCTTTGGGTCGGGTTAACTTTGAGTTTTGGGGTTTTCTGTTTAAGAGCAAGAACAACAATATTTTTGTATAACTGCAGATACTTTTGGTTCTTTAACTGCTCACTTCTCCTCCTTCCCAGTACTCAACAGGATACATGGGCTGGTAGGTTTGTGCCAAAATCTGTCGTTTTATTTCGGAAGTATGGTTAATGCTAAATTATATAATTTTAATATATAATTTACTTTATAATTTTAATGGACTGCATTTTTATTTTATTTTCTTTTTTTATGAGGGACGGAAAAAAAATGTTATTGCTCAAACAAATGCGATTTTTGTTTAAAATGCACCAATTCATAAATTTTTGTAAAAACAGTATCTCTGCAAACAGCCAATAAACTTATAATTGAGACTTTAAGAAATACAAATTACACATACTTATTAAAATTGATTTTTATTATAGCCATCAAAAATAATAATCAAATTTGATTTTTTATTAAATAAAAAACTTTTTTGAATAAAAATCTTTAAAGACTTTTATTTTCGATTAAAAAAAATAAAGTCTCAAAAGACATTTAATTGTGAGGGAATAAAATAAAAGTCTCAAATAACTATTATTATTGATTTGAAAACATATAAGTCTTTAAAGTCTTATAATTTGAAATTTTGTATATAAGTCTTTTGGGAATATCTTTGGTAATACTAAAGATAAACATTTCAAACTTTCGACATAAGTAAATTAGATTATAGAATTTACATTTTATTTTGTTTTTTTTTTAGTGGGACCTTGTCTTCACCGTCGCCTTTTTACCCGCCTCTGTGAAAAAAAATGTAAAGGAATATATTTCAAGCTCTGCATATTTGGTATTCTGGCTAAAGTATAATTTAAAATTTTTTTTGTTTTTTAATTTACCCCTCTCCAGATTTTCTAGCATAAAAGCTACTCCTACTCCTACTGAAATATTTCGAAAAACCGCAAAGGTCCGCTTATGATTTAAACTCTAAATAAATAAATAACATAATAACGCATACTACCACATAAGCACTTTTTGGAATCCATGAGTATCTTGCTAAATATGCTCCACGAAACACAACTATATTGAGGGTAGACTAGACTAGAAATTATGGTTTATTATTAATATTAAAAACAAAACGAAACAAAAACATATATTATTAAATACATATATAACTATTTTTACATACCTTGATGTTTATTTTCCATTTTAAATTATTTAAATTCGTCAAACCATTTAAAAATTGGGGACTGTGAATTATTCAGAAATTTTGAAATCAGCCACAGCTGACTTTGAAAGGCTGGTGTTAAACGAGGATTGCATTAAATTTAAATTAAATGTTTTTGATGAGGAGGAACAATTATTTAAGATAAAAAAATAAAAAAAAAAAAATTTAGGGTTTTTGCCAAAGCAAAAGGGGGATTTCGCCCAATGTGCAATGGTAGCTTTATACATATGTAGACATTTTGGTAGAGGAAAGATTTTTTTTGCGCAGGAAGATGATAACCCAATTTTTATTTTTTTTGGAAGTTTGAAATGTTTATATTTAGTATTAACAAAGATACTCCCAAAAGACTTTTATAACAAAAGTTCAAATTATAAAAGTCTTTAAAGACTTAAAGGTTTTCAATTGCAAAACAATAGTTATTTGAGACTTTGATTTTTTCCCCCACAAAGTCTTTTGAGACTTTTACTTTTTTAAATAACTGAAAAAATATAAATCATTATTATTTATTATGAAAGACGTATTTAATAAAAAATTAAATTTGATTATTATTTTTGATGGATATATTATAAACTCAATTTGAATACTTATTTGTAATTTTTATTTTTTTATTCAAAAATTATTACTAAGAATGATTTATAAAGTAAAAGTCTTTGAGTAATTATTAAAAGTAATTTTTATTTATATTTCTCAAAACAGTTTCGGTCCCTGTTTTTTATTCATTAATTGAATGCCAACTAAGAGCAGTTGATCAAAAGTACTTTAAAAAATTAAAATAAAATTAATGAACTTAATATGACATTAAGTAAATATTAATTATATATAGAAATAATTTGAAACTGACAGGATCGAAAGAAAGTCAAATGAAAAGTGTAAAAAGTTATTTTTGTGTAGCGATGACTTATTTTTTTTTATCATTTTTTGTTTTTAGTTGTAGTTATTTACTAGGCTTTCAAGAGTCGAGCACATTCACTGTAGAACTGAGAGTTCTTCATTGTCTGAACTGAACTTCTTGCTCCTTGACAAGGATGTTGTCTCGTTGTTGTCTTGCCGCCGGTAATCCTCAGATTTTCTGGTATTCATGTGAGAAGACCACGTTTTGCCACCAGAATCTCGTCTGTCTCTCTCTTCTCTCGTTTACTGTCGCACTCTCTGTGTCTGGGTGCGTGTGTCGCATTCGCATAATTTGTAGGTCATACATATTTGGCATGTTTGACATGTTTCCTTGGTGTGTTTTACATGATAAACACTCAAGGGTGCTAACAAAACACAACAAAACAAAGCAAAATAAAACGAAAACAGATCCAAAAACCGAAAGGAGCAAATCTAAGCAAAGGCACTTTTTCAGTCTCCTTTCTTGCCCTAAATAACCATAATTATCATGAATATTTAATTTAGAATAAAATAAAAAAGAATTTATAAAAGAATCTTTTTCGATGTCAATTTCAACTTAACTTCAATTGATATTTACTTTAAATAGCGTTTTAAATACGATATTTGAAAATTGGAAATTTTATTAGAATTTTCAGTTAAAAAAAAACAATGTTCTTTATTATTTCATTTAAGGTAAAAAACTGAAAATATAATTATCATTTCATAGTTTGGTTACTTTTTTTGCTAAAAATAATGCATTTTATCTCCTATCATGAAGAGAATATAATGCTTTGGTTTTCATTTGTTATTTTAAAATCTTAATAATTTTAAAAGATGATGATGTGATAAAACAGAGTCATTTGGCTCTTTCCGTTGGGAAAACTCTCGACTGTTTTTTTCTCCCATAACTCTCAATTGAAAGAATTCCTGACAAGGATCACGAGAGTTCCTCGATCGTTATTCTTGCTCCTCGGAATAAGTTCCTAATTAGGGCCATCGGCCTTTGGTCGAACAAATTTCAAGTTTTTAAGTGGAGCTTAGGGCGCAACTGGCCCCAAGAGAAATTGTGAATTGTGCTAGCAACTTCAACTTCAATCAAATGCTGGCCTTAAAATCAAACCAGTTTCCCCAAATGGAGCTGCAACAAACGATGATGGTCACGCGCGTCAAGAGGGAAACGGGAAAAGGGAAGGGGCAAGAAAAAAGAAGAAGACGCAACACCGGCAAAAGATGAAACCGGTGAAAAGTCAAACTCACAACTTGAGACGCCTTTAGAAACTAGTTTTCTTAGTTCCGCGTCAGCCTGATTTTTGTATTGCCAAAAAAATAAGGAGAAGAACAACAGGCAAAAACTGAAGCCAAACATTTCGATGCGTTTAAGGTGCAACACGTAACAGGTAGGGGCAAGAAGAAGAAGAAGAAGTTGCAGTAGGGGCAGAAGAAGGGAAAGAAAAGGAAGAACTTGTAGCTGAGCTTTAGCTGAAAATAAAGAGGCGAATTTATAATTAGTACTTACAACGTGCAAAGTGCAACGTAAGTTGCAGCTTGCAGCTCGAGCTCTCTTCAGATTTTAAGCCCAGTTAGCTAAAAGATACTGCAAGATATTGCAAGGTAATGGAAAATATAATAGAAAAAAAATATAGGACAAAATCAGATTTTTAGAAACAGCAGCATTAAATTAAAATTTTATATAATCGGCTTAAAATATCGAAATTACACTTGTTTCTATTATTTTTGCCATCACTGTAATTGCTTTGCTTGCCGACGAATCATCAAATTTATTATATACTGTATTGTGTGTCTTTTTTTTTCTATTACCTTAAATTTTTAAAATTTAAATAAGCATAAAACTTTTGGTTGATATGTAAACCGAACTCCTCGTATCTCTCGACAAACTTAAATCTTCGAATGTACTCGTAGAAGATTACATGAAATTAGTATATAATTTGACAAATTTTAAATTTAGTTTTCATTAGTATTCATTTTTTATTTCTCTATTGTATTTCCAAAAAAATTATAATACCAAAATAAATGAATAAAATGGAATCAAAGAAATGTTGCCTCTTTATTTTGTATTTTGTAATACTTCTGTTAATATTTAATTTCTATTTATATTTATTTATTTATTTTGTTTTTACATTTTAATTTTATTTTAAGGCCTTTAACATTCAAGATTCTGGAATATCGCTCTCTTACTTGTTCAATTCAAAATCATTATCAATCGATCTGTGTCTCCCTCTTTCTCTCCTCCCTCCCACCCTCTCTTTTTCTCTCTCGCTATCTCTTTCGGTCTCTCTTTCCTCTTGTCCCTCTCCTGTCGAATAACCATCATCATCATTATTTTTAGCTCCTTCATCGTCATCATCATCATTATTGTCATCAATTCAATTCTTCATAATCATCTTTGCAGTGCCTTCTTTCTATGTAGGTCGTTGCAATTTAATACTTGGATTTCATGTTTGCTTCTCCTACTTGCCTTTCCCTTCGCCCTTCTTCTAGCCCCTTTCTGTACCCTTTCTCCCTTCTTTCTCCCTTCTTTCTCCCTTCTTTCTCCCTTCTTTCTCCTCCTTTCTCTACCCCTTCTGCCGCATCTGTTGCATTCATTTTAATTCTTATTTCTGTCCGGTTTCGGTTTCGTTTTCGGGCTCAGTTTCTGCATCGCTTATTTTCCCCCTTTGCCCCCTCCCTTCCCCCTTCCCTCGACCCCTAACCCTATTCCTACCTTTACTCCTTCTCCTCCCATTTCATCTTGCATCAAATCTTTATTTTTTCGGTCAAGCTCCTTGCACTTCGCGCTTCAAAAAAGACATAGAGTTTAAAATGCAGCCAGAGCCACAAAATTCAAGTAATGAGCGGTTTCTCCAAACCACAGAATCGAGCATTGAGAATTGAGATAGGGAGCGCGAGCAGAGAGCAGAGAAAGAGAGAGAAGAGAAGAGAGGAACTGGTTTTCGATTCATTGAAATTTGCCGTACTTCTCCTTCTCTCTTTCCTCCTTTGTGTACCCTTTTGGAAACCACAATTTGTGCCTCTTGATTTTGGCCCTAACTATCGTGCCACATGCCTCATGCCACATAAAGCTGCTTCTGATTAACCCATCAAATCTTGAACCCATATAATAAAATAGCAATAATGAAATTCTACATCCATTGAAAATCTATTAAATCTATTCTTCAGAATCGAGGAAGAACTCTAAATTTTAATTTGTATTATAAAACAAACGGAGCAGGTGAATTAGTCTATGAAAATGCCTGAATTTTACTTTTGATTTGATTTAATATATTCATAATTTAAAAATTTTAAGATACAAATACTGTTTATACTTAAAATTTTCAAAATAAAATGTATTTTTCAGTGATTATAAAGAAAACTTAAGTATGTACAGTGAA
Source organism: Drosophila quinaria (assembly GCA_035047525.1). Taxonomy (NCBI): domain Eukaryota; kingdom Metazoa; phylum Arthropoda; class Insecta; order Diptera; family Drosophilidae; genus Drosophila; species Drosophila quinaria. Next base: position 38,271,044 of record JAWNPO010000455.1, read on the forward strand.
CATCCAATGTCTTCATACACCACAAATTTTTCAAATTAACTTTTGTTGCGGGTTTCTTACATAAATCTTAACTTAAATTCCGTTCGAATGATACAAAAATTTCTTTAACCCATTAAGTACCCATGGAAAATTTTGAATTTAAAAAATAGTCTATTTCTCAACTTTTTTGCTCGATTTTAAAAAAGAGTGACTGCAAAAAAAAATTTTCAAAAATCTTCTCGCTTGTATTTTTTATGAATTTTTGAAAATTGCTAAAAAGCCACTTTTTGTATGAAAAGATGGTAAAATAGTAATTTTTTGCAGTTTTCCAAAAATTTTACAAAATACAAGAGAAAAGATTTTTGAAAATGTTTTTTTGCAGTCACTCTTAGAATTGTTTGAAGAATTTTTCTGCATCAAAATTTGTTTTTTTTTTTTAAATCGAGGAAAAAAGTTGAAAAATAGACTTTTTTTAAATTCAAAATTTTCCATGGGTATTTAATGGGTTAAAGAAATTTTTGTATCATTCGAACGGAATTTAAGTTAATAAAAGATTTAAATAAGAAACCCGCATCAAAAGATCTTTTTTATACGCAAATTTGACAAATTTATGGCGTATGAAGACATTAGTGGTTAAATAAAATGCTAATAAATATGCGAAAAATGTGAAAATACAACACAGCTGAAATGCAAACGTCGAATTCTGTAACTAAGTCAATGGCAATGACACTGACAATGGAAGAGGCAGTTGTCTCTGTCACACACATGAGAAAGATGCTCTTATCTCCATGTCTTTTCTGTTGTTCTGCTGTTGTTGCCCCCGCACGTCATAGAAAAGTCGAGTCCGTGGAAAACGTGGGCTTGTCTATCCCAATGACGCTTCGATAGAGCACATGAATGCATATATACAATATACATACAAAAATACACACAGCATATATACAAACATATGAGTTTTGCTGGGTACACATGCATATACATGTGTATCTGGTTGCCAGGATTAGTGGCAAGTGTGGCATGTGCAACACGTGTCTATCCCAGCCAGTCAAGGGATGGAGCACAACAACGAGAGGAAAAGGAGAAGGGGCAAAGAGAGGGCAGTTTGAACAGTTGACAGGCTGGATAACGAGGATAACAAAGATAACGAGGGGCTTCTGACCTTACCGAATATTCGAGTCGACTCTATTCGACTAGTCAAGTATTCAAGTATTCGAAAATGGGCGACTGCTGTCATGACAGCCATTTACCTTTAACCATTTACCGTTTACCTTTAAACATTTACCATTTAGCTAGTGCTCAAGGTCAACCTGGCGGGCATTGAATTTCTCCGAGTGCTTCAGGCACATTTTCAGCTAACGTTGAAAGCTAAAAACACACAGCTAAAAAAAGTTTAGCGTAATTAAAAACAATCAAATATGTTAGATAACTTAATCAAATTATATTTTAAATAATTCAAATTAATTGATATTTATGTTCAGATTTTCTTAATAAATTTATTCAACTTAAAATTTGAAATCACTATGATTTTATGTCCAATGAACTCTAAATACACTCAGAAAAAAAAGTTGAATACAATTGAATTAAATTCAATTATTATAGTCGATAGAAAATATTTTAAAATTATGTTTAATTTATTTTACTAACTATTATTCCAAATTAAAATAAAATTAAGTAATTTGATATGATAAGCTAAGATAAATTATGCATAAATTAATAATAAAAAATAAAAAAAAAAACAATTTAATTTGTTTAATAAATGTGTACATTTTTTCCTCATTAATTTATTCAACTTAAAGTTAATTTTTCTTTTAGCTTTATTTTTAATTATATCCGCAGTCAGTCCTCACTTATTTTCATATTTAATAAATAATGTTAATTCTAATAGATTTAAAAATAAAATGAATAAATTTTTTATTGAAATATCATTAAACTTTATGAGTTAATTATGAGTTTATTTTAATCATATATAATTTTTATTTACACTTTAGAGCGACTGTGTCCATATTTTAAACTAAATCAATATATGTATGTAGTTAAATCAAAATCTAAGTATAAAAATGTTTGATCATTTTTTTTTTTTTGGATGTTGTCGTGACAGACTCCAGTTCCAGTCCCAGTCTCGGCTCCAGTTCCAGTCTTAATCTCAGCTTCAGCCTCTTGAAAAAACAAGAGCCCAACTTGCAACCCGTTGAAGAAAGTTTGAAGAGCGCAGTTTAAGCCCAGTTACGGCGAAAGCTAAAAGCGAAAAGAGAAAGCTAAACGCATGAAAATCCTTTGTTCAATTTTATTCCTTTTTCATCATTTTCTGTTAGGTCAAGAGAGGCCGTAGCAACATTTGTGTGGCATCAACACATGCAGCACACACTTATCTGTATTCCAGATTATTATTTCACTCTCTCATATAGAAATGAAGCTGTTCAGAAGGATATTGTCATCAGTTTACAGGTGGTTGTTGCCTGTTGAATACAAATATTGGATAGACAGTTCGATAAGTTCGATATGTTGACTACAATGACAAGTTCAAGTGTTGCCAACAAATTATACTCAACAATTATGGATATAAATATATTAAATTATATTATTATTAGTTTTATTTATTAATTTATACAACAAAATATTTTTAACATTTGCTTTATGATTTTTGACTTGCAAATTACATGTTTCCCTGTTTTCCCTGATCAGATACATTGATCAAATCCTGAAGCAATATCTGATCTTGGTGTTGGTCAAGACAATATCAAGGTCGATTTGTCACCCATTTCCATTTTCATTTCCATCTACAGCTTCAGTTCCATTTCCACTTCCATTTTCTTCCTCGACGTATTATAAATTTTTGGCTTTTTTACCTGTTGTCTTTGCTTCCATTTGTTTCCCTTGCGTATCCTTGAAATTTACGTATTTTCGCATATTTTTTTCGCTCTTTCATTTTGCCGTAGAAATTTATCCGTTGCCACATTTTCACATGCCTTTATTTTCTGAGCTTGTTCTTCTTCTTGTTCTTGTTATTTTTGTTGTTGTTATTGTTCTGTTCATGTGGTAACGGCGAAAAAAAACCGAAAATATTGCAGAGAAAAAGAAAAATTGACAGCACCAAAATGCTGTCGCCGTCGACGTTGACGTCGACGCTGTTGCTGGCGTTGAGCAAAAGAAGCTGGGGGGAAAAGCAGGAGGATAAAACGAAGGCGATGGCAATAAAAGCGAAAGTTTTGCTACCCACATGAGGAGTCCAGGACTCGACAGGACTCAACAGGAGACACAACAACAGGAGCTGCTGCTGCTGCGCTGCCCATGCCTGCGTCGACAGCGACTTTGGCAGCGACGTGATGCTGACGCTGGCAGCGTAAGCACTAGCAGAGAAACTGCGCACGTTCCTTCCTTTCATTTGGTCTCGTTTTCTTCTCCTACTCCTCCTCTTCTGCTGCTTTCATCTTCTTCTTCTCCATATTTGTATTGCCCTTTCGAGTTTTCTTTTTTCCTTCGCACAAGTTTCCTTTCCTTTCGTTTATCTTCAGCATTTTTTCTGTTTTCCACATTGCAAGAGAATTTTCTTGGTCTCCCACGCAGTTGCTCTCTTCATCTGCGTGTGCTCTTCAGCTTGATGCTCTTAAGAGCACAGACTGGGAAGCTTTTCCAGCAATAGGTTCACTTGTCTTGGAAAATCGTCAGTGGATGGGAGGGAGGGAGAAAAAGCCGTCAACGACACAAACTGATTTATGGCTAAATAGTTTCGAACTCCCTCTCTCTCGCCCTTACTGCCGCCCACTACATGTACACTGTGAGAAAGTTGTTGGCACTTGGTATATCTAATAAATTTGTTAATCAGTCATTTTAAATTAAATATAAATACAATTCATTTAAATGGACGTTACATAATTCGAATATATGTTATCTAAATAATCGGCTCATTAGTTTTCAAATTTTCTCCAACACAGTTCATTCTTTCCATACTTACCCCTTCACACTGTGATTTTTCTCTGGGTGAACTCTTTACATTTGATACTTTCAGTTAAGTCTTGAGCTTTAAGCTCCTTTTGAGGTTTTAAGCAACAAACTGCGAGCTTTGCGAATGCATATGAAAAGTTTATGCTCACAACTTGATCGTCAAACGACAACGATAACTTCATTTAGCCAAGTCACAAACCCTTCTGTATACGATCATTCCACAATATCAATTTACTAGGGACCGTGATGGTGACAAGCTTCAAATTAAACATTTTTTGTTGACTTCATCAAAAATATTTTATTTTTTAATCTGAATAAATATAATAATTATATTATAGACCATAATCCTGTTATTCAGCAGACGACTGGAAATTAAAAAAAAAAATCAAATTTAATGTCTTGCTTTTAAATATTTATTTTATTTTATTTTTATTATTATTTTTAATTTATTTTGCATTATTTGAGTAAGATGCATATTTTTTACCCATAGTGCTGGTCCATTCCAGTAACCGGGTAACATGAGTTTCTTTATAATAAGGTATTTTTCATGATAAACATTCTCTTATTCTCTTTCACAGGAAATATCTCTGGCTTGAAGCTCACGCAGGGACTTCCTATCCGTAACGGCGATCATATGATAAAACACAACGGGCGACTGTTTAATTATTTAATTAATACAAGTAGTAATGCATTTCATTAAAATATTCTACGTTCTCTATATGATTTAGAAGATAAGCACTGAATTTATATGTCGACGTTACTCATAATCCTGGAATTTAAGAATAAAAGATCTTAAAATTTGAAATGAAAAGGTGCTATTTTTACTGAAATGGCTTTATTTTTAGAAGACGCGTTTGAAATAAATATGTATAGGTCTTCAATAAATTGAGTGGAAAGTCAATATATTTTGAATACCATTAAAATGTAGTGTAGGCCTCAAAATGATCAGGGAATGAATGAATCAATGATTCGTCAATGAATATAAATAAAATGATCAGAGTACATGCATCGTAGTTTAATCTACTTTCTATGCAAGTCTGGGAATTCCTAAATCTTGTGGAAGTTCCTGAGGCTAAAGTTCTGAAGTCCGTAATCACAAATATTTAAAGTTTTCAGGTTATTCTATGAAGATGCAAATCTGAGCTAAGCTTAATACACTCAGGCAAAATATTCCATCCAAACACTTGTATATAAGTATAAATGGGAACAACAAGGAGGTGAGAATGAAGGGTGAGTAAGAAGAAGAGAGGGAGAGAAGGAGAGGAGAAGGTAACCAGTCGTCAAATTGTCGAAATTCGGCAGTAGCGAATTCAATGTCATGTGAAAAATGAAAAATGTAAACTGAAAAATGAATTAATGCACCCTTAGTTGAATATCAGCTTCATTGGTGGCTCATTGGTGGAAAGGCGAAGAGCAAGGGGGGGTTGTCCCCCTCCCCCTATCAGGACGACAGGACAAAAAGAAAAGGCAAGCAAGAACAATACAGTCGACGGGTTGAATGATTGGTAAATGCCCAGTACGCTTCAATAACTTTGGATTATATCAAAATGCAAAAAATTAAAAAAGTATTTAAAGAAAAATCGACAACAATTTCTGCAGATAAATATGTAAATGAACGATATGATGAATTAGGTGTGCAATGAGTCTTAAATTAAATTTGCGTGTGCTTTGAACTGTGTTCGGGTTATACTTTTACATAGGTACATTTTAATTATCTTCTCTGTTTATCAACTTAAACTTTTAGCAAACATTTTCAAGACTTTAAATTCGCCTATGACTTGGTCACAAATCTATATCCTTTTGTACCTTTTGAGGACTGGGGTAAAAGGAAAAGAGGAAAACGTAGTGCGAAAACGAAACGAAAAGAAAAGAAAGCAGAGCAAATGTGCAGTCATCACAAAAAGTTCCACTGCAAAAGGAGGAACGAAACTCAACGTCCTTCACAGATCCAGAGTCAGAGGTCTGCCTGTATGTGTGAGTGATTTTTGGGTTCTGGTTTGGTTTCTGGGTGGCTGTGACTGTGATGGCTTATGAAATGAATTGGCGAGTGCCGTCCAGCCGTCCAGGGGCCACCTGTTGGTCATGTTGGGAGACGCAGCAATGTGCGGAATGGGGACACAAAACAAAATAGCAGAAGAAGAACCGGAAGCTGTCAACAACAACAATAACAAGGAACAAGCAACAATCAACAAGGCCAAGCCACATGCACCTCCTTTTCCACCTTATTTTCCGCACGCATTTCGTATCCTTAACCCAGTCAATCTGAACTCTTAACCATCATCCCATCCAACGGTACGACACACGTTATGCAGGCTCAGATAACAGAGCACAGACTGCAATGGCAGCTATATTCCATGCATCTCTCTCCCACTCTTAAGCTCCCTCTTTCTTCCTCTTTTCTGTCTTGCCCTTTGTCGTTTACTGTTTACTGGCTTAGCCTATGATTCAATCTTTAGTTTAACTATAAATAAAGTTTTATGAGTATATAGTCAATCTAAAGTACAGCATTATTTTTTTTTAATTTCATTATTTGATACAAATTTATCTTTTTTATTAATAAGAGAATTAACGATAAGAGCTAGAAGACTGATTTTTTTCCGTAAAGTAGCGAAGACGATTGGAGAGTATTTAAATTTAATTCAATATTTTAGCCAGAAGTATTCATATTTTAACTAATAAATATACAATGAAATATATATAATTATGTTAAAATATTTATGAATTCAATACTTATACCGAATATGTAAGTAAAGCCGAAAAGTTGGTAATTTAGCTTAAAATAAAACATTTTTAACATTGAATAAAATTTAGTTAACTTTTGCTAAGGTTTAAATAAATATCATTTTGTCGAGGTTGATGGAGTTTAAAAATGCAAAGTCCTAAACTATGCATCCTACAATAGATACGTAGTTGGAAAGTGAAAAGTAACACCTTTCTAATGGTGTATTACACTGCAATCTCGGATAAATATTAAGGGAGCTATATGTAAAAATACGGATTTTTACAGTTCTTCGCGTATTTACCGTACTTTCAACATAAATAAATAAATTAAATTTGTGAAAAGCAATTATGTTTTGGCCTGTAGTTTAAAAACCATTTAATTTCACGTCTTCTGGTATTTAATTTTTTAAAATCCAGTGTTTTTTAACTGAGTTATTAATTTTTTTTAGGAAAAAAGTCATATGAAAATACTCCTTTGTCAACTATGCAACCACAAATGGAATATGAAGAGATGGCGAAATGGCGCAATAATGCCGCAAATATCAACATTTTGTGCAATTTTGTTTCAGAAAATCTATTATTGCTTTGCCAATTATTGTCAGATTTTAGAAAATCGCTTTACTCGTAAAAATGTGCTCTCTTTAAATCAAAATACAAGTCTAAGAGGTTCCTAATAAAATAGTGTTCAAAAACATCACCAAAGTTAAAGAATTAAAAAAAACACAAAAAAATTTGTTTATATAGAAAATACTCTAATAAGGGAATTGAATCCAATTAAGTCAAGTACGGCACGTTTATATACCTAAGTTCCTTCTTTCCAAAACCGATAAAAAAATATTTGAATATTTGTCGAAGCATTAGTGAGTGCAAGTATGAAAAAAAAGTTTTGTTTACCGTATTTTAAAAATTTGATGTGCACCAAAAAATTCTAGTAGGCAAAAAAAATGTATTGATCTATACCTATAACCTACGCTATGTCCCATCACAGTAGTTTTATTTTGAATCATTTTTGTAGCACCGTGTAATATATTCAATATAAATTTATTTTTATATATATTAAATATATATTTATTTATATATATACATATGTATATATTTATGTATATAAATGTATTTATATATATTTAATATGTCGGAATGTACATTTGAATCGAACTTTGCTGGCAATACTTATGCATAAAGATAGTGCATCTCACTCCCCAATCACTATGTGAGTACACTCGCACTCATACTCAGATATGCATTCACATTCGACATTCACATTTGTATTTGTGTATTTGCGGATACATTGTGAGTACTCAGATGTGTTGTTTACATACGCGATTTACAGTTATGTGCCCCACAAATCGGCATCAAATGCGCTTAGCAACCATCTGTGGATCTGGATCTGAATGGGCATGTGGAAATGGATGTGGATTTGGATGTGGATGTGACTGTAGATGTGACTGTAGATGTGACTGTAATTGTGGATGTGGATCTGCATGCAGCATCTGCACAAATCTCCAGTTGGCCATGAATTATTCAACAGTTAGCAGACATTACGCACACCCACACAATCACACTCACACTCAGTCTCACGCACTTACACACACTCACGCACTTTCTAATACAGTCGGAAACTACAGCATACAATTTGCCACTTTCATATACCAGGCGGACGTTACTTGCAAATTGACTACGCTTTACGCTCTCTAGAAGCTCCTTTGTACTATGGGCCTAATGACCATTTTCTTTGGCATAAATTTGATTTTTGAATTTGGTATAATTAACTTATTGCAACTGCGAAAATATGGAAAAAAATAATATAAAATCAGATTTGGTAAACAAAAAAAACACATAAACTTCTCAACCTAAGCAATTGTAGTATGAACTTTATTCCAAATTTGACCCACTTTTGGGTTGCATTCAACAATTCGACTGTCAGCTATGTTGTGTGAAATATTCAGGCACCTAGCTCTTACGGTTGGGGCTCTACAATGATGAGTAAGTGAATAAAACTAAAAAAATATATAAAACTTTAAAAAAAAATGTAGCTTTTTTTATGAAGACTAATATTGGATTTTAAACATGGCCAATAAAATATCGAAACCGTATTTTTATATAAATTGTATAACTTGATATTAATACTTGATTTTGAACTTGATTTTTTTCATTTGTTATTAGTGTTCTATCCCATAGTACCTTGCCTCACACACGCACACTCACACACACACATACACACTGTTGCTGTTGGCGCTTCGCAAATCCTTTTTATGTCCACATTATGTAGTTGGCACGCATTTGCTATCTATGGTCTGCGTCTTCGTCTCATGTCTGAATAGAAGAAGGAAGTGACAGAGGGTGGAAAAGGGGAGACAAGGATGAGGGGCAGGGTCACATTTGGCGGCATACGCGTCATTCAATTCCATTTTCCGCGTCGTCGTCGTAGTCATCGTCATTTTGTGCCCTGTTGTGCCGTACCGGGCCATGCCGTACCGTGCCGTACACATATAAACCCGAGTTCAATTACCTGTTACAGCCGTTAGATGAATTTCTATGGCCAGAACATGCTTCGACTACTCGTAGTTGCGGCGCCACGCCCTCTTCTTCACACCCTCCGCCCTGCCTCCACCCTTAACTACTCGCACTTGCCCCATATCTGTACACTGAGAAAAGAATTCAAATAATTGGTTTAAATATAATATAATAAAATAAAATATATAGTTAAAATATTTATTTGTGTATATCGCTCGATATTTTAATATATTATTTCAAGTGACGATAATTTTGATAAAGCAGAAAAGTGCAAACTTTGCAATTGGAACTGTTGGTTATATATTCTATAAAATATATTTTATATTTTCATTAGATCGAAATGTAATTTAAAATAAAATTTTGTATTAAACCGTCACATTTGAAACATGATTTCTTATCAAATACAGTCGAACTTCCTTAACTCGAATCACCAATGAAAAAAAAAGGATCGAGGTATGGAGATATTCGACTTCTTAAGTTTCTTCTTCTTTTCTTCTTAAGTTTATTCATTTTACTGCAATGGAAGTTCAACTATAAAAAATTACAAAAGTCAAGGCCTTTAATCTTATTAAAGTCTGAAATTTCTAGCATTCTAGTGTGTATATTAAACTGAAAGGTAAGCTTGTAAAGTAAGTAACAAATTGTCAGTAACTCCAGTTATTATCAATTATGAATTTACAAATTCTTTGAATAAAGCAAATATTTCGAGTTTATTTAAAGTTGATTTTAGTTCGTCTCTTTTTTCTCTCAGTGTACATATGTATTACCATACGTGGGCGTGAGTGTGGCAAGTGCTTTTGTGTTATTGCCACTGTTCTGAGAGTGTTGAGAATGTTAAAGGGGGTGTATTTTTTGAATATTTCAAATGTTTTTGTTCGCGCCAAAGAAAAGAAGAAGAAGAATAACGACACACTTTGGCACGCATTTGTGATAAACATAAATGAGCTTAGAAATGAACCCCGGAGGATAAGGCACACACATGTGAAGAGAGGGAGCTAGAGAGAGGGAGAGATGGAGTTGCCAATACTACAGTTGGTATCAAGTATTACACACACACAACATTATACAAATGATATGACATTAGATAAGCCTAAGTGCAAATTGGCTTACAAACCGGGATTTGTCAGCTCGACTTTTCTCTTCTCCTTTTGCCCATATTTTTTTTCCTACATTTCCTGTATTCTTTTTGGCAGCTCTTCTATTGTTCTGGGCATTTTGTTTTTTTTCTTTTTGGCAACAACACCTCCGACAACAACGACTAAAATGCATGTTTTGCATGTCACTCTCGCTAACAACTATGCACTGTATCTAAATATGTCCACTTTACAAATCACTTCTAACAAAAGAAACTATTTAATTTAATTTATATTTAAATTTAACAAATTTCATTATTTTTAACAAATAAAAAATGCACATATTTTGTTATTATCAAAATAAAAACAGAAAATACTAATTTAATATGAAAGCCATTAAATTTATTTATACCTATTACTAATCACTTTTACTTTGTCAAAACAATAACTTTCCTAACTATAAATAAATTTGTTTTAAAGTTTTGATTCAATTATAAAATATAACTATTGAGTTATATAAATACACAAACCATTTTTGCACAATTTAATTGTCTCAGCAACAGAGTGTGAAAATTTCAGCCTCGTAGTTCTTTCCGTTTTCACCATTCACTGGCTAAAACAGAGAGTGTGTGTCTATATTAAGAAGCATCAGTGTTGTCATCTCCATCTATCTATGTGTGTGTGTGTGTGTGTGTGTGTGTGTATGTAAGAGTGCGTGTGTGTGTGTGTATGTAAGAGTGCGTGTGTTAAGCCATTCGATGAGCCGAGTAACAACATATAAAGAATCCAGCGAATCCCCAACATTGAGTTGACATTACTATTACTTTGATATAATCTACGCGTCTGTTGACTTGAATAATCCAACAGCTGCAACAACAACAAAAACAACTTAAGCCTGTTGAGCATTTTTAGAGAGTGTAGGTAGTTTATTGGCCACACGACTTTTATCACATATTAAGAAACATTGTGAATTCGCCATGTAATGCGAAAAGAGAATACAAATAAAAAAAAAATGAGTAACAAGTAAGTTGCCCAGCAACCGTATTCGCTGGATTCAATCCACATAAATGTAAGCCTTTATTTAAAAACAAAGGCTTAAATTAAAAACCAATTTTTGGAATGAGTTTTGATTTTATGAGACACTCCTCACACATATTAGATAAACATAAAATAAAACAATCTACGGTTAAACAAATTTTTGTTTCCTTTTGGGCGCCCAAAAACTTTAACCAACAAAATACTATAAACGATAAAAAACCATAGCAATATAAACATAAACGAATAAAAATAACTTTAATAAACGTAACGTGAAAAGTTTACTAACCAAGTTAATTGTGACTACTGCATTAATTTATAAGAAAATCCATGTAAAAATATTTTAATTTTTATTTTATTTATTTATATCAGGGACCGTAATTATTATAATTTTAAAAATATAAATTATTAAATAAAAGTTATTTTTTGATTTTTATCAAAAAAATTGAAAGAAAACTATTATTTTTCAATCTAAATAAAAAAATTATTGAATACAAATTAAATTTTAATTTTTATTTAAAAATCATAGTATAACTCTTATTTTCAATTTTTATAGCAAAAATTGGATAATAAAAATTATTTTTCAATTTTTATTGTAAAAATTTAAAATAAAAGGTATTTTACAATTTCTATTTTATAAATTGAAAATAAAAACTACTATCCAATTTTTATTATAAAAATTGAAAAAAAAAGTTATTTTTCAATTTTTATTTTATAAATTGAAAGCAAAAATTTCTTTCCAATTTTTATTATAAAAATTGAAAATAAAAGTTATTTTTCAATTTTTATTATAGAAATTGAAAAATAACTTTTATTCTTTAATTTTTAAAAAAAAATTGAAAATAAAAGTTTATTGAGTTTCTCATGACTCTTTTTTGCGGTCCCTGATTTATATCTTTGATTTATAAAAGTGTTGATCTTAGATGCCAGGTTCTATTTAAGAGAATCCAAACTAATCGATTATACATTGCCTATTTATAATTATGAATCATTATTATAATAAAATTAATGTTAAATAAATCGATGATTTTGAAAAATCTACTTCTATGCAATTTACTAGAATATCTATATTTTTCCTTGTTTTCCATATCTGTCTATTGTTTGAATTAATACCAATGAACAATAAAAACATATCAGGGAAACTTAATGAATTATTGTGTTTTTAGAAAGAATAAATAGAAAAAGAATAAGAAAAATCGGAGGCCATATATGTATGTACATATTTTCTGATTAAAGTGAGAAGTATTTTCCCATCTGATTCTTCTCTCTGCCTTCTCTCCCTTGACTCATCGCAAAGTGGGCCACATTTGTTTGAACAGCCACCTGTTTGGGCCAATTCCAATTTAACTTCAACTTTACTTATTCTCTTTTCTTATTGCAGCCGTCGAGTTCTTTTCGGTCATTTTTGAGACCAACAACAACAAGAACAACAACTACAAAACAAGTCATCTTTTTGGCGCAACCCAGTGAGAAAAGCAGAGGAAGGGTGGGAGAAGAGACTGTGACTGGTGTGAAAAAAGTAGCAAAAAATCAACGAGTAACGTGAATAACGAATATTGCGTATACGCCCGTCATCCGCAATCCGTGATCAAAAAGGAAAAATTGTGCAACAAACAATAAGTGAAGCCAAAGGAAAAAAACAGAGAAAAAGTAAAGGCAGCACACACATACAGGAACACACACACACACACACAGACACACACACACACACAGGCAGACAAGGCTGAAAGGCGGGTAAAAAATTGCCAAAAAATTCGTCCTTGCTTCGTTGCAGTTTCTTTTTAGAGGCAACTCTTCGGTTTCTGTTTCTGTTTTGTGAATGTCGTACGAGTTGTGAGTCGCGTTTCGACTTTTCTAAAACGAAAGCAAAAAGATGCAGTCATCACACACACACACAGACAGACAGACAGGCAGGCAGGACAGTGGGGAGAAAGAGTAAAATGAGAAAGTGTCTGGAGACTGGGCAGCAAAAAAAAAGGGCATTGCAGAGAGTCTGAGTCTGAGGTCAACGGCATGAATGATTGTGAACATGTATATACTTGTGCGTGTGTCTGGTGTGTGTGAGTGCACACACATATTTATGCAAGTGAATAGCCCCAATTATTGTTCTTGCTCTTGTTGTTCCTGTTTTCTTCATCTTTTGTTGCATACTTTTTGGCAGTTCAAGGCAAGAGGACTGTGAAAAGAGGAGTAGAGAGAGGAGGAGAGGCGAGGGAAAAAGGGAAAAGGGAAGTTGTAACACCTTTAACTTCATTGCTTCCTTTTGCGGCAAATACACGAGTTCCGAGTTCGTTTGTGCCACATGTTTTTGAGTTGCTCCAGTTTCTGTTGCAGTTGCCATTGTTGTTTCTGTTGTTGCTTTTGTTCTTTTTGTTGTTGTTGTTATTCCTGTTTGTGGTTAGATGTATTTGCAACTGGCCACGTGCTCACACTTATTGACTTTTGAATTTTTGAAGGCGACTTTTGAGTTGTGAACTCCGAAGTTTGTGGGTCACAAGAAACCAAGACACATAAAATTAAAGCAACAGCTAGAAAAGCTTTCAGAGTACAAACAAAATGTAGAAAAGTCCAGTTCATGAACATTATGATATAAATAAATCATTTGTAATTATAATCATATTTTAATAAAAGATGATCCTGAATTTTCAAATTATTGCCTTCTCATTTAATTTTTTTTTAAGATAAAATTTTGCTAAATTTGGTTTTTTAATGTTATTTGCTTAAGAGAACATAGTTCTTTTCTGATATTTATTGTCATTGTTCTCAATATGTTCTCAATGTAAATTTTAAAAGCAATACTTATTTGACCATGTCTTGCCAATTAAAGGCATTCTAGTTTTGTGTATGGCTTACAGTCTTTTAACGCTTTCTTGAAAAAGTGAGTATTTATGCTGAAATTCAAACGGAAAGCTTCAGTTAAAGATTGAATTGGGATTGAGATTGGGATTGAAGTGGACAATGCGCTGTTTTTTGCCCTCAGTCGCATTGTGGCCGATTTCGTGGCCGAGTGAATGCCGTGTGCCGTGTGGCAGGTGGAATGTGGCGTGCAACATGCTTTGCTGCATGCTACATGCTGTATGCACAGCTGGTCATCGGAGCAGGCCAAAAAGGCAAGTCGAGTTGAGTTGAGTTGAGTCGAGTCGCGTGTTGCGCATTCGCCACGTTGACCCCCGATGAAAAAGGGAAAAAGAAACACACAGAAAATCAACATTCAACAATTTGCATCGCCATTTTATCGTCGAGTGCACAGATTTGTTTCGCTTTGGTTTCTGTTGCAATTGAAATTGTGGCAACTGCCCCCGTTCTTAACCATTTGTCGGCCTAAATGGCCAGCTGAGAAAAACGTGGCTCACAAGAGCACTTCAAGCGTGTCGCAGTCCAGTCGAGGGAGAAAAGGAGAGAAAGGGAGAGAGAGAGAGAGAGAGAGAGAGATGGAGAGGGAGAGGGAGAGAAAAGGAGAGAGAAGAATCTACACATTTGAACCTTTCTGGACGTCACAGTTTGTTGGCTCTGGTTGCAGTCAGTGTTGCCAGCTCAGCTTATTTAATGCGAGATCACAATAAACACAATATTAAAATTATATAGGAATATTTATGATAATCATAATATATACAACGCAACAGAAACGAATCATAATTTTAAGAAAATTCAATAAAAATCAAATAAATAAATATTTTAATTTTAAGAAAGACAATTTATTAACGAATATATACTAAAGCATAAAAATCGAAATGTGACAAGTTCAATTTCAATTGTGACAAATTCTTGAAAGGCTCGGATGTAAAATCTTGATATTAAAATCGATCATATTCATTGCTTAACACATATACATAAATAAAAAAGAAATGATTTCTATTTTTTAATACCTTGAATTTCTTTTAGTTTCCTGCTCATTTTAAAATTCATAACACGTTTTTAAATTGATGAAAAAGAAAAATAGAACTCAAGACACTTTGATTTTTTTTTTGCTTTATATAATTTTTATATATATTTTAAATGTTTTTTAAATGCAATAATTATAAATTTATTCATTATCTTTAAATTTATTTATTACTTTTATTTTCTTAATTTTTTTTTAATTCGATTTTTTTTTTTATGATAAGTTAATTTGAACTGATGAAATTGTGGCAACACTGATTGCAGTATTCCAGTTACAGTTACAGTCGCATTTTCAGTTGCAGTCGCAGTTGCCACATTTGCAAATATTGCCACATTTCGTTGATATCGTTGATATATTAAATTGCATTAAGCGCGTCCTTATTATTTATTGACTTAATTGATTTTAAATATGCAAAAAGCTCTACTGCATTCACAATATTTGCCTTTGACTCATTTTGACTCTGGCCAAAACGCAAAGGCTTTCAATTAGTGGCCCAGGTTCAGTTCAGTTGAGTTCCGATCACCTCTTCCACATTCCATGTTCTGTATACTCCATGTATCCTTTTGGCATCTACTCTCTTCTGCGTCCTTTGCCCTTCATCCTTCGTCCTTTTCAGTGTGCTAGCCCTTTAATTTGTGGCTACCTGAATTTCGTTTATAATTTGCTATTTGCATTATCTGTACTTCAACTTCGTTTTTTTTGTTTTTTTTTCCTTTTTTTTTAATATATATATGTTTGCAATGGGTATATTAATTTTGTCAGGCAGTGTATACCGATAAACGGATATTAATTTTATGCAAGAATTTAAATGAAATATTAAGTTTGTTACAGAAAATTGGCAGCTCAATTTTAGGAAACATATAAATTGTAAAAATTACACATCTATGGGGCTCGCGCTGACAGCGACTTTTTAATATTTAAATGATTTTCTTTAATAGGTTTGCGTTTTTTAAACTCATCTTTTGTGTTATAAAGAAATCATTATTAAGCTAATTAAATATTGTATACATTTAAAAAGGACTTTCTTAATGTTACTTATAGAAAGGTATTAAAACTTCGGTGTTAATTTCGTGCTATACTTGATTTCTTTGCCACGCACGGCAAATATGTATTTAAGCTAGTTCACGTTGATGAGGAGAAGAAACAGAAGGAGGAAGAAGAAGAGAAAGAGGGGGAAGGGGAAGGAAGCAAGGACAGGATGTCAGGATGTCGACGATTGACGAATGATGTCGAGGCAACTTTGCTGATTAAACATTCATTTTGTAAGCAAATTGTGGTCGCACATCGGACTTGAATATTCATTTGCCTGCTGAAAGATACACATAACTAGGTGGAGAAGGCGAAGATGAACTGACTTTGACTCTCTTGCTTCTCATATGCCCAAAAAGTATGCTACTAAAATTTGCATCCGTCGACTTTTAGCATAAAAATGCCAACAAACTATTTGGCAACAAATGCAGCAACAGCAAAAACACTGAGAAAAAAAAGGGGAACAGGAATTGTGCTGTAAGGTGCTGCCAAGGGGGCTGGTGCTCAGGTGGGCGTGGCAAGAGCAGAGAGATCTCAACAAAATATATTTTTGTAAGGAGATGCAACGCGTATTTTTTACGCTAATTGTTTCTTCCGACGACAGTTAAGCCCCCATTCCCGCAACCCCCTTTACCGCCACTTCAGCCCCCTGGTGAGATGCACCACCCACCAAAGGGAGACAGCACCGTTTGCATTTTAATGCAAACTCTTTATTTTATTGAAGCATTAAAACGCATTTTTACAACCGATGTGCAATATTAGAGCGAAGAGCGAAGACAGGCCCAAAGTCTTCTTCTCCTTCTTTTTCTTCTTCTTCTCCTTCTTCTTCTTCTTCTTCTTCTACTTCTTCTTTCTAGCCGAGGTCCAACAAATAAGACTAACAAGAGAGTTGGGCTGCTCGCAGCCAGATGCCCAGTAATTATATTCGCAACTGTTTTACATAAAATAAATAAAAATAACAAAATATAAAATAATTTAAATTAAAATTAAATAAAAAAAAAAAAAAAAAAAACAATTTTGGAATATATAAAGACAGAAGATTATCCTTCCCAAATAACACAAAAACAATGCCAGAGATATATAATTAAAAAAGATATATTTTTGATTGTATTGATAGTATGAGTTTAGATTCTTATATACAAAATATTTATGGTATCAGTGATATTCAAAATGCCAAAAGTCTATCCCAAATATATGCTTTCATTAATGTATTTCCTTTTTTTAAAGATTTGTTAAGCACACCAGATAAATATGGCATTGTGACAGTCTTATAAGCCCGTGTATCTGTTGAGTACTGGGCCAAAAGCTGAATGTGAAGGACAGGGGTAGGGGTGGGTTTTTGTGGCGTAGGGGTAGGGGTAGGGTACTGCAAGGGATGGGGGCAGGTTTAGGGGCAGCGGCATGATAGATGGTCCATTAAATACAAAGATTTTTGAAAAATTACTACATTCACTTTACTGACTTTGGGCCAGGGGCATTAAAAGAGGACAGGGAACAAAGCGGGCAACTAGAAATGGCTGAAAAGGCTGCCGCAGGCAAACAACAAAGTTGTAAAAATTGTTTCGTTTTTAAGCAACGTCGCTGTCGACTTAGCTGCCTCTATGGACGTCGACGTCGAAGGCGGTAAACTACAGTAAGTTTTACAGCGACGCATAAACTGCAGCAACAGCAACAGCATCCTCCCTTCCCCTCGTTCTCATCCTTTCCATTTCCTCACCCCCCCCCCCTCTTCTTCTTCCCGCTGCCATTACTTTCGTGCTGCCGCTGCCATTAGCAATAAAAAGGGGGCAGTTAAAGACGGAGAGAGACGGGGCTACACTGAGAGAAACTATCGAGCTCTTTAATTAAATATTCAAGTATTTACCTTCTTCCTGCTTCCATAAAAATTAGTTGAACGTAGAATCATAAAAATACATTAGCTTTCAAACTCGAATCATTAATAATTATTAAATATAATAAACAATTTTTTTTACTTTTTAATTCTTATAATCCTAAAATGTGAAATGTAGAGTTGTCAAGTATTACACAGTGTTTGTTAACAAAAATAATCTGTTTGTTTTGCATTAAATTACAAACAGTTTTGTCCATTTGAACATGAAGAATTTTGATTCCTTGTTGTACGCAATATCTGAATTATTGCTTAAAATACGTACCAAAATATTTACCTATTTCTTCACAAACAAGGGCAGCCCTAACAAACTTCCCATTGACTTTCACAAATGTATCAAATCATCGATTTATAGTTGCCGAAAGTGAAGTCCTGTATCGGAATCTTTCTATCAGTGTAGAAGGGGATGGGGTGGGGTGAGGTTATAGCCGTCGAAGATTGAGTTATGTGCGTTTCGACTTTGTTTCTGGCCATGGTCGAAACAGAAACACACAGAGTGAGAGCGAGACAGAAAGAGAGAGACGGAGAGAGAGCGCGTTGTTTCGGCAATATAACGGTAATAACTGAATCGTTACCGTTACAATCGCGTTGCCTCATTTTTAGTTGCCGTTAGAATACACACACACCGGGTAGGGGGAGGGGGTGTGGGAGAGAGGTGGAGGGGGTAGCCGCCAGTTGCAGGTCATGAATTTGCCATTTTACAGCCTCGTATTTTTTCGTATGCCTCCCCAGCCCCCGCCCCTCAACCACCCTCCCTCTTGGAGTCTAAGCTCTTATCCCGTGAGCTGATTTTGCGTTGAGGGGGTTGGGGGTGGGGTTGGGGTTGGGGGTGGTGGGTAGGGCAACCCTAGAAATAATAACGCTTAAACTTTTTAGTGTTGTCATTAAATTCTTCGTGTAAGTTGCCAAAATGGGGAATGGGGGGTGGCAACAGGGTTGTCAGCAGGGTTGCGACCGTATTTTTATTTTGTATCTTTGTCAGTGCGTGTTTGTGCTTGTTTTTGTTTGTTTCGTTTCGTTTCGTTTTTATTTAACATTTTTAATGTCGCTTCGGCCGCACACTAACTTGGCAACCCTACCCCCTTGCCCCTCCCCCGCGATCTCTTTCACGCACATCTGCAGGTCTATAAATTTCGATATTTACTTTTTATATTGCAAAAATTTTTCTGCTGACGGAATTACGGAAATTAAAAACGAAACGACGCTGAACCAACGCAACATTTCAGATTCAGACCGGGCCAAGAACACAGAACACAGAATGGAACAGGCCAAGACCCGCATAGAAAGGAGCACTGAGAAAAGAAGGCCGCTCATGCGCCCTTTTGCCTGCCTCTGACACTTCCCCTTGTCGTGCCCTTTTCCACCAGGAGAACCTAACCTTACAATTACAGTGGGGGATTAGTTCAAATTAATCATATATTTATCTCCGGATCCATCAAATATATTTTTTGATTTAAATATTTAAGTTTGAGTTTTTTAAGAAAAGTTTTTTTATATTTATTTGAAGTCTTAAAAATTAATTAAACCAAAATTATAAATACATTGAATTATTATCGAAAATTGTAATAAATGTTAACGAATTTAGTTCAAATGAATTAATGATGTTTGTATCTTCAAAATAATCAAAGATATTTTTTTTCTGATTTTTATGTAATTTATAGAATTTTTTAGTATTTAAATATGCGTTTTTAAAGCCAATTTAATGTATTTATTTTGCAGTTTTAAAAAAAATACGGTGCCAAAAGTTTTGGTAAATAATAGTTTTAAAAAAATTTACATCAAATATTGCAAATTGAATAAATGCAAGGAAATCGAGTCTTTTTTCACGATGCCCACTGTGCCACTGTGGGTAACTTTCGATGTCTTGTCGCTGCCACTTTAGTCATAAAAGAAACATTTGGCGTGCACTTTTTAATATCCCGCACGGTTTTAACTTTTTCCTCTTCTTCGCCTTCGTCTTAGAGCCATCCACAGCCCCCTGCCACGCCGTGTCCTTAGCCTTAGCCTTATCCTTAACCACCTTATTGGTCTTCACTCGCATCATCGTCATCGTCAATGTCGACGACAGAAGCTGCAACTTTCTCACTTTTTTCTCCGGCATTTTGCATTTAATTGTAATGTTTAGAAATATACAAACATTCAAATTTGGTTTTGTATCTTCTGCTTGAAAGTTGTTGCAGTCTCAGTTTTTTCAATTTTTGTTCATTCATTATTTGTATATTACAATAGTACATTTTTAAATGAAATAATGAATGTTTTTGAGTACTAAATGTATTCACTGATAAAAAAAAGATCAAAAATCAAGAACATAAAAATCTTCAAGTAAGAAAACACATCTTGATTCTAAGAACATATCAATTAAGACCAAGCTCTTCTTTTTAAGATCATAAATTCTTATACTTTCAAGACCAAAAATCTTAGTACGAGAAGAAAACTTATTATTTTTTTAAGATTATATGTTCTTATTTATAGACCAAAAAGTTTTGAATACTCAAGTGAAAAAATCTAAGCTTCTTAACATTTTAAGAAGAATGATGTAATTTTTAGTTAATTTGAGGTCTAGTAATGCCGATATGACTGTAAACAACTATCCAAGCCTAATGTCATCTTTGAGGCGCCAGAACAGTTGTGAAAAGTGATTTTTTTAAGATTTTTGTTATTTTAAGAGAAAAAGTTCTAAGATCTAAGATTTTTAATCTGATATTAAGATCTTAAGATTTCTTACAATAATATTCTTAGTTTGAGTAATTTGGTCTAAAAATGGTCTCATATTAGGAACAAAATATTTAAATTTGAGAATTTTATTCTTATATTACGATTTTCAAGAATAATATTCATTGTTTTAGTAATATGGTCTTAAAATATGGCCTTATTCTTATATCAAGAAAAAAATATTTAAGATGAATGTTCTTGACTTTAGAAAGTGGTCTTTTTTCGGTGTATTAAATATACTAAAATGTATTTAACTAAAATGTTAAAATTAAAGACTTGCTCAAATTCTTTTAAGTATAGTTTTAATAGTTTTCATTATAAACATTTCAACAGTTTTCATTATGTTAAAAAATAGAAAATTAATTAGTATGTCATTTAATTAGGGAACTTCTTCTGGATACAACAAAAGAACTAAGAAAATAGTTTTTGAGAATATCTACAGGAATTAATAGGAATTTTTTTTTGTGGAAAATAAAAATAAAAGTTTACAGTTTGAAATAGATAATGGTGATTTGAGTTAGGGAAGTTCGACTGTAATATGTACATGTTATATGGTACATGAGTTTTGTTTTTAAAATGCTGTTTCAGTTTGGTTTTACAGCTTATACTTATTTATACTCAAAAATTATAGGAAACTATATTCTAAGCCAAATCAAATTGTTTTCCATTTATTTTGAAAACGTTATTCCAATATTATTTAATAATACTTTTATATCTAAAATGTGTTCGTCGAATATTTAGTAAGAAAAGTGTCTTTGCTTTTCACAGAACTTGATGGTGGACGCAGGATTTGATTGTTAATTGCACTGCTGATGCTCCTTTGGGAACTGGAAACTGTTAATTGGTCTCTTTCCTATGGAGGGTAAATTGTGTTATGATCTGAAAAAGTGTGCAATTCATTTCAGGCTTCAGGTTCGAGGATAATCCCAATAAGATTGAAGTCATCGTGGCCATCTAATTTCTAAATTTATAGGCTTCTTTCGCATAGTTGTAAACTGTAAAATGTGAATAATGGCAATACGCGAGGGTTGCTCGATGAATTACATTTCCCCACTCTCTCTTTGACTCTCTTTCTCTCTCTCTCTCTGTCTTTCAGAGTATTTGGGGGTGGAAAGTGAATGCTGAATGTTGCAGTTTTTACTGTCTGTGTATTTTGATTTGATTTTTACGCCCCGCCATAAATTGTTTAGATGAGTTTTTTAATCGAAATTGTTGGAAATGACTTAGGTGCGCATAAAATGTCTCTCTCTTGAGTTGAGAAGGCACAAAGCACAAGGCACAGAACATTACCAAATACCAAATAAATTTTGGGCCAGTTTCAGTTTCGACTCTTCGACTGTTTGACGATTCTCCTTTTTTTTATTTTTATGTGGCTTATAAAAAGTATATTTTTAATAGGGCGTAAAAGTACTTGGTAGTTTCCCGGACGGGACAGCAGGGAGGCCTATCGAAGGGATGGGGCTGACAAAAACAGAGGTGGGCGAAGGAGAGAGGAGGAGGGGGCTAATATGTCTCATCTCAAAGTCAACAGGGAGAACTGAGAGCAGCAAAGGGAAGGACCAAAGGACGAATTAACTCACTCTTATTTCGCTATTTTTAGTTTATTTCGAAGCTTTTATTTTTATTTTAAAATTTAAAAAAAAGACTATTATTCCATTTTCAGTTCTTTTTATTTCTATTCAAAATTCAAAATAAATGTTAATTCGTAAGTTGCAAATGAAACAAGAAATCTATTTATTATTTAACCAATTTGAAATCAATCAAAAAGAGAAAAAATGTCTAAAAAACACAAAAATACAAATATTGGATTTCTTACGATCCAGATGTTTTTTTTTTATTTTTACTATTTTTTGGAATACCTAAGAAACAGTTTTTTTCCTCAATTTCACCCAAGATAGAAGAGACAATTTCATAAATTCTTTGAAGCTATCTCAAACTAAAATAAGAAACGCAGTTGAAATTTTTCTACTTTATCATATCATTGTATGAAAATGTTTGTTGTTTCGACAATGCTAGGGAATCAAATCTTCGGCGTCTCATAGATAATCTTTCTTTCTATATTTATTGTTTTTAACCTTAAGAGGGGGGTCATCTAAGAGCCAGGTAAGAACGGAACCGGAATCTTTGGAAATGCTCGTGTCCATTTTTGGCCAGAAAAATAATAAGTAAAAGTAAAAGGAGAAGAATACGAAGAGCGCTCTTCAGTTTTACTGGCGACGGCAGCACGGCTCATAAACGTTGCCAAACTTTGAACTTGATGGTTTTGCTGCTGCCGTTTTCCTACTGCTTTTCCTCCTTACCACTCGATGCCTTTTACGGCGCTGGCGTGTGTTCTCATGTGGTCGAAGAGCTGCCTTTCCTTCTCCTTCTCCATCTGCACCTCCATCTCCTTCGCCATCTCCTTTGGCAACCACATAAAAAGATACATTTGCAGGCACCCAAACGACGCATAAAACGCGTTACTTTCATCCATGAGCGACGTTGATGGGCTCATAAATGCCGCGAATGTGCATGAAACGCGTATTTTTCTACTTTTTGATGATTTTGAAATTTTGTATGCGTTGAGTGCCGTTAAGTATATACACACACACAAACACACAAACACACAAACACACACACACACACATTTATATATGTATATATGTACACCCGTTAATGGTAACCTAACCTCAAACTTACCCCCAAGTTATCAAATTGTTTTTAACCCACTGTAGGCACAGGCCCAAGACATCCATCTCCAACTCCAACTCGAACTGAAGCAGCAGTTGCTCTTGCCATAAAAGTAATATGAAATGTCTCATTTTTAGAGCTTCGAAATAAAAAAGTTATCGACGCATTTCGTCAGTTTTACTTTTTTTGGGCATTCTTAACCAATCTCAAGTCGCAAGTCGCAGGTTTTCAGTTTTTCAGTCTAGCTTCTCCGATTCTCAACTCTCTCTCTCTCTCTGCCGCTTCTCAAGTGACTGTCTACAACCACTTAACGACTAACCAGACCAGGGAAATAGTGAAAAAAATGTATTTAAATTATATTAGAAATTATTTAAATTTTCTGAACACCCTTAGACTGCAATTTTCTATATCTTTTTTGTTTTCTTTAATTTATAATGTTATAGTTTGTCATTTAATTTTTGTTTTATTTTAATTTTACTTTAAATCAATTTTATGCAGAGTTCATTTAAATTAATTTATAAACAAATTAAATTTAAATCACTATTTACTATTTAAAAAATACATACATAATTGAAGATTTGCTCATTTCTTTTCTGATAGAGAGTTAGATATGCTTGATTACAAAATTGTTTTCACAATTGCCATCTCTCTCACTAATACACTAACTCACTTTTTTGAATTTTAAATTTTAGATATATTAATTTTCAATTTTTTAGTTTTAGAAATACGATAATTTTTAAGAATTACTCTGAGAGAGGAACAAGCTATAAAATATCACATTTGCGCATTCCATTTTTTTTTAAATAGCTAGAATTAAGTATCTAATCTTTAATTTTAAATTTTTTGCTTTTCATTATTATTAAGGTTTCTTTAAAATGAATTCTTAGTTTTTTTATTATATTATCAGTAAGTGTATTTCTCTTAAAGAGGAACAAGCTAAAAACGCTAAAAAATATTTCAATTTGCGTTCCCTCTTTTTATTAATTAGAATTAATTAGTATCTAGATATATTCAATAATATAATCATTAGTTTAATGCACTTCTCCTAAGATTTTCTCAGATGAATTTCGCAATTGAAGCATTAATAACTATGCGTCTTATTTGGGTTTCATTAAAATGAATTCAAAGTTTGTTCTTTGCTTGTTGTGAAGTTCTTACAGAAATATTCCGAATTCATGGGTGGACGAAAATTTCTCATCAGAAAGTGATAGGTAGGTGATAGGACTCTCAAAGTGAACCAAAAAAGTGTAAAAATGCAGCTGTTGATGATGATTCAATGTTTAATTTGCAGTTACGCTGATGAGTCAATATATAGTATGTGCGTTGGGGTTTGCTTTGGTTTGGTTTGCTTTGGGGTCTGCTTAATCGAATATTTCTGTTGCCCATAAATGGTAATAGCATTGGGCGCTCATCTATGGCCTGTGTGCCAATATATAGTATGTAGGATGGTTCAAATGGGGACCTTTCAATGGGATGGTGTGAGATGGGCAACTCCATCTCCCTCTCCAGCTGCAAACTGCAATGGCAACTGCAACTTTGTGCTATTCTCTTGTTCCAAAAAATGCAGCTGCATTTTAAATTAGTGCATTCACACTCACACACTGCCTTATGTACATATATGTAGGCATATACCATACTATGTACACATACTTATACATATGTAGGATCTATGGTGCATCCATCCATCTACCATCATCTTTTTATTTTGCCTTTTTTTCGTTCATTTCTTTTTTTCGGCTGCTCCTTTTTTTTAGTTTTATTAGTTTGACTTTTATTTATTCGCATGCAACATTTTTTTTTTCGTTTTTTTTTGCGATTCGCATTTTAGGGCGGAGTTTTTCAATTTTTATTTTGCGCCGCGCGTCCGAACGGGAAAAACTGCAAAACTGAAACAAGTCACAACATCACGACGTTGCTCTTTCACGCACACACGCAACGACAACAGCAACAACAACAAAAAGAAAATAAGTAACAAATTTAAATATATTTCCCACTTTTTTTGCACACACATTTTTTTGTTTTTTGTTTTTTTTTTTGTTTTTGTGCATGCAATTTTTGTGTGTGTTTTTTTTTTGTCGCAAAATTGCCAAACTGCACTCAGTGTGCTTGTATGTGTGCGTGTGCTTGTGTGTGTGCGTGTATATGTGTGCGCGTGTATGTGTAAAGTGCAACGGCAGCGACAGCGATAGCAACTGCAACAGAGGTAGCTGCACTTCTCCTCCTTTTTTCTCTCCTTCCTTTTTTTTATAATAATTTTTGTTTTTTTTCTGTTTTGTGCGCTTTCAACTTAATTTTATTTATTTATGCACGTTTTTATTTTATTTTATGTTGTACTTTTTTGGTCGAGTTGGACTGTGTGTGTTGGGTGTCGGCCGTGCATGCACATGCATGCCCACACACACACACACACATATGCTGCACTCTCGTTGTTCTATAGGAGGCGCCACTCTGCATTTGCCATCTCACACTACTGTCTCTCTCTCTCTCTCGCACCTCTGTCTTCCTCTGTCCACGACCGTCGTCCGTCGTCCGTGGTCCGACTGCAAAAGTCAGCCGCCCCGAAGTGCATCGACAGATGCATTGGCCCTCCACGTCCAGGAGCGCAGCTCGGGTGCAAGTGGGCCCATCACGATCGAAGCTGCAAGTCTTTTTTGTTGCCTACTTTTTAGGATAGATATCGATAACAACAAATTATTTAGGGCTTGTGGTTATGTTATGTTTAGTAAGGCCTTTCCGCACTGCGACCTGTATTAGATCTATTGCGCTGGCCTGTGAGATAATAGAGAGCCCAAAATTAAAGGTTAAGGCTTTTTATAAATGTAAGCACTTTGTTGGGTTTATTTCCCCATATCTTGTGGGTGGAGTTGTCGCACACCCTAGTATTTGAAGTCTATGCCTGCAAAGTGCTGGGCATTAACATAGAACATGTTCTGATGTTTCCGGCTTTAGTTCACAGAATCTGCAGGTTTCAGTTTCAGAAAGATTAAATTTCTTGAGGTGGTATCTCAGGCTACAGTGTCCAGTAAGATGGCCTATGAGGATACGAAGATCACTCTTTCTGAGGCCTACCATTCTTTTGGATTGGTTTCTGGCCGGGATAAGAAATCGTGGCTTGTGGTAGTTTTTGAATAATGGTATATGCATGGCTGAAATATAGCATTCAAAAGCCGAAAGACTGCAGCTTTGACAATTTAGCTTTTTTCATGTTAGAATTGGCATATTTGATAACGCTTTTATAGATATTTCAATTTATAAATTAAATATCACACACTGTCTAACGGTCCTTATAAGCGAAAGGATCTCAGAGATGGTAAGAGCTACGACCACCAAATTTGGAATGAAGACTCGCAAGGTATTTTAATGGCGATTATATAAATAGAATAGAATTAATGGTCAATTAATTCATTTTAGATTTACTCCGCCAGAATGTTCGTTGATAATGTATATCAAGTTCGCCAGCATCAGACTAAGTGGGGGAGTGTTGGAGGTGATAGGTGCTCGGCAAACGGAACGGGAGATCGAGGTTCGAATCTCAGTCCTATCGATGCAAATGGTTTTTAATTATTTAATATTTTAAAACAACAATTTTTGTTTGTGTTTTTTTTTATATTCTTACTTTTAATGCATTTTTTAAATTTAAATCTACCATGCAAATTTTTTCAAATCACTTATCATATTATATATGTATATATCTGCCACAAAAACGATAGGTCGATATTTAAGGATATGTTAAGTATATGAATTACATGGACATCAAATCTTCAGCGTGCTGAAGACTAGGCCCAGGTTATATTACTGTCGAGTGCACTCGACTGATCCGCTTGTTTTTTTATATTGCGCTAGTTGATCGTGCGGATCGATGCGATGCTTGACGCACACCCACACACTCACACACATACCTGCATTACAGACTCAAGTGCGCACCTGGAAAATGCATTTTCTACCAAAACAACTAAATAGAAAAGGAATAAAGTTCTCAAAATAAAACAAAAAAAAGAGGAACAAAAAATAAGAAAAAAGCTATCGACAAGCCACATGCTCTTTTTGCTATCTCTCTTTTGCTCGTTCTCGCTCTCTATCTCTGTCGTTCTCTTGCGCTAGTGCACACTCCAGGCTGTAGCTGCTTCACTCTGACATTCGCCGAATACGAATTTAGGAGGCGCAATTCGAACCTTTTTATTATATTTCAATATATATATTTTTTTTAATTCACATTTTTTTATTTTCTGTTTATTTTTTCTTTCTTGTTGTGTAAATTTTTATATATCTTGCTGTACCTATTTTTTTTTCCAACGCTGGGCATGTGTAACTGGACGGCAATGGCAACTGCAACTGCAGCTGAGCCTGTTGGCAGCGCGGTTGGCAGTGGGCTGCGCAGTCGGCAGCGCAGTCGATAGAGTGGACACCAACCTGCTGTTATTTCACTCGCACTCGCACCCATTTCATGTTCATGTTCATTTTCATCATACGGCGAATGTTTGATTTTTTACGCCTCATTTTTAATTTCCCGCGTCTCGCATCGTCGTTTTTTTATGGTCTGATTGCGTTTTTTTGCGCTTTTTCGTTTTTTGGGCGGCTTTTTGTTTGAGTTTTGCACATTTTTTGCTTTTCCTGTTGCACGCAATTTTTCGTCGCTGCATTTTTATTGGCTGCATTTCAGTACAGTGCGTATGTATGTGTGGGTGTGTGTGTGTGGGTTAAGTAGCTGGACATGCATGTACATGTCTCTATATACGCACACAAAATAAATGCCATGTATTTTATTTTAGCTATCGACGTCAATTTTTATTCACTTTTTTTTGGTGTTTGTTTTTTGTTTTTTTTTTTTTTGGGATTTTTATTTGGTTTTTTTTTTGTAGAATTTTGTTGTTGTTGGCGCTTAATGCAAATAAAATGTTTGTGTTATGCTGACGTTGGGAGTAGAGAGAGAGAGAGAGATAGAGAAAGAGAAAGAGAAAGGAAGAGGTAGGGAAAATGAGAGGTAAGGTGGTAGGCAGGGTGGTAGGCAGGGAGGTAGGCAGGGCGGTAGGCAGGCAGGAGCAGAAAGGCGAACTGCATTCTGCCTACTGTGCGTTGTGGATTCTGCATCCTGCTTGCATCCTGGTTGTCCTTTTTTCCCCTACACAAATTTCAGCAAACATTAAAAATAAAATAAAATAAAAAATATATATGGTATATGAATTTTTTTATTTTCCGCCATTAAAAATGGCCCATGCTCTGGCAGCATCAGCAGCAGTCACGCCCCCCTTCGGCCAAATGCCGCCCACTTTTCTCGATGTTTTGTTGTGGGTCGAATGTGGGTCGCACTTTTTGTGGTTGTTGTTGTTGTTGCAGCTTCACAACACATGCCACTTGTTGTTGTTGTTGTTGTCTTTGTTGGCAAGCGCGTCGCATAATCGGCAACTTCACACGCGCCCCTCGTTCGACGTTCGATTGACCCATCGGGACTAGCAGCTTGAAAAGGGAGTAAAGGGGGAGTAGGGAAAGCAGCAGGAGCAGGAGACACGGTTAGGCAATAAAGGGGCGCGATTCTCTCACATCTCTCTCTCTCTCTCTATCTCATTCCTTCTTTTTTCGGCACATTTTTTTTCTTTTTTTTCTGCATTCAACGCTTTTCACGCTTCTCACTCTGTTGTTGTTGTTGTTGATTTTTTTGTTTCTATTTCTGTCTGTCTGCCTCCTTCCAACTTCAACTGGGCTCAACAGTACCATTGTATTATTTTATATATCCCACATAAATTTTGTTTTATTACAAAATTACTGATATTTCAATGCATCACACTCCCCTCCTCTTCTTTCCTTTCCTCTCCTCGCCTTTCCCCTATCGCCCTCCATCTCCATTCACTCTTAAGTTTTCGATTAACTACTCGAACTTCGTTTATCTACACATTTTGGCCAGGGAAAAGCGCATGGTAAAAAATAAATTCAGACCCTTTTTTGACTTTACTGTATTACATTTAAAATGTACTGAAAGTAATTATGGAAAAAATTTAATTAAGTGTTCAATTTTAAAGTGTCAAAAATTTAAGTACCTAATTTTTTGCAATTCAATTATCTTTAAAAATAGTTTTCTTGTTTTTACTTTTATTCGAGATCTCAGTTTATTGCAAAGTATTTATGTATATACTGTAAAAATATTAAGGTAAAATATCGGTTCGGAAAGGTTGAGGTCGAGCTCCCGACTATAGGATACCCGTTACTTATTTAAATAATCATAATATATTTTTATTGCATAATTTTAGGCTCGCAAATTGCTTGAAACTTAAATCGGGTATTTTTGTCGTTCTGTTCGGCCTGTCTTGTTGCCATTAAAAGAGATAGCTTATAATAACAGATAATTTAATCACCAAAAAATACCTTATATTAAAATAGTTGTACAAAATCAGTTATCATCCACTGTAACTGAACAATGGCAAACATAGTAGATGATTGTGTTGCAAAATTCTATTTGACTCGAAGGAGTGGGGTGAAGGGGGCTAAGAGGGGTTAAGGCTGGCGGTCAAATAAACAACTAATGCTTAATTTCCCACATTGCACTCAGATAACATTCATAATTTGCCTTTGCTTTTGTTTCTCTCTTTGTTTCTCTAGTTTTTTTTTGCACTCGTTGCTTTTGTTTTTAAATTTTTAACGCTTTGACTGTCAAGTGGCTGGAATACCAACAACAGAAGCAGGTAGTAGTCCTTCGTCCTTCTTTTCATCCTGCATTCATCCTTCCTTCCATCCTACCCTAAAGGCCTAACTATGCATGCAAAATCACGCTCATTCATGCATTGAAGTGCACGGCAAAATACAGAGGGGCCAAAGTGCGAGCCTGAAATAAAAGTAGAAAATAGAGAGTATTGAATTTACAATTGCTGCTTTCTAACTGTGTACCAGCTGAGCTAATATATCGATATCGATTTGGTATGAGTTGAGTTTTCATTATTTTCATTTCGTTGCAATTGCCATCATCATCATTTGACTGGACTTAAAGAGTCGACAAAGGCAAAACAAAGGCAATTGTTTAAGCGGTTGTTGTTTTTTTCCATTCTGCACTTTTATCGTCCTTGACCACAGCGATCAGCGAACAAAACAAAAAAGAACAAAGGGTCCTTGGACTACAGCTGCAATCCATTCATGTTTTTTTTTTTTGGCTATTTCTAAAAAGTTTTCAATGTTTTACTCACAAATTTCAATGGTTACGAAAATAATTTGCACTCGGAGATTTTTGAATTCCTTAAAAATAAGAGATATAGTTTTAAAAAGCCAAAACTTACGACTGCCATAAATTAATGTATTTCCAATTTCTACAAAATATTAATACTTGGAACTAAATTAATTTAAATTGATTTTATGCATTTTTATTCTGTTTCAAACAAATTTAAATGAAACTAATAAAATTCAAATCAGGCAAAGGGGCAAAGGATGCAGCTTAGAGTTTGTTGTGATCAGGGACTTGTATCTAATTTAAATTCATATGCAATGACTATGACAAAGATAAAGATAATAACACAGATAAAGGACAATGACACAGATACCTAATGATAACGAAGAACAAGAACATAACGAGAAACGAGAAAAGGAAAAGAAATATTAAAAATCTCTGCACGCATTTTGAGCGCGCATTAAAATCAAAGTAAAATGACATCAATATAAATACTCGTAAATTTGCAATTTTGCGAGTCGCGGCAAAAAAAAAAATCATCCCGATCCCGTCGAGAAATCCAAGCGGCTGTTAACAGTGGCAGTGGTAAAGGAAGGAGAAGGGGAGGGGGATGCTGCCTTTATTTTTTGAGGGTGCCGTCATAAAAACAAGGCCTAACCCCCCTCCAGTTACTTCTTCTTCTTTTTCGCTTAAACCTTGATGCGCATATGTTTAGAGAAATTAGTTTTTCATAACGCACAAGTTGTTATTGCCATTCCACACACACACACACACACACACACACACACACACACACACACACACACACACACACACACACACACACACACACTCACATACACACACACGCACGCACACACACATATACGGCCGCCTTTTAACGACATTTTTTATTGCAAATTCTATTCAAATATCCATACATTTTTATGGTTCCCGGCATGGGGTACAACAAACAGAACAGAACAGAACTGAACTGAACTGAGCAGAGACCCAAACCACGGCACCATGGCTCATTTTTCTTAATTTTGCGGCAAAATATCTGTAAAATTGCTCTGAAATTTTAAATTTATATTCTCAATGCTTCATAGAAACTAAAAAATGCAGAAATTGAAATAAGAACAAATAATTATAAAATATTATTTTTAATCTTTTTAGCCATATTTTTAAAGTCTCATTTTAACATAAATTGATGCCCAGAAAAATTATCTAACTTGTTTGATTCCTTTTTAATCTGTTTCGCAAATATTAATTTGCCATTAAAAAGAATTAATTTTCTATTTATAACCATTTTAATAATAATTAATCACTGCGGACGGCAGTCCGCGCTAGTGACGAAAGCAGCACAAAGGGTGCGAAGGCGACTAGCATATATACACAGGAAGAATGGAAAATTTGCTATGACTGTCCGATCGGGTCGAGTTATGTACCGATCGAAAGGTATCAATTTTACTTACAAATGTGCTTACTAAGACTTTTGGAAACTTACCTGGTTCGTGAGATAAACAGGTGTTAGTGGGAGGGGAAAATTTTAAATTATTGGAGCAAATGGGGTCGTTGGAGCCTTTTCGATTTTTATTTTAATTTTTTACTATTCTTATCAAAAATACGCGTCGAATGACACCTTGATCAACAAAATCCGATCACTGGTTCAGAAGATAATTAATTTTGAAATTTTTGGTGCCCTTCTCAAAACGAGATGAAAAGTCAGTCTGTTTGTTTGTTTGTTTGTTTGTTTGTTAGTATCAAAGGGTTGATTTAGCTTAAAAGTTTGAATGAGGACTTGTTCCCGATCAAAAATCTAGAAACGTTTGTTCTACGACTTTTTCGAAAAAAAGCTAGTTTAGCGGGAAATCGCTAAAAACCGCTAAAATTAAAACCCCTATAGCATCCAAACGATATGAGCTACAGACGTGATCTATATATCGTTGGAAAGGTATTTTGAAGGTATATTGAAGGGCTTTTAGGCAGACCTTTAAACTTTTTTTCTAAAGTGCATAGGTAAAAAGCAACAGGTTAAATAAGATATTTTGTCCCACATTTTGGCGGTTTTTGAGAAAACGACGCTAACGATTTTTTTTAGCTTTCAATATGTTGTAGTGTATAAAATTTCGCGTTTTTTGATATATGATAGAAAAAATTTTACCGATGGGTTTGGAAGATATTACTTATTAACTGAATATACTTTTTACCTTTACACTACTGCATGTACTAGTACATATGCAGTATGTACATGTGCATGTAAATCGCCAAAAACCACAGCTTCCAAACAATAGAAGCTACAGATTTGATCTATATATCGTTAGAAAGGTGTTTTGAAGGGCTTTAAGCCTAGTTGTAAACTTTTTTGCTTAAAAGCACAGGTAAAAAGCTTCAGGTGAAAGAAGGTTTTTTTCCCACATTTCGGCGATTTAAGAAAAATCTACGTTTCAAATGACTTTTAAATATGTTATTTGTTGTAGACAATTCAATTTCACGTTTTTGACATATAACACATAGCCGTCAAATTTCGTTTGGGCAAGATATTACCTGTTAACTGAATATACCTTTTACCTTTACACTTCTGCATGTACATATGCAGTAGCATGCATACAGCAGCAGCAAAGTGTCATAGCAGCCAGAGTTTGAGAGTGCTACTAGCTTTTGCGCTTGGCATGTGTGTTTGTAAAGGGAACCAGTGTTGCCAGACAGTTTGTTTCAGCTTGTACAAAAAATAAACAAAGTTGATAAAGATATACTGTCCAAAAAAAAAATTCAATTTCAAAATTTCTGATGTCTTATTCAAAAATTTCTGATATCTTATAAAAAAACCTCTTTACGAGGTAAAAGTCTAGTGACGAAAACAGTTATATGCCCCAAAATTTCTGATATCCAATTTTGTGACGAATAACATTAAGTTTGACATATAAATTATTTTAAAAAAAATTTTTGCATTCGGCACTGCGCAAAACATTGAGTTTTATTTGGTATGAAGAATTGAGACATTTTGGCGCAATGTGCCGAGTGCCAAAATTTTTTTTAAAATAATTTTTATGTCAAACTTAATGTTATTCGTCACAAAATTGGATATCAGAAATTTTGGGGCATATAACTGTTTTCGTCACTAGACTTTTACCTCGTAAAGAGGTTTTTTTATAAGATTCATTTGACAAAAAGTGTAAAAAATGTAAAGTCTTTGCCGTAAATTATTGAAATCCATTTGCAATTGAAAAACATTACAATTTGTAACTAGCAAAATGTGATATATGCCATTAACTTAGGGCAAATGACCCATAGTGCAATGTCGTATTACAGCGCATATGAGCGAAATGTTCTCATCACCCCCCGAGCCACCCAAACACCCACAGACACCACGCACCACAAAAAACCTGCTCAAGTAACCTCGTTGTTGTTGTTGTTTTTTCGTCAACAAACACAATTTTTAATATGCTTGCAATTTTTATGAGTGTTTAGAGAAATTTTATTGCTAAAGATTTTCGCCAGTGCCTGCCTAGGACATGTTTCTTGTTAGTTGCTGCTAAAAATTGGTGAGAGAAGGGGATGAGAGGGCAGGGATGGAGACGGGAACTTGTGGGACGTCCCACATCGCGTATGCGCGATAAGCGCGCTTTGCGTCCTCACAATTGTACCTAAAAATGTGTCCTCTTGTTCCATAAAAATAAAAATGAAAATAATATTTTATGTTATGTGAGAGAGATTGTTGTTTAAGTAAGTGGGGGTGGGGGTATGAGTCGGCAAACGAAGGATGAAGAGAGGGAGGGGAAGGAGGAGGAGAAACCACCTGATCTGGTTGATTGGATGGAAAGATTTTTGAAACTAGAATATATTTTAGATATCTTTTTGCAATGCAACCAAATTAGAACCATCAATTTGTATTTGATAAGAATACATCTTAAAATAAAATTAGAGTTTATTGTAGAGTTTCCGAGAAATTTTGTTGTAGTTTTTTGTTGTATGTAGGTAAACAAGTGTTTGTAACAACTAAAGATATGTTTGAATCAAATTAAAAATGAAAGTACAAAAAATTTTAAATGTTGACAAAATGCAAGTGATGTATAGACCTCGGATTTTGCATATTTGCATATTCTTATAGGGATAAGATAGGTGAATTCTGATAACACCAAAATTCGTTTCGTTTAAAATAGAGTGGAAAACGATGCTCATTTTTTTTTTTTTTTTTGCATATTTGCATGAAATGCATATGCATAATATATGCAAAAAATATGCAAAATATGCAAAAGATATGCAAAATATGCAAAACATATGCAAAATAAGCAAAAATTGTTTCTATATTTAACAAATTAACTAACAATAAAAAAGCGATTTATTGGGTGGAAAAATATTAAAATTTTATTAATTATTAATAATTGGTGTTGCAATAAACCACCATTATTTTTTCCAAGTTGTTAATTGAGAGGCTTTGGCGTTTCTCTCCGAAGACCATTTTGTAGGCTGAAAAGTTCTCTCCACATCGCATGATGTTATTGGAGAATATTTATATTTTAGGATATTTTCCTTACTGACGGGCTCAAGTCCAGATAGATCATCCGTGTTGTGATTTATAATATTATTTATTTTTGATAATATGTGAAAATCGGGGTTTCTTTTCAAAATGGCTTTGAGTTTTTCTTTTAAGTTTTTGCCCAAATCACCTGATAGACTATAGATGATATCTTCGGCTTCCTTAAAAAGGCTCATTGATATTGCCCGTCTACTTTAACGGCATGTATGATTCAATTTTTAGATGAAATTTGCATGCATATTTTGCATATATTATGCATGTTTTGCATATTTTTTGCATATTTTGCATATATTATGCATATTTTGCATATTTTTTGCATATTTTTAGCATATTTTTTTTTGCATATTTTTTGCATATAATTTGCATATTTTCGACATGCCTTAAAAATTGTTTTTTTTTAATTATAACATCCCTAAATACAAAGTTTGGTACCAATCTGATCAAAAATATGGAAGTATGCAAAATCCGAGGTCTAGTGATGTATCAAAAACATTGGGAAAACCCAGTCAACTTAATAAAAATGTATATACCTGTTAGTATAAGTAGAAGCTTAAGTATTGGTTTAAGACGGTCAAATATTGTAGTATAATTTTTATTCCTTTTCCTATCTTAGTTAATTTTTGATACACTTTTTATTAAATACTTTATACTTTGATATGCTTCAAAACCCACTTTGTCCCATTTTCTGACAGTCATCCAATTTACAATTTGCACTGCGCAATTTTCAAAGCTCACGTCCTCATGCGTGTCTCTCTTTCGCTGTTGTAATTCTCTTCTTCCTTTACTCTAGTGCCCTCTTTCTGTGTATTGCAAGTCCATACAAGGCCTCTATACCACAATTTAGAACTGAAA
This sequence comes from Drosophila quinaria, assembly GCA_035047525.1. NCBI lineage: Eukaryota > Metazoa > Arthropoda > Insecta > Diptera > Drosophilidae > Drosophila > Drosophila quinaria. Next base: position 38,307,005 of record JAWNPO010000455.1, read on the forward strand.
AGACAATCTAAGCACGTTGTAAGCTATTTTGGGGGAAAGTTCCGTGTTAGATATCAAGAATATAGATCCTTGAAAATATTTAAAGAATTCCCAAATTTAGGCCTAAGGATCTAAATGAGATTTTGAAAGGATACATACTAATATTATCGGAAAATACTTCTTTAATTACAATTTTTAATAACTTAGGAAGTTTTTATTTTAGGAAAGGCCCATGAATGAAAATGTATACAAAATTTCATTGAGTTAACTTTTGACTTTTAGACAACCCTACAAAAAGTATTAACACTTGCAGCCTCTGATTTTTTATGATGACTGATGTTGATGTTCTCCTACTTATCGGGAAAGGTGCAAGGTAGAAAGGTAGAACTATAGATCATTCACTGACAATTTATATCAAGGATACTTTTCCTATTTACTTAAAGAGAATTCTTGATTAGAGTATTGTTGGACTCTCCATCGGGTTCTGCCCAAATTTGTCATTTACTTGTCGACTGACGTGGATCTGTGAAACTCGAATTTAGCTAGCCACTTAAATGGAAAATGGAAAATGGCAAATGACAAATAAAAAAAGCTGCGTGAAAAGCCGAAAGCCAAATGGGAATTGTGTTTGAGGAACGTTGTCCGATATATGTGTTTACCTCGTTTATGGCTAGATCGTAAAAGGATGCCTGGACTTGGTTTCGGGCTCGGACTCGGACTTGGCAACTGAAGCTGAAGCCTTATTGCAATATATTTTATTCTTATTTTTATGAATCTTCATTTGGCGAGCTGAATACGCGTATTACAAACCGTCGCAGGCGCACAGTGGGCAAAACGGCTAGATTAGCTTATATAAGATCAAGTATTATCTTTCAAATTGGCAAAGAAATTGTCTTTATTTGCTTTCTATTCATCCTGACTTTCTAGCTCACTGACTATTCATTGTTAAGCTCAAACGGTAAGAACTAGGAGACGAAACTTGCAAATTGGCTTTTCTCGCCACATCTGGCTTTCCCACGCCATTTCCCACCAAAACTGAAGCATTCGATGTCGATATTAAAATTAAATATGTTATTATGTTAATGAATTGTTAATCAAATACATAGACTACAGATGTACACGCTCCTGTTCAGGCTTCGTGTCCCGTGGGCCTCTTTAAAAAACCCTCGGGCTTCCTGCATCAAAATCGGAAAAGGGCTTTTTTCGTGAGGACCCGGGCCTAAGTAAAAAGAACGAAGCCCGATAGGCCCGAAAAGTCACCCTTTAACACATACTTTTTAAATAGCTTGATAACAAAATTTCTGTAATAAGTCAGAAAATGAGAAGATATATTTCGGAACAGGCCTTAAATAGAAGGCCCATGCCCGTCTCTAAACTATAAACAAACGTTAAGAAACATATAAACAAATCTGGCTTTTTGTCCACAGTGAAGTGATGAAAGGGCCAGACAAATAGGCTCACGGTGGGAGCTGCAAGCGAAATTTGTCCCGACTGTGTCTATTGTCAGTATGAGCATAAGTATGAGTATTAATATGAGTATGAGTACGAATATGAGTATATATGTGTAATGACTTTTTTATGACCCTATAGGCAAACAAATATTTTACGACATGTTATTAAAATTTTGGCAATGGTTGCACCATCGATATTGGCATCGGCATCGGCATCGGCTTTGGCATCACAACCAGGTGAATGTGTGGACCAAGGACGAGTGGGTACACTGACCATAAAACAACAGTACTTTGTGTAATGAAATATTTTTGCATTTGCTTTCGATAACTAACAAATAAGTTTTATTTAAACTATAAAACTATTACACAGGGTGCTTATTTTAAGTTGAAAATAGGTAAATTGGGTAATATTCGAAACTATGATAAATTAATAAAAAAAAAAGTTTTAAGTTTTTAAACATATCAAAACCGAACAGACATTTCTCATGAAAATCGGTTGTGCTTTCTAAAACGAAAACTAAAGAATGCTTTGAATATGCTTCCGATTGAATAGTTCTTTCTAATTTATTCTGATTTAGATAGACAATTTACTTACTTTTTAAATATGTTACTTAAAAAATAGGTATAAGGGTATATTATCCTACTCAATCGCAACAAGATTGCTGAAACAGAACGGTAGTAATGGCTTTTTTTTTTAATGGTAGTTATGACTTTTTTTTACCAACTATAAAAAAATTTCCATTTATTTGACAAATGTGGAATCCGTACATTCAATTTAGTAACATAACCAACACAAATAAAATATTAAAAGCAAAACCTAACCTGTTGCTTAACGCAAAGAACTCAAATAGTTATTATGGGGAAGCCTGAGGTAGTTGGCCCATTGTTTTGGCGAAACCTAATCTTTTTAAACGCCTTAATGACTGATTTAAGTAAGAAATGTAAGTGCCTAAAAGTATACAATAAAAATATTGTATATTGATTTATGTAAGTAACGGGAAAATTTGTTTGTATTTTGTTGCAATTTTGCAATACAAATTGAATGTATATAAATAATTAGATTGACATTGCTGATTTTGCTCAGTGTATAAGCTCTGTTGGTCGTTTGGTCGCAATCTCCAGCTCAAGCCAGGTCCTCTCACATCCTTTCTTATTAGAAAGAAATTGCGGTAAGTGACATCTGCTTCTCAGTCTCAGAGTTTCTTCGAGCTTCTTCGAGTTTCTTGAGTCGCCGAGTCGAAAAATCTTCGATGTCTTCAAAGCGTTGATGCCTCTTGATGTTGTTATTGTTGATATTTTGCCTCCTACTGAACACTGAATACTTTTTGTCATGTCGCATGTTGCATTTTTATGTTTGCAAAATTATGTTCTATAACATTTTTTTTATTATGAATAACGGTTATAAAAATGAGACTCGGGCCAAAACAAAAGCAACGGCAACAGTCGCAAGTCAAATAACCCACGAATGTTACACGGCGTACATATGAGTATGGGAAATGTGAAATGGGAAGCTGGAAAAATGAGAAATGCTAAGGGGGGGCTACGAAAGGGGGCAGGGAATGGGGACACATAAAAAGCCAACACACGAAATGCAAATTGTAAATTACAAATTTGCAATAAAAATTTTTAATAGAATGAAACATTTTGCCTTTACGAGTTTTGTCTTTCGGTTAAATTTATCAGCTTTTATGATAACACAATGATGGTGGTGGAGGGGGAAGGGGGAGAGGGAGGGTGACTTTTCGCCATTTTCTACGCCGTCATCATTTTCTCGTATTGTTTTCTTGTTGCTGTTGCCATAACAGTTTTGCATTAACATTAACGTAATTCTTTTTAGCATTATCATAAGAACATTTTACGCATATTACGAGGAGATCCAGATACTGAGTTAGGAGTGGAAATTGGTGGGGTGACCTGTGACCTTTATGAAGACAGTTCTGGGCATGTATGACGGTCTCTCTCTCTCTCTCTCTCTCTCTGTTAATGTATCTGCATCTGATGGGTCTCATCTGCGACCAGTTTAAGTGCTAATATTATGTCGAAAGCAAATCGAAAGTGCCTAGCTATCAAATACAAAACATTGACAGAACACTAATAAAAAAATTAATGATATGCTAGGACAATTTATCAAAATTACAATCTAGGAAAATTGGACTACGTTCATACATCAACTTCTTCAAAGTCTGTTTCAATAGATGCTAGTTTGATGTCAACTTTGTACTAGGAATATAACTGACAATTAGCTGAAAGGATCTTGAAATTAGGCATGGACTAACTTTGACTTTTAAGTTGTAAGAAAATTGCCTATTTTTAAAGCAACATTTACATAAGACCCTGCGACCTAAAACAAGACTTTTCTAGAATTTACTATAACTTCTTATTAAGAAAAGTTTCTTATTAATTGTAATTTATTTATTATCCCATTGTATTCTACCGCTTTAGGAATGATTATATGAATAATTTGATCACTAAATAAATACCAATTAAAAGTAATAATACTTTTTCTGCAATTGTTCTATAATACTTTATATTCTGCATAGATTAAAATAAATAAAGTCACAACTAATACCGACATTTAAATTTTTTGCATTGCATTTTTACATTTAGTTTTACAGATAAACACAAAAAGAATTATTTTACTTATATTTTCTTAATTTTTAATATTATGAACAACAAATAGATGGTATTTTATAAATTGAAATTCGACATAAAAAATCACTTACTTAATTATTGATGAAATTGTATATTTGATTTTTTGTCTCTGCATTTAATGCAGCTTGAAAAGGTAAAAGTAATTTAGAGCTATAATTTTCATTAAAATTTACAATATATTTTTAATACAATAAGTTCCAATAAATACCTAAAAAAATTATAAATACTAAAGAACATTTTTTATTATGTTGAAAATGGTTAAAAAATAAAATAAATAAATTATAAATTTTTTGTACTCGTATTTAATTTAATAGTTATTTAGAATTATATTTTTTTCTACAAAATTTTAATATAAAATATGTATTTCAGAATTGAAATTGTAAGCCGAAATCAAACTGAAAGCAAACCTGGCCAAGTACGGCCTCTAAGCTTTTGGCATTGGCCCAAGCATCAACCACATTTGTCCATTTGTCTATTCGCTATTTGCTATTTGCGCATTCTCACTACATGTGTGGGTGTGTAGGTGTAGGATGTAGGTGTGTGTGTGAGCAATGCAAGTGTGTGTCGAATTAGTTTGCAGGCCGCACGAAAGACACACATTCTACTCGCTTCTCTCCTTCCTCCTCTTACCACCCTCTCCCCAGACTTGCCCTCCCTTTTATTCCTTCCCTCTCGAGCCCTATCGCCGCTCCCTCGCACATTTCGGTCGTGCACCAATCGCCGTTGCGATTGAGAATTTAGAAGCCCTTTCAAATTCGTTGCATTCACATTCGCATTCGGTTGCCAGCGTCATCGTCGTCGACGCCGTCATCGAGGTCGCGTTCGGTAATCGTCGGCTTTTTTGGAGCTCCCACTGGCTAGGGAGGGAGAGGGATGGACAGCCTCTAATCAAAGTCATGTTAGCGCCATCTCACTTGCACCCTTGCACTTGCATTAGAAAATAGAAAATTAGCGGCTTTTAAAATGCATTTCTTATTTCATAGACATTGAGCAAAATTAAAAAGGTAAAAATTAATTAGTTTTAAGTCTGCATTATATTTATTTATTCATTATTATTATGAAAATTTTTAAGACTTTATAAGTAACATTTTATGACAATATTAAGTGTCACTTTGACTTTTCTTAACTCAAAAACGAACCCAGCTGGTTAATTTTTTAAGTGCTATAAAATATGTTTGATCTTAGCTTTTGAATATTTTTGCATTTAAATGCTTTTTTTTTTTGCTAGACCCTCCCCTATATATACGAAAAGTCTTTCATGTTTGCACAAAATAAAGATGTGGAAAGCTCGATAAAAGAGTCAAAATTGGCTATCGATGCTCAGTATACTTGATATATTTTAGTTCTAAATATATGAAAGCGTCTGATTAATGGCCGCCTAAATCAAAAGCCAAACTGATTTTGTTTGATAAAACGACATCGTGAACAAAGTCATCCGTAATCTCATAAATTTCCGAATCAGCTTCGTCTAGTCGACGTACATCCACAAATGTTAAAAGCATTAACATAATTGGGCAACTCATTTAAAAAACGAGGTGTCTAGAACACCTTCAATTCCCTTAATTTCACAAATGTATTGCTTTGCTCCTTCATCACCGAGCATGTTTCGGAAGCTTTGAAATGGCATCTTAATTGGCACCTAATTGGCACCCTTATTGTCAATGAGCTTGTAGCAGCTTTTACCATTTGATCCAAACGTAAAGAACAGTATTTAATATTGCCTCGAACAAGTCGATCTTTGTACCATATAATGTGTTTTTGCAAGCTTCTTAAACCACATAAAACGATCACGGGGGAACGCTATCGGACTCAACTCGTGCGTTTGAGCCGCATTTTAAAGCAAAAACGACCGGAATATGAAGAAAGGCACGACAAATTATTTTTGCAGCATGACAAAGCTCGCCAACATGTTGCAAGATCTGTCAAGACCTACTTGGAAACGCTAAAATGGGAAGTCCCACTCCATTGCCAAAAAGACGAGTCGTTTTTCCGGGCTAGTATCCGAAAATTGCCATAAAGATGGGAAAAAGTTGTGGCCAGCGATGGAAAATACTTTGAATAATATATGTCTAACCATTTTTGTAGAATAAATCCAAAAAATTTGAAAACAAAAAACGCTTATTACTAATTTAAGGTCCTAATACTAAATTATTAATGTATTAATGAATTCATTCATGTGGGAAAAAAGTGCATAACGTCAAGTAGTTTTTGGTTGAAAAATATGGTATTTAAAAAAAAAAAATAGTTGTACCCAATGTATCTCATTACATTTATAGTTTTTTAATTTCTTCCAAGTACACTTAAAATTTATCAAAACAAGCTGTAGATTTTTTTATTTCGCAGTTTCTTATTCTCAAGAAATCCAAAAATTGAACGTTTTAAAAACTTTTTTTATTGTAAAATTTTTTTTATTTGTTAATTTCTTTATTTTCTTTGTATTTGTGTTTGTTTTCTCCATTTCTTAGTATTATTTATAGCATTTCTTTGGAGTGCAGTCAAAATTTCCGTTTGTCCTTCGTTTTAGTGCAAATCCTACTTGTTAACGCCATCTCAGTAGCACCCTCTTGCTTGCATAGCCATCTATCTGCCATTTCATTTCCACTCTATGCACACATTGGCCATTTGTAGTTGTTGCTTTTGCTTTTTGCTGTTTGCTAACATGTGTGCGTGTTTGTGTGCGTGTGTGCATGCGTGCGTGTGTATGTGTGTGTGTGTGCGGTCGTGCTTTTCCGTCGGCACCACACACACACACACACACACACACACACACACACACACACACACACACACTAATATACACCCACACACACTTCCACACTAATACATGGGCCTTTATTGTAGGAAACTTTTCATCACATCGGTTTTTGCTTCGTGCTCTTCTCGCTGTCTCACTCGCTTCGGCTCCTCTCTCTGTGTGTGTGTGCGCGAATGCATGTGTGTGTGTGTTTGTAGGTCTTTCTCTGCTGCGGCTGGACGACGCGTCGTCGTTGTCCTAGATTTGTTTAAATTATTTGCGATAGTGTGATTGGCTTTTGGTCCCTCCTCCTTTCTCCCTCCCTCTCTCCATGACTGTGTGTGTGTGTTCTAGCTGTGTTTTAGCCAATGGGAGCATTGCACATGTTTAGTCGCACTAGAGTTTCTCTCAGTGTTTCCTGACCTAAAAACGCCGTGTCGTTCTCAGTTGTTGTCTCGTTGTCGCTGTCGGTTCCGAATAGTTGCTGCAAATACGAGTCTATGTGGTTTTTGTGGTTCTGAACACACACACTCACACACACGTACATTCGTACATACACATGTGTGTGTATGTGTATATTTAGTTTTTGTGATAGGCCAACGCAACTGAGGGCTGAATTTGCATATTTTCTCATATGATGGGGCGCTTAGAAAATTCCGTCGTTTGCATTGGCCAGGCCAAAAAGCTTCTTGATTGCACCAACAAAAACAACAAGCACAACAACATAAAATTTCAACCAATGTCAATCGGGCTTCGATTGTCTTATTTAACCTTTTACATTTTATGGATTCTAAATCATTTTCGTTTCTTTATTAGGTTTATCATCTATTATTATTTACTGTTTATAAACCTTAATTAAAACTTTTCAAATTCAATTCAAAATCAAAAAGTTTTTAAAAATAAAAAGCATTTCCTAATTTCGAACAAATTTAATTTCAAATATTTAATAATATTTAAAACTTATATTTTATCCGATTTGTATTATATTTTCCCTTAATTTATTACATTTCAAACTTTTGTCAAAGTTCATAAAAAGAATTGGTTTGGTTCTTGGAACCATTTGATTACAAAAAGTAGAACTATCTGTTTTAAGAAACTTCCCATACCAATTGCATTATATATCTTTTTATTTTATAATATTCCATATAATAGTATTAACTCAAGACAAATAAAATGATAATCGGAAAAACGTTTAAGTTAATGCGAAAAGGCCAAAAAAATGGGCAGAATAGGCCAAACGGTGAAATCTAGAAAGCTGAAATTTTCACACAACATAGCTGAGACAATTTTATCGTGTAGAAATGTAAGAAAAGTTGATGGGCAATGGAGTTAAGCTCAATGCAAGTGGAGAAGAAGCTGCTAAAGTTGAAGTTGAAGACAATTTTGCTGTGCGCGAAATGGAAATGTGGGAAAGACAGAAAACGGCTTCAAAATGAATTTGAAAATAATCAGCAGTAGCAGCTTCAATGCAGCCAAAGAGGGAATGTGAGAAAGGAGGAGAAGGAAGCATTTGCGCTTTTAATTTTTCACCCAAAAACAAAATAATAAAAAAAAAATAATTTTGACAAAAGCAGCAAAAAAGCAACATAACAAAAGGAAGCATTTGATAAAAGTGACAAAGGAGGAAGAAGCATGTGTGTGTGAAGACAGCTATGTCTTGTCTTAAGACAGTTCAGGGTTAAATTAGCTGACTGCGAGTTGCGAGTTGGAGAAATGCCAGCCACATTTACGATGCGATTAATGTTGCCAAGGCGATTCAGCTTTATAAATACAAATACCCTTTCAAGGGGCATTTAAATCTTCTAGAAAGTACTTACAATACGTCAAATAACAGTTTGGCCAAAGGTAAAAATCACATTTTTTATTTATCCAAAAAAATTCGTAAATTGTATTGATTATTTTCTTATTTTTCCTTAACATCTTAGAGTTGTTTATGGTTCTTTAAAATAGTTAAAACCTATATGAAAGAGTATCATTGGCACGCCGAAGATTTAGTTCACTTGAAGTGTTTGGTTAAGATATCTAAGATTGTATGTCATTATTGTGAATACTTTTTTTTATTTATTTTAACTAATAAAATAAGCAACAATATGATATAGAAAATAAGTATTAAAATTGATTGAATACATAATTAAAATTAATATGGTACTTGAAGACTGAACAATAGTTAATTATAGTGAACGCGAAAACCATAAGAATCGAAATCATAATACTTTACCTGCAGTTTTAATTGTGTCTAGTGCATTCATTTATAAAATTATCTTTGTAGCTCTAAAATATAACATATGTAATAATAATATTCAATCAAGTTATATAAATTTATTTCATGCATTATATGTTAGGTTTCATAAAAAAATTAAATGGTATCTAATAAGTTTAACGTTTTTCAAGGGTACAGAATCTACCACGTTGTTTGGAGATATTTTTTGGCTTTGAAGGTCTTTTTTATATTTTAAGATATCCGAGAGTGAAGACCCCGTCACACATGCTACATGCCACATGAGTCTTTGTTACCACCATTATTCAAGATACAACGTAGTGAAATATGCTTAAGAAGTGCAAGTTCATCCCAGTTTTTTTCCATCTAAAGTCTCTTTCATCATCATCTCTCTCATTCTCTCTGCCCAAGACCGAAGCAGAGATTCCCTGTAAATGAAAAAGTCTTGACCGCGAACTCTCAGTAGACACCATATTAATTTCTAGAATTAAATTCGTCATCATATTGATGATCTTTAGGAAAAAAAAATAAAACTTAAATTATCGTAATTTACGATCTTATAAAAAAACCTCTTTACGAGGTAAAAGTCTAGTGACGAAAACAGTTATATGCCCCAAAATTTCTGATATCCAATTTTGTGACGAATAATATTAAGTTTGACATAAAAATTATTTTAAAAAAAATTTTGGCACTCGGCACATTGCGCCAAAATGTCTCAATTCTTCATACCAAATAAAACTCAATGTTTTGCGCAGTGCCGAATGCAAAAATTTTTTTTTAAAATAATTTTTATGTCAAACTTAATATTATTCGTCACAAAATTGGATATCAGAAATTTTGGGGCATATAACTGTTTTCGTCACTAGACTTTTACCTCGTAAAGAGGTTTTTTTATAAGATATCAGAAATTTTTGAAAAAGATATCAGAAATTTTGAAATTTCATTCTATCAACTTTGTTTATTTTTTGTACAAGCTAAAACAAACTGTCTGCCAACACTGGTTCCCTTAAAACACACATGCCAAGCGCAAAAGCTAGTAGCACTCGCAAACTCTGGCTGCTATGACACTTTGCTGCTGCTGTCCTATTTCAATTCAAAGTAAAACGTATATATTCAGTTAATAGGTTATATCTTCCAAACCAATCAACATAAATTTATGAATGATATATCAAAAAACGCGAAATTTTACAAGCTCAAACATATTGCAAATTAAAAAAAATCGTAGGCAGCGTTTTCTCAAAAACCGCCAAAATCTGGGACAAAATATTTTATTTCACCTGTTGATTTTTACCTATGCACTTTAGAAAAAAAGTTTGAAGGTTTGCCTAAAAGCCCTTCAAAATACCTTTCCAACAATACATAGATCACGTCTGTAGCTCATATCGTTTGGATGCTATAGGGGTTTTAATTTTAACGGTTTTTAGCGATTTCCCGCTAAACTAGCTTTTTTTCGAAAAAGTCGTAGAACAAACGTTTCTAGATTTTTGATCGGGAACAAGTCCTCATTCAAACTTTTAAGCTAAATTTACGATTTGATCCAAACAAACAGACAAACAAACAAACAAACAAACAAACAAACAGACTGACTTTTCATCTCGTTTTGAAAGGGGCACCAAAAATTTCAAAATTAATTATCTTCTGAACCAGTGATCGGATTTTGTTGATCAAGGTGTCATTCGACGCGTATTTTTGATTAGAATAGTAAAAAATTAAAAAAAAAAAATCAAAAAGGCTCCAACGGCCCCATTAGCTCCAATAATTTAAATTTTTCCCCTCCCACTTACACCTGTTTATCTCACGAACCAGGTGAGTTTCTAAAAGTCTTAGTATGCACATTTGTAAGTTAAGTTAATACCTTTCGATCGGTATATAACTCGACCTGATCGGACAGTCATAGCAAATTTTCCATTCTTCCTGTGTATATATGCTAGTCGCCTTCGCACCCTTCGTGCTGCTTTCGTCACTAGCGCGGACTGCCGTCCGCAGTGATTTTAATAATAATCACTTTTAACAAATGGCATTTGTGTAAGATTTTCTCCCAATATTTTGGCGTTTTCCTCTGATTAAAATAAAAATCATAAATATTGATAATATGTAAGTTTTGTTTTCTTTCGCTCAAAATTAATCATTATCGTTGAAGAAAATCTTTAAAAATCTTTAAACAATCATTATTATATTATTTTTATAATATGTATATGTATGTAACTCATGATGATAACGGTCTCTGGATGAAAGTAATGATGGTAATGCCTAACATTATTTTCCTTTTACTTTTAATTTTCATCTTTTTATTTATTTTTTTTTTATTTCTTTGTGGGGGGTAGAGCAAAACAAGCATGTGAAAAGTTTCTTAAAAATTCTTTTTGTGTGCGAGCACACACACTTACACACACACACACTCACATACACACACATACACACATGAGTGTAGATGCTGCTACTAATTTTGCATAATATGCACAGCAACATTTGCGGTTTTAATTCTTCAATAAAGTCTTGGGCCCCCCTTCCAACCCCTACCATCAACTCAAAAAGAATTTGCTTGCTAATGAGGGGAAAGCGGGGAAGAAGAGGGAGAAGAGGAGAATTGGCAGGGGCAGGGAGGGTTGCCCTTTGACGGGGGCAACGAAGCACTTCGAGCAGTTCGAGCAGAATAAGAATAAGAAAAACTTTAGCCTTTTGCTTCCAAGTGTTATGTGTGTGTGTGAGTATGTGTGTGGGAGTGAGTGTGTGTATGTGTACGTTATTATGTACGTATAATCACGCAACTGTCAATTGGAATACAAGAGTGAAGCTGACTCAGCGAAGAACTAAGCACACATTTTTGTTGATTACTTATACGACAAGTTGGACAGGCAATTTTAACCAACTATAATGCGAGTAGGTTTTCGAAAAACTCGAAAACGAATGTTAATATGCAAATCAAGAATCAGCAAAAACCAATAAATATCTAAAATATGTTAATTTAAAATTCATTGCGACTTTCATACGACACGTGGGCCACGTGTTTCTGAATTCCCATACTAAATATTGCAAATACTTTCAAGTAAATTAAAATTAAAAAGTAAATTAATTAAATATGTAGCAAACAAAAGACTAAAAAGTTGGACAAAATATTAGGCAATAAATTGAATTCGCAAGAATTAGGAAATGAAATTAAAAATATTTTTGTAGGAAATCGCTAAATGTTAATGCAATTAATGTCTCCTAATGTTAATGTAATTAATTTTATACATTTTCAAACTACTGGATGGATAACTTTCGAAAGTGTTCTCAATCAAAATCATTTTAACACAATTTTATTAAAAAAAAAAAAAATGTAAACAACAAAAACCGCAAAAGTTTCCACGATTTTTTTCTCTCTTTTCTTCACAATTTTTTTATTTTACATACATTTCTTTTTTTTTGCCAAGCGTAACATTGAAAAATATTTTATATCTTATATTATATTATTTTATATGAATTTATTTTATTATTTAAATATATTTAAAAAATTTACTAAAAATAAAACTAAATGTATTTGTTTAAATCAAAAGAGTATTTTTGTAATTCATGCAAGTCAGCGAAGAAATTGGCCCATAATTTGATCGCTCATAAGACGCGTTGGCCGTTTAAAGTATCAGGTTAATGCATATGAGATTTAATAAAAATAAAAATTATGATAACAATAATATTAATAGGAAGAACAAGCAGCATAAGCTGAACACACACTTACTTAACATATTGCAACAGATAGAAATAAAAGGCTCAACTAAATAAAATTTAGCTAAAGAAATTTTAAACAATTCGAGAGAAAGTTTCCCTTCCTTCCTTTTTTTCTCTGGTTTTACTCGTTGTCAAGACAGTTTAATGTGCACGTGTGTGTGTGTGTGTGTGTATGTATGTTTGTGTATGTATGTGTGTGTGTGTGGTTGTGTTAGTAAGTGTGTTGCCGCGAGGCAAATTAAAAATTTTGTTTCTCGACTTTTCCAACATATTCTCTTCTTCTTCTGCCTTTCGCTCTCCACTTTTGCTCTCTCCATTTTTTGCTTATGTTGGCGTTCTTTGCAACTTTTTACACGCGTTACCCTTCCCCCTCGCCATTCCTCGTCTCCTCCTTCTCATTCAATATGCCTGGTTGCGTACTTTGTGCTTATTTTTTCGGCTTTCGTTGTTGTTGTTGTAGTTGTTGTTGGTCGGCGCAATGAAAAACTTTCTAATAATGTTGTACACAATTTAAATAGAATTTTCAGTGTTGCTGTTGACGCCCACATCACACACACACAAATACACACGCATACACAACACAGAGGAAAAGGCGCAAAATACTCAGGCAAGAGGCACAATCAAGTTGCCTTGTTATACCACGTACTTATAAACAACAAAATGTAACTAGAATGTAACTGTAATACTGACTACTGAAATAAAAATTGACGATGTAACATTTATTTTATTGTATATAGAAAACTATTTGTTTGTTTTAGATTTTTTTTATAAAATTGCAGAATTAAAGCTAAACACATTTTGTTCTTAAAAAGAACTTTTTTGTTCTGAGCTTGTACAAGTGTAATTCTAAGTAGTTATTGCTCAGACACTTTTGTGTTGATGCTGTGTTGGATTACATAAATTTTTGAATTTTAGCTTAATTTTAATTTTTTAATTTTTTGAAAGTAATATAAAACATACCTGAAATTAAAAGTTGTGTAGCAATCGGAAATTGAAAAAGTTTGTGGCAGTCAAAAATAGAGATTTTCAAAATATGCTTAGAAAAATAAAATGTCCGACTTTTAAGGAGAAACAAAATTTTAAAGCAGCTTTTTAAAAAAAAATTCTCTTCAGAGGTTTTAAAAGTCTTGTAAAATTTCCACCTGATTGTAAAAATTGCAAAATTGAGCAATTTTTAATGTATCTTTTTAGATTTCTGAATAAGTACAGAGTCTTTTAGAGTCGTGCTCGCTCCACTTTAGCCTCTTTTACACTAGTAAGCATAAGTATACGCATATCCTCGCTGTGTGAGTGTGTGTGTGTATGTGCGTTTTTCTGCACTCAAATGTGCTTGTAAAGTTTTACTTCGTTAGCATAATGAGAAACCGCGTGCTCATATCTACACGCCTGCACCCACACACACAAACAGATATATAGAGAAACAAAACGGGTAAGAAAGTGAATTGAAGTGAAGAAAGAAAGAAAGAAAAAGAAGCAGAAGCAGCAGCCAAATAAAAGAACAAAAAAAAGGAAAAGTGGAAATAAAATATGTATAATAATATGAGAAACGCACCCTACCCCCCCCCCCCCCCCGTCACCCCACAAGCCATCCCCTCTCTCGCATCTAACCCCACTTTCCCCACCACCTCTCTCACTCCACTTAATCGCGTGGGAAGCAACTTGCCAACTTTCTTCCATCTATATCCCCTTCCCCTTCACCATTTCCATTTCGTAGCATTTCGGCCAAGTTACTAACAAGCTTAGTTCCTCTTGTGCAACTTGCTCATTTTATTCCCCCCTCCCCCTTTCCCAATTACACACACACACTCACACACACATACATAAATGTGAAGTCAGCAAACTCCTTTCCACAATTTTTAATTAATTTAGTTACTCGAATCCGTTATAATAAAAAGAGGTTATTTCGTCCTCTTCTTTGTGAATTGCTTTGAGGTCGCAAAATTACTTAAAACTGTTACCCCTTCAAAAACAGCTTGTAAAACTTGTTTGAAATTAAACGTTTAATATATTTCTATGAATTAAAATGGTTCGTGTTACAATCTTACAATCTTATTTAGTGTAACCTCTAGAATACATATGGTCCATTTTGGAAGTCAATTTAAAAGAAAATTGGCAAAAATATAGAAAAAGTGAATTTATTCCAATGTATAATCTACATGTTCATCCTATTAAATTTCTTCTAGGGTATATTGCTTAAATAAATATTTTGAATACATATTTGGAAGAAAATTTTACAAGATGTGAGTTTTTGATCAATCTTACGTATTTGGGCGAGGTGGACCTTTTTGTGAAAAAGCCCATATGCAAATTCTTTTGACAAATAACTAAATTTAATGATGTACTAGATCGTTCAAAACGTCCCCGGACTGACAGTGAAAAAGCATTTTTTTTTTTTTTTAATCAATATATTTATTCAATGTAGTCTTCTCCGTCTTGCTTAATGCACCTTGTCCAACGGTCTTTCAACATTTCGATGCCTTCCTTGTAGTGGTCTGAAGAAAGTCCCTCAAAATAGGCTTCAGTTTCCCATTAAACTTCTTCATTGGAGTAAAATTTTTTTACCTGGAGCCATATTTTCAAGTTTAAAAACAGATAGTAGTCAGGGGGGCCAGATCTGGGGAATATGGAGGATGAGGAAGCAATTCCCAACTTAATTCTTTGATTTTTTCTATCGTAAAAGCGGCTTTGTGAGATGCTGCATTGTCTTGATGCAAAAGGATTTTTTTCTTTGCCAAATGCGAGCGTTTCTTCTTAATTTCGTCATTCACACGATCAAGCAATGCTGAGTAATATTCTTTGTTGCCTTTTTCACCCTTTCTTAATATAGTCGATGTGTATTATACTATGCCCATCCCAAAATACACTGGCAAAAACCTTACCAGCCCATCGACTTGCCTTCACACGCTTCGAACGGCTTTCACCGGCCTCTCGCCACTCAGCTGATGACCGATTGGACTCCGGAATGTAGTGATGGATCCAAGTCTCATCCATGGTGATATATAGACGCAAAAATTAGCTTGGATTTCGGTTAAACATGTCCAAACAGAACTTGGAATCGGCCACTCGTTTTTCCCTTTGTTCAATATCTAGAAAATGCGGCACCCATTTTACATTGAGCTTTTTCATATGCAAATGGTCATGCAAAATCGAAACCGCTGACCCAGTCGATATACCCGCAGTCTCAGCAATCTCACGCACTTTGACTCTTCTATCAGTCAATACGATTTGACGGACTTGTCTGATGACCTCTGGGATAATCACCTCTTTTGGTCTTTCAAAAAACTCAAAAAGTTGCACAACAATAATATTTCAAACTCGATAGCGAAGCTTCCGATTGCTCTCAAATTTTCACTGGAGCCTAGAAATGAACTAGTCAGTTAAAAAAATTATTTATTTTAAAATTTTAGTGGAGTGGCCTATGTGTCAGTCCGGGGACATTTTGAACAGTCCACTATTTTCCAGATTTACTTCTGTACAGTTTTAAAAGTGTTATAAACGTAACCGGACCTTAATTTTTGTTCAGTATCTAAATTACAAAACTGATGAAAAATCAATATATCAGAATTATTTGCTGATTCGATGCATTTACGTTGATTTTTACATTTAAACTTTCGATTCGATTCAGAGTTAAGATTTATGTGCATATCAACACTTAGATTCAATTAATATAATTTCATTATAAAAAAAAATATATGTATGTATAGCAAAGTAAGCGTATACCAAATTTAATATGATGGGATGTATGTAAGGATTTATGTTGTTTCACAATTTTTAGAACTCTGAAAAAACAGCTGGATTGAATTCTTTGCATTTTGGTAGGGATCTGTATTTCGTATATCTAAAATCTGGAGAATTGCTAAATTGAAATAGAAGGACTTAATAATGGATTCATATTTTTATTGTTGAATTGTGCAACCATAAAGCAATCATTTTAATTTCGTACACTATTATAAAAACGCTTAACGAAATGGGTTCCCACTGATTTTAGAGGCTTATTAAGAGAAGAACTTGTGGAAAGCTTGTGATTAACGTGTAAATTGTGTGAAACTGGTGAAACAAAAGTGGCAATTACAGACGTGTACCCGTTGAGTGCTGAAAACCATTCAAGCACCTCATTCATTTATTTATTCACTTATTCAGCATTCAGCACAAAACGCATCTCATTCATAGACGAAACAAAAAGAGTCATAAGTGTGAGGAATGAATGTGAATATGACTACCAGTACTAGTATGGGTAATGAGTGTGAGTATGCGTATGAGTATAAAGTGCAAGCTTCAAATAGAACGAAAGAATTTCATACACTAGACAAATGTTAAAACGAAGTTTACATGCCTTTCAATCGCCTTTAACCACAACGAAATAAAAAAGTCGCCGTCCGCGCGAGTTGCAATTACGCGTACTTCGTTATCGCTTGTGCATGTCTTTGGCGCCACTAAGCAAAACATAATGGACTGAACAGCGGGAGCTTAATTCACAATTCATGAATACAAATATTGAGAAATAGTTACAACTATCACTAAGGTTCCAGGAGAAAATTATACCAAAATATATTTGTTTTTATTTTAATTCTAAGTCGTGGATAGAGTAACCAATGTTTCTGTGCTCGAAACCAAGATACATTTTAAATTTTGTTGTTAAGCATTTCTTTGTAATTGTAAGTGTATATATAGTAGACAACAAATGCAATTCATAATATTTATAATTGCAGTAAAGTCTGCAAATTAGTTGGCAAACGTAACTGAATACATCAATTTAGAGATGCTTGGGGACAACAACAAAGTTGGCCCTTAATTTGTCTGTCATCAAATGCATTAATGGCGGATAAATAAGAATGATGACAGAATACAGGAGTACTAAGTTACTGCAGTTTCTTACGCGCTCTCATAATAGACGGAGTAATAGAAATGCTCACATTCTGCAATTCTTGAAGGCACCATGAAGGCGCCATGACAACCCTAAGCCTCTGCCCAGGCAACCGACATTAAACCAGGAGCCTCAGGTCAAGGACGCCTCTAATAGACAGCAACAAAATGTGAGTGTATTTTTGTGTTTTAATAATGCCGATTATCGAGCTGCCAGACATTGACAAGACAAGGATATCACTAACATTTCACATTTAAGCCATACAAATAACACAAAAAGCAGACTCTTACACTTTCCCCCAGTCTGTCTGTCTTTATATTTGTCCGTCTGTCTCTCTGTCGGCCACTTAAAACCATATTCCACCTACTTGAAATTATTATGTTTTTATCTGCC